>JARHVA010002424.1:0-667500 GCA_037957365.1 Torreya grandis
ATGAGACACTTGTCACTCTCTCCTATGCCCTCCTCTCCTTATTCTCTCACTTTCTCTATATATTGAGCATTAATTGGCTAAGATTATATCCTCCACTTGGGTATATAAAATCCCTACCCATTTTTATCCTTTGATCAATGATAATAGTTTGGTTTTACCTTCTCCATGGACTATTTTAAATATGCATGATTGATTAGTTGATCTTGTTAAGTGATAGTCTTGCTTCTTTGGCATGCTTGTCCTTATTTAGCATTCATGTTCAGTTTGGAATACTTTTTATAGCTCTCTTAAAGTGTTCAAATGGAGTGTGTAAGTGTGTAGTGAATATTTTTTCAATAGTGTCATATCATGAACTTTTGACTAGTCTTTCTATCTTAAGATTACTTTACAAATCTTCATGAAAAACATAGATGTAGAGAAACAGATTTGAAGCAGTGTCATGTGAAAGATAGTCTCTTATTGAAAGTTCATTTGTAGCTATTTGGTAGTGGTAAAATCATATTTGGTACATCACCTCAATTAGAGTAGGTTTCTTTTCCTTTTCCTAATAAGTGGTAGATTAGTGATTGAGCCTAAGTAATTATCAAGGGGAGCTATCAATTTAACCTAGAAATTTACCTCTCTAATAGGTTACCCAAAACCTTGAGGTGTTTCCATGTTACATAAAATTTAGAAGGCTTGAACTACCTTCCAAAGGGTTCAAATTTTATTGATAACAATTTTGGCACACTTGATGGGACTAAGGTCCAAAATTTTGGAATAATTCTCAGTGTTGTTCTTCTACCTCTTAGTCTTTGGAGGCATTAAAAACATCAATGGAGAATTCATGCATGATTATCTAATTCTAGCAACCTATTCACTTATTCAAAGTAAGTTGTGTTTCATTTCTTTCTCTTGATGAGGTTATTATGGCTGAGTTTAAATTAGAGTTTAATTTCATGCAAGTTGGTGAATATCCTAAAGCCTATAGTATTCCCTATCAGTCCTATGATGAACATTATCAACCTCACTATGATCCATATCACTTTTATGATCCTTATTAGACTTATCATGAGTCATACTAGTCATATAAACAACATTCTCAAGCTCAAGATGTTCCTATCCAACAAAGTAACTTCTCAAACCAAATTATTTCAAGTCTAAATGAAATTCTCTTAGGTTACGAGAGGTACATGGTAGGGCTCCATACACAAAGGGAGTATGGTTAAGATATCCCTAATCATCTCATTCATGGAATGAGAGATTCATTACATCTAATTAAAGAATAATGGGCTCATATTTAGAGACCAAATTGGTAAAGCTTTTAAAGTGAGATGATGGATGTAAGTGGTCTCATTAAAAACATTGAGGATAAGCTAAGAAATCATGAATAACAATAGGTCTAACTCCATCAGCCTTATATGTCTTACTACACACCACCTCAACCCTCATAAATGCCATCCATTATTCCCAAAGAGAAATTTCCAAGGGAAATTCCAAGTGTTCCAAGTCCTTCATGTGTTCCTCAAACCTTCCCTTCTTGGAATTTAATATAAGAGAGCATTCAAAAGAAGGAACAGACTATTATTAAACAACCCATTATTATTAACCAAAATGCTACTGCTCTTCCTCAAGAACCCCCTAAAAAGTCTTTCAATACTCTAAGATGTAACCAAGTGGTGAATTCATGGAGTGAGAAAGGTGAGACAAGTAAAGATTAGGGAGTTAAAGTCAATAAATAATCTAAAATTATGCAATTCTCTTCCATCCCTCCTTAAGAGTCCAATTGTACCTCATACCAGCCCTATTGTGTTAATTATCCTCATGAAGTTACTAATCACCTTCAAGAGAATATATTCTAAGAGAATATAGATAGGCAAATAAAATACTTTGGGTTAAATATGAAAGTACTTGAATCAAGCCAAGATCAATAGATTTAGGTCAAATAAAACATTGAGCTTATTCAAAACCCATTGCACTCTCTTCAAGTACCTTAAGATACTCCATCTTGGATATCTATTAAATAAAATATTAACAACAATAAGGAGGTATTAGTGGATAAGTGTTAAAATTAGTTTTTAGCTCTACTCAAAATAAACTTCAAAAATAGGGAAAAATAAGGTAAAAAAAGATAGCATGTGGACACCTATGGATAAAGCCTTTCAATACTAGTATTTGAACTCAAATGAGACAAAGAATATAAGCCAATACTTGTTTAAAGTTGCTATATCACATGAAAAATCAAATACAATTAAGATTAAAATTAATCATATAATAGTATACTTAAACATGCAGAAATCAAAGGTTGCCTAATTGTCAAATTGTTATTGCACATCTAGAAGAGGGTTATGATAAACATGCAAAAGATATTTAAATCAACTTTATCTAAAAATGAATGACTATATTTAAAATATATAAATAATACATAATAAAAACACTAATAAACCATAATGATGGAACATCTCAAGTAATCCATAGAACTAGAGAAGAATCAAGATTTGCACATAGAGATCAAGTCAAGTAGAACTTTTATGAATTTTCTATTAATTTGAATAGAAAAAATTATCCTTCCTTTGAGAATATGAGGTTACATGTATTTATAATATTGGGATGGGTAATGCCTCATCTATTTAAGATTATCCTAAAATTACAAGTTCAAAAAGATAACCCTTCCTTCAAAATCATGGAAATATACATGTATAATGATAATGTCCAAAATAGACTCCCCAACTAAAAACATATACAATAAATAGATTAGGAACTAAAGTCCTACCTTGGTGATAATCATGAAAATACATAATCATTTTATAATTAAAGTGCTAATGTGGCATAATTAATGAGAGGAGTTGATGGAAATACTATAATTGTAACTAAGGTAAGGATTAAGAGCATTATGAAGTTGGGGGCACTGATAACTAGTTGTGTGTGCGGTACTGACCCATAAGCTACTTCTTTGGATTTTAGTTCTTCACCTAGTGTGTAAACTACATCAAATTATTTATCTACGATTTCAAAATTTAGTAATGAAAGCTTCAAAATTCTAACTACATTAGCCATTAATCTTTTTTTTTTTTTTTTGCATATGAGATCTTGAATTAAGCTACTAGAGCCTCTGGTCTCATTACCCTATCCCTAACAAAACTAACCAACTAAAATACTTCTTTGTTGGTTTTATAAACATTTCCTTCCACTTATTTTCTAAATTTTTTGATAGTCGAGTGGAGAAGGTTATCAAAATTGGGTATGATGACAACCTCCATAACTTGAGTGACTACCTTGGTGACTCTCATATATCCCAAAATCTATAGTGCTTCAATATCATGACTAATAAAAAGTCCTAATAGATTTTTAATTTGTTTATGAAAATTTAGGGAGGCATCCCTCTTGGAAATAACATAGTTTAAATACCAAGAGGCATCCATGCTAGTCATGAGATTCAGCTGATTAAAAGCACTAATTCTAGAGCACTAAATCAAGAAATTTAATCTTCTTTATTTATCCTTCATCTTATTCCATGTTGTAACAATATATGTTTTGTAGGCCTTTCTTCCTACCTTTTAAAATTTGATGTCATACAAAATATTTTACAGCTTTTTAGCTACACTCTAAAAATAAAAAATAATTTCTTGAGGAGCATGTGTAATTTGCATTTTCTTCCATATTTTAAAGTCATCATTACTTTGGTGCATTTATTTCATTTCCATCACAGTGAAATCCACAAAAGTGTTAAAATATTCAATATATTTAGTAGGGTCATTGGGATTCTTTTTAGGCTTCTTGGCTAAAGAGAATAAGTTTTCTCTTTGTTCAAATTCCACTTCACCTTTTGTTCTCATGTTGACCATTTTCCTCTTCCACACTTTCTGAATAGTCTCACTTTCCTTGTACAATAGAGTGGAGAATATGGGTATCTCAATTAAGACAAATTTACATCTTTCATCTCTAACATTTTGCATCTCCCTCACCCATTGGGGAGTAATAAGTTCTCATGTTTCTTCTTCCTAAGAAAGATATAAGGATGTAAAAGGTGGATATGTCATTGGAAGGGATCTAATAGGGAGACACTTATTTAAATAGGGACTTGGGGAAGTTTTTGGCCAGCCATTTTCCATGGGGTTGTTTCTTTCATAGGTTTTACCTCTACCAAGAATCTAATTAGACCCAGGGTTATTTTCATATTCATTGTTTAATTTGACATGTCCAATGTTTGGGGAATGGGCAGATTTATTTGGGTTGAATTTTTATTTGGAGTTAGGGGCCAACCAAAAATAGAAATTGTAACCAAAGTCTCAAAATGGATTGCTCTAGGAGTCCTTATTAGTTTTGGAGAAGAAAGAATATCTGAATCAACACTAGTACTGATAGAACTAGATGATATAACCCTAGGCATTACTAAAGGTAAACTTATAGTTGGAATCTATACATTAGGAAATAAATAAATAATGGAATAAATTATCTCATAAATTTTATAACTTTACTCTTGTGTGAGGTCAGCTAAGGTGTGTCCACCTTCATGCTCACCCAAACTCAAAGCTTTGGATTTTTTAAACTTAGCTTCCTCATCATCTAGTTGTGCCATTCCCATTTCCTAGTCTTATTCCATGAAAATATAATAAACCAAAGATATTACTTGTTTAGGTTTTTCTTCTTCTTCAAGATCTATTATAGCCCTTACATCCCTTTCTTCTTCATCAGTATCTTATTATATAATAGTGTAATATCCCCTTCAAATAGGGAATATAGAAATACAAAAGCTCTGATACCACTATAATATCCCCTTCAAATAGGGAATATAGAAATACAAAAGTTCTGAACAAAAATATGATTTTGCAGAATAAATTCAAATAAACAAATTAACCACAGTAAATCTCTTAACTGGCAAATCACTAATCTTATTATTCATCCAATTGATTACAAATAAGTCCTCTATCATGCATATCAAATAATATTACAAATACTATCTTAACACCCTAATCTTTTGCAAATCTAGAAACAAACCCTAAATCTGGAACTACTTGGGTCGCTATGTCAACACAAAATCACTGACGTCAGTTATTATGCTATCATCGGTCGATATTCTGTTGATGCTGGTCAATGTCGATCGGCTATTCTACCAACGTCAGTCTATAGTCAGCCGATGTTGGTCTCTATCAGCCTTTACCTACCGATGTCGGTCTCTACGCGGATCTTTACGGATCTGTATGGACTTTGTATGGCTGCCAATATAACACAACCTATTTGTTGGATCCCTGATCTCAAGATATATGACTCTAATATAGAATATCTCTATCTATATAACTTATTGAATCAAAAAACTAATAAAATAAATACCTGGAAAGCTCTGTGACAAATTTTGTATGAAGTTACCTCTCAAATCTGTAAACCTCTATGATAACTTTTGTATGAAGCTATCTCTCAAATTGGCAATAGATCAGCTGATATTTCATAGCCTCTGAATCGCACACACTAAAGAGTGGACGTTCTCCAATGCAGATGGAATCCTGGAACCCTTGGCTCAGTCTTCATAGAATAATTCTTTAATATCAAAATCAATAATCATTTATTATATTCATTAATTTACCTCCATGAGAAACCCTTATACCCTCAAAAAGATGTGCTTGCCCTAATTAGGGTTTCTTAATTAAAAATAGGCCAAATAATTAATATTTGATTAAATCAAACAAATATTAATATCTCCCTCAATACATGTCAGATCCTCAAACCATTTGAAGCTGGTGAATTAGGGAGTGATTCTGCACATGATCATACTAAAACAAGGGTGCTCCACTGCATGTCAAAAGTCCCTAAATAATAGGAGTTTAAGCAAATGTGTCTGAAATAGCCTAAATGAAAGCCAACTATAAGAATTTTGCTAATCAAAGCCAAGCCAATCTCCATCATGACCCTCTATTCATCCTATCAGCCTACGAAGGTCGCATAATAGGCTAATCATCAAGTCTGTGGATGTCCACCAAAAAAGGGGACATGACAATCCACCCCTCTTGAAATTGCTTAACCCCAAGCAATCTCAGAATAACAAACCAATCAATCCACCTAGATCCCAAATATAGTCATGATCTATACTAATGACAATCAACACAAGCTCCTGCAATATCCTCTGAAATAAAACAAAGAGGAATCCATAATCAAACTAGAAAATACTACTCAACCAGACTCTAAAAGCACAACTACCATAGTCAATAACCCATGAGAAACAAACTCTCAAAGTATCATAACCTAAGTAAAATGGATAACTCAAACTGCCAATTCCATCTACAAAAGATGGTGCCAATCCATCCCATAACTGATCCCTCTATAAAGGTGGCATGACCAACTATACCACACTATCATCGGTGTGAGAAGAATCAATCTGAAAACTCAACTCCACTGGTATGCCAAACTCATTAGGACCAGGGATTCCCAAATCCTGAACATGTGTGTTAGCTCCAACAACATGTTCCTCAGCAACCACTGCAGGAATGTACTCACCACCAACCATCTCAATATACAAATGGATTGGGTCTGGTGCTAGTGAAGACCATAAATACTCCAACTCCATAGTCACCTCAACCAAATGAAATTGTGACTCCTTGAAAGCCAATTGCGTACTCTCAAGAATCTCAAAAGTCACCTCAAGCTGCTGAGTAAGCTCACTCACCTTATCTTCCTTGACCAATAATGCATCATACGCTGTGTTTCCCCACTCCATAAGATAATCTCTGTCGGCTACCAACTGCATATAATCCTATCTCAAAATCTGAATAGCCTGCCATAAAGAGTAGATCTCTGTCAAGGACAAATAACTACCTCCCTACTCAATGCTAGTAGGAGAACCCCATCCATAAACTGCTAAAAACTGATGAGCAACATCAAAATGCTTGCAAGCGGTAGTAATGTCTTGCTCACTAACTCTCAGCTGACTAGACACATGGTGGCACTGGCTAGATTGTCTCCTACAATCCTCCTCTAATGCATGGTCCAAAAAAGTAGACTCAAAATCACGGACCTCTATAATACTACCATCCATACTCTGTGAATCAACTCAAAATCTCATATCAACATACAGAGTATCAAAAACTGTAGCATTATTTTCTAACTCCTCCATACCAAAAGTAATTTTTGGTGAAACTAAGTCCTCAAAACTGTCCACTGCATTCTCTTGGGTGTCATCTGCAATAATCAAATCCTAGGACTCTTCTACAATCTCTACCATAGCTGAGAGATCATCAACCCTCAGTGTACTAACATCTTAGCACACCTCCCCACTCTGAGTGCATTCATCAGACTCATCCTCATCTTCACTATCTCCTATCTCATAATAATCATGGGACATGCTGCTATCTTATCTAACTGATCTGTAGTGCTCTCTCCTTAGCTTAACAAAGTGATCAAAAGACAACCTCTCCCAAACTTGAGGAGTTAATAAGTCCCACTCCTCATTTGCTGTCATAAGAGTGTCCCACTATTTCTGAATACTTGAAGTAATCATGATTTACTAACTGATTCAATGTCTAATCTACCCAATAGAATGGCAGGATTTAGCTCTGGTCTACCCAAACTACCCAACAAGATGGCAAGAATTTGGCTCTGATACCACTATAATATCCCCTTCAAATAGGAAATATAGAAATACAAAAGCTTTGATACCATTGTAATATCCCCTTCAAATAGGGAATATAGAAATAAAAAAGTTCTAAACAAAAATACAATTTTGCAAAATAAATTCAAATAAACAAATTAACCACAGTAAATCTCTTAACTGGTAAATCACTAATCTTATTATTCATCCAGTTGATTACAAATAAGTCCTCTATCATGCATATCAAAGAATATTACAAATACTATCTTAACACCCTGATCTTTTACAAATCTGGAAACAAACCTTGAATTTGGAACTACTCGGGTCGCTATGTCAACACATAGTCACCGACGTCAGTTATTATGCCATCATCGGTTGATATTCTGCTGACGCTGGTCGATGTCAGTTAGCTATTTTGTTGACGTCAGTCTATAGTCGACCGATGTGAGTCTCTGTCAGACTTTGCCTGCCGATGTCAGTCTCTACGCAAATCTGTATGGACTTCATACAACTGCCAATATAACACAACCTATTTGTTGGACCCCTGATCTCAAGATATATGACTCTAATATAGAAGATCTCTATCTATATAACTTATTGAATCAAAAACCTAATAAAATAAATACCTGGAAAGCTGTGACAACTTTTGTATGAAGTTACCTCTCAAATCTGTAAACCTCTATGATAACTTCTGTATGAAGCTATCTCTCAAATCGGCAATAGATCAGCTGATATTTCATAGCCTCTGAATTGCACACACTAAAGAGTGGACATTCTCCAATGCAGATGGAATCTTGGAACCCTTGGCTCAGTCTTCACAGAATAATTCTTCAATATTAAAATCAATAATCATTTATTATATTCATTAATTAGCCTCCATGAGAAACCCTTATACCCTCAAAAAGATGTGCTTGCCCTAATTAGGGTTTCTTAAATAAGAATTAGGGGTTCTTAATTAAAAATAGGCCAAATAATTAAAATTTGATTAAATCAATCAAATATTAATATCCCCCTCAATACATGTCGGATCCTCGAACCGTTCGAAGCTGGTGAATTAGGGAGTGATTCTGCACATGACCATAATAAAACAAGGGTGCTCCACTGCATGTCAAAAGTCCCTAAATAACAGGAGTTTAGGCAAACATGTCTAAAAGAGCCCGAATGAAAGCCAACTATAGGAATTCTACTAATCGAAGCCAAGCTAATCTCCATCATGACCCTCTATCCATCCTATCAGCCTACAAAGGTCGCATAATAGGCTAATCATCAAGTCTATTGATGTCCACTAAAAAAGGGGACATGACAAATAGGAAGACTAATTGATGGCCTCTCTTCTATTTTTTTATACTGGGAGGGAGTAGGGGAGTGTTTCTCCTTATTTGATACATGAATATGGAATGGAAGGTGGATGATATGTTAGAGGGATTATGGGAACAACTATGGTGGGAAGCAGAGCTAAAAGTGATGATGTGGAAGGAGTGGAAGGCATAAGGATTGCCTGAGGGGACTTAGGACATTATGGATATTTTGGGGTAGTTGGAATTTAAGTAAAATCAATTTGTAGGAATTTTGTAAGGCTTATCATCATAAAACTATTCTTCCTTTGTTTATTAGAGGAAACATATGGAATTTGCATTATAGTCATTATGCCCAAGACCTATAAATGTGAAGTTGTTTAAGTAGAAAGGAATTGAGGACTAAGAAGTCCTCTCAAAATATCCCTCCTAAGATGAGGATTTGATTCCCTTTAACAATCAAATTCATCAGGTTTTTCCTCTGTAAGCTCTTCTAAATGGGAAGGAGGTTGATATTATGGTTGAGAGTCATATGGTGGAGATGAAGGAAATTGTTAACTCCATGAATTTTGGTTTTTTCTTCTATTTCCTTAAGGTTGTATTATAATACTTGTGTAATTATCATAGACATTGATTTATTTTTCATCTTTATCCACTCTTATGAATCATCTTAAGTGTTTAATAAGATTTAACCATGATCATATGCCTAGTGATTATAGGAGATACCCCCTTATTTTCTTCTTGGGGTCCCATTTTATAAAAGGTGATAGCTATAAGTTATACTATGTTCTAGATTTACCATCTTGAATGTAATGTGACCTGGTCATGTATTACTATTGTCTAATGCTAAAAGGAGTCTTGAAGTAGTAGGACAAATTCCTTTGACCTAATTCATAATATTAAATACTTGATATGTTATTTCTTGTTCCATTGTATGGTCTAGAACATGATGTGTTAGTAGTAGAGGAGCATTCGTGGTTCCTTCTACTTGGATGATAGTTACATTTGGTTATAACCAATAATCTCTCATTTTTCCTAGGATCCTTATCATGTTTTCTAATAGTTTGGGCATTAGGATCCTCTACATTTCTTGATATATGAGTATAGACCTCATTTCATATCCTTCTTATTTTTTTCTATACCTATGAATAAACATGAAATAAAAATCTTGACACTATTTTCCAAATATTTTTTTGAGGGTTGTCATTGCTGACCATAAGGCTTGTAAACAATGGTCATCACTACATCCAATAAGTAAAACATAATGTATAATTTGTGTCCTTAGGCCTCTAATTAGGATGAAGTATCTATGATATTAATCATGCACTTATAATCTCCCTAAGTACCACCAACTAGTTAGTTGTTAGGAGTATATCCAACAATGGAACTCATTCAACTTGAACATATGCAATACTCAGATAAAACATGTAATCTATTTAAAAGTGCCATGGCTATTTCAACTCTAGGTCTAAATTTAATGATGCAATTGGAGGAGATATCCCCCTTTGCATTCAATCTCTACCTTTTTTTAAGCCATTAATTTAAATTTCCATTTATGGTGTTATGTTCAATCCAAAAATTATTTGAGAATTGATTGTAGGTGGTCTCAAGATAAGGAAGCCTAAGGTATCTCTCAATTTCCCTACCCAAAATATAAGCAGAGTCAGTCTTGACTTTCCTAACATGCATGATATCTCCAACAATGGTTCCATTAACAAATACAACTTTCAAGAGGTTAATATATGGCATTAACTCAGGTTTAATCATCACTTGGTGGATTCCTTGTTATTTGATTGTTATAAAATCATCTATTTATTACTTAGACTTTAGAGAGAGAGTTCATATTTGGTATAATATGATTAGATAGATTCCACCTCTTCCCAGAGTGGTAAGTAATGTGGAAATTTAAAGTTTAGGGTTCTCTTCTTAAATACCATATCTTTGTATTCTCTCAATCCCATAAATGAGTATGGGGAGGGGACTGAAGTCTTAACTAGTTTTGATGAAGAGGCCATTATTCTCCTTTGGTTGATGTAATTCTTTTGGTATCTAAATTAGTTTGTTCTATGCTTATTAGTTGAAAAAAATTAGGGCTTTTTTGACATTAAGAAAGCTTGAAAATGCACTTGTTTAATAGAAAGAGCAATAGCATAGTTAATTTTCCTTGTCATAGATTTTACATATATCATTCACAAGCCTAGTATTGAATGTATTCATGCACCTTCAATATAGATAAATATATTTTGCTTTAATTCCCATTAAAATTTGAATGTTCCAATTAGATTTGATGTGTGCCTTTACTTTCCAAATGGTAACTATTCATTAATTCTTTGTTCTAGCAATTAATTTTGAGATAATTGTTAGTTATTTTTAAACTTGCTTCTTTATTATGTTGTTGATCCTTCCCATTTATTATTTAACCATACCTTCCCCAAATAGTGCCACTTATCAAGTCCTCATTAACCCATCCATTTAAATCTCTTCACTATGTTTGGTGGGTATCATAGTGGTGAGTTAATGTTATCAATCCATGTCACCTAATCTCAATCATGAGAAGCACAAAAACATAAAGTATTGGACTAGTATCCCTTTCAATGAATAATTTTCTATGATCATAGGTTACCATGATCAAGATGCCTAGAAAAATCTTGAAAGCCTAGAGACTCATGAGATCAAAATCATTGGACTATAGACCAAATGACAACTTAAACTTCCCATAGGTTTGGGTTATTATTAATGTTTCAAGTGTCAATCACTAAAAACCCTAGAGACTTGAAAGCTCAGAACCATTAGCATGAGAATGTAGAACTATTAAATTTTCTAATAAATAGATGAAGTCTCCATGTTTTTGTTTTAATATGAATATACCACATGGTGAGTTCATGGATCTTGAGAGACCAGAAGACTTCAACTTTTAACAACATGGAAATCTTGTAAATTTCTAACACTCTGAATGATGTGAGATTGACATGGGCCATAATCACATGGAATCTAAAAATGTGAGATCAATTAGGGAAATTAATGATCCTTATATTTTAATCTTGTAATCCAAAATATATAAAATATGACATAGAAATTTTAGTTCCATTATCTCATAAATCATAACATCAAGATTTAAATAAAATTCATGGAAACCCATGATTTAAAATGACTTAAGATACTAGTTTAAGCTTGGATTTTCACAATTTGAATTTTTGAAATGTTGATATTTTATATAAATAATCCTAGATGACAAATGTATGATATCCTAATTATATATATTTAGGCTCATATCTCCCTAAATAAAAGTTTAAAATAATGGGTCCCTATTTTAAAATTATAAATAGGGTGTGTGTGTGTGTGTGTGTGTGTGTGTGTGTGTGTGTGTGTGTGTGTGTGTGTTATGGCATAACAAATGGAGACTCACAGGGGAAAATAATCCTAAGTATTTTGAGAATCCATAATTTAAAAAATATATAATGATAAAAATTTAATCTTAACAAATAAAAAATAAGGAAATCTAACTTCTAGAACAAATTCTTACTTCCTGATGCAACATACTAACCTTCTCATTCATTGGATTAGTGTGTGTTCTAGTGAAATTAATTTCTCTTGGTCATGAAGATATTTATGAAGACCCAAATAAAAATTGTAGGTTTAATTTTAGGTTTTGACTTTGAAACCAGTGAAAAATAAATCTTGAACATTTGTCTGCTACTAGCCAAGCATTTGTAACCTTGATAGAGATGCCTTTGGTTCCACCCAAAGCCTTACTTTACTGCCAGCTAGGAATCCATAACCTTAGTAGAGTTTACTTGATTCATCTATCCTCTATCAATTTTTTTTTTTTATAACACATAGAGAAAGGTTTGGAACTACCTTTGGCTAGGTGTATGAATAATAAAACTTATTGGTCAATATGTCCCTATCTATGTGTATCTAATCCTTTATTTATCATCTCCTACCCAAGTTTTACCATATGATAATGGAGTGCATCTTTGAAAATGGTAATCTTTTCTAAAATTTTCATTAGTATATCATGGAAAGTGCCAAGAACTGAGTAAGCCTATTCAATCTAAATAAAACAAAGTTTAGTGACATACCTTAACTCTATAAAGTCTAGTATTATCACAATCAATTTCCATGAGCATCGATTACAATCCATTCAAGTATCATCCACTTTATTTTTGCATATCCTTTAGCATTAAGTTTAATAAATCATTTAAGATAGTTCAACAAATCAGGAAACTAAACTAGACATCAGGAAACTAAGGTATTAAAAGCAAAAAAACTACCCTAAAGGAAACTAGGTACAAAAAGTAGGAAAATTAATCTAAAAATTAATAAATTTAAATCTAATCTTACTCTAAATATACATTTATATTTCACTATAATTCACCTCCAATTAGGAAAACCATGAAGTAATGCTTCAAAAAAAATTCATTGATTTGAGGTCCTTACCTTGGAGGTATTTCAACCAGAAGGCATTATTTCCAAGAATTTCAAATACCTAATATGGTCCGATCCATAATGGAGTGAAGTTTACATGTTACCCTTTCCTATCATGTTATTTATCCTAGAGGAGAACTAATTCTGAGATCCTAAAAGCCTTGGTTTTAGATCTATTTTCAAACTAGTACTTGATAATATATTGATGTTTGTTGAAGTTATGCAATGCTTCTATGCTTGTGTCTTCTAAATAAATTATCTTGAGTAGTCTATAAGTCATTTTCTCATCTTTTCCAACATAATATTGAATTAATTGGTACATTGGTATATTGAGAGTGATAGGGATGATTGGTTGTTGTCCATATACCAATAGAAAAGGTGAATCCTTAAGATCTTGTTTGTGTCTAGTTGTGTTTTCCCACAATACATATTTTAATAAAAGATGCCATTCTTTTGGTTGATTCTATGAAGACTTATTTATTGCATCCATAAATTTTTTATTAGTTGAATCATCCACTCTATTACCCTATGGGTAATGGTTTGAGGAGAACTTGAGGGTGATCTAATTATGATAGGCCCATTATTTAATTAAGAGGATTAGAATGCTGGACCATTATCACAGACTAATGAAATGGGTCTAGCCAAATCTATTGACTATGGTTTCCTCTAGGAAATAGATGACATCTATGGATCATTAATTATTTTTATAAATTCCCTCTATCCACTTGGTAAAATAATCAATAGCTATGAGGATGAAATTGTGTCCTAATGAAGAGTTTGTATTTATTACCCTAACAAAGTCTAGGCCCCATTGGGTTAAAAGGGAATCCTTTAATTATTAGTTGTAGAGGCATAAAAACATTCACCTCTCTCTTAATAAACACCTAAAACTTGTGGAAGATTATAATATGGTTATGAGCATCCTTAAAGATTGTAGGCTAGTAATAACTAATCTTTAGAATTTTATGAGTTGTAGTATTATCAAGGGATGCATGTTGCCAATATTATGATGCAAGTTATCTAGGATTTTCTTAGCTTAATATTTCAAAATACACCTTAGGTAGATTCCTTCATAGTTCTTTCTATAAAGGACCCCTTTATTAATAATGAAATGAGTTGATTTGAGCCTAAGGGCTCACTTTTTCTCTCTATTAAACTATGTATGGCATGTTCCTATAAGTAGGTAATCAATGATATGTGAGTACCATTCCACTCCTATTATGTGGGATTCATTTATTTATTTAATGTGAATGTATGGATTAGTTTGAGTCATAAACTAGATGAGGCCCTGGCCTCTTAGAATTTTTGCTGGTCTAATTTTAAGGTCAAACTCCTAAAGTTTAGCCATCCACTTATCTCTCCTTTCTCCCAACTTATTTTGGCTAAGCATGAACTTGAAAGATGGTTTGGAGATAAAGGCATATGTATTATTTTTCAAAATATAATGTCTAATTTTTTTATGGCCATGATCAAGGCATATATCTACTTATCAATTATGTAATAATTTAGTTCCACATCCTTTAGGTTGGTACTCCTGAAGGCAATGAGATGCTTATTGTATTCTACCCTTTACATCAATAATATAACAATGGTATGTTTTGAGGTGAATGAATAAACATATAAATGTTTATTGAAATCTAAGCTAATTAGCATTAGGGCCTGATAAATTATCTTTTGATGTATTGATAAGATTTTTTGGCCTCTATTGTACACTCAATCTTGGCATCCTATTTTGGCATGGAATTCAATGGTTTGACAATTTTTTCAAAACTGTAAATGAACTTTCTCATAAAGGTTATATTTCCAAATAAATAATTCAACTCTTTCTTGTTGTTGGGTAGAGTTATCTTAGAGATGACCTAAATGTAGTCTATGTTGATTGATATCCCTTTTTGTTGATAATATGGATCAATAATTTTCCTTCAGTAACTCTAAAAATGTATTTTTTGGGGTTTAGATAAAATCAATACCTTCTTCACCTATCTAGGAATTTATGTAGATGCCCTATGTGGTCAAGTCTATTATTATAAAATACTATAATATAATCCCTATATATTATGATGCACTTCCCCACTAATCCCTGAAAGGTGAAATCTATTGATCTATAGAAAGTGGTCCATGTGTTGGTTAGGTCGAATGACATCCTTTTATATGAAAAGGTTCCCCATTTGGTGGTGAAATCAATCTTAATCATGTCTTTTGCCTAAACCAATACATGGTTATATCTTGATAATATATCCAAGAAGGACATCAACTCTGAGCCACTTACCATCTATATTACCTCATCCAAAGAAGGTAGAGGATAATTATCCTTTTATAATGATTTGTTGTATTTCTTGAAATAAACACACAACCTCATTTATCCATTCTTTTTCCTTACTGGTACCAGCTTAGCTACCCAAGTTGAGTGCCTAATTGAGAAAACAATTTTTGCATCCATGAGATTTTCTACTTTGGTCTCTATGAGAGGTTCCAAGACTAGGTTTATTGGTCTATGTTTTCACCTAAAAAACTTGGGTTATATCCTTAAAGGGATGGTGTGTGTAATGAACCTTAGATAAAATATATTTAATTCATAATATGTCTAAGAATTAACATTCTTTTAATCTATAAACAACCTCTTCATCCTATGCTTTTGATTTTTAGTATAGCTTAGACCTATATTCACTAGTTGGGGAGTTGTATCAATCCCCAAATTTTATTTGTTCAATTCAAACTCAAGTGATTTCATTTTTTTTCTAATTATGGGTTTGAGCATTTTCCCAAGGGGATTCAATTTTCTTTTATATGTAAAATACCCTCTTCACCCATATCTTCAATTTACATAGGCTAGATATTACCTTCATCTATTATCCTGGCCTCAAAAACTCTTGAACTATTTAGGAACTATATGATTTTTTAATCATCATGACACACCTAGAAGTTGTCCACATTATTAGGGATATAAGGGCATGGAACTAGATACACTAAAAAAATATGCATTTATGATTCTATAGTGGTGCTATATTGGTATTGAAGGCTTCCAAAGAATAAACTATATTTATTTTTATATTAGGATGGCCTTGATGTTGAATGCTTCAAAATATTCAATCAAGTCCCAATATTAATATTTATACTTATTTAGGTGTGCAATCTTGCACTGGTACTTATTTATGATCTAGTTTACAACTAGTTTAGATTCATCAAACACTACTAGTTGTTTAGTCTTTTGATTTAATGATAATTTTAGGCCTAAGATTAGTGGTTCATACTTGGCCCTATTATTAGTGTATGGGAAGTGAAACCTTCAAGTAGATAAGTATTTTTTATATTCTAGGTCTATTAGGGCCATTATTGTAGTAGAACCTTATTTTGAATGAGCTCAATCAAAGTGTAAAGTCCATAATTAAGAATAACCTTCAAATTATTATTCATATAATTGTTGTTTGGTGGTGAAATTATACATACCTGCATGTGTTGATACGAAGTCAAATTGCTCATTCTTGTGTTAGATAATTTAATGGCTAAATGGTGATTATTTAACCCTTAGTCTATATTAGGGGATTTATTAAATAATAATATATTATTTATTAACACAAGGTAGAAACCTCATGAAAATAAATAACATTATTATAATTATTTAATAGTTACTGATAGTTTATTAAAATGACTCTTCAAGATGGTTGGACCCATTATTCACAATGGCCACCTCTCTTCAAAATATATTATAAATAGGGTTTATCCCTATTGGTTATACACATTAGAATTCACAAGATTATTCATGGTAATTACTCAAAGGTATTTGTGAAGGTTATTTTGGGAGGAGAAGTGAGAAGATAAGATGTATTATAGGTAAAATTATTTCTTGATATATGAAAATAACTTTGGTGGGTATTTTTACCTGATAGAGGTTTTCCCATGGTAAATCTTATCTCTGTGTAGATTTGATCAATGTGTGATGCTTTGATTATCAAGCTTCTTCTAGATCCATGTATGCTTCTTTATTTATTTCATGCTATCAGAGCTAGTGAAGGAGATTTGATTGATAGGCAATTATTTATTAGATTGAATAATCAAATTTCAACTTTGTTTTTAACTTATAATTCCATATTTGGGAATGGTATAACCCTGTGATTGAATAAAACTATTGAATTTTTTTGAAGATCTTCTTCATTTTTTTTTGTAAATGCTTCTAGTCTTTAGGGACCTATCTAAGTCCTCTCAAATAATCTGGAGATCACTTGAGGTTTTCTTAATCCATTTTTTTCAATTTTTTCCTCCACTTAGGCACTGATGTAGATTCTAGGCACGTGGAAAAATTATAACTTTTGATTCTTGGCATGAAACTATTCTAAGAAATTTTTAATGGCTTAGTTTTGTAATATCAAGACCCTATGCAAAATTTTAAGGCCTGAGGAGCTCTAGATCTCCACTTCTAAATTTTCTCTCTCCTTAATTTGTACCTTTGTATGGCTTGGGAGGCTAATATATTTCATTTTAGGACAAAAAATCAAATTTTGAAGTGGTATTCTATCTTTTTTAAAGGATTCAAGAAGAGTTACAAAATTTCATGCCCTCTCGTGGTGCATGCAAGCGTCTATGATATCCCAAACTTCTATAGGAGTGCCATTACTAGCCATAGGCATGCTATAGGTAATTAATTTTTTTATATATTATTATAAGAAATATTTTATAAAATACTTTATTTAATAATTTTCTCTTTTTTCGACATAAACAAAAATTGATCCCACCTGATATGACCAAGTTTTAATCCTAAAGTGAATAATCAAATTAATCAATTCAGTCTATGAAATTACATGTTGTACATATTCATTTATTTGTTTTATTTTTTTCAAATTAAAAACATTTAATTATGTATTCATGCATGTAAATTTTAAAATAATCTCATAGAAGGGTTAGTGAAAGTATATTTTACTTAAAACTTGTGAAGAGGAGGTCCTGAGTTTGAATCTCACCTAAAAACTCTTTTATTTTTTGAATTTCATTTCATTTCACTCGAATTTAATTTGATGTGTGTTAAGTCTCATTGCATTTAAAAACCCATGTTAACATATCAACCTTTCTTTAAAATTTTGACCAAAAATTAATCTAAGGAACCATAGTCATCCAACCAGTTGATCTTTAGTTTTTGGCACATTTCAAATGCTTTAGAGCAGTCATTTTTTTTTTTGAAGCCTCCTACTATTTTTTTACACCTTTTTATAATAGTGTCGAGGTGGTCATTTTGAGTGTGACTCTTTTGACACTTAGTATTATGAAACTTTAATTCAAATTATTTTTTCCATAGTTTGGCATATAAATTATATAATTAAATATATTTGCATGTGCAATTCATTTTATTTTTTAGAAAGTAGTTCAAAAATTCATTTAAAAAGATTAAATTGTAAAATTTGTTCTTAATTTTAGTATATTTTTGTGACATTTGTGACATCTTGTTTTGTCTCAATCTTGTTCAAATTTATTATTTTATATAGCTTTTAATTAAAAAATTATTATATATTTACACTTTAAATTTATTTTTCATTATCAATAAAGTTAAAATTCAAACTTAAAAATTTATTTCTTAATCATTTGACTATTGTTTTGTTTAAAGGGAAGCTATGGATTCACTTCATTTTTCCTTATATAAATCCCAAATGCTGAAAATAAATAAGTATAATATATGGAAAAATCATTTTAAAGATGAATTTATGGCCTGAAAATTATGGAATATTGTTTTTAGGACTGATAAAGTCCCTTCTAGATGACATGTGACTCTTGATATTTCTAATACATTTCAATAGAGATCACGGTAATCTATATCCATTATCTTGAAAAGTGTTAAGGATTAATTCCTCCTCCACATTGTTAATTAGGAGTCTCCTAGTGAATCTTGGATTCTCCTTGAATCCATGCATGAGGGCACTCACCTTTCAAATATCATTAAGTTAAACCTTGAATTAATTACAACACCTATAAAATGTGATGAGAAAGTTATGAATTTTATTGTTAAAAGTAATAAAATTAAAGCTCAGGTAGATGATTGTAACTATAATTTGATTCAAGATCAATTAATTTATTTTATCATTCAATTGAAATTTCATAAAAAAAATTATTTCAATTTTGAATTCTAAGTATCAAACTAAGAAAGATATCCATGACCTTACCACCTTGTCTGCTCTCCTAACTCAAGAAGAACAAGTGATGACCAATTTTGATTCTAAAGGGAATGCCACTCAAGCACTTCTCACCTTAAATAATGTTTTTGATAACACTAAAAACCATAAATCTAACCTTGATTTTGCTAAAGGTAAATATGGGAATAATAAATCTGGTAATAAGAATCGCACACTTAAGTTTAATGAAAAATTCAATCTATGTGGTAAATTTGGTCATAGGAGGGGAACCTGTTATAAAAATAAATATATAAATAAGAATCAAACTTTTAAAAATAAAAAATGGAAGAGATCTAATAAAAATAAGTAGAATAATAAAAACCCTAATCAAAATAATAATTAGGATTCAAATGTTATTGCTTTGTATGCTACTTTGTTTGCTTCAAATAAAAATGAGTGGATCTTATATAGAGGTGCATTACACCATATGACATTCTTATCTGATATTTTATGTGATCATAGAGATATCTCTAAAATAATTTAATTAAGAGATAATTCTTTTTTAGAAGCAACTAAATATGGAAAAGCAATGTTTTCAAATATTATTATTAATGATGTTTTCTTTGTACCTAAACTTAAAAAAGAATTTTCTATCTTGTTCTCAACTTATAAATGATAATTTAATTATAACATTGCTTAAATATAGTTGTTCCATTGGAAATTAATCTAGTTTCTTGATTGTTGAAGGTGTTTAAAATAATGGTTTATATATCTTTTCTCCTTCTTTTGCATGTTTACTTTCATCACATAATAAGAATGAATCTTAGTTATGGAATGAAATATTAGGACATGTTAATTTTATAAGTTTACATGATATGCCTTAAAATAATCTTGTTGTTGGACTTCCTTCTATCCCTTCTCATCATGAAACCTATGAGGTTTGATTATGTGATAAGCAACATACTAATTCCTTTCACAATAATCATGATACAAATTTCTCTCATCCTTTAGAATTAATTCATAGTGATGTTTTAGGACATCTTCAATTTGTATATCTTAATGGTTCTTTGTATACTATTAATTTTATTAATGATTATACTAAAATTATTTGGTATTATTTCATTAAAAGGAGATCTGATTTTTTTTTAAAGTTTAAAGAATTTAAAGCTTTTGTTGAAAATATATCTGAATTTTGTATTAAGAGATTAAGAACTGATAATGGTGGTGAACATGTTAGCAAAGAGTTTGATTATTTTTTCATTAATTGAAATATTCAAATAGAATTAACAATTCCCTTTTCCCCTTAGCAAAATGGTATTGTTGAAAGAAAAAATTGTACCATCATAGAAATGGATAGAACAATGTTGCATCCTACAAATGTTTCTAAGTTCTTATGGGCCAAATCCATGAACATTTTTGTTCATATTCTAAATAGAATCCCCACCAAATATTTGTATCTTTCTACCCATTTATAAATGTGGACTAAAAATAAAGTTAGTGTGGCTCTTCTTAGGATTTTTGATAGTCTTGCTTCTATCTTTGTCCCTAATTTTAAGAGGAAGAAGCTCAACCCCACTTTTTACTCTTGAATTTTTGTAAGATATAAAGGTAATGCAAAAGTTTTAAGAGTGTATGGTCCCTGTGAACATCAGATCATTGAAAATAGGAATTTTATTATTCTTAAAAAATTCTTTTGTGATACCTTTGTGAAAACTCCTTAATGTTCTTTTATTAATAAATACGACTCTCATATTTTTCCTTATGATGAAATGGATGAGCTTGAGGAAGTTGATCTAGTTATAGATAACTTAGAATCTAAGAAAACCCCTGAGTTTCAAATTTAGGATAAAATACCTAAATGGATAGAATCCCTAATTAAATCTTATAAAGTTGATAATATTAACAATTAATTAGAAGTCAACATTCATATCATGCTTTAATGACTATGTATGAATGTGAACCTCAATATTTTGAGGAAGCCACTCAAGATAATAGATGTAATGTTGTTTAACAAGTTGAATATAATACCTTAATTAAAAATTAGACTTGGGATCTTATCCCTCCTCTATATAAAATACATATTGTCAGTTGTAAGTAGATTTATAAGATCAAATATAATTCAATTGGTAAAATTGATAAGTTTAAATCTAGATTAATTACTCACATGTTTACTTAAAAACCCTGGATTGACTATGTTGAAACCTTTTCTCCTATAGAAAAAATTAGTACTATTAGACTTATTGCTCTTGTAGCCCAAAATGGTTAGGTTATCCATTAAATTTATGTTAAGAATTCATTTATAAATCATGATTTATAAGAATAAATCTACATGACACAACTTAAAGGTTTCATTGATCCTAACAAAGAATATTATGTAAGTTAAAGAAATCTTTGCATGGTCTAAAACAAGATCCTCATTCTTAGTATTCTAAAATTACTTTTTTTTTCAAATAATTAGGTTTTTATAATGATATTTATATAATGATATCTTTTTTAAAGTTAAAAATATTCATTTGATTATAATTATATTATATGTTGAGGATTTATTGATTATTGGCAATTTAACTAGTTTAATTCATAAATATAAGGATAAACTAAGTCAAATATTTAAAATGACTAGTTTAGACATTCTATACAATTTTATAGGCATGGTTTTATTTTAGGATAAACATTTTATTATTGTATCACAATCTCAACATACACATAATATTCTTGTTAAGTCTAACATGCTTGATTGTAAATCTACCACTATGCCTATTGAAGTTGGTATTAAACTTGATCTTAAACCTTCATGTGAAATATATAACCCTACTTTGTATAGATAGCTTATTGAAAGTTTGATTTATCTAACCATTACTAGCCCATATATTTCATATGCTAGTAATGTTGATTTTATAAATATGTAGGATCCTTATTTAGATTATTAGAAATTAACTAAATGTATTTTTTGTTATATCAAAGGAATAATTAGTTATGGTTTATTTTATTTATCCATTGATAATGCTAAATCATATGGTTATTGTGATATTGACCATACTGGTGATACTTTAGATCACAAATCTACTTCTATATATGTGTTTAAGTTTAGTGTAGGTGCTATCACCTAGAGTAATAAGAAACAAATTAAATAAGTGTTATGGAAGTTACTAAGAAGCTATGAAGCTACAAATGTTGTTGGGAGAACTTCATTTGGATTTTTATCATAGTACCATTCTTCATTATGATAACCAAAGACATATAACTCTGACAAAAAATCAAGTGCAATACCAAAAAACTAAACATATTGAAATTCATTTTCATTTCATCTGAGAGAAAGTCTACAATGGTGATATTGATATATAGTTCTATCTTATGGATGAACAAGTAGATAAATTCACAAAACCACTTGGTGCTACCAAGTTTTAACAATTTCATGTAATATTGGGCCTCTTGAAACTACCATTGAGTGGGAGTGTACATGACAGTGCCACTTCCTAACGACCATATGTTACTTCTTATCTATACTTCTTATCATTGTAAATCATTATTAAACTTTATGTGGAATTTATGTGATTTAAGTAAACTTCATGTGGAAGTTTTACTTTCTTACCCCAATACATTAAAAATCATAATCTATAATGGAGGTCCTTATGTTATAAAAGGCTCAAAATATCTTAGTGATTTTTCATGAGAAACAGTGAGATGTAATCTCACAATCATGCAAGCCTAAACTTACTTTAGAGTAGTTTATGGATTATAATTCTTTTTGATTCAAATGGTGACTTTTGGCATGATGAAGGTTTTCAAATTCTTCAATTTTGCACATGATATAATTCCTCTATGTTGACTATGGCTTTTATCCCCACTTAGCATTAAGGGGGAGTGTTAGATCACTTAATGACTAAGGGGTGATTATTTAAAACTTAGTCTATATTAGGTGATTTATTAAATAATAATAATATATTATTTATTAACACAAGGTAGAAACCTCATGAAAATAAATAACATTATTATAATTATTTAATAGTTACTGATAGTTTATTAAAATGTCTCATTAGGATGGTTGGACACATTATTCACAATAGTCAACTCTCTTCAAAATTTATTATAAATAGGTTTTACCCCTATTGGTTATACACATTTGAATTTATGGGATTATTCAAAAGAATTACTCAAAGTATTTTTGAAGGTTATTTTAGGAGTAAAAGTGAGAAGAGAAGTTGTATTGGGGGTAAAATTATTTTTTGATATATGAAAATCATTTTTTATGGGTTTTTTAACCTCATAGAGGTTTTTCCATGATAAATCTTATCTCCATGTAACTTTGAAATGTGTGAAATGCTTTGCATAACAAGTTTCCTCTAGATCCATGCATGTTTCTTTATTTCTTTTATCTTAGTGTTGTACTCAGTAATCAAGTACTTCATTTTGGGCTCCTTGTCTACCCTAATTTTATTTGGCACCCCTTTCCAGGGCAGCCATATGTGGTATAAATCTATGGTCATGTACCCATTCAATATTTTTGACTAGTCTCAATTTAGTAGCAAGTTGTATACCTATAGAATGTAAATGACCAATTTATGAATAGTCTGTTAAACACATATACCTAATGCTAATTATATGCACACATTTGTTAGTTCTCTGACACATGGGATTAAATATTCATCCAATTACAATACCACTCTTATGTAACATCTCCATAAGGATTTACTAGAATAAAGAAGTAATGTTTTTTTATAAATATTACTCAACACTTACTATTTCATTGGATTACACCATGAGAATATAATTAATGATTTTTAACATACTTAAATAAGCATATCAAACTTAAGTAAACATAAACAACTATATTTACTAATCACTAGCAACTTATGTAAAAAAACAAAATTGCATAGGGAAAGTAATCATAGTAAAATATATCCATGGTTTGTAAAATAATACAACCTCTATTTTCAATGTATAATAATAAATAATTAAATTTTCATTAGGCATGTTACCTCAATATAAATACAATAATAGATACAATGTTCTATAGAGCTCGAGTTACCTAGCTCATGTATCTCTAATAATCTCAAGTGTAGTCTCCAAGTAAGTACTGTAGTGAGGAGGAAGATCATCATCCGAGTGATTTTTAAAACCAAACATGGACCATTTATCCCTTGCATAGTATCCTAATAGGGAATGGCCTTCCCTTCATGTTTGGGTAGATAATGATGGTGTGAGAATCCATAGAGACATGCTAGTACCCATGTGCTGTAATATTTCTACTACATGATGTGTACCATAAATAAGTATGTTATAACATGATATCACACAAGTATTTAAATCATACATATGAAATGACAATGTCTATGTAACATTACTTTGGCCAAAGTTTTCAAATTATATATGATCTCTAGGATCAGTCAAATTCATGCACACCACTTGATTAGATTACCTTCATCTAACATTCATGATGCTAATTAAATTGGTGAAGTCCATTTCATTTTTTAGTTAAAACCACCAATGCTATATTTGGTTATTATATATTTATAACCAATAGGTTCATGCAATTATTTCTACTATCAAAGACAAAAATATGCTAGTTTCAAAAATAATTACTATACATATATTTAGTCCATCAAATATATGAATGAACCTCATTTATATTATTTATCTCATAAACAATATTTATGACAATCAAGTTTATTTACCATACGGGTATAATACAAGTCATTCTAAGAATCTATTTTTTCCTCTAAGTAAATATTATGCACAAAATTAACATTTTTCATAATATAAGTTCATACCACTCTATATAACCAACATTCACAATTTTCATAAAGTTGTAACAACATTCACTTATTCATATTTTTTGTAACTTAGGCTACACTCATATAGTTATAGTTCCCTATCCTTTGGGATTTCATGACTGAAATTATTAGTCACTACTATAACTATAAGCACATTAATTACTCTATAAATATAATCTATATGCATATAGGAGGACCAAGGCTATCTTATATATGTTTTTCATATATTTATATGATCATAATATATATATCCCATAATATATATAATTTAATTTACAATTAACATTTTGACCTACTAACATATTTTTTGTTATTATTTTTAAAGACTAAAAGATAAAAAATTCCAAGAAAAGGCTCGAGAATAAATAGGGCCTTAATATTTCCATAACCCCTATTTTCATAATTTAACATCAAATACAATGAATCCAACTAAGCTCAGTTTCATTCCTAATCTCAAATATCTTCTATTTCCTAATTTTAAGTCATTTATTCAATAATATAAGTTACCAAGTACTATACAAAAGTAGTCAATAATTTCTTAACATAGTGAAATATGTTTTCAATTTAAATAAAACTCTCATAGTTTCCATTTCTATCCATAGTGTATTTGATTTCCTATGTTCTCAAGTTATAAAATGAATTTACTATTTAAGATTATTCTATTTCAAAAACATGTAGTTCTTAATAATCTTACTCAAACACATATAGCTATAAGTCTCATAGAAAATCACATAATAATATATGTATATAAATATACATAGTATACCTTTTTACACAGACCGTGATTATATGCATTATTATATAGTCCATTCATATGCATTAATTTATATAATTTAAAATAAAATTCTTATGTTCATATGAATATTTTATCCCACTAATCCATGTGACTATCTTAAATATACACACGCGCGCGCGCGTGCGCACGCGCGCGCGCATGCACACACACACACACACACACACACACACACACACACACACACACACACACACACACACACACACACACACACACACACACACACACACACACACACTTGATTAGATTTTAAAGAATACATTTACTATATATATCCTTTGAATACATTTATATATACACATATATTATATAAATATCCATATTGTAATTTGTATAAACTCCACTTTAAACAAAATGTTATAGTCTGCATATATTTATATGTCACAGATGGTACATGATTTTTATGTCACATATGGTATAGGATTTATATGTCACATATGGTATACAAAACAAAAGCCCTTTTTAAAACTTGTTAAACATTTTCATAGTTTTGATAAGAGTATATCCCCAATACATACATAAATAAACATGTCTTATTTCCAAATCCTTTGTCAATGTATACAAAACTCTGTTTGACCTATATTTTGACTAACACAAAGATATCTTCATAATAAAAAAATACTATCCTATTTCTCCAAATAAAAAACCTATTTAACATTTTATTGACTTGGTCGATATCTTTATAAAACAAAGATAACTCACTACTTAGTAGGTATAATATACTTTAACAAAACTCATTTTTTACTTGCATATATCTATACTTTTAGGTTATCTTTTTCTTGAACTAGGGCAATATGCCATTTATTTTTAAAACTTCATTTAACCCTACATTTTAACATCCTTTCAATTTCTAAATCAAGACACTTAGGATTTGGGGATAATGGGTTAGCTCTATGGATGACCAAGCCATCCACAGGGTTAAGCCTATGTCCATTTAAAACTATATTCCATTTCCCTAACCCTAAGTATCATAATTATACACATAATTTCTTTTAACAATTAAATTTAATAATAATACCGACCTTCTTAATGCTTGTGTTTGAAACTCCAAGAAATTGAAATCCCTTTGCTTTGTTACTCTATACTTTTCCTTATTTATTTTTTGTGTATCTCCTTTCCTTCCACAATTCCTTCTTGTTCTTTTTCCTCGTTGACCCCATTCTATTCTAACTTTGTATGCCATTTTTAACTCATTTTTTAATTCATGCACAATATCTAAATTTTCCTCTAAAATCCACTAATTCATAGCTATTTGTCCCTTAAACATACCAGAAGCCCTAATTTATCTTTGTTTCAATCTTTCCCCAATATTATATAAAATTTTATCATGATCACTTTACTGTAAGCCCTTGAGTATATCCACTACACAAGTCTACATTAATCATTAACATAATGTATCTATACTTATAATTTTAATGTTGTCTCATCCATGAAAATAAAAAACTAGGCTTAGATTGAACTTAAATATTAGGTTAGTATTTTTAGGATAGATTAATCTTCATGAATATAAAATAAAACAAAGGTAATTATCTCTTTATCAAAAAGATAGATAAATCTATATTTGATTCAAATAACAAGATAATTGTTTTAGTAAATTATTGGTGTATATATAAGCTATATATATGTCTTACTTTATTTTAATAGTTTAAATTATATGTATATTATCGAATATCAATAATAGTACGCTATAAATTCAATGACATTTTAAAAGACATTGTACTAGTCTATATATATATATATATATATATATATATATATATATATATATATATAAACAATTAAATATCTTTTATTTGATTTACTATCAAAAATCATAGACAAACATAAGTATCATGTAATCTTACTGCAACATCAAGTACTAAGTCTACATACAAAATGAAATCACATACAATATTTATTCCATAACTACATACTAACATTTACACACATAAAATCTAATATCTAATAATTTAAACACACAATGCATATAACATTTTTAATTTAATGTCGTGTGTGTAGGGTTCTTAGAAATTCCTCTATCATCCTTCACTATCTCCATCTATGTCACCCTCTCTGATGATGCCCTCCCTCTATAATACTCTAATGGATAAATTCTCATGCATCTATCTGATGATAAGAAGGTAGTTAGTCAAGTATATCATGATACGTATAAAATAATGATATAACAAAAAATGTAACATAATCATTATATACAGAATCCATAATTTATCATCTCAAAATAATGAACTCATGAAATCTAAGTAACATACATCTATCCCATAAGAACATATGACTTATAATTTAGTTAAAAAGTAAAAATCAGTTTAATTAACCTTATTAATCCATGGATAATTAGGTAAATTAATTTAGTGAGAGAATTAGGATGTAATATCCTTCCACCCTAAAACTGGTCATCATCCCAATGACACTTATTCAAACAATAATTTTTAATAAAAAACAAAGTTTAACAAAATAAAAACATAGTATCTAGTATCAAATCAAGCAAAAAAATGTGAAAACATCCTGTAAAACTCATCATAGTCCTCCTAAGTAGCACTATCCTTAGAGTTTTGGTCCCATAAGACCTTATGATATGACACTTCTCTATTATGAAAACACATTTTATGAGTTTCAATTACTCTTATTGGTTTTACTATGACCACCCTATGATCCATAACTTATAAAGCATTCCAATCCAACACATGTGAAGGATCAACTATATACTTCTTAAGATAAGATACATAGAAAACATTATCCAATAGAGCTAGGGTTGATGGAAATACAAGCCTATAATATATAGGATTTACCAATTCTAAAACCTTTAAGGTTCCCACATATCTTGGTGAAATTTTTATTGACTTCCCAAATTTAATCAAGCTCTTTTGTAGCTTAACACGTAAAAATACTTTATCACCTACTACAAACTACCTAGTTATTCTCTTCAGATCATCATAGCTCTTCTTCTTATGATTGGTCTTAGACAAACTCTGACTAGTTACTTTAACCTATTCCTCTATTTTTTAAATCATCTCAGGTCCAAAGACTACCCTATCTTACAATCTATCCCAAATGATTGGTGTCCTGTACCTTCTCCCATAAAGTGATTCAAATGATGCCATCTTCAAAATAGATTGGTATGAGTTATTATATACAACTCAACCAATGTAATTTATTCTTCCCATTTTTATTATTGATCCATTAAATACATATGAATAAGATCCCATATCACTTGATTAATTTTATTAGTTTAATCACTAATCTATGAGTGATATGTAGTGCTAAAATTTAGTTGCATACCCAAATCTCAATTCAAAATTAACCAAATATAGAAGTCATTATCAGATCATGATATAATATGTCTTATTTGTAAATTAATTTAATGAATACACTTCCTTTATGAATATCTATACAAGAGATGGTGCATCATCTATCAAATTGCTTGGGATAAAATGTGTTACCTTGGTTAATTTATCAACTAAAACCAAGATCATGTCATGTTTGTTCTATGATAGTGGTAATACTTAGACAAATTCTATACTAATAACCTACCATTTCCACTTTGGTATGTCATTTGGATATAATAATCGAACCAAATTCACATATTTAGCTTTCAATCACTGACTTTCCAAATAACATGACATAAAGTCCACTACATCTTTCTTGATTCCCTTATAGAAATAAAGTGTTCTAAGATTTACCATAATCTTGGTTACTCTTGTATGTCCTAAATATATGGTGTTATGTATTTATTTTAGCACTATGCTCCTTAGATTTTCTTGACTTGGCACATATATTCTTCCATTATAATGTAGAAGACCATCACTTTCTAAGTTGTATCTTTTATACCTAAGATTCTAAGAATTCTCAAACAAAGTTTTCTTGACTTGATCATAGAATTTGTCTCTTGATGAGAACTCAATAACATGATCCTTAAAATTAATCTTGATAGTATATATGACTGCTATGTACCTTTTATGACTCAAGGTGTTAACTACTCTATTTTATTTTTCTTTGATGTAATTGATATCAAAGTCATAGTTAGATAAAAACTATAACTATACCTTTAACAATCATTCAAATTTAGTTAGGTGAAAATGTATTTGAGTCCCAAGTTATCAGTCTTGAGCTCAAATGGTTTTCTCAACAAATAATGTCTCTAAAATTGTAAAATATGAATAATTATTATAAATTTAGTATCATAAGAGGCGTAATTCAGCTCATAAGGCTTTACATTTCTTGATTCATAAGCTACTACTACACAATATTGCATAAAGAATCCTCCTAGTCCATCTCTAGATTCATCTATGATAATTGAAAATTGATAATTTGGATAATTAACACTTAACATTGGTATTGAATTAAGCCTTATTTTTAATTCTTAAAAATCTACTTCACATTTATTTGACTAAATAAAACTCTAATTATTACACTAGAAAGAGGTAATAAGATTATCTATCTTGGAAAATTTTGATTTAAATTTCTTATAATATCCCATGAAACTTCTAACTCTATATAATGAAAAATACATAAGATCTATAAATCAATTCTAGCTCAGATAAGATAGATCCTACTTACACTTCTAATTGGGGATACATTAGATAATTGGGATCATGACCAATATGGATCCACTAGACCTATAAAACTCCTACCATAATAATATCACTAGAGAGGGTTCCAAAGCCTTCAATCAATCAAAACTATGTAATAACCCTAACTAAGTCTAATGTTTTCTTATTCACTATACTATTAAAAAGTAAATCAAAATCTAATTTAGTACACACCAAAGCTTATGGAACAAAATGGGGTTAGTTAACATAAAAATAAATATGCATAGGAGAATCATAATTAAGCTATGTATAGGTAAAACCTTAATGCATGGAAAGATAAATATTTTCAAAAGCCATTACTTATGTTACTTCTATCTAGCAAAGAGAGAATAAAAGCTATAGATACTTACTTGGAAGATGAACCCATTGATAATAAATCTCTCCCTTGGCCAAATGTACTTCATAATAGGTTATATTGGTTTATAAAGATCACTAAGAAAGGCCAAAACATCCAAGACTTCTCCATAAGACTAGATTATTCTCCAAGTAGAAACTTTAAGCTAAGACTCCTTAAGTAGAATGGTGGAATATTAGGTTGTAAGGAAGCACAAATTAATAATAACACTTTTTATTACTCTAATAATAGTGAAATGGATGTTTTTATATAAGTATATCTAACCCTAAACCCTTCAAAAAGTTTTGACCGATAAGGTCGACCTAGTTGACCTAGTATCATAATTAAAAAAAACTAATTACATCATATAATAAGTCAACCAAGGGTCAACTTAGACCCTAATAATTTTTTTTAATAATAATACAAGGTCTATGTGGCTGAAATAGTCATTTAAACTATCAAAAGGGGTTTAGGTTAGGGAAAGGGCTAATGAAGGTAGTAAAATACTAGAGGAATGTGTAAAATGGGAGGCAAATCTTAGGGAAATGGTTCTTAAGAGATGGTTGGATTGATAAAAATTGTCAAAAGGGATAACAATCCTACAAATCACTAATGATCTAACAACCCCATTTTTGATGCACCCCTTAAGGCATATACTCAGAAGATTGAGACTCGATACATTCCTATAAGATAAAAAACATCAGTAATTGATAAAGTTTCAAAATATTATGTGTATACATATGCCCGACTTGAATCTCATCACATATTACTTAGGTACAACATGGGATGGTACTTCAAGAAAGAACATGGTAACACATAATTTTGAGGCTAAAAAAAATTATAGTATTTTAAAGCAAGAATAACTAAAATTTAAATGACTAAAATATAAAAATCTAAAGAGTAAATGTGATGTGTACCTTGAGTTACCTTTATCACTAGGTGGTTGTATTCTATGTTTTTATTTTTCATTATGGAGGGCACAAAGACTAATTTTGACAAAACCAATAATATAAAACTAAAGAGAAAAAACAAACAAACACAGGCAAGCCAAGACAACTAGTGTTATGTGGATGGGAGGTATTTAGAAATTTGGCAAGTTGGGTTGACAAGTGCTATGTTAGACCAAATGACCAAGTCAAAATTCTTATATTAAATCAAGTAATCAAAAATCCAAGGCTACTAAAGATCAAAAAACTCAAATAAGTAAACCTTAAGTAAGAAAGGCAAACTCACCAAGTCAAACCAAGGATACATGTCAAAAAGATGGTAATCAAACATCAATATAAAATAAATAACAATCCTTAAAAAAATATGGTCAATAAAAATGGTAAAAAAACATTGATGAATAAACAATAATAATCCTTACTCGATCATCAATGGAAAAAGGTACATAAAAGGGAAAACAACATTGGTAAGTGAGAAGTAATAATCCAACCTCACTCAATAATGGAAAAAGTACATGAAAGTATAAATGAACTTAGGTGTCCACAAAAAGGGTGGTATAATAATGATAAATGATAAAATAAATCAAGGCACATATATAAATATAGATCCATGGTGTAAATAAATTAATCCATAGTTACTTAAACATTTTTTTTCTCTAAGGATAGATAAAATTGAAACAAAGTGGTGCTAGCATGTTTTTAAGATGTGAAGATGAAGGAAGTATATAAAAGGGAAAATAGATTTGGAATAAAAATTTACCTATCAAGGGGGGAGATGAAATGGGTAGAGGAGAGAATGAATGTAAAACCAAGGTAGAGGAACTCTTTATCGAAGTCAAGACACTCAAATTAGGTTTGTCAAAATAAGAGGAATTTCGACATTATGGATTTTGAATAACTTCTCTTAGCCACACAAGTTTTAGGTCAATAAATGAAGTATGTAGATCATCCCATGAAGGTTGTATGCATGAAAGGTAAAATGGACCTACCTTCCCACAATGTGTTCCCTATTCCTTAGGACCCTTTATAGAGCCATCGATCTACTATAAATAGTGGGTACTTATGTGATAAAGTAAGTAGAACCATAGAGTTTGTTGCATTCTCCTATTCTAATATACTAGCCTACCACACTCCAATTGACCTTGGCTCTATTATGAGGCCAACTAAAAATTTGAGATTCGATTAGAGATAGGAAATGTGATTTTAATCATGTATTTTAGTGTGATTTTAACTTTTGAGATTTATATGTTGCCTTTGTATATCATTTCATTTTATTTAAAATGATTTGGCTTTTAATTTTTTATGGCTTTTTTTTACTCCTCCTCCATGCAAATTTGGAAAACCAAACATGGGTGCTAAATATGACTTTTATTTGAATAATTGAGACTTGGTTGCTAATAGAGATAACTCAAAGAGCATGGTGTCTAAGAGTCTCATAAATTCAGGTGAAATAAAAATGTTATCTTGACTTCAACCTTGTGTTATCTAATGTGGAGTGAAAGGAGAGGAAATCAAGAGGAATGAAACATGAAACAAATTGAATTACTTTAGATCATAAAAAAAGTGACAAAGGGTGAAAGAGGGCTACAATGATAGAAAAGTGTGATACCTTATCATAAAAATGAGGGGAGTGTAGGAAAACATGCTAACATAGTTCTTTATGAAAATTTCATCTATCAAAAGAATCAAAAAATAAAGATGAGAACAAAGATGAAAAACATGTAACCATTGTAAAACACATTCTAGAAAAGGAATGATAAGATGGTAATTTTATGAGGAAGACCAGGTCCTATCCATGGTCTTATACTACAACTCATAAAATAGAAACCTAAGGGGTGTACAAATCATGTGAAAAATAAATGGGATAAAAAAATTATGGTATTTGTGAGGAAGGCCAAGTCATATCCATGGCCTTACACTATAAATCACAAATGAGAAAGCCAAGGGGTACAAAAAAATGTATAGAAAGTATGAAAATAAAGAGGGATAAAGTACATCATGAGGAAGACTAGGTCTTATCCATAGTTTTACAATTCAACTCATGATAAAAATGGAAACCAAAAGATCAAAAGGAAGGACTAACACTTGTGAAAAGAGAGAGATGTTGTAGAGGGTAAGACCCATGTAAGTATCCTACAAAAATTGTTAGATAGATAGAATATAGAAAGTATGAAAATAATGGAATGAATCTACATTAATGACTATATTAGTGATGAACATGTGAGAGACAAGCCTATGTGTCTTATTAGGTTTCTTGAAGTTGAATTAGTTTGGTATCATGTAATGTAGAATAAGAGTAGGCATCATAATGTGCCACAAAGGGTAAGTGGATGTAGTTATGTGCATTGCAAGATACCCCAAATTCTAAAATTACATGTGTATGGGTATTACAATATGACCCAAAGACTAGAGGAATATGTGGATTGGAATTTTAAGATGCCCCACAAGCTAAAAATAGGAAGAAAACAAAACAAAAGATAAGAATAAAAGATCACCCCACATAGTGTTTAAATGGATTCAAATTATCCAAGAAGATTCTAATAGGGGATTTCATGATGTTTTATAAAAGGAAAAGGATGATAAAAAATAATAATGAGAGGAAAATATAAAGAACTAAGTCAAATAGATAGATAAATAAGTTGGCCAGATAGTAGAGTAAGGGTAGTAATAAGAGTAAAACATCGACCAAGTTGACTTCATACTACTGGAAAGTGGATAAAAAGAGTATAGAGTTAACCATGACAATTTATTATAATAGCATAAAAGGTAGAAGAGTACAGAGTTGACCAGGTTAACTTAGTACTGGTAGATAGAAGGCAAAAGAGTATAAAGTCAACCCAGTCGACTTAGTAATATTGAACAAAATATAAATAAGGATATAGAGTCGACTAGGATGACTTAGTAATAAAGGCAAGTAAAAATATAGTATGTAAGAGATTGTGTCAAATATAATAATAGTGTGCTAAAAATAGGAGAATATTTTACAATGTAATTTAAAGCAAGAAATAGAAGCAAATACAAAAATAATTGGATCAATGAGAATGATCCAATTAGCACACAACACAAAAATTTGTAGCAATGTTGGCCAATGTAAGTTTTTCAATTCAATATGCAATAATTAGAGAGAAAGCATTCAATTAAAAATTAAATACTAACTAAGTGGACATCCTGAGTGTTTTTAGATTATTATGAAATTTTATTTTAAGTGTGATAAGGAAGTTGGCTAAAAATAGGGACTAAAAAGCAATCTATGGATGGTTTTAGGATGTTTAGGTTAAAAAGGATCTATTTTGGTAATGGTATTGGCTTGGTATTAGGTCCTACCCCCTCACTTCAAAATCTTATAGTGATAAGGGTCTCAAGTGCTTTGCTAATATATACCATTAACCACGTGTTTATACTTGGCTAGAAAACCAAGTTGGCTTCCCCCTTGGTGATGAAATCCAAGTAGGTCTGTCTTGGGAAGACAAATTTTAAATGCATTTTGAATATTATGTGATTTGGTAGTATGTGAAAAAAAAGATAAAAAATAGTGCAATTAATCAGTTATTTGAAAAAACAAAAAACACATAATTAGACTATGTGAGTTACTCTAAGCATGCAAACAACTAAAAATGAAAGTGTGAATTGATTAATAAAATATTGGTTTTAATTTCCAAGTTAAGAGTGGTATAGAGTCAGTTCAGATGATATTATATGCAAACTTTATAGAATAGAGATGACTTGGTCACTACTATTCTGTATAAGTAAGTCTTTAAGAACTAAGTCAACCAAGTTAACATAGTATTTTAGATAGAAAATAGGCTACAGAACTAAGTCAACTAGGTTGAATTATTTTGCTTTAAGATTGTAATTTTAAAGACTATAAACTTGCCTAAAATACAACTATAATGAAGTACTGAATTGAAAGAGAGAGAAAGAGAGGAACCTTGGTGGGTTGGAAGATGTTGAGGATTGTAATTTTTAAATTGAAGTGCCTTGAATACTGCTTGCCAATTTTGCCAACTAAATTGAATAGGTTAACCTAGTTCTATGAAACCCTATTTTTTGAAGCCTATTAAATGACTAAGTCAAATTTTATTTGTTATATAGATTTTGAATATAAGACTAAGTTGACTTGTACAACTTAGTTTATTATTCTAGATGTTGACTAGGAGACTAAGTCAACATGTTTGATATAGTCTATTATTCTAAGATTATATAAGAGGACTATGTTAATTTGTTTAGTATAGTAAATTATATATAATGAAGACTTATACATAAATAATAGAGGAATTTTGATGTGATTATGTGTTAAACTTGTGCACAAAAGTTATAAATATACTGACCTAGTCGACCTAATATCATAAATGTAAAAAATAATAAAATGATAGAAATGAAAAGTGTGAAAGAAAATATGCAAGGGTTAGATTCATGTTAGGTTCACTAGATTGTATGCAATGGGAAATACATCAGATCTAAAAATCAATATGTTTTCACCAAATCTTTCACCCTAGAAGAAGTTGTTCAAGCTTCTTCTGGATTTGGGTAACATGGGAACATTTCTAGGTATGTGGCTGTACCTATATTAGAAATAAGCCTCTAGATTTAAGGGGTAGCTCCCTGAATGTATCTTGAAATGATCTCATAAATGGTAACTAATTACTTATGGGGAAAATATTAGATAGTGCATGAACTGAACCTACTCTAAATGAGGTGATGTACTGAATGTTAAAAAATCCACTCTCAATATTGAACTCATTAACACACTAATAGACTATGAATAGAACTAATGTAGTGTCTAAAATGGTTTCTAAGAAATAATTCTTCACCTAGAGGTCAATTTAATGGACTTAGGTAGGAAGGCAATGAGGGTAAGGCTTGATTGGAAGGACTTACAGTCAACTATCCACTCTATACCTAATACGTCAACCTTAAGACACACTAGATGACCTGCAAGAAAGTTTATTAGCACTTAAGGTAAACTTAGACCTACAAAGGGAATATGAAAACCAATTTTGAATATATATAAAATACAAAAAACTAAGCACAAATTATTAAAAAACTATAAAATTCTTTGTTCATTACTCTAAGAGGTGCATAATACAATTTTTAATAGAGTCTAGTTATACCAGCCTGAGGGATCTTAAACAATAGATCAAAACCCATATTTATAGAAGAAAGAGACTTTAGAGAGAGAGAGATATTATGGTGATAAAATATTAATCAATGAGCTTAACTCCCTTTTAACCATAGTTACAACTACCTCTACATTTATGCTCATTCAAGCTTCTTGATTGATGAGGCTTACTTCAAGTGGTTACATAGTTACATTATTCCCTCATTGATGTTCCCTAATGGTTGTAATAGTGAGATAAAGTTGTTCTGAGACGGGTCCTTTCATCAATGCAGTTAGAACCATTGGATCAATCTATTAGAGATTTCTCTTGGTGCCAACTGCTCTTCACTAGTTCATTATGACATGCAAAAGTGGAGAGAAGGGTCCTTTTCATGTAGTTGGTCATAAAGATGAAACCATTTGGGTTTACATGTACGCCTTCATAGCTTCCTTTGAAATGCTAAATCTTATTCAAATTGTATCATTCTCAAACTTGTCCCCATGTTCCTATGTCCACTATAGATCGAAAACCAATCTCAAACTATTGGTTTTCCTATAGTTGTTATGTCAATGTAGACCTATAGACTATATATCCCCCTTTCTTGATTATATTAGGTCCAAAATAGACCTATTATATATTTAAAAGAACTAATATATCACTATATACATAGATATTTATTTTTAAAGTGATGAACATAGTCATAGAACAAACCTTGCATGACATAAACCCTCAAGCCAGAGGTCTATATTAAGTTTTAATGGTGGTGCCTTTATGTCCTTTAACCTAACTACATCAATATGTGCCTTTAATGGAATTAAAATGAGATATAATGGTGATGTGATGACCCTTCAAGACCTTATTTGCCTTGATAAAAAACTACTACTTTGGTTTAACTTTTTCTATCAAAAACTAACTCGAACCAATCAAAATGCTCCTAGGTATCTTTATTCCCATTGGCATTACAAATTATTGCTATCAGAGCTTGAATTTTTTACCTTTCTCACTCCATTGATCTTGATTTTCATGATTAAATATGCTCCATTTATCTTATGTCATCTTGAACATGCTCATGCCACTTTTCAATCATGCTTTGATCTCAAGATCTTGTTGTCAGTTCACTACTTTATATGCTTATGCCATGTGGTGGCCTCTTGAGCTCCTTGACCTTTTGACTCATCTTGAAATATTGGATCAAGATGTAAGAGTAAAGGATATCCATATATCTCATTGGGCCCACTTCCATATCAATTGATCTCATTCCATTGGATCATTGGTACAATTAAACACTGATAATTGATCTACTTGCATTTGAAAATAAATGGCTATTTATCATGGTTTAAATTTGATGTCCATACATATTTAAGGTGATTTCTATGATACCATCATAGAAATACATATGAATGTCAATTTTTTTCCATATCTTAAAGATGATGTCTATGCGAATGTCTCCCATTATTTGACCAACTTTGAAAGATTGGATCTAGAAGTGAAAAGGTCATGGAAGCACCAAATTTGCAGGAGATGTTCTTGATATTAAAAAGATTGTGCCCACTTGATCTACTAGTTCTAGGAGATTTATAAGTGTGTTTACAAAGTATTCCAGTGATCTAACCTATATTATTTTATATGATGTTCATGTGCCTATCACTGATTAATTGAACCTAAATGGCTACTTTATGGAGCTCAAACTTGATGTTAGCACAAACATCTTATGTTGTAGATACAAATTTGAATGCTAGTAACTTGAGATAGTAAGATCAGATGGACTTGATATTTTTAGATCATGTTCCTATCATGAATAAATCTATGGTGATATATCATTTTGTCTCATAAGGCTTTCTAATTGAATTTATCAAATGCACATGTGAGCTAGTCCATTCATTTCTAGATGACATCCTCATGATGGCTTGATTCACTTACGCTTGTGCTTGAGTTATTTCTTGATATTTGAAAGCTTGAATGAACTTCTTGAGGATTATAAAAACTCTCTCTATTATCTTAACTATTTGGACACCATGAAAACTTGACATTTACATATATGACTCTAAAATGACCCCCTAAGACACCAAATGACACAAGGACTAAGCTAGAATATGTTCAAAGCTAGAATGGCATATTAAATGACATAAAATGAAATAAAACATACCTATGACATTATAATAATCCCCTATACAATATTCTAGCTATAGGGGGTTGACCCATTTTGGCTTGTAGTAAAAATGGTCAACATTCTTGGAAATTTCCCAAGAGTGGCATGCATGTTATGCCATGACCAATTACCTAATCCTATCCATTAGGATATGGAGTCACATGTATATAAGGTTTGACATAAAAAATTCCTTGAAAAACACATAAAAAATAAGGAAAGATAATGAAGAATCAACACGTAAGACAAGAAACTTAATAAAAAACACTCTTGTGTTTCATGAGCACTTATAGAACACACACACACAAACTAAACAAACTAACTCAAACACTAACTAACCTAAGATGAAAACTTCCTCTAGGGTCAAAGAGGAAGTTTAAAACCTCTCTTTCTTTACGAACTGAAGGAATGAATGAGGCATGTATCCTTTTGACCCTTGGCATTGATATCTCCACCTTCTTCATGTTGGTTGCCAACCTCATTGGCATGATGTTCAATGAGAACCAAGAAGTTTCAAATAGGATGGATATGAAATTGAAATATTCTTGCATCCAAACAACCTCAACTTTCTCATATGATTCCTTAGCTATGACCTCTAATGGTGGTTAAACAAGGCTTTCCTTTTGGTTTCCATAGTGTCCTTAATAAGATTGAGTTTCTCTTTAGCTACAAGTTCTTCAAGCTCATAAAAGAGCTCTGAATAGTCCACCCAATCTTTTTCATTATCCTCTATGGAAAAAAATTTCTCCACCTTCTCATGTGGTTGGCCCTTAATGTACAAGTTTGAAAATATGACAATCCTCTCAACCTTACTTTTCTCCTTGATAGATTATACTTGATGTTTGGAAGAATACCTTTGGATATGGATCAATATCAGGTGGGTCTCTTGACCATTCTTGAGGTGTAATAACTTTTGACTTTCCCTCACTTTCCATATCTATAATCTCTTTGACACTAGCATCATCATATTGCTTTATGACAACATATTCTTGATCAGTAAAATGACCTTCATCTTTATGTTTAATGGAATACTTGTCACTTTGATCCTTAGTATTGTTATCAACCTTGTCATTAGACATAGAATATCTTGGAGAAAAAAGATACTTGTCTAACTTTTCAAACTCTTTGCATATGGTATTGGGCTTTTACCATAGTTACTATTCATTCACAATAGGAGACATTTCTCCATGCTTATTGAAACAATCACCAACATGCTTGTTAGACTAATTATCCAAATTAGATGTATAATTATTGGAAGGAGGAGTAACCTTTTGTCACAAGTCATTTTCATCCACCTCATGAATGTCATCTTCAAGAGCCATTTCATCTATCTTGGTCTCATGAGACTCTCTGAAGATTGAAACTTATTGAGGAGTTACTTTACCTTCTTCCTTGATATTACACTCCACTTAATGCTTGAGATGGTCATCCAAAACTTCATGATTAGACATGGAGTCTTAATCAAATGACTCTCTCTTCAATTCTTGGCCACATTCCTCATGGACAACTACAATAAGATCTTCAATATGTTTCTTTTCATCTAAGAAGGTAGGATTACATTTGTGGTCACCAAGGGGAGTCCCTATGGTGATTTCATCCTCGTAGTCACTCATGATATCCTCTTGGTCAGCCTTGGCTTGGATTTTATCCTCTTCACTTGCTTCTCTCAAGATGGGCTCGTGTGAAATATCTAGATTATGAGATGTAGTAGAAGGTTTATGAATTGAAGATAGAGTGTGAGGGGTAGGAGAGGGGTTGTGAGTGGATTTAGAAAAGATAAAAGCACTGTTAATATCATAGGGAAATGAATTCTTGTGATGATAGAAGGACAAACATCTATGTAATTAGGAGTTTCATCCTACCAATAGTCTCCTCAAGTTTCTTCAACAACATCATGTTCATTTTTGAGCTCGTTATCCTCCCACATACTTGACTTATCTATTGAGCATTGAAGGCACTTCTTTGAAAATTTTATTTGTTCTTTGAACTTCCATTGAGTTCCTTATAGTTCTTCAAATGTATCTAGATTCTGCATATAATTTTAGGTATCACCTCTCAACCATTCCATTAGATGATTAGGGAGCACATCATCCCATGTTATCATTTCATCTTTTTTAATGAGTAACTATGGCATGCATGCCAATAAGGACTTGATATAAGATGGAAAAAATTGAGGAGGAGGGTAATGATGAGGATCAAGACCAATTTAAATTTTTTTTTATTCTATCCTATAGGAATATATATCTTTCCTTATAATACCTTTGTGTATAATTCATGTAAACATTTGATTCCGCATGGAAAGACTCATAGAATTACTCTTTAGGTTCATAGGCATCATGTTATGGTTGATAGGGATCATATTGGGACTGATAGTGAGGCATTTATTGATAGTTATATTGGTATCCTTACTCATAAGGCTATCCAATAACATGGTGTCTATATGGGGGGTGAAGAATGGAGAATTATAGGGCTGCCATGGATCATAGGGTTGACAGCCATTTTGATAGGACTATTGAGGAGTATATTATGGTTCATAGCAAGGATGATAAGTAGGTTCATGGTAGGATTACTTACCATATATATTCATATCAACCTCATGTATCAATGAGATGTAAAAACTAATCAAAACTTCAACTAAAGATACCTAGACTACTTAAAACTAGAAGTTATCATTTGGAGTCATCATTAGTGTTAGGTTTATTTCTTATAAAAGTTGATAGAGGAAAGACACACCAATAATATTTCCACTTTCTAGGACCTATTCCCATTGGGCATTATAGAAATATTATCACCAAATATTGCACCCTAGAAGAAGTTGTTCAAGATTCTTCTATATTTGAGTAACCTAGGAACATTTCTAGGTATATTGGTGTACCTATATTGGAAATGAGCCTCTAGATTTAAGGGATACATCCTTGAATGTATCTTGAAATTATCTCATCTATGCCAACTAATTACTTATGGGGAAAAGATTTAGATATTTCATGAATTGAACCTACTTTAAAAGAGGTGATGCACTGCATGTTCAAATATCCACTCTTAAGATTAAAATAATTAACACACTAATAGACTATGAATAGAACTAATATAATGTGTACAATGGTTTCCAAGAAATAGTGATTTGCTTAGAGGTCAATTTGATGAACTTGGGTAGGAGGGAAATGAGGGTAAGGCTTGATTGGAAGCACTTATAGTTAACTCTCTACTCTATACATGAGACATCAACCTTAAGACAAAATAGATGACCTACAAGAAAGTTTATTAGCATTTAGGTTAAACTTGGACCTATAAAAGGAAGCTAACAACAAATTTTTCATATATAAAAAATACAAAAAACTTAGCACAAATTAGTAAATAACTATCAAATACTCTGTTTATTACTCTAAGAGGTGTAGAATACAATTTCTAGTAGAGTCTAGTCATACCATCCTGAGGGATCTTCAACAATAGCTCAAAGGCCATATTAATATAAGAAATGTCCTTTAGAGAGAGATATTTTGGTGTTAAAATAGGAATAAATTAGCTCAACTCTATTTTAACCACAGTTATAACTACCTCTACATTTATGCTCATTCAAGCTTCTTGACTGATCAAGGTTACTTCAAGTAGTTGCATAGCTACATTATTCCCTCATTGATGCTCCCTAATGGTTGTAAAAGTGATATCAAATTATTTTGAGTTGGGTCCTTGCATGAATGTAGTTATAACCATCGAACCAATTAGTTAGATCTTTGTCCTAGTGCTAACTTCTCTTCCCTAGTTCATTGTGACATGCAAAAGTGGAGAAAAGGGTCATTTTCATGTAGTTGGTCCTAGAGATGAAACTATTGGGGTCTACATGTATGCCTTCATGGTATCCTTTGAAATGCTAGTTCTTATTCAAATTAGATCATGCTCAAACTCATCCCCATGTTCCTAGGTCCACTATTTATGGAAAACCAATCTTAGACTATTGGTTTTTCTATAGTTTTTATGTCAATGTAGACCTATAGACTATATAGCCCCATTTCTTGATTATATGAGGTCTAAAATAGACCCATTATATCTTTTAAGGAATCAAGAGTTCACCATATGCACCTTTCTTTTAAAAATGACAATCATAATCATATAATGAACCCTACATGGCACAAAACCTTGAGCTAGAGGTCCATATTAAGCTTTAATGGTGGTCCCTTTATGTCATTTAACCTGACTAAATCAATGTGTCCCTTTAATGGAATTTATCTAAGCTATGATGGGATGACCCTTGCAAGACCTTGTTTGCCTTGGTTGAAAACTACTCCTTTGGTTCAACTTTGTCCATTAAAAACTAAATTAAACCAATCAAAATTCTCTTAGATGTATTTACTCTCATTGACCTCACAAATCCTTACTATCATATCTTGACTCTTTGACCTTGCTCACTCCATTTATCTTGATTTGAATCACTAAACATGATCCATCTATCTTATATTAGCTTGAATGTGATCATGTCATTTATCAATCACATGTTGATCTCATGATCCTATTATTAGTCTGTTACTTTATGAACTTACACCACATAGTGGCCTCTCAAGATCCTTGACCTTTTTACTCATGTCATACTATTGGATCAGGATGTATGAGTGAATGATAGCTATATATCTCATTGGTCCCACTTCCCTATCAGTTGAGCTCATGCTATTGGATCATTGGTATGATTGAATGTTGATCATTGATTAACTTGCATTTGAAAATAAATTGTTATTTACCATGGTCTAAATTTAGAATCCATGTGATCATCATTTTATGTCCACAAGACTATCATTTATGTTCATGTGAATGTAAAATTTAAGACCCTAATGGTTTTTTATTATAGCTTAAATCTGACATCTATGCAAATGTCTCCCATTATTTAACCAACTTTGAAATCTTAGATCTAGAAGTGAAAATGTCATGGAGGCACCAAATTTTCAAGAGATGTTCTTGATACTAAAAAGATTATTCCCACTTGATCCATTGGTTCAAAGAGATTTCTAAATGTGTTTATAAAGTGTTCAAGTGAGTTGACCTATTTGATTTTGCATGATGTATGCATGCCTATCACTAATCATTTAAAACTAAACAACTACTTTATGGAGCTCAAACTTGACATTAACAAAAACATCTTATGATGTAGGTACAACTTTGAACATTCATAACTTGATCTAGTAAGCTCATGTAGACTTAAAATTTGTAGAGCATGTTCCTATCATGAATAATCCATGGCATTGTAACCTTTTATCTTGCGATGCTTTATGAGTGAACTTATCAAATGCATAAGTGAGTTGGTCCATTCATTTTTGGATAACATCCTAATAATGGATTGATTCACTTAGGATTGTGATTGATCTCATGATTAATCTTTCAAAGCTCTAATGAACTTCTTAAGGCCTGTGAAAACTCTCTCCATGATCTTCACTATTTAGACACCATGAAAACTTGCCACTTGCATATATGACTCTAAAATGACCACTAAGACACAAAATTGCATCAAGACTAAGATATACTATGAAAAAAGATAAAATTTCATATTAAATGACATAAAATGAACTAAAACATACCCTATGACATTATAAGAAGCCCCTATACAAGATTCTGGCTATATGGGGTTGACCCATTTTGGCCTATGGTAAAAATGGTCAACATAATCCTAGCTCAAAGAAGATATATCCTACTTACACTTCTAATTGGGGATACATTAGATAATTAGGGTCATGACCATTATGGATCTATTATATCTATCCAAGGGAACTCTTACCATAATAATATCACTAGGGAGGGTTCCAAAGCCTCCAATCAAGAAAAAGTTTGTAGTAACCCTAACTAGGTCTTATGTTTTAATATTCACTATACTAATAACAAGTAAAGCAAAATCTATCTAGTGCTCACCAAAGCTTGTGGCACAATATGAAGTTAGTAAACATAAAATTAAACATGCATAAGAGAATTATAATTAAGCTATGTATAGGTAAAACCCTAATGCATGGAGAGATCAATATTATTCAAAATCCATTACTTATGTTACTTCTATTTACCAAATAGAGGAGAAAAGTTAGATATACTTACCTAGAAGATGAACCCATTTAGACTCAATCTCTCCCTTGGCTAAAGGTGATTCAAAAAAGGTTATCATGGTTTATAAAATCACTAAGAAAGGCCAAATCATCCAAGACTTCTCCATAAGATTAGATTCTTCTCCAAGTATAAAATCTAAGCTAAGACTCCTCAAGTAGAATGGTATAAGATAAGGTTTTAAATAAGCACAAATGAATAATAACTCTTTTTGTCTCTCTAATAATGTAAAAATGGATGTGCTTATATAGGTAGATCTAACACTAAATCCTTCCAAAAAATTTAGCTGATAAAGTCAACCTAGTCAACCTAGTATCATAATTGATAAAAACTAATTAGGTCATGAACTAGGTTGGCCCCTATCTGACCTAGACCCTAATAATTTTTTTCAATAAGAATATAAGGTTGATGTGGCTATCATAGTCATGTAAACTATCAAAAAGGGGTTTAGGTTAGGGAAATAAATAATGAAGGTGGTAAAAGACTAGAGGAGTGTGTAAAATGAGAGGAAAATCTTTGGGTAATGGTTTTTAGGAGTCAGTTAAATTGATAACAAGTGGTAAAAATGAAAATAATCCTATGAAGCACCAATGGTCTGTCCACCCTTTTCTCGATGTACCCCTTAAGATGTGCACTCAGAAATATTGAGACTTGATGGGTTCCTAAAAGATAGAAAGCATCATTAATTGATAAAGTTAGAAAATATTATGTGTATACACTAACCTCATGCATATTTGTTGGTATTGTCCACTCCATAATGGTTATTAATTTCATCAGATAAACAAAAATGCCATTTGTTGAGATAATATGTTCCAAATATTGCATTTTCTTTTGGAAAACTACACACTTAAACAATTCTAAATACAACTTATACTTTTACAAACATTGCAAAACTAGTTCCAAATGTTGAATATTATCTTCTTTATCCTTATAATAAATCATAATGTCATCTAAAAATACCAAAACAAAATGATCTAGGTAGTCTCTAAACACATTATTCATGAGATTTATGAATTTTGTAGGTACATTCATCAATATAAATAAAAATATTATGTACTCACAGTTCCCATAACAAGTTCTAAATGCCATATTTATAATATCTTCATCTTTTACCCTTAACTGATGATATCCAACTCTAAGATCAATCTTAGAAAAGACCACCACTCACATTTGATCAAAAATATCATCTATTTGAGGTAATGGATACCTATTCTTGATGGTCACTTTATTCAACATTATATAATCAATGCAAATTTGAATATTTCCATCCTTCTTATTAACAAAAATAACTGGTTCATCTCATGATGACACACTTGGTCTAATCAATCCTTTGGACAATAATTCTTGAAGTTGTGCCTTCAATTCTACTAATTCAATGGTTTTCATTCGATACAAATCCTTAGACTAAAGTTTTGATCCTAGTTTGATATCAATATAGAAGTCAAATTTTCATTTAGAAGTTAATCTTGGTAATTCTTCTGAAAACACATCATGAAAATCCCTAAGGAAATGATAATCTTTAATTGATGGTTCCTTAATTTCCTCTATTTCATTTATCTTGACAATAGATGTTTAACATCCCTTACCTTGGGCCTTCCTAAGTTACGTTTCAAATATATACCTAAGCATTGACTCATTTTTCCACCCTAAATTAGTATCTAATTTCCAAAATCATCAAGACACTCCTCTCTTTTTAGATAATAATCAACCTTGGGTTTATGATTCACAAGTTAGTTTACTCCTAAAATCACATCATATGACCCTAGTGGTGCTATATAAAGATCCAAAACCATTACAAAATTTAGCAACATAATTTATAATTCTACTAAGTACTTGTCAACTTGGACTTTAGAGCCATTCTTATTTCGTACTGACCATGTATTTTCCAGTACACCAACTTTCCTAGATAATTTATTTAGAATTTTAGGAGTTATAAAACATTTTGTAGCCCCTGTATCTATAAAAATGTAAATTAGATGTTGAAACCAAATATTTTATAGTTATATGGGTGAAGCTTATAATTTATCTTACTAATTATTAGCCACTACATGAATACGTTGCTAAAAATTCCCTTCCAAGGGGTAGAACCTTTGTTTCTCAACTTAGCTTGGGTGCATTCATGAATAAAATGGTCACCTCCATAGGTGCAGCAACCTATTGGTGGTCCTTTCCTATCATATTATTGGTTTCCATTGAAACCACCCTTAAAAACATTGCCCAATTTATTTCTGCTTGAACCAATGTTGAATTTGGTATTCTGATTCTTGAATTGACTCTTGGAGTCTCAACTCCTATGCTTCCAATTATTCTTCTTGAAATTTATATTTTAACTTCTAAACTTTTTATTAAATTTTTCCCTAATCTAAGCAAGATATTTCAACTTTTTCTCTTTCTTGACTACCTTATAAAATACTTGGTCCATAGTAGATAGTCCATCAATGTCCACCTCTTCACCAATCTAGGGTTTTAATCTCAGATAAACTTCCTAATTTAACCTCTCATATATATAAGTCACATTGATTTATATTTTCAAAATATATCATCTTTTTGTCAAAATATATCTATGGAATCCACCATGATTTGAATAGTGTCACAAACTGCTCCCAAGTAGTGGTAGTTGAGTTCATATTCATTTCTATCTTCTTATTGTCACACCATGTAGTTATTTATCCAGACAACTAATAGTCTCTCCAAATAGATTTGGTGACCTTGGAGTAGTTTCAAATCTTGAAATACTTCTCCATTTTAATTAGTAATGCTTCAACTCTATCTCTCATAATAGTTCCATCAAATTTAGATGGATTCATTTTTTTTATATCCCTTACAAATTCTATGGTTACACAAACTCTCGCATATTGAGGCACTTCCTTATGTCTCTAATCTTGATGGATTTCCTACTCATTAGGATGCTCTTTAGGATCATCTTAATGGGATTTTTCCTTATATCCATGAATTTCTTATTCTAGGGCTATGACTCTATCCCTAGTCTCATTCATGGTTTCAAGAATTTGTTCTAGCTTTGTTGCTTGTTCAATGATAAATTAGTTAGGATAAAATGGAGGTTTATTATCATTGACATTTAAAGTACCCTCACTCTATGATCTTTCTCACACCATTATTTATTCTGGTAACAAAATAATAAGAAAATGTTATTAGACTCATTAAGTCCTAAATTTTGATCCATAGTGTTGATACCATAATTTAATGTCCCCACATGGATTTACTAGAATAAAGCATTAAAAAAAATTTAAAAAAATTACTCAACACTTATTATTTCATTATATTACACCATAATAATCTAATTAGTGATTTTCAACATACTTAACTAAGCATATCAAACTTAAGTAAACATGAACAACTATATTTACTAATCACTATCAATCTATGTAAGAAAACATAATTGCATAAGGAAAGTAATCATAATAAAATATATCCATGGATGGTATAATAATACAACCTCTATTGTTAATTTATAATAATAAATAATTACATTTTCATTAGGCATGTTACCTCAATATAAGTAAAATAATATATACAATGCTCCACGGAGCTCAAGTTATACTAACTCCTATATCTCTAATAATCTCAAGTGTAGTCTCCAAGTAAGCACTATAGGGAGAGCATCATTTAAGTGTTTTTCCATACCAATCATGGACCGTCGATCCCCCACACAATCCCCCAATAGGTAATGGCCCTCCCTTTATAGATGGGTAGATAATAACGGTGTGAGAATCTAGAGACACATGCTAGTACCTGTGTGCTATAATATTTCTACTACATGATGTGTACCATAAATAAATATGTTCTAACATGATACCACACAAGCATGCAAATAATACATATGAAATTATAATGTCTATCTAACATTACTTTGGACAAATTTTTTAAATAACATATGACCTTTAAGATTATTCAAATTAATACACACCACTTGATTCGATTATCTTCATCTGACATTGATGATGCTAATTAAACTGGTGAAGTTTGTCTCATTGTTTAATTAGAACCACCAATGTTAGATTTGGTTAACATATATTTATAACCAATAGGTTCATGTAATTATCTATACTAGCAAGTACAAACATATTCTAATTTAAGAAATAATTACTATACATACATTTAGTCTGTCAAATATATTAATGAAACTCTTTTTTATTAATTATCTCATAAACAATATTTATGAGAAGCAAGTTTATTTACCATATGCATATAATACAAGTCATTCTAATAATATATTTTTTTCCTTAAGTAAATGTTATGCACAAAATTAACATTTTTCATAACATAAGTTCATACCACTCAATATAACCAACATTCACAATTTTCATAAAGATTTAACAACATTCTCTTATTCATCCTTTTTGGAACTTAGGCTACGTTCGTATAGTTATAGTTCCATATCCTTTAGGATTTCATGATTTAACTTAGTAGTAACTATTATAACTATAGGCACGCTACCTATTTTATAAATATAAGTTATATACATATAGGAGAACCTAGGTTCTCTTATGCATGTATTATGTATATTTATATGATCATATTATATATATCCCATAATATATATAATTTTAAAATTCACATTCTAACCTAGTAAATTTTTTTTTTCATTATTCTTTTTAAAGCTTAAAAGGTAAAAACTTCTAAAAAAAGGCTCAAGAACAAATAGGGCCTTAATATTTACAAAAACCCTATACTCATAATTTAACATCAAATATAATGAATCCAGCTAGGCTCATTTTCATTCTTAATCTCAAATATCTACTATTCCCAATTTTAAGTCATTTATTCAATAATCTAAGTTACCAAGTATCATGGAAAAATAGTCAATAATTTTATAAAAAATATTGAAATATGTTTTCAATTTAAATCAAACTTTCATGGTTTCCATTCCCAGCCACAACTAATTCAATTTTCTTTGTTCTTAGGTTATAAATCAAAATCACTATTTAAGACTAGTCTATTTAAAAAACATGTAGTTCTTAATAATCTTACTCAAACACATATAACTATAAGTCTCATAGAAAATCGCATAATATATTATGTATATAAATATATGTAGTGCACCTATTTATATAGACTATGATTGTATGTCTTATTGCATAGTCCATTCATATGCATTCCTTTATAGCATTTAAAATAAAAGTCAAAATCACTATTTGAGACTGGTCTATTTCAAAAACATGTAGTTCTTAATAATCTTACTCAAACACATATAACTATAAGTCTCAGAAAATTGCATAATATATTATGTATATAAATATATGTAGTGCACCTATTTATACAGACTATGATTGTATGTCTTACTGCATAGTCCATTCATATGCATTCATTTATAGCATTTAAAATAAAAGTCTTATGTTCATATGAATACCTTGTCCCACTAATCCATGTGACTATCTTAATAACCTATATACACATACACACACACACACACTTGATTTGCTTTTAAAGAATACATTTAATATATATATCCTTCAGATATATTTATGTATACACAGATAGTATATAAATATCCGTATTGTATTTTTTATAAGCTACACTTTAAATAAAATTATATAGTATACATATATTTATATGTCACATATGGTACATGGTTTTTATGTCACATATGGTACACAGTTTTTATGTCACATATGGTACATAGAAAAAACCCCCTTTTAAAAAACCATTCAAAATTTTCATAGTTTTAATAAGGAGTATATCCCTAGTCCATACATAAATAAGCATGTCTTATTTCCAAATAGTTTATCAACACATACAAAACTCTATTTTACCTATATTTTGATTGTCACTGAGATATCTTTGTAATAAACAATAATATACTATTCCCCAAATAGAAAACCCATTTAACATTTTATTGACTTGGTCAATATCTTTCTAAAACAAAGATAACTCACTAGTCAGTAGGTATACTATGATCTAACAAAATCCATTCTTTTATTGCATATATCTATTCCCTCAGGTTATTTTTTCCTGAACAAGGGTGGTATGCCATTTATTTTTAAATCTTCATTTAACCTTATGGTTTTACATCCTTTAAATTTTTAAATCAAAACACTTAGGATATGGGGATAATGGATTAGCTTTATGTATGGCCAAGCTATCCACAAGGCAAAGCCTCTATCCATTCAAAACTATGTTCCATTTCCCTGACCCTAAGTATCATAATTGTACATAGAATTTCCTTTAAAAATTAAATGTAATAATAATACCAACATTCTTAATGCTTTTGTTTGAAACTCCAAGAACTTTAAATCCCTTTTCTTTTTTTCTCTATACTTTTCCTCCTTTCTTTTTTATGTATCTCTTTTCCTTCCACAACTCCTTATTCTTTTTCTTCACTGACCTCCTTTTATTCAAACTTTGCATGCCACTATTCACTCATTTCACAATACATGCATAATATCCAAATTTTCCTCTAAAATCCACTAATCCATAGTTATCTTTCCCTTAAACATAAAAATATTTCTAATTTCTCTCTCTTTTGAACTTTCTCTAATATTATATAACATTTTTTTTTTTTTACAATTTTTTCATGATCACTTCGTTATAAGCCCCCGAGTATATCCACTATATAAGTCTACATTAATCATTAACACAATGATATATATACTTCTAATTTTAATGTAGTCTCAAGCATGACAATCAAAGACTAGGCTTAGATTGGAATTAGCTCTTAGGTTAGTAATTTTAGGATAGATTAATCTCCATGAATATAAAATAAAACAAAGGTAATTATCTCTTTGTCAAAAATATATATAAATCTATAATTGATTCCAATAACAAGATAATTGTTTTAATCAATTACTAGTGTATATATATGTTATATATGTGTCTTAATTTATTTTAATAGCTTAGCTAATATTTATATTATCGAATATCAATAATATTAATATATACATTCAATGAAATTTTTAAAGACATTATACTAGTCTATATATATAATATAAATTAGATATATTTTATTTGATTTACTCTCAAAAATCATAGACAAACATAAGTAAAATAACCTCATGTAATCTTACTACAACATCAAGTACTGAGTCTACATATAAAATACAATCACATACAATATTTATTCTATAACTATGTACTACATTTAAAACACACAAACTCTAATATTTATTAATTAAAAGACAAAATAAGTATAACATTTTTAATTTAATGTGGTGTGTGTAGGGGTCTTAGTAATTCCTCTGTCATCCTTCACTATCTCCATCTATGCCACCCTCTCTGATAATTCTCTCCCTTCATAATGCTATAAGGGATAAATTATCCTACATCCATCTCATGACAATAAGGTAATTAGTCAAGTAAATGATGATACATATAAAACAATATTATAACAACAAATGTAACATAGTCATTATGTATAGAATCCATATTTTATCATCTCAAAATAATGAACTCATGAAATATAAGTAACATATATCCATCCCATAACAGTATGTGACTTGTAATTTAGTTTAAAAGTAAAAATAAATTTAATCAACCTTATTAACCCATGGATAATTACATAAATCAATTTAGTGAGAGAATTAGTATGTAACATTTTAACTTGTCAAAAGTCATACCTTACTTTTGGCAAACAGTCATAGGTATCACATTTATTGATACCCCAAAATCAGCTAGGTACTTATATATATTTTTATAGGACATTCAAATAGTTAATTAGAATGGTGGTACCTCAAGTTTATATTTATACATCATTATGTTTACATGAGTAGTCTTGGATTTGTCATAAGTCCTCCATGTTAGAACCTTGAGTAGGAGCTCCCTCTATTTAGTGATTTGAGTTAGCTCATGAATATTCACATTATATTTAATATTCTTCATGTATTCAATAATATTATATCCTCCCTTGCCTTGATGTTCAAATATATGACTGATTTTTTTTCCTTAAGAGGAGGCTGATTATCCCTCCTAGGTAGGGTAAATTTTAGTGGCGAATATTCATTAATTCATGAATATTCTATTTTTAAAAAATTTATTTTTGGCAATTTTTTAGGGTCACTACATAGGTCTAGATCACCTAAAATTTATAAATGTAATTTTTTTAGGAGTTAGCTCACCAAACATTTAAAATAATTTATTATTTTACCATTTAATTTTCCACATGTATATAATACATAGGCTACCATGGGTAACCCTCAAAATATACTCTCAACAATTGTCCCACGATATTAGTATAATTTAGGAAGACACTATGTGCATTGAAGAGATAAAATAGATAAGTTTTGGGTTGAATGAAAATAGAGTATCAAATACTTTCCAAAACCTTAATATTATTTCATATTTGGATTCCTCTTGAAGAGCTATGTAATTTTAAAAACAAAATCATCTCAATTCGAGTCTATATGCAAAAGTTAAGACATCCATAAGTTGGCAGATGATTGCATAATTTGGTTTCAACTATTTCATACATCCATTTGGTTGTAAAACTTCTCAATTGCATTTGAATGGATGCACTAAATGGTTGAAACTAAATGGTGCAATTGACTGCCAACTTATAAAGGCCATAACTTTTGTATATGAACTTAGATTAAGATGATTATTGTTTTGAAATTGCATAAATATTTGAGAGGAATCCAAATACACAATAGTATTTAGGTTTTGGAAGTTTTTATTTATTTTTTATAGGTAATATTTAAATCCATTCGATCCATCCATTCCACAACATTATCTGACGATTTCATTAGATGTCCTAATTCAATGTAACCAAAACATAGTCTAGAAAAACAAATAAAATGAATTTTATATTTTCTTTCACTCCTCCCAAATTCTAATGTATTTAAAATATATACCTCATACATAATAAAAAACTAAGGTACAAAAATGATGGAATGTCTCAAGTAATCCATATAACTAGAGAATACTTAAAATTTGCACATAGAGATCAAGTCAAGTAGAACTTTGAATTTCCTATTAATCTGAATAGCCAAAATTCTCTTCCTTTTAAGACTAGGAGGTTACATGTATTTATAATCTTGGGATGGGTAAGGTCTCATCTCTTTAAGCTTCTCCTAAAATCACAAGTTCAAAAGTATAAACCTTCATTCAAATTCATGAAAAGATGCATGTATAATGATAACTCCCAAAATAGACTCCCCAGCTAAAAATACTATATGCATATACAATAAATATATTAGGAATTAAATTCCCACCTCAATGTTAATCATGAAAATACATATTCATTCTAAAATTAAAGTGATGATGTGGTATAATTAACTGAAGGTGTCGATAGAAATACTATAATTTCAACTAAGACAAGGACTAAAAGCTTTGTGAAGTTAGAGGGGAATTGATAGTCAGTTGTGTGCATGGGACTTATCCAAAAGATGCATCATTAAATTTTAACTCTTCATCTAGTGCATAAGCTACATCAAATTCTTTATCTATGATTTCAAAATTTAGTAAGAAAGGCTTCAAAATTTTTACTCATTAGCCATTAATATTTATTTCTCTTCCTCTAAGCTCTATAATTCAACAACTAGAGCCTCTACTCTCATTAACCTATCCTTATAAAAACTAACCAAATTTAATACTTCTTCATTGGTTTTATAAACAATCCCTTCCCCTTATTACCTAAAAATTTTGATAGTTGAGTGGATAAGGTTCTCAAAATTGGTTATGTTGACAAGCTCCCTAGCTTGGGTGTTTACCCTAGTGACTCTCATATCTCTTAAAATTTGTAGTGTTTCACTCTCATGACTAATAAAAAGTCCCAATAGATTCTTCATTTATTTATGCCAATTTAGGGAGGCATCCCTCTTGGAAATAACATAGTTTAAACACCAAGATACATATGTGTTGGACATGAGATTTATCTAATCAAAATCACTAAGCATAGATAAATGAGCTAGGAAATTGAATTTTCTTGCTTTATCCTTCATCTTATTCCATAGGATAATAATATTTACTATGTGGGCCTGACTACTTGCCTTGGACATTCTGATGCTGTATAAAATATTGTATAAATTTATAGATACACTCTAAACATCATTAATAACTTCCTTAGTAGTCTGTGTAATCTTTATTTTCTTCCATTTTTTCAAGGCCTCCTCAATACTCTAGTGCATTTCTTTCAGTACTGCTCCTATGGAATCCAAAAATTGTTAAAATCCTCAATATATTCAATAGGGTCATTAGGATTATTTTTGGGCTTCTTGATAAAGAGAACAAGTTTTATGTTTTTTCAAATTCCACTTCACCTTTTGTTCTCATATTGACCATTTTACTTTTATTCTCTCTCTAAATAGTCCCACTTTCCTTGTCTAACCGAATGGAGATTGTGGGTAGCTTAGTTAAGACCAAATTTTATCGTTCATCTCTTATATTTTACATCTTCCTCACTTAGGGATTTTTTTGGTGGTGAATCTTGGATAATTCATGAATATTCCATTTTTCAAAACTAGCATTTGGTAATTTTTTAGGCTAGCCAACAACATGAGATCACCTAAATTTTAGTGTAGAATATAAATTTAAGGGTCAGTTTACCTTATTTTTAAAGTAAACTTCCCCTTATAAATGTGTATCATTGGGTCTAAGAAATCAAATCCAATGGAATTTGCTATTATATATATGGTATTCACTCTATGTTCTTTTTTAAATTTTATTTCCATACTTCTACAACCAATAATTAGGTGAAAATAACTAGGTGATGAACAATAGCTAGAAGGTGATGGACAATAGCAAGAAAGTGTTAGATGAATATAGGTAGATGTCAGGTGACTATGTTAACTAGGTGATAGATAATAGTAATAAGGTTTTAGATAAATGTAGGTAACTATCAAGTGATTATATGGAATATTTAGGTGACTAAATGGAGTATTTAGGTAATTACATGGAGTAGTTGGGTGACTATATAGAACAATCAGGGATCTATGTGTAGCAGTCGAGTGACTGTCATTTATATGTAGTGTTGATCTAATATCATCAAGGAAATTTAAAAAATAAAATAACCTATTATCTTATTTCAGCTAGAGGGAAATCACATGTATAAAAATTAATTTATAAATTATGATTATTTATTTAATATTATTAGGGTTCATTAATAATTTATGTCTACAACCATTTTATATGTAGAATCCAATGATAATACAATTGAAGATATGCCTCCATTAAAAGATGTACCTAGGTATGAAATACCAAATAGAGGTACTATATATTATTTGATTTACTATTTTGTTATTTATTTACATTTTTGTTACAATATTTATTAATAATTAGTTATAACCATTTTTCATGAAAACCCAATGATAATAGTTTCGAATATATGCCTCCATTAAAAGATGTACCTAGGTATGAAATACTAGATAGAAGTACTAAATATTATTTGATTTATTTTTCTATTATTTATTTACACTTTGGTTATATTTTTTATTAATAATTAGTTTACAACCATTTTTCATGTAGAACCCAATGATAATAGTTTTGAAGATATGCCTCTACTAGAAGATGTCCCTAGATATTGAATTCTAAATAGAAGTAATAGATATTATATAATTTATTGTATTATTAATTCTTTACACTTTCATAGTAAGGACAAATTTTTAATAATAATTACAAGATCTATATCCATTTTTCAAGTATAAATCATTGATAACCCTTTTGAAGATATGCCTCCATTGGAATATGTCCCCAGTTATGAAATGCCTTCATAGAATTTTAGGAAAGGACATTGGAGGACAAAATCATGGATTTCTATAATGAGTAACCAACACCACCAAATTATATTTCTACTTAGCCAAAAAAATCTTTAGTTGAAAAAGTAGTAAAAAATATGTGTGAAAGAAGAGAAGTACATGGACAATTGGAAGGTCATTTAAGTTTGACTAGGCAAATAAATACCCATTCATTAAACTTGTACAACATGAAAAAAGTACCAAAACACAAACATAATGAAAATGTCTAATATTTATTTGGAAACTTGGAAAGGAACACAAAATTCAACTCAAGTTGGAGATAATTGAGAAACATTGTGGAAAAATATATGAGATGGTGAAAGATAGATGGATAAATCAAAAAAATAGTGAGATAGAAAAATGAAAAAGAATACATGCATCAATTTTATGTAAACGAGTATGAAAATATTCATAATTATCAACAACACCTCATTCAAAAAGGAGGAACAATCATAAATTAGTTTTAAAAAGTTTCTCAAGTCAATTTACTAGCCAAAAATATATAGTTTTCCACTTATATCACATTTTAAAAAGAGGCAGACTAATCTCTAATTTTTTAGATTAAAATATTTTATTTAAACATATTAGATTGAATAACATTCTTAAATCACATTGGGTAGATAATAGTGCTTGAGATATGGTAAAATGCCTTGTGATGACTAAAAAATAAGATTTGAAGGAAAAAGTAACAGTAGCATGATTCATCTCACTGTCTATTGATGAAGTAACATCCATTGACAACACAAGATGGGTTTTCATGCATGTGTATACATTTGATATCCATTTAAAGATACCTCACCTATTTTCTATAAGTAAAATGAAGGAAAATTTTAATGACAAGAACCTTTCCAAATAGGTTATTTCTAATTTGGTAGATATTATTGGGATGAATTATTATGATATAGGTACCAAGTTAGTGTGTGTTGGTAAAGATGGTGCATCAATAATGTAGGGTAATAAAATCGGTCTATGCATTCACCTAAAAATAAAAGTAACCCCATATATGATCCCAATCCACTGTATGGCACATAGAATGAATCTTTCTTACAAAACTGTTACACATTTCAAAATGTAACAAAAGTGGGGAGGGGGGGGCTTATCCATGACTTGCATATGTACATGTCAAATAGTCCAAAAATGTTTTTAGATTTTGATAAAATTGTGGTTGGAGTGACCAATGGTAAAAAACTATTAAAATATGTTGATACAAGATTAATTTCCATATATGAGCTTGCATGTAGAATATTTGAATAATATCAATTGTTGATAGGTTTTATGTTTAAAAATAGGATGGATGTGACAAGGCAAAATATTTATTCTATTATTTGACAGATTTCAAAACTTTACTAACATTATGTGGTATTTTTTCTAGGTCGAAATAAATACATTATTTTATGAAACTTGCACAATAGAGATCCATATATATTATTGACTTCATTTAGTTGAGGAGACATGTTTGTCAATCTCTTGATATATTATACTACTCAAATGAAAGTTTTAAGGGACCAATATTTAACAATTGGAAAATTTTAATAGATATTAAGGACCCTAAAAAATACTTGAAATTCAATATTAATTATCATCTTTTTATTGATGTTAATGGAAAGGAGATACAACTACACACTTTCCAAAGACTAACTCATGTATCTAGAGCAAAAATTTAAAAGTACATATATCATGGGTTCTATATGATAATGTCATAGATGAGACATGAATGAAATTGAGTAACATATTAAAAAGATTATTTGTTGAAATTGAAGATTGATTTCAAATGGATGAGTTTCTTGAATCCATGGGAGTGGTGAATCCTATATTTTGGAATACTCTATAGGGAAAATAAATAATAGGTAATTTATTTATCATATACATAGGTACTTTCATTAATCATTTTAAGAAGTCTGTATAAATTGATTGAGTTTAAGTTGAGGGTATTTTACAAGAGGATTTATTAGAAAATTAGTAAACAAATTTTAGAATTATAGTTTTTGAACAATATCTAACTTTAGATGAACCAATAGAAATAGGTGTTATTATAAGGCTATGGAAGAAACTATATCCTAGTAATGCCTATAAGAAAGAATTGGTGAATATTCTCAGTTATATGAATTATTATAAATAATTATTTTGGGGTTAGTGGAATATGAAAGGGTATTTAGTGCACTATATTTTATCAAATCCAAACATTGAAACATATTGGATAAAAATCTTAATACACGTTTGCGGTTTTATATTTTAGGTTATGTCGTGGATGAGTTTTCATATGAAAGAGAAATTTCAATTTGGAGTTCTCTTAATAAAATAAGAGGAGTTAATAACAAAATAAGCAAATAATATATTGAAAAATCCACTGAGACAACACATGCAAATGTCAATGATGAAGCACATATTTTGAAAGGGTTGTCCCAACTACCTGAGTTTTAGTTTGTATGTATTTCAAATATACTTTCTGTTAGACAAGATAAATTTATATTATTTACTAAACAATATTTTCTCTTTTTAATTCATCAATCAATTATATATTCAAGTACTCTTGTATGTTCAATTATGTTGTTTATGAATGGCTTAATTTATTTCTTTATCAATAGTATGTATCTTACAATATACCTAAATTAATTTTTTTTTAAACATAAAATTAAAAGATAATATCTAACACCATCAACTACTAGCCATTTAACAAGTAAGAATCCAATGTATTTCTAAAATTTAGATGTTATGTTGTGATGTTAGAGATCTGTAGACAGATGACTTTAGTATGCATCTAGATGACTACAAAGCACAATCAAATGACTGCAAGGCACAACTAAAAAATTATAAGATGCATTTAGATGACTGTGTTATGTAGTTAAATGGCTAAAAGATGTAGTTAGACAATTGTACCATGTAATTATATGACAATAGGATGCAATTAGATGATTACATCATGTAATCAAATGAATACATCATGCAATTGAATGAATACATAGTGAATTCAAACAACTATATAGTGTATCTTAATTACTACATCATGTAGTTAGATGACTACATAGTGTAGTCAAATGACTAGAGACTACCATCAGATGATTACAAGTATAATAAAACAACTACATTATGTTGCATATAGTCAAATAGCTCCATTATACATTATATAATTGGATGCTTCTTGGTATTACATTTAACAAATTCCACCTTTTAATTCACCTATGTTATTATATGTATTTTATAATTCTACACCATTATAAAATTGATTCACTTAGTGACATCCAAGTTTTTTAATAGAGGCCACTAAAATTTTCCCTACACTCACCCCTAGGGGAATAATAATTTCTCATCTTTCTTCTTTCTAAGTAAGAATTGAGGATATATAAGGTGGAGAGGTCATTGGAAGGGATGTAATCATAGTGCTTGGTAGGGAGGAAATAATTTGAATAGGGACTTATGAATTTTCTCGCCCACCATTTTCCACAAGGATGTTTCTTTAATAGGTGTTACCTCTACCAAGAATCTACTTAGACCTAGGGTTATTTCCACATTCATTATTGATTTTGGCATGGGTAATGAGTGGGATATGGGGAGATCTATTTTGGATATGTTTTTCTTGGGAGTTGGGGGCTTATTGAAAATAGAAACTATGACCAAATTCTCAAAATAGACTTCTCTAGGAATCTTTATTAGCTTTGGAGAAGAAAAAACATCTAAATCAACACTAAAACTGATGAAACTAGATGATATAACCCTAAGCATTACTAAAGGTAAAATTACAAGTAGAATATCTATATTAAGAACTAAATAAATAATGGAAGAGACTACATCATCAATTTTATAAATTTTCTCTCATGTGAGGATGGCTAAGGTGTTTCCCCCTTCATGGTTGCCTAGACTAAAAGCTTTGGATTTTTCTAGCTCAGCTTCATCATCTACTTGTGTTGCGCCCATTTCTTAGTCTTACTCCTCATAAGGATAATCAACGAAAGATATTAATTATTCATGTTCTTCTTCTTATTCAATTTCTATTGTATCCTCTACATCCTTTTATTTCTCTTTAGTAGATTCTTTTATAATAGGGAGACCAAGTGTTGGCCTCTCTTCTAGTTTTTTATCTTGGGATGGAGTATGGTAGTCTTTATACTTCATTTTTTTATGTGAATATGGTAAAAGTGGAAGGTGGATGAGACGGTAGAGGAGTTGTGAGAAAAACTATGGTAGGAAGTGGAGTTAAAGGTGATGAACTAGGAGTGGAAGGAACAGAGATTTCCTAAGGGGACTTAAGAGATTATGGATAGACTAGAGTAAATAGAATTGAATTAAAATCCTCTTTTAGGAATTCAGGAAGGCTTAATTGGGTGACTATAGTAAGGAGAGGCAAAGGAGTCATCACAAAACTACTCATCCTTTGTTTATTTTAGGATACAACTAGCCTATCCCTTGTAGTCATTTTCCCCAAGACTTGTACATGTGAAGTGTTGAGGTATGTTATTATTAGTGTGTTTATGAAATTAAGGTTGTCATTGATGTCAAAGGTAGTCAAATGTTTTTGGTGTCCCAGATGTGGTCTTATGAAGAGACATTGTAAGTATTCATGATGATTGAAACATGGCCTAATAGATATTTTATGATCTACATAAGGTCTTGGAACAAGGTTGTGTCTTGAAAAACTTATGATCAGTGATTGATTTGAAGATATCATCTAAAAGAGTGTGATTATATTGACATGATTTTTGTTATAAGGTCATTATTGACCAAGTTCATGAGAATAAGTCTGTTGTACATCATGTTTTGAGAAGCCTAGTCTTATCTTGATATATGAATGAAGCATTGTGAGGAATGGTATGATGTCATATGAAATTTGGATGAGGTTTGGAAATGAGTATAAGAGGTTTCCAAGTGTTTTTAAGGACCAAGTATAATTGGTAGTTCAAACACCTAACATGCATAAAGAACTAGTGTGGCCAAATGAAGGGTCAAGTTAAGTTTCTAGGGTGATAGATCATAATGGCATGGATTGAGTTGTGAAATCGTATGTCAAGGGTGTTGACCAAGTTTTAGGTCATGGATTGAAGGTGAAAGCAAGACAACATGGTTTAACGTCTCCTATATATCCATAATGAAGAAATGAGAACCCAAGAAAGAGCTTTAGATGCTCATTAGCATGTGTGAAAATTACATGGGAATATAAGCCTTTTAGGAGATATGTAAAAGGGTTCTATAAAGTTTTAAAAAACATTAGGAAGTGGTTTAATGGACAAATCTATATGAATAATCATTAAGGATGAAAACTGGTCCAAAACCCTCACAATGACTTGATTGAAGAGATATTGATAAGAATGGCCTAGAATGGTTTTTTGAAGTTATTTTGATGATTAGAGGTGGTATAATAATCCATCAGGCATCTCTAGGTGGTAGTGGTTTGTTAGAGCATCAAGTGAAACCTATATAAAAACCCTTATTTTTTAAGAATTTGATGCTACAGGAAGGGTTGACCAAGTCAATACATGAAAGTGAATGGAGGTTGAAGGTCAAGACTTATTATTTATGTATATAGTGTAATTTATAAATTTTATATACTCTATGTCAACCATTTTTTACCTAGGTTGACCTATCAATAAACTAGCAAATAGTGAAAATAGTGAGAAAAAATAGGCTAGAGTGAGAAAGTGATTAGGGATTGGCTATAGATGATTAGGAATGGATCTAATTTTTGGGGGTATTTTTTCAATACCTACACCTCATTTTCCATTTATTTATAATTTATTATGGTGCTCATACACAATCAAAAAGGTTCTCTCAAAGTGAATTATATGAGTGAGTTTGAATAGTGAAGGTATATATTTTAGATATTGGTCTATATATCTCATGTTTACCATTAGATATCTATACCTATGTGTTTTAATATGATTTTAGTATTTTTAAGGATAAAATCAATGATTTATAATTTTTTATACATGTGTTGGAAGTCATGTTCACCATGATTGGTTCTTAAGATGGTTTGATTGCTCCAAGTGTGCTAGGTGAAGTGAAGAGTGTGAAACTCTTTAAATAAATTAGTTACATAAAATGCACTTGAAAAAAAAAATAGACATAAATTTATTATTCAATCTTTATTTAAGGTGGATAGATAGCTTAAGAAGTTGTAATGTGGAAGCCAAATGGCTTATCAGACTGTGTAAAGATTGTGAGAGAGTGGCTTGAGAGATTGGTCTATAAGACCAAAGGTTATCACTAGAATTTGATATATAAATATTGGAGTATGATATAGAGACCATATAAGATATATTAATGTGAATTATATGTCTTAGAAGCACTCTTAAAAGTGTTAAATATAATGTTCTTCATGATCATGTTTTTTAAGCCACATGCAATTTTGAGTAACCATCTTACAAAGATGATTTTGAGGTGTTTTGGATTGAGTTGGAGATTCCAATGCATATGAAGATATTATATAAGTATAAAATCTTAATTATAAGGAATTTATATTCATGATAAGTTCTTATTCAGGTGTGAAAATTTAAAATCATTTGACTATGTTTTTAGATCATGTATATAGTTCTAAGTAAGCCTATGAAAGCTATTTATTTGAGGTCATATGATCTATATGATGATTTATAATGGATTTTAAGGTGACCATGAGGTTATGGAGACTCTATTTATGATTTTTTTGAGTATTTTGTTTGATAAAATTGACTATATGATTCAGATATTCTAGGCATACTTTTTTTATGTGTAAATGCCTAATTGCAAGTAGGCCTAATAGCATGGTTCAAGAAGTGATTTGTAATTATAGGTGGTATTGACCTATTTGGTGTTTTAAATATTATAATTTATGTCAAAGGTCTATAATTATTGGTGATAAAGTCCCCATAGCATTTAAAGGTGTTTTTAATGTTTATATCTTGGCTAATGTGTGTTAATATTTATTTAATATTAACAAATATATTTTGGTTGCATAAAGTCAAAAGAGGGCCCATGAAGAAGTCAAAGAGTCATGAGATAAAGATAAAATAATGAAAGGATGTGTTTTACCATGAAAGGGAACCTTGATGAATTCAAAGAGTCACCAAGTGAATACAAAAGAGGTTATGACACATTTTTCCATGAAGAGTAACCTTAAAGAATTTGAAAGCTCCCCAAGATAAAGACAAAAGGGAAAGGATGTATTTTCTCATGAAGGGTCACCATGTGAATTTTAAAATACAAGGATTCAAAGGGTCATGCAAGTTTTGCACCATTTTCCATGAGGATTGAAGGGTCACAAAGGGTGAATGCCAAAGGTCATTTGGAAAGCTATAAATAAAGGCTTGGGAAACCATTTATAATATGCAAGCAAGCGAGTAAGTGCATGGTTTTATCTAGTTAATAAGAGTAAGAGGAGAGAATATAAAAGAAAGAGATTCAATAATATTCTATCATTTATTGAAAAAGTAACATTGTGAGATAGTTGTGTTTTTATATATAAGAGGGGTTGGTGCTCATGAATCATTGTTATGTTTGTGCTTTACAAAGAGGTTGGTGCTCCTATGGGTTGATACTCATGAATCATTGTTTTGTTGGTGCTCAACAATGGGGTTGGTGATCCTACAAGTTGGTGCTTGTAAACTTTATAATTTGAGTTGGTGATTATTCATATACTTAAGATTGTTCTCCATGGTTTTTTCCACATTGGGTTTCCATGTAAAAATATGGTCTCTCTCTCTCTCTCTCTCTCTCTCTCTCTCTCTCTCTCTCTCTCTCTCTCTCTCTCTCTCTCTCTCTCTCTCTCTCTCTCATGTGGTGCATGTTATTGATTTAGTTTTATTTCATATCTTGAATGTATGATTAAGTGGTTAAAGAAAAGGAATTTGACTAATTAAAATATTTAAAATATATATGATATATTGATTCACCCCCCCTCTCAATATATCCCATGCTTAACAATTAGTATCAAAGCATGTTATTTTAGAAAGAGTTTTATAACTTGAAGGTAGATCAGGGAAAGCATGATGGCTGGATCACATGAAGGTTTTTATAAAAATAAGGAACATTTATTTGATGGGACAAATTGTGAATTTTAGAGCATAAATATAAGGACTTACTTGATTTCCCTTGGATTTTACATTTGGCAAACAGTGGTGGAGGAATACGAAGAGACATAGACACTTGTAACTACTCCAATAAAAAAGAAAAAATGCGAAAATAATGCTAAAGCTTTAAATGCTATTTTATGTGGTTTATGTGAATCAAAAAAAATTAAATTTATGCAATTTAAATCTACTCATGAGACTTGGGAAAATCTTGAGAATATTTACAAAGGTGATGGAAAGGTTTAGCAAGCTAAGCTCTAGACTTTGTGAAGATAGTTTGAAAGTTTAAAGATGGAAGAGGAAGAAAATATAGAAAGTTGTCTTTTATAGGTTGATCAAATAGTTAATCAAATTCAAGGCCTTGGAGAAAAATTGTAAGAGTCAATGGTGGTACAAAAGGTTTTGAGATCTCTACCAATGAGATATGATGCAAAGGTTTGGCAATCAAAGAGATAAAGGATCTAGCCAAGTTAAAGATGGATGAACTACATGGTATTCTTATGACATATGAGTGCAGACTGAATAAGAGAAAGCCTTGAAGAGGGAAGTTGCTTTCAAGACATCAAAGAAAGACAAGGCTGATATTTAAGAATCAAGTGACAACTCTAGTGATGAGGAAGATGACAATGGAACTCTATTCATCCTCAAGCCTAAAAGGGGCATAGGTAAATATCAAGGAAATTTGTCATTTAAATGTTTTAAATGTGGTAAGATTAGAAATTTTATACCTAAGTGCCTAGACATGAAAAATGGTGATGATGAAGAAGGAAAGTTTACATACAAGAAAAATTCAAAGGAAAATACAAGAAGGGATTCAAGAAGAAGAGTTTATATTCTAAAAATCCTAGCTCAGTCGAAGACAGTGGAGTCAGTAACTCAGATGAAAAAGTTATATTCATGACCATACATGAAGATGCCTCTACAAGCAAAAGTACAGATGACCAAGAAGAAGAACATGATGATGTTGAAGTGAATCTAGAAGGATAACTCATTTGTGCCTTATAATAATTAGAAGCTCTTTAAAATAAGAATCAAATATTGAAGTGCCAGATCGAGAAAAATGAAAAGGAGTCAAAGGAAATTATTAAAAATCTGCAAATACATATTGAATAAGCCAAAAAAACTAAAGATCTAACAGGTCAATTACAAAAATTAAGTGAAGAATGTGAAAATAATGTTGTTAAAATTACCTCTTTAAAAGTAGACCTTGAGAAAATAATTAAAGCAATCAATGATAAAGTAGCCAATGATTCAAAATTTAAAAATAACACTAATATGTTGAATAAGATATTACAAAGTCAAAAATCAATATCAGATAAGACAAGCATCAAATTTGAAAATAAAAAGAGCTATGTTGAAGCTTTTATAAAATAAGAAACAAAAAGGGAATAAGTTAAGAATCCAGAGGACAAATCAAACAAAGAAGGCTGGAAGGAACATAACTATAAAAGACAATCAGGTCAAAGATACATAAATTAGAATAGGTTATATTTTTATGGTTATATTTTTTATTATAATGGTTATGGTCATAATAAAATAGAATGTTAGAAAAGAGCTAACAATTTTAGAAATAAGGAGAAGGAAACTTATGCAAAGTCAAGCAGAAGCCACAACTCTTTTACTCCTCTGTTAGGCTTTGATGAAGAGGCCATAATAAGTTACAAGTGCAATAATTTTGGACACATGGCTTGGTATTGTAGAATCATGTTTGATTCAATCAAGAAGAACCAAAGTTTTAAGGCTCCATTCATCACGAAGAAAGTTTAGACAGGTTCATGGTAGAAGAAATAACATAAAAAATCTATGTTAGTCCAGACAACCTTGCATGCAAGAAATGAATAAAATCCATGGTTCATTAAAAATAGATGTTTGAGGCACATGATAGGAGATAATAGAAATTTCATAACTCTAAACAAGATAAATGATGGCATAGTGAAATTTAGAAATAATACTACTGGTAGAATAGTTGAAAAAGGTATATTAAGTTTGGATAATGGTAAAACTAAGATTGAAAATGTTCTATATATAAAAGGTCTTAAGCATAATCTATTGAGTGTAAGTCAAATGTGTGATCAAGGACACACACTAAATTTTTATACATAAGGTTGTGAAATTAGGAGAAAATATTTAGATGTGTTGATTACAGATGCTCAGAGGATAAGCAATAATTTGTATATGTTATCAGATATCAAAGGTCAAAAATATTGTCTGAGTTAGGTTGAGGAAAGTTGGCTATGGCATAGTAGAATGGGACACATAAATTTTGATAATCTTGTTAACATCAGTAAGAAGTAATCAGTTAGAGATCTTCTAAAGATTACAAAGCCCTCCAACATACTTTGTGAACCATGTAAACATGGGAAGTAGGTCAAAAGATGGTTTAAAATAAAAGAATACTCAACCACTCAGATGTTAGATCTTGTTCACACTAATTTGTGTGGAACTATGAGAACTCAAAGTAATCAAGGTGAGAAATATTTTATGTTGCTTATTAATTATTTTAAACATATGACTTGGGTGATGTTTTTGAAGAAAAAATCAAAAGCTTTCAACCACTTCAAAGCATTCAAGGCTTTTGTTGAGAATGAAGTTAATTTAAAGATTAAGTTCCTAAGATCATATAAAGGAGGATAATTCATGTCAGATGATTTTATTGAGTATTGTGAAGACCATGGGATAAAGAGACATTATTCAACAGCTAAAACTCCATAGCAAAATGGATTAGTTAAGTGAAAAAATAGAATAATTCAGGAGATGATGAGGATAAATCTAAATGAATCCAAGATACCAAATAAATATTAGAGGGAGGTAGTAGGTATAGTAGTTCATATTTGAAATAGATCATTTTTGAGAGTCAACAATGAGAAGGTTCCCTATGAGCTATGGAAAGACGAACCAGATACAGTTGAGTACTTCATATTTTTTGGTAGTAGATGCTTTGTAAAGAGAACCAATGAAAAATTTGCTAAGTTTGAATCTAGAACATATGAAGGTATATTTCTTGGATATTCTAGAAAAAATAAAACTTATAAATTTTATAACAAAAGATCCAAGAATATTGTTAAAAGTGTAAGTATCAGGATAGATGAAGATGTAGCACAAATAGCTAGTGATCTAGTAGACACTCCTAAAATCATTGAAGAATATTTTGAAGAATCAGATGAGGATGAGAATAAGGAGAAAAAGGATACCAAAAACCCATCCAAATATGTTCATAGAAATCATAATAAGAGTGACATCATTAAGAACATAAATGAAGTAGTTTGCACCAAAAAGATGATGGTAAGTGAATCTGAGCAAGTTAATTTTTATTTGTTATCCAAAATTTAGCCTAAAACTTTTTAAAAAGATAGATATGATGAGCATTGGGTTAAGGCAATGGATGAAGAATTAAATTAGATAGAAAATAATGATACTTGGGAATTAGTTCCTAGACCAAAAGATCAAAATGTGATAGGATTAAAATGGGTATACAAAAATAAGTTGAATGAAGATGGTGAACTTACTAGGAATAAAGCAAGGTTAGTATGTAAAGGATATGCTCAAATTTAGGGTATAGATTTTGAACAAACTTTTTCACTAGTGGAAAGGCTAGAGGCTATTAGAATGTTTCTTGCATATGTAGTGTTTAAAATTTTTAAAGTGTTTTAGATGGATGTCAAGTCTGCCTTCCTAAATGGGAATCTAGAAGAGAATGTCTACATTAAGAAGTCTGATGGATTTATTCTCTCAAATAATAGTAGCCATGTATGTAGATTGAATAAATCACTGTATGGATTGAAACAAGCTCCCAGAGCTTGGTATGCAGGACTTGATAAGTACTTGTAAGATCAAGGTTTCAAGAGAGGTTTTACTGATAGTAATAACTACATCAAAATATAAGGTGAGCACAAATTGATTGTTGTGGTATATGTTTATGACATAATATTTGGAGGAAACATTGAAAATATGACAATAATTTTATGATAATATGAAATAATAATTTGAGATGTCTATGGTTGGAGAATTGTCATTTTTCTTAGGGTTTTAAATATTTTAGTTAGATAAAGGAATTTTAATATCTCAAAGTAAATATGCCAAGGAACTATTGAAATTTTTTGGTTTTGAGGATTATGTACTAATTGGCACACCAATGGGTATAGGGAACAAGGTGAGTAAGGATGAAGATTCACCTATTGTAGTTCAATCTTTATATAGATCTATGATTGGTAGTCTTTTATATTTGGTAGCATTGAGGCTAGACATCATGCATGTAGTAGGCATGGTTATAAGATATTAGGTAAACCTGAAGGAGAGTCATGTTCAATTGGTGAAGATAATATTTAGATATGTCAAGGGGACATTAGATTATGGATTGTGGTATGCCATAGGTAGAGATTTCATTTTGGTTGCTTATACAGATTTAGATTGGGTAGGTTGTTTGGATGATAGAAAGAGTAACAGTGGAGGATCTTTCTTCTTTGGTGATAGCTTAGTACCATGGCTAAGCAAAAATTAGAACTTAGTATCACTTTATACAGCTAAAGTATAATATATTTTAGTGGTGTTGTGTTGTACTCAAGTTCTTTGGATGAAGTAAACTTTAGAAGACATCACGGTAAAATATTATAAACATATTTACATTTTTTGTGACAACATAAGTGCTATTAATATTTCTAAAAATCTAGTGATGCATTCAAGAACAAAACATATTCCTATCAAATATCACTTTTTGAGAGAGTAGGTGGTAGATCAATAGGTTAAGATGGAATATATCAGTACTATAGAACAAATTGTAGATATTTTCACAAAAGCACTACCAAAAGACACATTCAATTATCTATGGGAGAAGTTGGGAGTAATTTCTTTTACTTCTTACCATTGAGGATAAACATAAATTGAGGGAGAGATAAGTGTTATCTCTAGGATAGACCCTTTTCCATTGATGTCAAAGGGTGATAAGAATAGAAATAGGTACAGGTACAAGATGTTATAGTAAGGGGGAGTTATTGTATGTTCTTTAGATGATAGTATGTGTAGGTTGGCATATGCAGTACAAGTTTTAGGATCTGGTAGTTTCAATTTGAAGTTGCCATCAATGACAAGGGGGGAGATTATTGGAAATATTGGCATTGATGTCAAAGGTCTAGTATTGTTGGTGATAAAGGCCCCATAGCATTTAATGATGTTTTTAATGTTTATATTTTGGCTAATGTGTGTTAATATCTATTTAATATTAATGAATATATTTTTGGTTGCATAAATTCAAAAGAGGTCCCATGAAGAAGTCAAAGAGTCATGAGATAAAGACAAAAGAAGGAAATGATGCATTTTCCCATGAAGTGTCACCTTGAGGAATTTAAAGAGTCACCAAGTGAAGACAAAAGAAGGTATGGCACATTTTTCCATGAAGAGTCACCTTAAAGAATTTAAAAGGTCACCAAGATAAAGATAAAAGGGGAAATAATGCGTTTTCTCATGAAGGGTCACTATGTAACTTTTCAAATACAAGGATTTGAAGGGTCATGAAAGTTTGGCACTATTTTCCATGAGGAGTGAAGGGTCACAAAGGGTGAATGTCAAAGGTTATTTGGAAAGCTATAAATAAAGGCTTGGGAAGCCATTTGTAATATGCAAGCAAGTGACTTAAGTCCATGGTTTTATCTAGCTAAGAAGATCAAGAGGAGAGAAGAGAAAAGAGATGAGAAAAGGAATAGATGTAGTAGTATTCTATCATTTGTTGAGAAAGAAACATTATGATATAGTTGTGTTTTTATACATAAGAGGGGTTGGTATTCCTCTGGGTTGGTGCTCATGAATCATTATTATGTTAGTTCTCAATAAAGGGTTTGTTTATCATATGGGTTGGTGCTCATGAATCATTATTGTTTTATTGATCAACAAAGGGGTTCATGATCCTACAAATTGGTGCTTGTGAACTTTGTAATTTGAGTTGGTGTTTATTCATATACTTGAGATTATTCTCCATGGTTTTTCCCACATTGATTTTCCACATAAAAATTTGGTGTTTCTCTCTCTCTTGTGTGGTGCATGTTATTACTTCAGTTTTATTGCATATCTTGAATGTATGATTAAGTGGTCAAAAAAAGGAATTTGATTAAGTAAAAGATTTAAAAGATATATGATATATTGATTCACCCTGCCCTCTCAATATATCCCATGCTTAACATGTGGATGTTATAAAGGGTATATTTGAGAATTTTTAAAAGTTTTTCAATCATTGGTGGAGGCTAAAAGTGTTCCAAGATGACTCAAGTGTAATGTGTGCTTAAGACAAACCTAATTACTTTAGGTCTCCTGTAGGCCTAATGGAGGTTTTGACCCTTAAGGGGTATGACTGACCTATGGAGTGATTTGTTCTTGTGTGAAACGTTTATGAAAACATATTATATGTGTGATCCAAGTATGGTAAGGTTCTTTTTCAACCAAGATGGATGAAGGTAAGTGTTGAGTATATAAGTAAGGCCTAAATGTCCTATTTAAAGAAGAAAAAGACATGTGAGAGTATAAGAGAATAAAATAGCTCTTTCAAGAGTAGAGGTAGGTCATTTAGACCATAAATAAGAGCCATATGATTATTCATGAACATCTATCAGATATTTTACAAATAGATGATAAGTTCAATTGATCTAATGAGCCTAGAAGAAGCATATTGAGTTAGTAAGCCTAAAAGGCTATTTGAGAGGGGTAGAAGGTCAAGGAGACATGAGTGAGTTGATTGGATATTGAGAGACCATAAAATACACATAAAAATTGTATTATAGTTGTATGATATAGATTTGAAATCAAATAGAGAAGATATAATAGTTGAAGAGATTTCACCATCTGTTGGTTGAGCAATAAGGTATCTTTAGGTGATCAAGCTTGTCTTTGTTGGGTTGGTGCTTGGTCAAGAGGGAGGTGGAGATAACTTAAATTTTTTATCTTGAATAAGTATCATTGAAGTTTTTGGGTTGGTTAAATTTCATTTTGTGGGTTGGATCCTCCTTTCAAGTTGGAGCTTGTTAAAGACTACTTAAGTGGGTGCTTGATTAGGTAAGGGTTGGAGCTCCTTGTGGGGTTGGTGCCTCAATAAATGTTGTTTCATTGATTATATGATAGTATTCCAAGTGGTGAGATAATGTTTTTTATCCCCCATGAGGATTTCCCACATATATTTGGTGTTCATGTTTTGATATTTTGCTTCATGTTTATGTGATTTCCCTTCTATGCATTATTATATATCTATGCTAGTTTGAATGGTTAATGAATGAAGTATGGATTTGAAATAAATTTTTGTAAATTTATTCACCCCCCCCGCCATTTTGGTTGTTCTTCCAAAAATTGGTATCAAATCTTGGTCCTTTGGAGTAAGCTTGACAACTTGAAGGTGATCCTAGAAGCACTAGATGGCTAAGCAGCTAAGGAAAAAGAATCAAGAGTTGAGATCTATGGTGAAAGGTATTAAAGATAAAATTAGTCTTTTTGAGATAAAAGTGAATAACTCTAATTCTAATGGTGATGAACATGAGCTGATCATCAATAATATTAAAGAATAGGCCAAGTCCTGTATGGAATGTGAAGGAGAAATAAGTCATCTTCAAACTAAGTTTGAGTAAATGGTTGAAACAGTCAAAGAAGATAAGAAGATCATCAAGGATCTAAAGAGTCAGCTAAAGAATGCAAAGACAAACCTAAGTTCAAAAGAGGAATAATCTTCTAAGTTGAAATCTAAGTTAAGTTCCTTGAAGATGGTGTATGAGTAGCTCATAGACAAAATGATCAAGGTTAAAAAAGGTTAAGAGACAACTTTAGCCAAGAAGGACAAGAAGAGTGTATAGCATATTAATAAAGACAAGAAGTCCAACATGAAGAAAAAATCTCTTAGACAACCAAATGCTATAAGTTATGTAAGTTCATTTCATGGATATTATTTTATGTGCCATAGGTTTGGTCATAAATAAAAAGATTGCAGAATTGCCTCAAGGAATAAGTTGTCATGGGAACATGGAAGAAGAAATAATAAGAGCAAAGATAAGTTCAATACTAATATTTTATATAATTGTCATATAACTGGTCATATTGCTAGATTATTCTCTAGAAGGCATGAGAATGTTCCTACTTAGATATGGAGACCAAAGGAAATCAATGTTAATCAAAATAATCAAGAGAATGTGGTCATTGATCAAAAATTTACTCAAGAGGGTTGTGTTTTAGATCAGACAAATGATAATAAGGAAGAAGATGTTGAGTAAATTGAGTCAAATAGGGTTCTTGAGAAAAAAATCAGTCGTATGACAAGGACTGGGGTAACCCATTGATCTAGAGCTCCATGAGAAGGGGTGTATTTTCTAATCTTTATAAAGACAATATTCAACATATAGAAGCATGGAAGGTTGTAGTTAAGACTTCTATCTTAAGATGCTTATTAAGAGAAAGGTATATTTGATTATGTCTTACTTTTCTTTAATAACATGTATGGTCAACAAGTGCAATAATTTGTGTTAAGAGATAAAGCTAGAGAAAGGTATTGAGAATTAAATATTGGTCTACAAGACCAATGCTATTAAAGGTGACTTTATAAGGTTATAAAGGGACAATTTGACATGATGACATGTTACATACGTCATGAAGAAGATAATAATGATCTAAAGATGAGAAGTGTTCTAAGTTTTGTGAAAAGGTCTTGATAGTATGTGTTGAAATTAATCTGTTGAGTCGTGTTTCAATAATATCATGTAGATATCATTGGCAATGAAGGTTATATGATATAATTATTGACTAAGTTATATGGCATAAAGATGAGAAATCATATTGTTCTTACAGGAACAATGCTAGTAAATTTATTTGCAGACCTTGTTAATTGAAATGATTTGTTGAAGGTGTCTTGAGTTGAGTCAAGTCTTAATGACGAAAGGAGTCTGTTTGATACCTTTGGAGTATGATTAATGGTGTATGTGATCTTAATATTCTTTTTCTCAAAGATAATCCATTCACTTTTAGAAGGCAATTTGGTTTCCTTGAAACCATATCTATGGTTGAGCAGTCCTAATGAGGAATATGGCTATATGAGTTCTTATATAGATTGTTAGTGAGTTGCATAGTTCTTCAATAGATGTCAAAGATAAGTTTCCTTATTCCTATGTGTTAATTTTTTGGTTGATTAGATGGTAGTTTTGGATTAAATATTTTATAAGACCTTGTGTTTATTTCAAAAGTTAGTAATGATGATTAAACTTTATGTAAGAAGGGTTGATGACCATTGGCCTTTTAGGTCTTCAAAGGACTTTAACTACATAAAATATGTTGATCTCCATTGGCATCCCATGTATGGTTAAGTTATCTTCATACAAGGTATGATATTCTTGTGAAATAAGTATCTGCACTTGGCTTGTAGTTTCAAATAACATGATCTAAGTGGAACAAAGAGTGAGGGGAGCTAACTTATATGGCTTGAAAATATTGGAGAGAAGTATGCATGAAAAATGGGTACCTTTATTTTTTATTAAGTGGTCAAGTCCAAGGATCAATAGTATGTCAGAGATGACCTTTATCATTAATGTCAAAGGGGGAGAAAGAACAAATTGGGAAAAAGACTAGCTTGAGAGATGAAAGTGGTCTATTGTGTTAGAGCATTTACCATCAATGACAGAGGGGGAGATTATTGAGGTATGTTCCTATTGGTGTGTTTATGACATTAATTTTTTCACTGATGTCAAAGGTAGTCAAAGGTCATTGGTGTCCTAGAGATTATCTTATGAAGAGACATGCTAAGTATTCATGATGACTTAAGCATGGCCTAGTAGGTCTTTAAGATCTGCATAAGGTTTTGGTAGAAGATTGTATCTTGAAAAGCTTATGATTATTTATTTCTTTGAAGAGATCATCTAAAAGAGAGATTGTATTGACATGCTTGTTGTGATAATTTCATTATTGACCAAGATCATGAGAATAAGTATGCTTCACATCATTTTTTTAGAAACCTGTCTTGATATAGGCATGAAGCATTGTGAGGCATGGTATGATGCCATATGACATGTGTAAGAGTTTTATGAGTACAAGATGTTTCTAATTATTTTCAAGGACCAAGTACAATTGTTAGTTCAAAGACCTAACATGCATAAAGAACTAGTGTGGCTAAATGAAGGGTCAAGTTAAGTTTTCAAGGTGATAGATCACATATGATAATTAATTGAGGTTTTATAGAGTGTTTTAATGATTTTGACCAAGTTTGAGGTCATGAATTGAATTTTAAATAAAGAAAACACATTTTCAGGTCTCTTGTATCTGCAAAAAGAAGAAATGAGTGCAAAAAGGAAATTTAGATGCTCATTGGTATGTATTAAAATTTCATGGGAAGTTTATCCTTTTATAAGAGATTTTAAAGGGTCCTAATAAGGTTTTATAAGCATTAGGAAGTGGTTTAAGGGATAGAACTATATGAATAATCATTAAGGATGGAAATTGGTCTAAAACCCTCACAAAACCCTCACAATGACCTGATTGAAGAGATCTTGACAAGAATTTTTTTTGAAGATATTTTTATGATTATGGATGGTATAAGACTCCATCAAGAATCTCCAAGTGGTAGTGGTTTGTTAGAGCATCAAGTGAAACCTATAAAAAAACACTTATTTTTGAAGATTTTTATGATACATGAAGGGTTGACTAAGTCATTAAATAAAATTGGATGGAGTTTGAAGTTCAAGACTTTTTATTAATGTCCATGGTGTTATTTATACATGTTATATCTTATTTTTTAACCATTTTGGTCACCCAATTTGACCTATTTCTAAACTAGAAAATAGTGAAAACTGTGAGAAAAAAATATGCTAGAGTGAGAAAGTGATTAGGGATTAGTTGTATATGATTAGAAATAAATCCAATTATTTTGGTTATTTGGTAAATAAATATATGTTATGTTACCTTAATGTATAATGGCTTGTGATGCTCATCCACAAGCAAAAAGGTGCTCTCAAAGTGACCTGTCTGAGTGAGTTTGAACAATGAAGGTGTATATTTCAAATATTGGTCTATATATCTCATGTTTACCATTATATATCTATAAATGTGTGTTTTAATATGATTTTAGGATGTTTAATAATCACCTAAATTATTTATAAATTCTTGAAAGTGGTTATAAATGCGTTTGAAGTCATGTTCACCATGACTAATTCTTAAGACAGTTTGACTATTCCAAGTGTGCTAGGTGAAGTGAAGAGTGTGAAACTCTTTGAATGATTTTTTTATATAAAATAAACTTTGAAACATTTTTTGAGACATAAATTACCTTTTAATTATTTATTAAAGGTGTATAGATAGGTTAAGAAGTTGTAATGTGGAAGGCAAAATGGCTTATTAGATTGTGTAAGGATTATGGGAGAGTGAATTAAGAGATTGGTCTGTAACACCAATGGTTGTCACTATAATTTGAGAAATTACTATTTTATGATGATATATATACCAAATAGGATATATTAATGTGAATTATATGTATTTTAATCACTCTTACAAGTGCTAAAGATAATGTTCTTCATGACTGTGTCTTTTAAGCCAAATGTAGTTTTGAGTAACCATCTAACAAAGGTGATTTTGAGGTATTTTGGATAGATTTAGAGAATAAAATTCATATTAATATATTATATAAGTCTCAAAGGTTCAATATAATTCATTTAGATTCATGATAATTATGTGATCAAGTGTGAAAGGTCAAAAGCATTTGATTGTGTTTTTAGAGACTATATATAGTTTTGAGTAAGACTGTAAAAGCTATTTGTTTGAGGTCCTATGCTTTACATGATGATGTATAATGGATTTTATGGTGAACATTGGGTCATGGAGACTCTATTTATGTAATTTTTTTAGTATTTTGTTTAATCAAATTGACTATATGCTTCAAAAACTCTAAGCAAACTTTTTCTATGTGTAAAGGCCTAATCGCAATCAGGGCTAATAACATGGTTCAAGAAGTGATTTAGAATTACAGTTGGTATGTACATATGTGTATGTTATCAATGGTATATTTTATAATTTTTTTAATTTTTTCAATAATTGGTGTTGGCTAAAGGTGTTTTAATATGACTCAAGTGTAACATGTGCTTAAGATAGACCTAATTACTTGTCTCCTTTAGGCCTAATAGAGGTTTTGGTCCTTAATGGGTATTAAAAACCTATGGAGTGATTTTTTATTGTGTGAAAAATATATTAGGACCTATTATAAGTTTTATACAAGTGTGATAAGGTTTTTTTCTGACCAAGATGGGTGAAGGTAAGTGTTGAGTATATAAACAAGGCCTAATTATTCTATTTGAGGAAGAAAAAGATGAGTGAAAGTATAAGTGAATAAAAGAGATATTTGATTAGAATAGGTAGGTAATGTATAAAATAAAAAATATTTATAGGATCATTCATGAACATCCATTACATATTATACAAATAGATGATAAGGTCAATTGATCTAATGAGCCTATAAGAGGTATATTGAGTTAGTGATCCTAGAAGGCTGTTTGAGAGGGGTAAAAGATTAAGGAGATTTGAATGAGTTGATTGGATATTGAGAAACCATAAGATATATATTATAAGTGTATTATATATATTTTAAATCATAGATAGAATATATAAGAGATAAATAAGATGTCACCATCTGTTGGTTGAGCAACAAGGTATCTTCAGGTGATCAAGCTTGTCTTGGCTAGGTTTATGCTTGGTCAAGAGGAAGTTGGAGCTACCTTAAAGGTTAGATATTTCATAAGTGTATTTTAATTTTTTGTGTTGGTGTCAAGTCACATAGGGGGTTTTATCCTCCTTTCAAGTTGGAGCTTACTAAAGACTGGTTAAGTGGGTGCTTAACTAGGTAGGGGTTAGAGTTCCTTGTGGGGTTGGTGCCTCACTAAATGTTGTTTCATTGATGATTCGATAGTATTATAAGTGGTTTTATAGTTTTTTTTGTCACCCATGAGGGTTTCCCACATAGATTTTGTGTTAATGTGTTGATATCTTGCTTCACGCTTATATGATTGCCCTTCTATGCATTGATATATCTCTATGCTAGTTTAAATGGTTAATGAATGAAGTATGGATTTGAAAGAATTTTTGGTAAATTGATTCACCCCCCTCTTATTGGTTGTGATTCCAATAATATTTACTTAAAAATATTTTCTCTTTTTAATTCATCAATCAATTACATATTCAAGTAGTCTTGTATGTTCAATTATGTTGTTTATGAATGCCTTAATTTATTTATTTACCAATAGTATGTATCATACAATTTACCTAAATTAACTTTTAAAAAAAAACATTAATTTTAAATATATTATCTAACACCATCAACTATAATCCATTTAACAAGTAATAATCCAATGCATCTTTTAAAATTAATATGTTATGTTACGATGTCAGAGATCTATAGTTAGATGACTTTAGTATGCATCTCGATGACTATAGAACACAATAAGATGACTACAAGGAATATATAAAAAAATATAGGATGCATTTAGATGGCTATGATATGCATTCATATGGATACAAGATGAATTCAAATAACTATACCATTTAGTTAAATAACTAAAGGATATAGTTGGATGATTGCATTGTGTAGTTAGATTAATACATCATGCATTAAAATGAATACATAGTGAAATCAAAAAACTATATAGTGTATTTGAATTACTACATCATGTAGTTATATGACTACATAGTGTAGTTAGATGACTATAGAATACTATTAGATGATTGCATAGTGCACTAGGACAAATACTTTATGTTGAATATAGTTAGATAACTCCATTATACACTATATAATTAGATGCTTCTTGGTATTATATTCACCACATGATACCTTATAATTCACCTATGTTATTATACACATTCCAACCTAATTTTCCACCCTTAAAAAATTGATTCACATAGTGAACTTCAAGTTTTTTAATATAGGCCACTAAAATTTTCCCTACCCTCACCCATTAGGGAATAATTAGTTCTCATGTTTTTTCTTCCTGAGTAATGTCTGAGAATATAGAAGGTGGTGAGGTCATTTGAAGGGATGTAATCATAGTGGTTGGTAGGGAGGCATTAATTTGAATAGGAACTTGTGTAATTTTTTATCCCACCATTTTCCATAAGGATGTTTCTTTAATAAGTGTTACCTCTGCCACGAATCTAGTTATACCCAAGGTTATTTCCACATTCATTATTGCTTTTGGCATGGCTAATGAATGTGGCATGGGGATATCTATTTTGGTTAATTTTTTATTAAGAGATAGGGGGTTATTTAAAATAGAAATTGTGACTAAATTCTTAAAATGGACTGGTTTAGGAGTCCTTATTAGCTTTAGATAATAAATAACATCTAAATCAACATTAGAACTAATGGAACTGGATGATATAACCCTAAGCATTACTGAAGGTAAAATTACAAATAGAATCTCTAAATTAGGAATTGAATAAATAATGGAAGAGACTACCTCATCAATTTTATGACTTTGATCTAATGTGAGGCTGGCTAAGGCGTTTCCCCCTTCATTCTTTCCCATACTAAAAGATTTGGCTTTTTCTAGCTTAGCTTCTTCATCATCTAGTTGTGTTTCACCCATTTTTTATTCTTCTTTCATTGAAGGATAATCAATCAAAGATATCGCTTGTTTAGGTTATTATTATTCTTCAAGTTCCATTATATCCTCTGCATCCATTTCCTCCTCTTTAGTATCATTTTTTATAATAGGGAGACCAAGTGATGTCCTCTCTACTAGTTTTTTATCTTGGGAGGGAGTACAATAATCTTTGTGATTCCTTTGATATGTGAACATGGGTGAAGTGGAAGGTGGATGAGATGTTAGATGGGTTGTGGGAATAGCTATGGTAAGAAGTGGAGCTGAAGGTGATGAAATAGAAGGATTTTAAGGCATAGGGCTTGTCTAAGACTTAAAAGATTATGAAGAGTCTAGAGTAGTTAGAATTGAAGTAGAATCCATTTATAGGAATTTAGGAAAGCTTAATTGGGTGATTGTAGTAAGGAAAGGAAAAGGAGTCACCATAAAACTTCTCATCCTTTATTTAGTTGAGGATACGACTGACCTCTCCCTTGTAATCATTATGCCCAAAACCTATACATGTGAAGATGTTGAAATAGAAGGGACTTGAGGACTAGGAAGTCTTCTCAAAATATCCCTCTTAAGTTAAGTATTTGATTACCTTTGACTATCAGATTCATCTTATTATTCTTATGTAGGCTCTACTAAAGGGGGAAGGAAGATGATCTTGTGACTAAGAGTCATGTGTTGGAGATGGAGGCCATTGTTGATTCCATGCATTTTTGTCCTCTTATTTTATTGCCTCAAGGTTACATTATAAGTCTTGGGTAAGTATCATAAACATTTATTTTTCTTTCATATTTAACCATACTTCAAAATCATTTGAGGCATTTAGGAAGATCTGATCATGATCATATGCATAGTGATTAGAGGATATGTGCACTTTATTCTTTTCCAAGATAGTTTTGACATAACCCCTTATTTTTTTCTTGGGGTTCCATTCTCTAAAAGGTGATAGATGTAAGTTATAATATTTTTTAGTTTTACCAACTTGATTGAAATGTGACCTGGTCACATATTGATGTTGTCCAATGTTGAAAAGAGTCTTGAAGTAGTAGGCCAAATGCCTTTGACTTAATTCCTCATCAATGTTATTAAATACTTCATATTATTTACAATTATACTATATGGTCTCAAACATGGTGTGGTGATAGTAGAGGAGAAAAATTGGTGCCGTCTTCTCATATGATGATTACATTTAGGTATAACCAATAATCTCCCATTTTATATAGGCTCCTTATCATGTTTTTTGATAGTTTGGGCATCACAGTCCCCTGCATTGCTTAATATATATGATGATAGACCTCAATGCATATCCTTTTGATTTCATTCCTATACCTATTAATGAACATGAAATATATTCCTAACCATAAGGCTTATAAGAGGGCCATCATTATGTCCAACAAGTAAGTCATCATGTATAAATTCTCATCCTTAGGCCTCTAATCATGGTAGAGTATCTATGATTTTAATTGTGCACCTATAATCTCCTCAAGTGCCACCAACTAGTTAGTTATTAGGAGTATATCTAATAATGGAACCCATTTAACATACACAAATGAAATAATCAAGAAACCATATAATATATTTAAAATTTCCATTCTTATTACAACTCCAGGTCTAAATTTAATGCTGTAATTGGAGGAGATAGCCCCCTTTGGATTCATCCTCTACCCTTTTTTAAAACATTACTTTAAATGTCCATCTATGGTGTTATGCTCAATACAAACATTGGTTGAGACATGATTATAGGTGGTATTAAGATAGGAAATCCTAGGTATCTCTCAAATTCCCTAGCCAAAATATAATTAGAGGAAGTCTTGACTTTCATAGCATGCATGATATCTCAAATAGTGATTTCATTAACAAATAAAACTTTCAAGAGGTTAATACATGGCATTACCTCAGTTTTAGTCACCACCTAGTGGAGCCTTTATTCTTTGATTGGTAACAAATTTTTTATGTATTTCTTAGCCTCTAGAGAGAGTTTATCTACAATATAATATGACTGGATGGATTCCACCTCTTCTTAGAGCATTGAGTAATACATAAATTTAAATTTTAGAGTTATCTTATTGAGTACTATATCTTTATATGTTTTCAATCCCATAAATGAGTAAGGTGAGGGTATTGAGGGCTTAAGCTATTTTGATGAAGAGGCCATTACTCTCTTTTTGTCATTGTAATTCCTTAGATGTCTTAGATTGGTTCGTTATGTGCTTACTATTTGAATAAAATTAGGGCTTTCTTGACATTGGGGAAGTTCAAAAATGGACTTGTTTAATCAAAAGAGCAATAGAAAAATAAATTTTCCTTATCATATATTTTTTATATATCATTCATAGGCCTGAGTATTAAATGTATTCATGTGCCTTCAATGTATATAAATAAATTTTTCTTTGATGATTATTTTAATTTGAATGTTCTAGTTAGATTTGGTGGGTAACCTTACTTTCCAAATGGAAATTATTCATTAATTATTTGTGTCTAGTTAGTAATTTTGAGATATCTATCAATTATTCATTAACTTGCTTCTTTACCATGTTATTGATCCTTCTCTTTTATGTTTTGGTAATGCCTTCCTTAGATAGTGACACTTGTCATGTCCTCATTATCTTGGCCCTTATAATCTCTTCAATGTGTTGGGTAGGTCCTATAGCGGTGAGCTAACATGATCAATCCATGTGGCCTAATCTCAGAGTATTAGACTGGTATCCTTTTTGATGAATAATTTTTATGGTCATAGGTTACCATGATATAGACACTAGAATGCTCTCAAAATATTGGAAAATCGATAACTCACAATCATTGGATTATAGACTAAAAAACCACTTAACCTTATCATGGACATGAGTTACTATGAATGTTCTAAGTTTTGATTACTAGACACCCTAGAGACTCAAAAACTCATAACCATTGGCACATGGGAATGTGTAACTATTAAATTTGTCGATAAATAGATGATGTCTCTGTGTTTCTTTTTTAACATGAATATGACACATGGTAAGTTCATGGAGCCTAAGAGACTAGAATACTTAAACTTTTTAAAATGCATAAATATTGTAAATGTTCATAATTCTGTACACTTAGAAATTTTGTAATCATCCAAAACTCTAAATGATGTGAGAATGACACATGTCAAAACTACATGGAATCAAATAATATGGGCCCAATTAGGGGAAATTAATGATCCTTAGATTTTAATCATATGATCCAACATATTTAAACTAGGACATAGAAAGATTAGTTTTATTAGCCCAAAAATTAGAATATAAATATTTAATAAATTCATGAAAACCCAAGGTTCAAAATGACTTATGATACTAGTTTAATCTTAGATTTTCACAATTTGGATTTTTTCAATGCTAGATTTTCTATAAATAACCCTAGATGATAAATCTATGATAGCCTAGTCATAGATATTTAGACTTATGCTTCCCCAAATAAATGTTTTATAATAATGGTCCATGTTTGAAAATTCTAAAATGGGTTGTGTGTGTTAGGTCACAACATAAACTAGATATGAGAAGATTATACCTTATAAAAGGATGGTCAATAATATCAAACCTCACTTTGAAACTATTTAATTTGAGTAGATACCTAGGGACAATAATATATCAACATATTTCATGAAAAAACCATTGTGTCTTTGATAGCACTAGCAAGTAGTGCCAAAGATACAAGTTCTTTATCAATAACATTCATCAACCAACTCATGTACATCTAGATTATGATATGGTATGTGATCTTATTGGTCCCAATATCCCATGGTACTAAGACCTATACACCTACCTCCATAACTAAATTCTTATTTTTAACCTATGAACCCAACACAAAGCCTTTATTCATAAAGACACCTGTTATACCCTACTTTGTAATACACTCTATCATAGATGTTATGATGGAATGTTGCTTCATTATTCAAATTTAAAAGAATATAAATTATCATTGAAAGACATACACAAAGGAACTTTTGGGTACCACACTAGTGGCATGGTCCTTTCTAATAATCCCCTTCAAACTGGGTATTATTGGCCAATAATAGAGATGATTTATTCTCAACATGTCAAGAAGTGTGATGCTTGTCAATGGCATAGTGATTTGATCCATGCTCCCTCCTTACCAATTTAACCATCCACTACACCATGGATATTTTCTATATGGGGACTTGATCATGAATATAAAATAAACCCCACTTCATTTGATGGCCACAAGCATATCCTAACTATGAGGAAATAATTTACTATGTGGATAGAGGCCATTCCCCTCACTTATATAAATAGTAAGCATATTTTCAAGTTCATTCACTCTCACCTAATTTTTCACTATGGAATTTCCTCCACTATTATATCTAATAATGGTGGCCCATTCAAGAACAAATATTTCAAATTCCTTTGTACCAAATACCATGTCAAGCATAAAAGGTCCAAAACCTTTTATCTGTAAGGTAATGACCAAGATAAGGCATCAAATAAAACTATTATTAATATTCTAAAGAATATTTTCAATGGTGTTGGCCATGAAAGGCATTTATAATTATTCCTAGCCTTATAGGATTACTGCACCATTACCCACATGCCTAAAGGAGCCACACCATACTCCTTAGTCTTTGGCTCTGAGGCCATTATCCCTATCATGATTGAGTTTCCCTCTCTACATATTTATTTATATAATATCATTGATGATGAGGAATATAGGTTTGATAGGTTGCAAGAAATATACTTCTTGGATGAGAAATGATAAACAACATTAGACCATTTTCAAGCCTATCAAAATCAACTACGCCATAACTATAAAAAATGCATTCTCCCAAGAAAATTCAAAATTGGCAATTTGGTGTTGAAAGAGAATAAGAAGAACACCAATGTTGATCATAAGAAGAAAGGAAAGTTTGAAGCCAACTAGCTTGGTCCCTTTATTGTTACCAAAAATTATGGTTTTGGGGCATACATGATGGCTACACCAAATGGGTAAGAGCTCAACAAGCCTATGACTATAATGCATCTATAATGCTTTTATTCTTAAATGATTTGATTCATTATCTATGATATCCCTTACTTGAGACACATGTTTCACACTCAACCATTTCCCTCACCTTTCCTTATGCCAATCTTATTATTCCTCCTATTTCCTATTAGTATCATAATCTTGATTATAACTAGAATGTGTAGCATGCAAATTCAACAAACATTTTTGAAGGAACTCTAGATTGAGTAGCATAAGTAGATTATTTTGAAGACAAGTGTGTTAGGGTATATCAATAAGTATGTTACCTGCTTGATAGTTCTTTGAGATCTCCTCTAATTACTTCTCCCCATGTTATTTCCCCATCATGTGTTGTTCCCATTCATATCTTATTATTTCATGGTATTTCCCTTTACCTCAAATGTTGTTATTTGTTCATGAAAAATCACCATTATAGTTGGTTTAGCTATTGTTTGAGCCTATACCTAAGCTGGTTTTTCTTTGGCTATATGGTTCCTTATATTTCTTTATATTATCTTGATTTCCTTTATTACAAAAAACCAAAAAACATTGAAAAGACATAGGAAAACCATAAAAATCACAAATTTGAGAAAATTTGACTTATAATCTTTACAAGGGATATATAGTCATAGACTCTTTTGACTGGGAACCTCTTATCCAATCCCAATTATTTCTACATATCATTTAGCACTCTTTTTATTCTAAATTCCACATGAACTATGTAGAAGTACTTGGATGCATGGGGCATCTTAGGTTAGCTCAACCATTCTTCACTTATGCTTCCATTCCCACTTTTCTTTACCATTCTCTTATGTTCTCATAATTTTGTGAGTAACCATTGCTTTACACTCTTGTTATTTTGAGAGTAACCATTGTCTTAACACTCTAATCATTTTTTGATTAGCCATTATTTTATGCTATCACCATTTTTCAAGTAACCATTACTTTTTGATCTCATCATTTTTCAAGCAAACATTGTCTCTCTCACCATTTGTGAGCATACCTTTCATATTCTTATAATACAATCAAATATCTACTTATCATCACTTTTCTTCTATCCCAACTCCTAATAGAACTAAATATGGCCTAAGGTCCATATGGAATATGTAGGCAACATCCATTTGTATGGTATACTTGGGGGTAGATCGACCACCCCTTCCTTCTTATATTTCCCCTATTTTTGTAGCCTATCCATTGTCCCTTTAGCCTAGGGGCACAAAATATAATTTTAATACCTTACCAATTACACATGCACAAATTATTGATTACTTAATTAAATTTTATCTTATTATATTGTGTCATTGTGTGTTTTGTTTATCTGATTGGTTGCTTGCTTTTTTAGGCTTTATTTGTTTATAAATGCAAATATTTACACTTAAGTCTTTAGTTTTCATATATTGATTTTAATTTGTTTACAATTGCATTTTTATTTTTTTTGCATTTTATCCTTTGTTCACATGCATTATGTTTTACACTTAGATCTTGTTGTTCAATATCTAATTTCAAGTTATAAATATTTGCATTTGAATTAGTCCTAACATAATTGACTTACAATTTTATCATAGGTTATTCATACTTATGGTTCATATTATCATTTAAAAAATTAAAACCCAAGTGCTCAAGTCTTGTATATAAATGTTACACCAAAACATATCTTCAAGCATGAGTTATCTATCTAATGCATGATCAAGATTGACATTTCATTTTCCATAAACAACATTACATAACAATATTTAAAACAAATATGGTTATCTCCATGCTAACTAAAGATTTACATCTCATAATGTATTCATTTATCCATCTAATCATACAATATGATATATCCATGAGATAAACATGAAGTGTTGAATAAACTATGAAATAAGCTAACAAAATCATGGAAAACAAACAAACATCAATATCTATATTCTACTCAATAAATCTACATCTAACATCTCAAAAAGAACTAATAGTTGTAACATATATAACAAAATAATATCAGAGTATAGATACAATATGAATGAACATAAATGAATGTCATATATATCTCAAAATCATAGTTTTATACATCAAGATAATATCTATGTCTCATATACAATAAAAATATAGAGCTACAAGAAAAATATCAACTCTAGCTTTTCTTGTCTCTAGGAGGAATCTAATCAAAACTCTACCCCATGCTTGGAGGTGGTAGACGTGGTGGTGGTCATCACATCACTCTCTACTATGGTGTTGATTAGGCCATTGATCACTCTAAATCCATGGTATGGTGTGATCTAAAGGTTTGTTTAGTCTTCTGACTACATGTATACTTTCTATAGGATGGATCCTTACCCTTTATTAGTATAACTAAATCATATAGGCTCTAATAGTATGCAATATCATCCTTATCCTATATCACCTTTGTAAGTGATCTAGACATACCTTGATTCAACATAATATTTCATGCCTCATATATCTCCCTACATAGTCTTTATATAACACCTTGAGCCCTATAATGCTCTATGTAATCCTTATCTCTATCGCTAATAGATGTCACCAGTTCAACATCCCATAGCATGAGTTTTCCATAAATAGATGACATCTATGGAACCTACACCCTTAGTACCATAATCTCTACATCATAGTTGTTATGATGTCCTAAATCCTAGTAGTCTCTCCTTGTGTTGTAGTCAAATCTAGCCATAGACCTACTACATCCTACTCTAGACCTTTAATCTTTATTATCCTTGTAGTAATCTCCCACTCTAGATTGTCTATTAGGGCCTAGTCCTCTAACAATCTAGTTATTCCTAAGGTTCTTTCTTCACATGTACCCTAGTTTATGCCCTCAAGGTCTACCTCCACCATATCTATATATGGTGTAGGACCATGACCTCCATCTCCCCTCATCCTAGATATCTTCTACATCTAAGCCTGAATATATAACTAGCAGTGTAAACAATAGACCTAGGACCTATAAAACCTACTAGACCACATGCTACATAGGAATACCCACTACCTAATGTGAAATATGTTACATGGGTACTTGTACAACTTGAGGAAGAGTGACTTAGGGACCAACCTTGGCCTAGGACTATGATTGAACCTATCCTTGTGCATGTGTCTATCCTTATGGTGCAATCTATATATATCCCTACACCTATCCCTATCCTAGTATTTGACCATATAATGATCCTTATACCAAACCTTACCTTTATGTCATCCTACTTCAATATTATCTTGATTACTAAGGTTTGGGTATATTTAAGTGTATGGGTCTAAACCCTACCAACCATGTTGCATAAACATCTATTATACTAATATCTATAATATTACATGTATAATCCCACATGCACATAACTCCCCATCAACTCTTCTCTCAACAAATGTGGCCCCCACTTTCATATCTCTCAAGTCATGTGGAAAAAAATGTGTAGACCTTTTGGTATATCCTACTAAAAACCAAATTGTCATTATACCTAGTTTAAATTATATTGATTTACTATAAAATCATGCTAGCTAGTGATATAACATGGTGTCATCATCTATTATATACCAAAACCATCCTCTAACTAACCAAATTATACTACCATATAAAGAAGGTAAAAAAAATACCCATCTACCATCTCATCTATAACCCTATAATAAAAATATAAGTATCCCCTTTAGCCTTGCAATTTGGTATTTATCTGATACCAACCAAAGGTTAAAGGGTCCTACACTCCTCACTACATCCACTAGATAATTGGTCACCCTATCATGATATGCTCCTAAGACCAGACTTTTAACAGTGTATTATGTTAATGCTATGACCCCTATGATAATATACCATGTGCAAGTCATGGTATAGTTATGCTAAGATAATAATTCCCTAGGGAAATAATGTTCTTGAGTCCAACATATTTTTGAACTACTCTTATCAAGCTAAATAGGGAGTGTCACCCATTCTTATTGGGTAGCAAGAGGTTGTTGATAATTACCATTAATATGACCACCTCATTGGGCACTGATGCCTATATTGGTGCTACTCCACCTTCTAGTGGAAATATTAGGTCCTTAAGTGTGCCAATACACATAGACCCAACATTTATCACAATATCTATAACCCATTCAAGTCTTTGAGCATGGTTATTTAGCCTTGCTCCATACACTAAATCTATAGTCCCTAAATTAGGATATGTAAAATATGTCACGTGTCTTCCAAGGTCACATTCACCTCACTTTTTGGTAGGTGAAAAGTGGATGTCTCTGAGTGCTATCTATTAGCTAACATCAATAAATATATATTATCATCTTGGATTAACAATATCTATATCACATGTGATAGGCCTACTATCTCATAAAATATTACTAATCCCTTGGTCATAATCCCTAGTTGTAATATCACTAAAAATCATTACTTTCATGATGTGATCACCTCTAATCACACCTACATATCATAATACATCAAAAATAATTCATTACATCTATCTACTTTCTCCTAGCTGAGCCACTCTACCAATTTATTTTACTTAGTATTTTTATTATTCTAATATAATTATCTTCTTCTTCTTCAAAAATATACCTAAGTCTACCTTTGTGGTGATCTCACCATTTTCCTCAATTTTCTTGTCATTTAATAGGGCATTCAACAGGTCATTCCCAACATTTTATCCATTGGTCTACATTCTCATTATTTTGCAAGTCATTCCCACCAACTGGCAGGATGGTCTCACTATTATCTATGAGTTCTATATTTTCATGAATTCCATCCAAATTGGTGTTTTAATCATTTTTTTTACATTGTCACCATTTAGTAAATTTTACCATTATGATGATTCTCTTCTATTTTTATGGTATCTTTGATTGGTCATGACCTCACCATTTAGCTAGTGATATCATTATTCTCATGGTCGATATCATTATTTAATAAGTGACCCCATTGGTATTGTGGATGATCCCACTATTTTCATTTTATAAATGGTGGATTCACCATTTTGCCTTATTCTAATGCCTAATAAGTGAAATAAATGGTAAATTTGACAAATAAAAGTTGTACTTACTGACCACTCATTATTGATCATTGATACTCTCTCACTTACTTGCCAAGGTTTTTATTTTATGGTATATTAGCCATTTTATTCATCTTTCTCATGAGAAAAACCAAAACTCTAGAATTATAAGGTGAGGGTGAAAATTAATAGTTTTCACCCCCCAAGGGGTAATTTTATAGCCATTTTTTAAAATTTTCCCTTGGCCCTCTTAGTGCTTCATTATTATTCTCAGGAGGCTTATTTTTGCCTTGTTTATTTATTTTTCCTCATAAATTATTTTAATTACTATATTTTTAGCATCTTTTACTACAACTCATGCCATTTTATTCTATTTAAAGGTCCATCCATCAAAATTAATTTTTCCACTCGACCCTCGAGGGGGCATCCTAGGCCTCCCAAATACTATTTGGGGCATTTTTATGAGCCCATTTTCTAAAAATCAATTAAATTTGAAAAAAGTGGGAGATAAATAATTTCTTGTGATTTTTATTATTTTAAGTGACCTTTGTATTCTTTGAAAAGTATTTACTTCATCTATGTGTCTCACGATGCACTTCTAAATAGGGGATCATATATACATCTAATTCTCACCACTATCATGTCAAAATTACAAGTTAGATCGACTTCCCATAATAATGTACAACTTTGACCAAACACAACTAAAATTCTCTAATTCATTCACACACATCACATGAAATCTTTGAAGCATATTGATATAACCCTGATTAGGGCATGGCACTGTAACCAACTGTTAGCTTCTTCTAATTAAGTAGGAATCAAATTACTCTTGTGTAGGCAATGTTTATGGGAAATTAACTAAATCAAAATATTACAATTTTTACATTATATAAATCACGTAAAATCTAATCAGGATTAAATACCTAATCAAATCAAGTCAATTATCTAAACAAAAAATCCATAGAAATGATCTAATTATCTAATTGTGGCATAGCCAAAGTTCAACAAATATTTAAATTATGACCTCATCATGATATCATCATAAATTTGTCATAAAATAGGTATTTATGGAGATAAATATAAAAATTAAGGTAATCCATTCCTTATTAATTCACCCTCTTTCCAAAATAATCAATGATTTTTCCTCAAAAATTAAACCCCTTTATAGCCACACATCTTGATTAGGATCTTAGGGTAAGAGTTACTCTGAAAAATATATAAGTAACAAGGCCATCACCCTCTTTAAACAATATTTTTAGTGCAAATAAACCATGCATTAATCCATCTAAAGCTTCACTCAATTATTCTGATTCATTCACAAACCAATCTAATAGTGCTTGAGAAGATGTTGGATGCACTTTCTTAATGACATTGCTAAATATTTTGAGTTCTATATCTATGCATGAGCATGTTTGTGGACTAGATTTAATGGTAAAGTCCATGGGGAAGATATAAATCTTCTTGTTTATGATTTATTATTTTTTATTCACCTCATAGACCTTGCCCAATTGAGGGAGTAGGTTTAGTATGTTAGTTCTTAATGCTTTTTCTTGATTTTTTTCCCTAACATATAGACTAACCTATTTTTTAATCTTAATCTACAATGTGTACCCGAGAAGACTAATTTTACAAGTATGGTTTACAAGGTGGTAACTACAAAACCTTCTTTATTCCTCAAACCTTTGATTGTTATCCCTCACATAGATGGTAAAAAATGTCAATGTCATGGTTAATATCATTTGTGAAATTAATTTATGTAGCATGACACTTCTCAAGTATCTTAGATATAACATTGAGCATTTGAATGATAATACTTCTTCTATAAATTTCATTAGATCCATTGAGTGGCCATAGCTCTTGGTCTCAAAGTATAATCTATTATATTCCACATTATCCCTACTTTGAATCAATATAATGTTAAAATTAGAAGGCCATGGATATGATCAATGGATTCATCATTTGGTAAGAATCATGATTATATTACATTTGAGATCCAAGGTAGGAATGTTTCCATTTCATAATATGGGACATCTTCAAAGCAATAAAAAAAAGTGGAAACCATTTATTTGGCTAGTGTTCAAACAATGACATATAATTCTTCTATGACCATATTTGAGGTGCATGATACTTATGATTAAGAATATGTTGAAGAGTGAATAATAGATAATAAATAAATTCTAAAATATGGTGTGGTTGGTTATATATACCTTGATAAACATAAAAAATATATTTGGGATGACACATATGAATAACTAGATGTTAATGATTATGACACATATCATAAAAAGTATCTATCCATTAGCCTTGATCAATTATAATTACATGAAATATCTCCTATGATATTAACAAAGGTATATAATTCAAATATTATCATAATTGTGTATATGAATTTAGTGTTTAATAAATTTCCATATAATTAATTTACTAATGAAATAAATTAAAAAGTGAAGATCACATAGTTTATATGAATGTTTGGTTAGAAAATAGACATGACATTTATGGGATCAATGGTTAGCCTCTTATCCTTGATTAATTACATATATGTGTGCTTAAATTAAAAATTATCAAAAAATTCAAATTTTAAATACAAATAAACACACACACACACACACACACACACACACACACACACACACACACACACACACACACACACACACACACACACACACACACACACACACACACACACACACACACACACATTTTCAATGGTATACATTAGTGAGATGCAATACACACATATTACATATGATACATTGACATAAAATTGTGGGACATTACTTAAACCTAGAGGTTGCCTTTCTAAATTAGGGGCATCCCTACACTAGGGACGTCTTTGACACATTTATCAAGTTTTATATTTATATACTAATTCATTTATCATCATAGAAAATACATGTCTTACTCTTACGTATACTTTTTAGGGTGTTATTCCATTTGGATAAAGTGATTTTTATGTAAACTAATATTACTTGTATTTAATTTAATTTTTATTAATGTGCTCTATAAACCATTAATTAGATAACATTATGTAATTAAAAATATATACATTATTACACTTCAAAATATAAAATCTTGAAACCAACTAGAACTATACTTGTTAAATATAGAAATTAAAAAAAATGATAAGATACTTAGTGATTCACTATATTTTGTATCACTAAGACTGAAGGAAAGTGGTAGAAAATGTGGAGAACTAGATTGATCTATAGCTAAATTTCTAGGTGCATTGGGACACTACCATTGGATTATAGTCATTATTTCTAATGTTTTGTTCCAAGTCTATAAATTTTATCTCTATATATTTTTTTGATCTTATTTGATACATGAATTTGTGCCTAATTTTCTTTCAAATTTGTGTATGGTTATAAGGTTTGATGATGTGTCTGACTCCCATAAACTATCTCCTTCACTTGAAACCCTAGGTCTACTTATAACGATAGATTTAAACTTACAAAAAGGGAAGAAAGATGGGTTGAGATAACCCCAATCAATCCCCATTTAAAGGTGATCATTACTTATATATCCAATACTCTGAAGAGGTAATTCAAACCACACATAGTTCTCCCCTTTTAGTGAATTTGTAAAATAGTTCACATTCAATGTATGCCACCTGCAATCTAACCCTTGATACTTGGAAATTAGAAACTTTGGCTAGGATCTTGAGCACTTTAGACTTGGCTAAGTCCTCCTAGTGACTGATTGATAAATTTAGAATAATAGGGAAGTCATCTTGATGTGTAAGTGTTTGAGTATGCTTTATAAGTACTTATTACATAAGTGATAGATGATTAATAGGCTTATACATATTTTTTATTTATATGGGAATCTTTCATTACTTTCTCATGCTATTAACATTCAAAAAATACATGTTGACCCATATGAGATATTTGAATTTTAAATGTGACTATTTATTGGCATGGTATGAAACCATCAAACTTAAACACTGCCATCATATGATATGTTTTGAGTCTAACATTACTATCCAAGAGACATGAACACTAATCTGATCATTCAGATATGTCTAAGTATGATAATTGATTAGTTTGATATGGATTGTAAGAACTCATTTAGGTGATTAATAAAAACTTGGGAGGGTTAGACACATATAAGGCATGCGTATGTGAAATAATATCAAATGAGATTCATGTATGCATGCACGAGTCATGTAGTTTTAAGGCATATCCTGACATTTCTAAGTATCAAATATCATATATTAGTGTCTAAAATTTCCTCCCTTTAATTTTATTATTGAAATTAAATAAAAATATTTAGAGTAAAAGGATAAATATATGTACTTGAGTTTGTGTAACACACTTTGTCTTTAAAATTTTCTCAAAACATGCAACCTGATTTAAACAAACCTACAATGAAAATGTATCATTCAATTTCCCAAATAAATTCTAAAAATACGTAAATTGAAATTTTAAATTTAAGACCAAGGAAAGAGTATTTACCTATAAATTATTGGAGATGATCCTTCTTTTTTGAATAATTAGATAATGATTCCTCTTATTGAACCCTTTGGATAATTTGGGGGGACCAATCCCCAATTTTGTGTAACTAAGGTAAGGCAATGGATTGGGAAGGCAAATGCCCCAACCTTATTTGAAAGATAAAGATAATAATACCAAGGCCATTAAGCATCATAGAGACTTTAACCACACTAACCATGTAACTAAACTTACACTAAAATTTTAACCCCAAGATGGAAGGTGGGAGCCACATATTGGGCTCACAGATTAATTGCATGGTCAGTAAATCTCAACCATGTTTCTCATTAATATATGAATCAACCATTATTGATGGACTTATATATTTAAGGGTGCTCATTGATAGGTACCATGGAATGTTCTTGTAAAATATAAATTTTAAATAGTCTGTATGTGCAAGAACAAGCTTCATGCCCTATAATTGGTATGACCTATAAATTATAATAATGTGTGTGCATGAACCAATTTCATGACTTATAATTTGAATTACTCAATATAAATATGAGATATGAAACTATGAATTTATATGATATATCTAAGAAATATAAAAAATTGTATATAATTAATTATAAATTAAGTGAATATGCCCCCAAATTCATTTGAATATGTGCATGTCTAAAAATAATTTAACTTGTTTCCTACAAAATGAGTGCATCTGCATAGCACATGCACCCAAAATGTCTAAAATATATCAATATTTGTCCCAAATTGATATTTTAACCATTATAAAATATTTTTAATCTATATAATCTATGGCAAAACCTATATTTTTTTTCATGGAGGATTAAGTCTCTATGACAATTACATTAATATGTCCACCTTTTAAGTTGAGGGACATAGTCTTTGAGTCCCTCATCTCAAAATAAATAATTAATTGTATCATGTTATATATGAATATGTAATAATTTATAATCATGTTAAAATGTGGATAATATGTCATAATATTAATTAATATGTCATCAAATCATGTATGAAACATATGTAATGAAATCCATATAAGTGTCATGTCGAGATGTATATAGCAATTAGGAAGGTAGTAGGAATCATCACTAATAAATATATTCAATGATAGAATGCATAAAAGGTGCATGATATCTATCATGGAACTATACACAAGGGGGATATTTGTGATATAGATCATGGCACCTCAAAACTCAAAATCTAAAAAAATATATTAACAAGCAATGGTGTGGCCATGACAGACATAATGAAGTACATGCAATACCACACAATGTGACATATAAGGCAAAGGGGCCACATATAATAGAAAATGAATGTTTCATAAATAATTATAATGATCTAAAAATAAGGTGAAATAAATTTTCACACACAAGGCCAAAGGGATGCATATAATAGACGAGAAATAGACTAGACTACTATAAAAGGAAAAAACATCAAAGAAGCATAAAACATATAAGATAGTCTACACTATCCAAATATGTAAATGTCACAACATATTAAAATATTTATTGTGGTGTTAATTTGAACCCTTGGAGAGGGTTCATTAGGATCTCTCCAACTAAGACACAAAATGGGAACAACCTTAGGCTTTGGGTATCCTGTAGTGAGGTTGAACCTCTGGAGAAGGTTGGATTACTCTTGGTAGATCACCTAAACTAATGATTCTACTTATAATTTTACAAGGATAAACCCTATAAATTTTTTTTTGAAATACCTATTGAAGTAATAAGATCATTGTCTACCTATCTCTTTCCTCTAAATTATGTTTAGCAAGCTTGTGCATGATGGCCTTGTGAAGAAGTGTTCTTCCATGTCTATTGTCCTTCTTTCTTGCCTATTTTTAGGTGTTTACAAGTTACTTTTAGGTAAGAACTTGAGATATTTACACCATTACTGTATGATTGGTGTGAATTTTAGAATTCATCTTTGCTTCATTCATTACTTAGTGAGCCTAGTTTATGAAACACTTATGCAAATTAGCTAGTTTGTGAGGTTGTGTGAACAAGATTGATCTTATGATTAATTAGTGTTTATTTCATGCTTATGTGAGTTTCATTTAAATTTTTTGCATCACACTTTTATTGTTATTATTCATATTATACCCTCCTTTTATCCTTTTTCTAAGTAGAAGAATTTGTTTAGGTGATATACTAAGAGGAAGTTGACCTTCTCCAGAGGTTTAACCTCACTACACGATACCTATAGCCTGAGGTTGTTCCCATTTTTTTATTAGTTAGAGAGAGCCTAAATAACCCTCTCCAAGGGTGAAAATTAATTCCATAATAGTTTATAACACACCTAGTGAGACCACTTTTGATGAAGATTGGTCAAATTTGATGTTGGTTTGATCAATTTGCAGTGGTTATAGATTTCATCTTCCAGTATCTAGTGACTCTAAAGACCACTCAACATTATAGTGGTAGAGCAGTAGATGTCTATCATGCCAAAGGTGACTATAAGATCATATTATATAGGTATTCCTTTTGAATTTATTGAATTACCTTTAAACTCAGTACAAAGGTTAAGATTTTCTAAAACTCACACTTAAATGTGAAAGTTTCCTCCTAAACCAATTTAAAAATATACCTCTACAAGAATATCTTTGTTAGGTCCTTTCATTACCATGGAAACCCTTAGAGCATTAATTTTTATGGCTTTAAATGGTTAAAGTCCATTTAACCTCAGTTAATATGATCCTATTTTAGTGTAATCTCTAAAGAGTGTGCCTTACTTCACAATAGATGGTTTTATAACCCCTTATGAGCACCTTAGAGATATAACCAACTTATAAAATATTCATGATATCAAAGAGAAAAATGTGGGCATCAAGTTATTAACCATCTCTTTCAAGGGTAAAGCCTTGGACTAGTCTAAAATCCTTACTACTAACTCCATCACATCATGGGATCAGTTAGGTGATGCATTGTGTAAGATATTTGAAGACAAGAGTGACCACTTGTCACTTGTTGAATAGTTAACCACAATCAAGATGGATCCTCATGAGGTTATGCAGGATTTCAATACTAGGTTTTAGAAGAAATGGGATAGGATTCCAATATGTATTATGGCTACCCCTAATTATGATTTAATTTACTACCTAAAATCCCTCAACAGTGATACTATGGGAGGAAATACACTACCAAATGCTTATGAGGTGGCAATCAGAGTAGAGAATAGTCTAGTATAAGTTTGAAATCTTACATCTAGGCCACCAATGCCTTTTTTTCCTGAGATTCAATGACCTCCTATTTCCATTCCTCCTATGCCAACATTTGCTACCATACCTACACCAAAGTAAGAAAAGGCTTCAACCAGTCAATCTAGTGATTCCCAAGAACACAAGAACTTCTAAGATCTTAAGAGCATTTTTCAATCCTTGGGAAATGAATTGGTGAATGTGAAGAAGGATCAAGATAAATTCAATAGACCTTATCAAGCTCTGTATTCAGCGTTAGTAGCAGTCTTACTAATCAAATAAGCCACCTTACAAAATAAGTTTCTAAAGACAAAGCCAAGGATAGGCATATCCTTATTGTAGGAAAGTTTCTTCACTTAGCTCATGTGCTTAGAAATAAATTAAAATTATTTTTATACTTGATACAGTTAGGCATAAGCATAGTAAAATTCTATGGTGCACAAAATTAAAATGCACTACTATGTTGGCACCAATTTCAGACAAAGTGTAAGCCTTGTACGCTCACCTAAAGCAAAATAATTAAGGGACCTAGGACCTCATTGGGCTAGTTGAAACATGGTGTAACCTTAATCTCAATTAGACTTAGTCATTTATAAAATGGACTTAGGCGGTCTATTGATGCATGTCATTTTGGCTGAGATCAAGAGGCACAAGCCTATTCAAGGACATAATTCTTTTGGTGCAAGTTCATGTCTAGTTAGTTATAGATATTAATGTCATAAGCAATAAGGATATATAGTTAAATGTCATTCAAGAACTTAGTTGAATTAAGGGAATGGTTTATGTTTAGGTTCTCATTCTTTAGGTTATCACTCTAAGTATAGTTACTAGGGCTTTAATGCATGCTAATTTTGACACTTGGTCAATTTTACAAGTATACTAAAGTTGGTATATGGCATAATGATGCCATTAGTGACCTAGAATAGACCTTTACATCACAAAACATTCAAAAATGAAAATCATGCTATTATCCATATATAAATCAAGTTGTAATCATACAATAGTGCTAAACTATATGAAATGGATCAATAACCTAGTAAATATGCAACACCATTTCCATTAATTCAAAGTTCATCAACAGAGTATAGTTTGTATAAAATATAGAACACACTCATCTAAATTCTACTACAAGCCCAATATCTCATAAGAGAGATTGGGTGATACAATGCTAATTTCCAAAGTATTCATGTTGGATTTAAACCAAAATGTGTGCATAATCCTAGAGATAATCCTACAGAGCTTCACTTCATTAATATCACCCTCTTCCTCTTCAAGTTTAAGCTCCTTTTTATAGGTAAGTGAGTATATTTAAGCTAGGTTAGATGGGCACACACCAAGTGTTGAGCTATCAGTAGGGGTAGTTATTCCACTAGATCCACTACTCTAGCACCCATGCTTTCTAACCACCACATATAGTACTCAAAGGGATGTCCCTTAACACTCGAGTGTTAAGAAACTACCTTCTAGCTAGCATAAAATCTTCAAATATTTTTCCAACTAGAACCAAAATTACCAAAAGAGTAATCATTTTAAGTGATTTCCATGCACTAAGATGTGCTGAGTTGGCATGGTCCACTAGGTATCACAAAAAGGGGCCCAACAAGCCTAACTATAATAGATAAAAAGAATATGATCTAATACTACAAGAAATTCCAAAACTTTAGTCCCTACTAAAAATAACATTGTTTAATAAAATGAGGGTACTATGCCTTAGAGTCAGTCATTCAATCAATCCATTATCCCAAACATTGAGTTCAATCAAGCTTTCAATGATCAATTATAGTTAGGTGCTACCTATGGATACAATCAATCTCTTATGGCTCAGAACACGTAAGTACCTATGGTGACAAAACTAGAAGAGTCTAAACAAGGCCAAGGCCCTAATTAAGGACTAAACTATTTGGGTGATACAATGGTTAATTATGATCAAGAAGAGTGTTATGCATCTAATTAGTAGACTAGTTCTATCCAAAAATATATTCTAGTGGCAGCTAATACAAGGTTCAAAATAAGGAACATGGATGGTAACCAATAATCAGTAAGATAACCTCCTACTATTATTCCATTACTATCAAATCCAAGTGAACCTAATGCTTCTCTAAAGGATCCATTAACTCAAAGGAATTCAAATCAAGGGAATGTATTTGTACCCCAAAACTCATAGGTTCAAAACATGGTTATGGCTCCCAAAGAACAAGTAAAGTTTGGTGGTTTACCTATAAATATTTTTGAATAAATGAATAATTCCAATGTGAGTGTGCCAATATGGGACATGATTTCTATACCTGGTCAGGTGGATATCCTTCAAGAAGGTTTGTCAAAGATCAATGTTTTTGAGAAACCACCAAGTAAAATGTAGTTTTCACCAATGAAACCAAGGGATATAATAAAGGTCAATCAAATAAGGTGGTCAGACTTCCTCCCTTATACATTTATATAATAATTGGCAATTCCTTGGTACATACACGTAGATAGTGGATAAATTACTTTAGTGATGCCAAAGTCAGTAGTAGATTAGCTTGATTTGAAGTATGAACTCCAATCTAAGGGAGTTTTACAACTTGATAGATCTTCCACCAAACCATCTAGTATTATTAAAGGTCTCAACTTGTCCTTAAATTCTTGTCCTAGTATTTTATTGGCATAGGATGTGTTAATTCTAGATGTGCCTCCACATTTTACTCTATGCTTATCTAGAGAATTCATATCCAAAATTGGGGGTTATCTATTAGTAGATAGGTCCTACATGGATTTTAGAACAAGGTATGAGACCAAGGTATCCATCAAAGTAGAGCCTATTGCACAATTTCACATTGAGCCTTATGGGATAGATATCTCAAACATCAATTTTACCATTCTTGATGAATATGAACACCTGGTTGGTCAAGAAATAGAAACTCATCCTAAGGGGATACCTGATATGTTCTTGGAGAGTTATGGAGTTAAAATAAGTTAATTGACACTTTAAAAGGTGTTGAGGAAAGAGACATGGGAGTCTACTGCTTGCATAAGGAGAATGAGTCCATGCCATCCCTCACTAGGCCACATGAAGATATTAGTGGTTTATGGAAGTTGTTATTTGATAGCTCAAAGAGAAAACATGGAGTAGATGTAGGTATGATGTTCATATCTCCCTCTAATGATAATTAATTTTCTTCTTATAGGTTATAATTTAGTTACTCTTGTAATTAAGATGAATATGAGGGATTTATCCATGGCCTTTAATGGGATAGTAAGAGGGTAATCAAGAAGTTACAAGTGTATGGGGATAGGGAATTGATAGTGCATAAGGTCATAGGCTAAAAAACCATAAAGAATCCCTTAATGAAATCCTACAAACATAGAGTGTGGGACATACTTGAGGACTTTGAGGCCTTCAACATCCAAGCAATGCCAAGGAACTAAAATTAGCATGATAATAGGTTATCAACTATGGGATCTTAGTTTGACATCCCAAATGAGTTGAAAATTTTCAAAGTACAACGACATGTCAAAGTGGTAATAAGACCATTAGTTCTAGATAATGAGGCTCATTGGTAGGTCTTCGATAGTGACAAGTAGATTTTTTGTTTCTTGTAGTAGGAGGAAAAGTTTTTCTCAATAAACCAAGGTAAATTTCAACATCATTATGAGGATCAAATAATTTAGTTGAGGTCTAAAACTCTTCCTAAAGGGCCAGTCACCCTTGAATTTTTTTACATGAGAGAGATCATATGAGGAAAGATAAGGTAGTGGTGTCAATTGTAATGAAATTACTTCAAGAATTAAGTATAACAATAGAATTATATCCAAATATAACTGAAATATATCCAAATATATGAAAATAGATAAGACACTTTGAGGGGGAAACCTCCATAAGCTTTAATAAGAGCAGAATTCACAATATGATGATAAATGATTACCCACTACCTCCTATATATAGTCTATCTAGGCCATGGTTACTCCATAGGCTGACCTATTAATCAAAAGAAAGCATAGATAAATGTAATATAATGTCAAAGAGGGATAAGTAAGCCACAAGTTGGATAATAATATCCTCATACATGTGATAGGTTAGGGCGTAGCATGCCCTTCCCCTTCAAACCAATGTTGTCCTCAACGTTGAACAACTCTGGATGTTATTACAGAAAATCTTCACCTTCTCAAGTAGCATCTTCACTGCTTTGGTTTTTCCACTTAATCAAATATTCCCTAATCTCTCTAGTTCTCAACCTCTTAGTACGTGTTTGGAGGATCTTCTCTGGTTCTAAAATGACTCATCCTTCTTCATCTAGTTCTGGGAGCTCTATCTAGGTGGAAACTTTCTATCCAATGACCTTCTTCAAACAAGAAACATGAAATACAGGGTGTATGTGAGATGAATGAAGTAACTCGAGCTTGTAAGCCACACTTCCAATTTTTTGTAGAACCTGATAAGGGCCATAATACTTTGGAGCAAGTTTTTTGTCCTTTTTATATTGCTTCAAGGACATATGCTTGTAAGGCTACAAATGAACAAATACCCAATCACCCACCTCAAAATTTTGCTCACTCCAGTGTTGATCTGCTTGTTGCTTCATCCTATTTTGTGCCAAGGCCAAATTTTCTCTCAAACTAGCTAAAACCTCTTGTTGATGTTGAATGTGCTCTTCCACATCTCGAACCTTGGTGTGCACCTTTAATGAAGAAGTGATGGAAGGTGGATGGTAACCATTTAGTGCTTGAAATGGAGACATTTTAGAAGAGGTATGGAAAGATGTGTTATACCACCATTCTGTAAGTGGTAGCCATTTAACCCAATGTTCTTCTTTATCTGATACAAACAATGGAGATACCCCTCTAAACATTTTTTAACCACTTCAGTTTGTCCATCAGATTGGGGGTGGTAAGATGAGCTATGAGCTAGCTAAATACCCAAACAAGAAAATAGTTTAGTCAAAAAATTACTACTGAAAATAGGATCATGATCACTTACAATTATTTTTGGGGTTCCATGTGATTTGAGAACTGCTTCCATAAAAATAGCCACAACTGTACTTGTTAAAAATGGGTGTGAGAGAGCACAAAAATGGGCATATTTTGTAAGCCTATCCACAATGACCAAAATAGCATTCTTACCTTCAGAACAAGGCAACCCAATGATGAAATCCATGGAAACCTCTGCCCACCTTTGACTAGGAATTTCTAATGGTTGTAACAAACTTGGGGTCTTAACTATTTCACCTTTATTCTGTTGGCATATCAAGCATTCTTCCACAAAATTTTGTACATCTCCCTTGAGTCCTTCCCAAAATAATTCTTTCTTAATTCTATGATAAGTTTTCAAGAACCCTGAGTGTCCCCCAATTGGAGATGCATGCAACTCTACAAGAATCTTATGTTTAAGCTCTAAATTTTTGCACAAGTATAACCTACCCTTATACCATAGGACATTACCTTTCCATTCAAATTTTTCAGAGGATAAATTACCTTGTTGGAGATTTTGAATCAAAACCTGTGTATCCTTGTCTTGCTCCCATTCTAACCTAGCTTCATCTACCCAATCTACTTGCAATATGGACATTGCAGAAAGTAATGCTTCTGTGGATGCATCCCATCTGGATAGTGCATCTGCTACTATATATTATATTTACCCTTTTTGTAGATGATTTCAAAATCATAACCCAACATTTTGGTTACCCATTTTTTTGATCCTCAGATGATAATCTTTTCTCCAAAAAGTATTTGAGACTATCATGATCCATTTTCACCTTAAAGTGTCTGCCCATCAGATAAGGCCTCCATTGTTTAACTGCATGAAGAATAGCCATCATTTCTTTCTCATAGATAGGTTTTTGTAGATTCTTACCTTTGAATTTACAACTTTCAAATGCAATGGGTCTTCCTTCCTGCATTAGTACCACCCCAAATCCAGACCCAGAAGCATCACATTCAAAAGTGAATGTTTGTGAGAAGTTTGGAGTAGCCAAAATTGGAGTGGTGCACATAGCTACTTTTAGTTTCTCAAATGCTTTGGTGGCATCATCATTCCAATGGAAATCATCCTTCTTTAACAATGCTGTGAGTGGAGCTGCTATGCTGCCATAACCTTTCACAAATCTTCTATAGTAACTTGTTAGTCCAAGAAACCCTCAAAGGTTTTTAAGAGTTTTTAGCATGGGCCATTCCATTATCGCTTTGATCTTCTGGGGATCAACTTTGACCCCTTCATGGGAAAAAATGTGACTGAGGTACTCTACCTCCTATAATCCAAAAGCACATTTAGATGGCTTCGCATAAAGTTGGTGCTTCTCCAAAACTATCAACACATGTTGCAGATGTGCTTCCCATGTCTGACTATAAATCAATATGTCATCAAAGAAAACCAGCACAAACTTCCTTTGAAAAGGCCTAAAAATAGTGTTCATCAAGCTCTAAAAAGTAGATGGTGCATTTGTAAGACCAAAGGGCATTACCAAAAACTCATAATGGCCCTCATGTGTTCTAAAAGTAGTTTTATGAGCATCTTCATCCTTGATTCTAATTTTATGGTACCCCGAGCAAAGATCTAATTTTGTGAAATAATTAGCACCATGCAACTCATCAAGTAAATCATCAATTACTAGAATAGGAAACTTATCTTTGATGGTGTACTTGTTGAGTTCCCTATAATCTGGGCACATCCTCCATGTGTCATATTTCTTTCACACCATGACCACTAGTGATGAATATGCACTTTGGCTATGCTTGATGATCCCTGCCTCCAACATTTCATTGACCATCTTTTTAATTTCACTCTTTTGTGCATATGGATATCTATATGGTTTGATATTTGGTGGTTGACTACCTGGAATTAGTTGAATGGCATGATCATGTTATCTTTTTGGTGGTAGTCCTTTTGGCATGGCCCCAAAAATAGATGAGTGGTCTTCAAGAATTATTTGTAGATTAGGATGTGTAGATACCTGTGTGGGTTAAACTTCTATGGAACATAATCATGCAATAATTCCCTCTACCCCCTTTTTTAGCATCTTGGTCATCTGATGTGAACTAATCAATTATGGATATTTTGCATGTAATCCATGTAGTTCAATTTTCTTACCTTCAGAATGAAAGCACATGAATAATTCTTGGAAGTTCATCTCAATGGTACCTAAGGTTGTGAGCCATTGGACTCCCAAAACAATGTCTGTGTTACCCATGGGAATAGAAAACATAAGAGAGTCGAGATTTTACCCACCCATAGTAAGATTAATACTATGGAATTTTCCTGAACAATTAATTATGCCACCATCTACAATCATGACCTAAAATTCTGGTGTTGGGTAGATAAAACAGTTCAATCGAGTGGCCAACTTATGGTTTATAAAGTTATGTGTGCTCCCTAAATCAATCAACACTATCACCTTCTATTTCTTGAGGAAAACTACCACCTTAAGAGTTTGTGGAGTGTTAATACTTACAAGTGCATGACAAGAGATTGTAGGTTGGGAATCTTTAGGTACCTTCTTTATATCTTTTTCATCATCATTGGAGGCATCATCTACTTATTCATCTTCATTTGGTCCCTCAATGTAGAATAACTTCTTCTCAGCACATCTATGTCCTTTACTCCACTTGCTATCACAACCAAAACATAATCCTTTTGCACGCTTCTCTTCAATTTGTTGAGGGGTCAATCTAGTAGGTGGAAGAAATGTTGGTGAGGATATGCTACGATCTTTGAAGTGAGTGAATGGTTGCTTCTTATTGTCTATGAATTTTTCCTCAGCTCTACTTGCTAGGATAATAGAATCAAAAATATTAAGTGGATTAAACATGTGTACCTCATGTTGAATGTGGTCCTTGAGTCCACCCAAAAATAGGTCATTCAAGTTTGCTTTAGAAATTGTCTCCACACGTAAGGATAGGTTCTAAAAATGATGAATATAATCCTTGACGGAGCTAGTTTGTCACAATTTTGCTAGTTGGATAAAGTAATTCTTGGTCACACTATTGCCATAGTGTAATTGTAGTTCCTCTGTAAAAACTTACCAGGTGACATTGAGAGTCATCTTTTTCTTTTGAGCACACAACCATCGATACCAAATGAATTGATTAGGTTCAAGATACAAGGATGCCATGGTAACCTTCTATCCACTTGGAATCTGATGTAGGTCAAAAAAACTCTCCATTTTGTTGAGCCAATTGAGTGGATCTTTTCCATCAAATTTGCGCATATCCACCTTTGGTAATAGGTTCCTCTATGGCCATGGAGTTGGATTTGAAGTAGACTAGCTAGGAGAACCACCCTGATGGGTTTGTGGAATAGAGTTAGCTTGATGATTTGATTTATTAATGTTCAAAGCTATCATGATATCTCCCAAACTATCTTGTATGGATTGCATATTAGATTATATGTCTTGCACCTCACTCTGAATGCCTTGCATACTATAGTCAAGCTGGCTCACTTTGTGATCTATGTCCAAAAACCCTAGTATAAAGGGTCTAGTACATCCCCCTTCTAATTCCATCTCTTCCTTTTTATGAGTTTTACCTGGAGTTTCAGCACCCTTCCCTTGGGCCTGAGTTTGTGGACCTGCCATAAAAGGGTTTTACGATGTCGACCCTTATTGGCACTTTTAACCCAACTTTGACCAAGAAATTTTGGAATTATGTCAAACTCAAATCAAAATATACAAATAATATACCGTATCCAAATTTTTCTAAGCTTTCCAAAAATGTAAATAACTCAAAAAATTCTTTGAATTGCGCACTATAGAGCAATTTTATGAAAAAACATAAAATATAAATAAATTTTTTAAAACAAATCCAAATTATCTAAAATTTTAATAAAAGAATAATTTGATTATTTATCACCTCTATTAAAAATTTTGCATATAAATTCACAACCATTTTTTATATATCGCAAAATTAAAAAATTTAGTGTTTCACCAACAAGATTGCCCAAATCGCAGCTTTGATACCACTTGTAATGAAATTACTTCAAGAATTAATTATAATAGTAGAATTATATCCAAATATGAATTAAATATATCCAAATATATGATAATATATAAGCCACTTCGAGGGGGAAACCTCCACAAGCTTCAATAAGAGCAGAATTCATAATATGATGACAAATGATTACCCACTACCTCCTATATATAGTCTATCTAGGCCATGGTTACTCCATAGGCCGACCTACTAATCAAAATAAATCATAGATAAATGTAATATAATTTCAAAGAGGGGTAATTAAGCCACAAGTCGGCTAATACTATCCTCATACATGTGATAGGTTAGGGGCGTAGCATCAACTAATGAGGAGAACTATGAAAGAATTTTTATTCTTAAATACAAGCTCCTAAAGCTTATAAAGGTAAGAACTGAGGCTAAAATGCATGATTTTATTAAAATTTATGAGGAATATTTAGACATCTTTACTTGGGAATATAGTGATCTAAAAGGCTTTAATCCTAAGATAGCCCAACACATTATAGAGTTATAAGCCATTGCCAAGCCTATCAAGAATAATAAAAGTCATATCAACCCCAAAATTGAATATTTAATGAGTAAATAATTGATTAAATTGATTGAATCCAATATCATATTTCCCATTTAGCACTCCTCATGGGTAGCCAACCTGGTACCTATGAGGAAAAATAATGGTGAAATCTGATTATGTGTTGACTTTAGGGACTTGAAAAAGGTCTTTTTGAAACAATTACCCATTACCATCCATGGAGTAACTCATTTAAATTATTATTTTTTCTGAGTGCTTATCTCTTTTAGATAGGTACTCAGGATATAACCTAGTATTGGTAAGAGAAGAAGACCAATACATGACTACCTTCACCACAAAGTGGAGAATATATACTTATAAAAAGATGCCTTTTGGCTTGTCAAAATTTAGGGAAATTTTTCGAAGAGACATGGATATGGATTTACAAGTAGTGCTAAAGCATATGGTGTTTATCTACTTAGAATACATAATAGTCTTCTCCAATAAGGCTAGTGAGAACTTGGATCACCTAAGATTGATTTTTGAAAGATATAGAGAATATGGGATCTCTTTGAATCCCAAGAAATGTGTGTTTGTTGTCCATAAGGGCAAAATATTGGGACATATTTTCTCAAAACAAGGATTAGCTATTTATCATGATATAATAAGTGTTATCTTAGCATTATCCTTACTTAAGCATAAGAAGGGACTTCAGAGTTTCCTTAGGAATATAAACTTCATGAAGATGTTTATACCTAGTTTTGTAAGCTTGGTCAAACCCATCATTTCCATGATAAAGAAGAACCAAGTGTTTACTTGGTCAAATGAAGGTAAATTAGCATTTAAGGCTATCAAGTAGGCCATTTCCCAAATATCCACACTCATGAATCCTATTTTCTCAAGGTATTTCATGTTGTATACCTTTGCTAGTATTAAAAATATATAAGTTATGCTAATGTAGAAGAATGGTAAAGGATTTGAGTAACCAATTGAATTTTTTAGTCAAGGGCTTGAGAGGTATGAGGTAAAGTATACTTCTGTATAAAATCAAGTCCTTACAATGTTAATAAGACTCAAAAAGTTCAGAACAATGCTCTCCAATATCAAAATCTATCTTATGGTGCCTCATCCTAGAGTAAAGGACTTCCTTCTTAACAAGGACTTGAATGAGAAGAGGGTTGGTTAGATTACCAAGGTCATGGAGTATGATGTGGAGATCAAGGTCACTAATCTAGTTAGAGGTAAAGTGTTATGTGATCTTATGGTGGATGACCTTTATGAAGATAAATAAATTGTCTTGGTTACACAAGAAAACTCACAAACAAATGCACTCCCACCTCACACTTGTTGGATCTAGGATATGACAAGGTTATTGATAATAGGTGAATGCCCTCAATGTATAGATATAAAAAAATAGAAGGTATTTTAGAATTTATTCCATACCTTCTACATTTTTTGATGGTGTTATATTTATAAAAGAATGCAATGGAGTACTTCTTATATTTATAGATGATGACTAGGTGACAAGACTCTTGGAGAAATTCCATGATTGGCCTACAGGAGGCCATTTTACTCTAAGGAATATAAAAACAAAATTGATGAGAGATGGTTATTATTGGTCTAGCCTATTCAAAGATGCATATGCATGGGTAAGAAAGTGTCAAAAGTGTTCTTTCTTGGTAGGTAATAAAATATTAGCAGCCCTTCCTCTCAACCCAATTCAAGTGGAACATCCCTTCATGCAATGGGGTTTGGACTTCATTGGAATGATTAACCCACCTTAAAATGGAGACATAAGTGGGTACTCACTACTACTAAATACTTCACTAAGTGGGTAGAAGCAATTGCCTTGAAAGAAGCCAATGAAATAATAGTGTTAGACTTCTATCATAAAATAGTAATGAGTTTTGGTTTACTAGCAACAATAATTTTAGATAATGCCTTAACATTTATTGACATGAGAATAAGTGAGTGGGTACTTCATCTAGGCATCTACCTTAGTACATCCTCAAATTACTACCCCTAAGGCAATGGACTAGTAGAGTCAATAAATAAAAACTTGATAAGGATCATCAAGAGAACTATGGAAGAGAATCAAAGAGTATGGCACACAAAGTTAAGGATAGCTTTATGGGATGATAAAATGACTCCCAAATCTACCATTTTCAACTCACCATTTGTCCTTGTATATGGGAGGGAAGCCAAATTACCCATCTCTCTTGATTTTACTATCTTAGAGTTAACCCATTATCTTGAGTTGATAGAGAGTGAACCTATGATCATGAGGATGGCAAAGTTTATCGATCTTGAAGAATCAAGGAACCTTACAATGAATACACTAGAGTCACATCAAGATCAAGTCAAGAAAGCATTTGAAAAAATATCTATAGTAAGGGACTTCAAATAATGGGATCTATTCCTTAAGTGGGATTCAAATAAGGCCAAACCAGGTAACCATACCAAGTTTTATAGCTTGTGGAGTGGCCCTTACCTAATCCATGGATGAAAACAACATAATGTTTTATAGCTTTCCCAACTAGATAGAGAGGTATTACCCATCCTAGTTAATGGGATCCATTTAAAGCCTTGTTATTAGAAGAGTTTGTAACCATTATATATGTTATACATATTAGAATATTTTTTCATGTTTTCCTCTAAGTGCCTTGTGAACATCCTTTTTAATTATGTGTTTTCCTTCCCTAAGTGCCTTGGGCATAGTGTTTGTTTTATTTATTTTTATCCTTGTTACTTCAAGAGGAGGTTTTAAAAAAGGGACATCCTTATATCATTTAATATCAATTGAGAAAAAAGTCTTATGACCCTATATGCCTAATAGATCAGACAAGGAAACTAATCTATTGCATAGTAGGCATGGAATCCCACGAGGTTGCCATAAATGTTGGCCAAATTTCGCGTACATTCAAAACTTTTACATGGATGCAGTGTGAGAAGTTGGGTAGAGCTCTATTTTAGTGAGTGATCTAATGGTGAGAGGAGAGAAGCAAAGTGGATATAATGATCTTATGGAAAACCAATAGGGGAATTGGTTTTCCACCTAATGGATACCTACATCAAGCATCAATAATGACTTACAGTCAAGAAGGATATAAGGGTTTTAAGGTGATTTCAAGGGGGTTGAACACTTTCTTATTACATGGTAAATCAAGTGAGAGGCCTTCAAATGATAAAAGATGGACTGTAATCATCTATTTCCCATATATGCATAGTTTTCCACCATGAATGAGCACCTAAAAGTGTTATGGAGAAGATCATCACATTGAAAAGGAGTAATTTCCTGGCTTTGATCACTTCATGGTTGAAAGAGCTTGTTTGAAGAATATTAAGGATATAATAGGGACCTATTTATAAATTGAGCATAGGGCTACCAATTATTGAAACATCAAATTTAATAGGTTAAAGGATCTTGAAATTGAATATAGGGCTACCAAGTGTCACAATCTTGGAATCCAGGATCAAGGATCAATGTCACATGGGTGATCTCACAAGATCAATAAGTCAAAGTCCCCAAAATAAAGATTGATGGTATATATTATTATGTATAAATTTTGATCGATGATCTGTGTTGAATACTAGAGTCAATAGGTCAATATATATTTGTGGTGTGCATTTAATCATGCAAATGGAGATCTAATGGTGAGCATGAGGCCAAAAGGTTAAAAGATCATAAGAATGAATATAATGGTGCCAAGTGTCATAATCATGGTGAATTGGAAATAGATCAATGGCCCATGTTTGATCTTATTATTCAGATGGAGATCAATGTATTATGTTTGATCATGCAGATCAAATATCTATGGTGTGCATTAAATCATGCAGATGGATATCGATGGTGTGAATTAAGTTAATAAATCAATAAACCTATATTTCACATAAGGCCACCACATGGCATAAACATGTTAACTAGATGGAGACTAATAATAGGGTCCATAGAAGGCATGTGAGGGTATCAAGTGTCACAATCTTGGTAGCAGATCAAATATCAATTGCCAATGTTGAAAGTCAAAACTAGGAGACTCTTGAGGAGATTGATGGAGTGAATTTGATCAATTTTCTAGGGGGTAAGAGATGAAGACACATGTCTGAAGTGATAATGATCATATTTTATATCTAAATAAATATGATAACATTTTTAAATTTAAATAAACAACATGTCAATGAGATGCCACATAGGCAGACATGTTAGATCAAAAGATTTTGTGGACCCAAGCATGCAAATGTATAAATACAAGGTCAAAATATGATTTGAGTTACCATAGCAAACATTTAAAATTCATATGCCACCATTAAATCTCAGTGCTTGTGGATCTTCATTGAGATCATGACTATATGAAAATCAATAATGGAATTGGTTTTCATCTATAGTGGACCTATGTTAGGGTTTGATGTAAAGACAGAGTTATGATTGTGAAAGGAGTGTCTTAAAAGACACTAGATAAATGAGTTCAAGTGATTGTCTAATAATGTAAATAACATATCAAGATGAAGTTTGGAGGTTAGAGATACCTTGGTAGTCATAAGAAAGCATTGGACTAGTTAGTAGCCTTGAGAAACCACTTCAGATGAAGGACTAAGATTTAGGGAGAAAATCACTAAAAGTCTCAAAATAATGACTTAGGCCCTTTTTTGATTCTATTTAATAATGTTGCATGGGGTTTTGATTAGTACAAATGCATGTATATTATATCCCTATCTTAGGGGAAGAGCCATGCCCAAAAAAAGGATGCATGATTAGACTATCATAGTGTTTTAAGACTCCTAAATCATGAAATTATTCATTGTAGGTTTTTAATGACTTCTATAGGATTTGAGCCTCAAAATAAATCTAAAACCCAAAGTTGAAATGCAAAAGCATGTAGGTGTGTAGAAAGTGGTTCTATAAGGATAATGAAGACATTTGTGTCTCAAAGATGCATCAATAAGGGTGGAAGAGTTGGGTATAATCCTCTGTCAACACCTATAGGCTCAAAAGACACCTACAACAAGACAATGGTATTGAATTTTTTCTAAACCTTCATTTTCTTCAAGGTGCCAAATAGCCTTGGGAGAAGTTTGTAGGGTAACTAGTTTAAGGTGGCTCAAGCTTGTGACCTCCATCAATGGGGTCTATAAGATTTTCAAGTTTCATGGAGTTTATTGTAGGTTGGAGGAGCAAAGTCAAGTTTAAAATAAAATCTAGCCTTTTAAAATCAAACATGAAACTTAGCCTCCATGGTTAGTTAAGTATAAAATGCCAAGTCAAATGACTTTTGCCACAAGATTTTAGAAGTGCAAGTGGAGGGTGGCATAGAAGTCAAGAGAGAATTTTAGAGGTTTAGAAAGGCAAGTGGAGTATTCAATGAAGTTTCAAAGTATTTAGAGACTTTTTCCTTTTAGCAGAACATGACATCAACATCCTCAACAACTTATTGTCTTCTAATGCATTTCTAAGCCAATGAGAGGGATTGAAGATTATTTATACTAATGAGGGTCATTTTATTGAGAAAGGATTAGTGTTAATTGGTCAAAATGTGATTGATACTCCATAGAAGTGGTTGTGTCACATTTATTGAACTTGGTTTTCTTACTTCTCTCTCTCGTCTCTTTTTCTCTTATATATCCCATTTTCCCCCCATTTTAAAAAAAAAGGAGACTCTGATTTGACAAGGAGAAACCCTATCAAAATTTATGTGTTAGTGCCCAAAATTTCACTAAAGTAATTAAGCCCTTATTAAGCATAGATGTCTAATTTGTTTATCCCATGTCCTATTTTCAAGTGATCATCAGAGGTTAAGTGTCCTATTAATTTTATCTTTACTATCCTTGGGTATATCAAAAAGCTAAGTTGAATTCATGTTTGAGCACTTTAAGGTCTATTATCCCAATTGCCCTATCCTAGACCCTCTAATTTAAAATCAAATTTGATAGGAGCAAATTTAAGCGAGAATGCTTTTAATATGTTATGGAATTGTTTTAAATTGTATACTAAGGTTTGGTCATGTTTATTAACATGACCAAACCTTAGTCTAAAATTCATATGTGGTCCCTTTTTATTTCCCATGGCCCTTGGTAACTTTTTATCTATTAACGTGGTCTAAGTAATGTTGAGTCCCTCTGTTAGAAATTGACCTCAAATTCATAAATTTTGCATCATATTTATTAATGTCCCAAAAATTTAGGCTAATTATTTTTATACTAAGTGCCTTTATAGTTGAAACAAGTAGTGTGACAGTCCTATACATGTCATTGATAGTCGTGCAGATGTCAAAGTAAAGCTTGGTGATTATCCATTAGGGCTTAAATTTAATGATCATGTGAATGTCAAATATGTTCACATGGACATCAAATGATGGGCTCAAGGATGTCAAATTTAATACATAGTAATTACCCATTGGGTCTTAAATTTGATATTTGTATGAATGTTAAAGATGTTCACACAGACGTTAAATGATGGGTGTGTAGATGTCAAATTTAAGCTATGACAATTATCCATTGGAGCTTAAATTTGATGGTTGCATGAATTTCATTGATGGTCGTGTAGATGTAAAATTTAATCCACAATAATTTTAAAAATAAATAAAGATATTGATGAGAAGAAGTGACATGACAATGCCACATAAGTATACACATCATATTCAAGGGTTCTATGCAAGGTAATTAGTAGAGATTTCACCATTGACAACAAGTTGATTAGGAAAAATTATAAATGAGGCATGTTATCTCTGTGAGAAATAAAAGGATTTGAAAGCACTTACAACCTATTGGTGCTACTAGTATGTCTTTGACATGATAATATGAAGGGGTTTATGTTCGTGTAATTGATGATTTTATGCAGATCTTGGATAAAGCCTACATAAGAGAGGAAATTTTTAGATATGGAAAGGTCAATGCTCAATACATTAAAATTTATTATGGCTTTATTAACCCCTTATGTGCTCATTAGAATATTTCCCTAAGGGAATCTTCCTAGGGGAATTACAAGTGCCAATTACAACCTAGAAATTTTCAAATTGCAAATTTATGAGAGGGACTAGGATTTTCTCAAATAGGTCAAAGGTTGAAAATAATGAATTTATGAATTAAAAGGGAGATAATTTGAAGGAAACCCTAAAAGGGAAAATAGTTTTAAAATGAAAAATGTGAAAATGAAATTTGGAGCCAAAAGGGTAAAGGGGTTAAGTAAACTTGGGTATGGCACTTTCTCATGTTTTACTCATCTAAGCTCCTCCAATGGGAGAGATACTGCAAGTTTGCAAGATCAAGGTGGACCACTCTAAGGAATAAAATTTAAGTGGCCATGGATCTAGAATATCCCCAAGGCATCATTTTAAGAACAAGTTATTCCATGGTGTACATGAGCGGAGGGTAGTTGTCCAGAAGTTTTCATTTATCCAAGCAAGTGATCAAGGGGATACTCATGTAGTTACACATAAAAACAAAGTTTATTTAGCCTCCATCATGAATATCCTCCTTACACCTCATATGAAAGGCATTTCCATCCAATAAATCAAAATATTTGCTTCAAGTCTTTATCATTTCTTGTAAAGGCAGTTGTAACCATGATTTTCTTTGTAGTTACATGAAGACTCTAGGAGTGGCAAAGGATTTCTTTTAGCTAGGAGAATCTTGGTAGGAATTTGGTAATTGTAGGTTTTAACCCTCACACCCAAATTCAAAATGGTTAAAATATGTATAAATAGAGGGCTTCTCTTTTATTTAGGAGGTTGGTCATTGTGTTGGCTGTTGTTGGTCTTTGTTTTTCTCTAAGTCTAGGTTCTATAAAAAAATTGGGATCAATTATTGTGTGTAGATATTATCTCTCTTTATAAGGTGGTTGCATCTATATAACCATTGGTAAGCTTTGAGAGCATGTTTATGTCTCCCTTGTCAAAAGAGAAAACTCACCATCCTTATCCCTTTGGCAGCATTTTGAAAAATTGATGTGAGGTAAGGTTTTTTTTTCAAGTTAATGAAAATGCTTGTGGTTCTTTGTTATTTCCTATTGATGAAGTGAAATAATATGTTTTACAAGTTATGTTGATTGCATATTTGGGTTTGTGTTCATTATTGGTTGTAATTTTGAGCATGGATCTAGGTTTTAAATCCCTTTTTTTATTTTAACTTGGAAGTATGTTTTTGAATGACCTTTTAGGGCACCCTAGGTCTATGGATTTGATAAGGAAATGTGTTCTAAAATTTTAGTTGTAGTAAATGCTCTGGGTTTTTCAAGGATCATTTGGTAGTTTCAATTAGCTTGAATTTGAGTCTTTTCTACATCTTTATAAAGGATAATGTCATGAATATTGTAAGATACCCTATTATTTGAAAAATCTCAAGCACACCACCACACCCTTACTCTTTATAATTAAAAACATGTCTTACCTTACCATACCCTTCAAAAGATACAATCCTTGTTGTATATCATAAGTTTTATTTACATTTAAATGCATAAGATCTTATTATATAACATGTATTTGCATCTTTTATTTTAAAGCTTAGAATTGCAATCTTTCATTCAACACTAATATTGATAATTATTTAGGATGAAGGCTGTAAGCATTATTATATCTATATTTAGTAGCTTGTATCTATCTTAGATCATTTTCTCATTTCATGTGACAACCCTTCCTAGGTGGAGTGAGTAAGTTTGGTTGTGTTCTGGTCAGATTTATGATCCCTTGTGCTAGTAATCCCCATGGAGGATGAATTGTAGAATATATCCATGTGAGCAAGCTACCTTGGTTTGGGTATAGAAAGAAGTAATAGGGAGTTTACCATACCCTTTGTAGGTGCCTCTCGATCATTTTCCCTATTTGGTTCATTCTAGATGCCAAACCCTCCCCTAGCTGCAATGACATATCATTGGTTTTTTCATGTTTGTTTATTGTTTTCCTTTGAGTATGAAAGACCAAGTGTGAGATTATTAAAACTAGGAACCAACAACCAACTAGCACCATTGGGGGATTAAAACATCAAATCGTGGCACTTGTGTTGTTGGGGACTCTTGTAAAGAGTTGTAAGTATTTCATGTTGTGAAGTTATCTATCATTTTATGACATAGTGGGACTATCTTGGCCATCAACACCACTTCGCTCTATTGGGGATGTTCTAGGAAATGAGAGATTTGATAATTTGACTTCTACTATTTATTGTAAAGAGCTATTAAAATTACATGTTGAAAGGCGATTTCTCCCCTTTTAAACATATTCTAAAATTTTAGTGTCTTTGATTTCTATCTCATTAAGCTTCAACAAGTTTAATTTCAACATGTATCACAATATTTTGTCAACTATTATATTCTATAAGTTTGATTCTAGTGGTGACTCCAATCTTATCATCTGGTTTCAAGGAAGATCAGTGCCTAGTTTGAATATCTTTGTTAACCTTCAACTTTGAGTATTTTTTTGTTTCCAAAGATGAAAGGATTGAGATCATCTTTCAAAGGTGACTCATCTAAACAGATTGTCCCACCTCTAAGTTTACATCAAAGATAAAGAAGATAAGTTTGGAAGCCCATTGAAGAGCATAATGTAGCTAAAAAAGATTGCTTAGACTCTTAAGATCTTGATAATCTTGAACATTTTGTTGAGATCCCCATTATTGAGGACTATCATAGCTCTCCTAGTAACTTGAGAACTTATAGTCCAATTTATTATCCATCTCCTTCTCAACTAGCTAAATCTCCTCCCATGTGTGAACCACAAAGTCTACCTCATTCACCCCCTCACATCTCTTTGTAAGTTGTTCTTAAAAATCCAATTAAACCAATAATGATTCATAGGGAGATAGATGAGAATGAAAATCATACATTCCATGTTCCCAGATTTAGGCCTATAAATTTTGATGACATGGAAGGTTATCTTAATGAAGTCCCAAATGAAGAAAGGAAATGCCTTCCAAAATTTTAAGGGAACAATGCAATGAGTGGCAATTATCACCTAAGGGATTTCCATAATATTATTGAAGATTATGAGGTTGAGCATGAGGATGTCTGAATTAAGTTGTTTGTTTACATGCTAGAGGAAGATGCTTGTGAATGGTTCAATTCTCTTCCTAATGGATGCATTGATTCATGGGAGGAAATGATGAATGTTTTCAGATTTCAATATGGTGATAGAATTGACTTGAGATTCCTTTTTTTTGAATTTAAAAACATCAAAAATAACCCCAATGAGTGTGTTCAAGACTTAAATACATGGTTTAAAAAAACTATGATATGGCTACCTAAAAATATCAAGACTAGTAATACAATGTGTTTGATACAATATTGTGATGCCTTTGATAAGAAGGTTGCATACTACTTGAGGGACAAGGCTTCCACAAACCTATAGATGACATTCAATATGGCTATCCAAATTTAAAATAACATAAATTCTATGGTAAATCCCATGAACAAATGGGCTAATGTGAAATTGGTCAATCCAAAAAAGATAGTCCATAAAGACAACCAACCTTGAGGAGACTATTAAAACATTGGCCTTTGTTGTCAAATAAATGTCATACAAGTTGGCTAGAGATAAAAAGGGGATCCCTCATGTGTCTAATATTTAAGATAGGGTGTAAATGATACTTTTATACACCTTGTATATTGTTTCATCATGATATGTGTTGTAATGTCCCCCTTGATTAACTATTTAAATAATTACATTTTTACCTTTCATCACATAGTTTAAATTAGTTAAATAGTGATTAACCCCCTTTTTACTATCATTAACCATAAAATATCAAAATTAAATAAAAATCTAAATCTATCCAACCTCTTAACAAACTTATCATGTGGTTAAAAAAACCCAAACAACCTCAGAAATCATTTTAAACCTTATTTACCCCATCCTAACCCATTGGAATGGCTTTTTGTTCATCTTCACCCATTTTTGGTGAATTGACATTGATCGTCCTAGATCAACACTGATCTATTAGGATTGACATCGATCCATAAAACCAAAACAGTCCTCCATTACTTGAAAGGAATGAATGTGAAAGGAAGGAGACCTTTTTTATCATGAATTTTTGTCAAAACTAGTCACAAATCTGCATATACCTTACTAGCATCTTGCTACCTTTGAAGAGTACTTGATAAGTGATTATTGTTAGGTGATTTTGAAGGTGATTTTGATTATTTTTGGCATCACTTTCTTCAAACCATCCAAGGTCAGTATTGCATTATATTTAATCATTGATTTAATTCTTCATCTCTATCTTTTATCTACATTCTATTTTCTTTCATTTTATCAAATTTTTAGGCCATCACTATAATCTTTTTAGTATTAAGTACTTTTTCACAGAATCAACATCGATTCATCTTAATCAATGCTGATCTTATTGGATCATTACCAATACTTTGTCATATCATAACATTAGTTTTAAGTAGCCTATTTTAAATCTATTGTCATCTATATTTTGTCTCTATATGTTCTACATTTAGTTTTTTATCATTTTATCAAAAATATAGGTTGTTATTATAGTTTGTTTTTAAAATTTAAGATTTCACATAGAATCAACATTGATTCATCTAAATTGACATCGATCCCTAATTAAATTAAAGATGTTAACACATATATTTTAGTTTTCTAAAAATCTATTTGTGCATGTAGATGACCCTACTTATATTAATACATTATTCGGTTAGCATTTTTGATCTTCCTATAGTCCCTCAACCTCTATTTGTCTTATCAAAGTGATATTGCATTTGAGCTAGGAATTTGCTTCATGGTTTTCATACATGATTTTTCATACATTGAATAATAGTTGGTTTTAATCCAAGAAGACATAGATATTGCTATTGAACTATGGTATGGTTATTTTAATCATATAAATATTGTTGTCGATTAATTAAATTTAGCATTGCTTATCCATATTCTACATATTTTATAATTTCATGTTTATTTATAAACTTTAATGTTGAATGTGGGATAACATTTATCTAATAAAGTTTATCGCTTCTTAGGACTCATTTTTTACCAGAAAGCCCACTCATTTTTCTATTAATCCATTTTTTGTTTAAGTGTGGTGAATTGCAGGTCATTCCTCCCTAGCCAAATTGGATTTTACACAAAGCTTGATCCATGGTGCATAACCATCTAGTCCATATCTCTAGGTAATATTAAAAAAATTACATGTACTTTTTTTAATAGATAATTAGTCCACATTGAAAAGCATTAAAAAAAATACTAAAATATTTTAGCATGCCCAATGGGACGTAGGTCTTATTTTTCTTTATTAAATTCAAAATCATCGAATTTGCTCTCTTTTCCTTCTTTGTTTGTGTGAATTCATCCAAATATAACATTAGGATTGCATTTTATTTCCTTTTCTTAAAAAGTTAAAATAATTTTCATTCATCTTTTCTATTTATATTATTTCACATAGAATAATCTAGGCAGCAATCTATTGTAGTTATCACTTTATCCACACACAAACCAAATCACAATATCAATTAACACATCTAAAAAACTGACATAAGGAAACTGATGGGGATTTCATCACCTCATGGAAACCTTCTTTTCAATGATCCTACTTAGATTTCACCACCAAGGGGAGGACCAACTCAATTCTCTAGTTGAGTATAATCTCTAGACCATTGGTACATTTTGGCTAAGCACACACACTAGCTATGGGATTGTGACGTGAGGGGAGTAATACCCAAGTATCAAGCCATGTACTGATACCAGTATAGATCTCTTTTGAGCATCAAAACAAAATACATGAAACCATCCTTAGATTACCATTTTTTAGGACCTTCGTTATTATTTCTTTTTTTGTATTTCTTTTCACATCTTAAAGTTAAAAGAGATTAAAAAACTTTTTTAGAATGACTTTAGTGTGTGTGTCTTTCATCCATCATTAAAGTGAGATAATTAAAAAAGAATTTTTTGTTATATTTATTTGTTTTATTTTTTCTTTTATTTTCTATTTCATGGTTTTAACTAGGCAACAGTCAAAGAAAGAATCTGAGGAAGGCGTTACATCCTCTCCTATGGAGTATACACCTAGTCATACTTCTTCCCCTAAGTCCTTTAAGAATACTATGTTTCCATAGTATTATCCTCAAGTAGATCCTTCCTTTATGGAAATACTAGACAATAACCTTGTTGCTATTAATTATATTTGAATAGTTGAGAAATACATATTTCTCCTTCCTCTCATGCCCAAAACTCTCCACATAGGTATGGGATGCCTTTTGAGGGAACTAAGAGAACTAGAGAATTTACCATGGCCATGGTAACCTTTTGTACCAGACCTCCTCCACCTAGCTCTAATGATTAGATATCACAACCTTTAGAGAACCAACCATTTATGGTATCTACCAATTCTCCAATCATTATTTAGCTCCAAAATACCACTCTACTTATATCCACCATTCCTTCCCAAACATTATTAGTGTTAATTCTTACAAGTCTCCCACCCATTAGGATGAATTTGTCATATAGTACATATAAAGTCCCTCATGCACAACAAATCCCTTATGCCCAACCTTTCTAATAGTATGTCTCCTCATCCACCCAGTATGTGGTTCCATCATAACCAATGATAACCACTCACTTATAGTCTCTCCCATAAAAAAATATTCCACTATAAGTCCCACAATACGTAGTGACATCTCAACATATTATTTCTACCACAATAGGATACCTTCATTCACAACTTATGTCTACCTCTTTACCAAGTTATCAACCCCTTCAACAAGGTGTTTTAGGAGGTGTGTCTCAAATTAATATGTAAATAGGCCTCATGAACAACCTTATGAATAGGATGGCTAGTTTTTAATCCTCTGCCTCTGTACATACTACCATTCTCACATATGAAAAAATTTGTAATGAGCTAATCCATCCCTTTATCCCTATTTAACCATACCTCTTACAATGGGATCTTCCTAAGTTTACCAAATTCCAAATAAAAAATATCCCCAACAACACCATAGGGCCTTTTGACACACATGTTATCTTATATCACATGATGATGCCCTCCTACTTAAAACATTTCCCATATCATTAGCAGGATCTGCATTAGATTGGTATAATTCCATTCACAAGCATTCCCTCTTTTCCTTTAGATAGTTGGCCCAAATTTTCTTGGAACACTTTTTTATCAATATTTCTTGAAAAGTGACTATTATGAATCTTTATGATATTAAACAATTTGAGGATGAATCCATATCATACTTTGTGGCTTGATGGTGTAAGTTAATCAAACAACTAACCTTTTCCTTACCACAAATAGAATTAATTGAATTTTTTACATATTATTATGCAAAACATATACCATCCATGTTACAAATTCAAACTTTTAAGACTTTTGATGAAGCCTTTACCATGGCTCATAAGCTTGAACTCTCATGGCATTGAAGAGGGAAAAGTTAAGTTGCATATTAAAAACATCAAATTTGATCCCTCCAAAAGCAATATCAATAATCCCAAACTAAAAGGGGTAGCAAATTTAGTTACTATAAATAATTCTTACCCTTTATTAACCAACCAATTGAGGTCTTATGCTTCTCAAACATAGTAACCTAGGGTCCTAACTCATTTTCCCCCTAAAAAATATACCCTTATAGGAGAGCCTTGTACTTCAATATTAGATAAAATCCTACAAACAAATGTTATTGAAATCCCTCCTATTAGACCAGTCAATGATACACATCCTAAACCCACTTGGTATAAATAAGATGAGTTTTGTGCTTATCACAGGGTAATAGGACATGACATAAAATGATGACAATCCTTTAAAATGATTGGTACAAAACCTCATTGACAAGGGGGACCTTCATTTGGATAATCCAAATGCTCCTCCTAACCAAACCTTAGATATTTTCAAACAACCATTTTCAAACCATCCATCCATGTTGAACATAGTCCAAACTAACCCTGTCAAAACACAAAATCAATGTACTCATATGATTGACATAATCTATGTACAATTTTTTCCTAAATAAGTCCTAGAAAAACCTTAAGTTTTAGATCTCCTTATAGGAGATGCTTTTGATTTGAGTCAACCTGAGATCATTAAAACTAGTCTTGAAAACCCCATAGAGCTCCCTAATCTCATTACATGGGATCATTTATGTGAACCATCACCTTCTCATACTAAATCTCCCAAAGGGGAAAATGACTCTAATCCTCGGGATGCCACAGATAAATCTTGATACTTCTAGAGTTTGACATCCTACCCCTTTGGTCCCTAAAAAGCATATAATGAAATCTTATCCTTTTGCCAAAAACCTTGACCCTTTGAAACAATATTCTACTATAACACCTCCCTACCAAAAATATATTAAAGGAAAAGGTAAAGATCCTATCATCAATAGCTAAGACAATAGTCTTGGTATTCCACCAAAGAAAGCCTTAGCTCATCCTAAAGTTAAAGTTGATCTTTTTCGAATGTCAAAAGATATAAACCTTAGTCTAAATACCCTATATGTTGTTAGTCTTAGGAATAACATAGGGCCTATCCATTTTATACCATCTCTATTATCTATTTTAAGTCCCCATCTATCTTCTATACCTATCATAGGTGCTTCTACCCAAACACATGGTAAAATTCAAAGGTTTCCTCCATTATTAGTCACACCTCCATATACACCTTCCTTCATTAAGGGACCATTAGAAAAACCTAAAAGAAAAGATCTTAAATGTGTCCCTCCTATAAAGGCCAAATGACAAAACCAAATGAGTAATACTTTTTTAAAAGATCTTGTTATTAAAACCCCTATAAAACCATAATATAGTTCTTTGAAGGGATATTATGTTTTAATCTTGAAAAAATTATTGGATACATCCTCATTACATTACCATCTATAAAAACCATTAACATTAACCCTCAAAGCCCTGTTTGGTATAAAAATTAAGAAATATGTGCATATCATAGAGTACCTAGGCATGATATGGAAAATTGTAAAGCCCTTAAGTCTATAATCCAATAATTATTCTAGGATGATGACCTCTTAATTGATGATCTCAATGATCAAAGTCCTAATCAAAAGTTCATTATTCCATCCATTCCACCCACCTATAATCCTACTAGTCCTATAAGTGATAAAGAGTTGGTAGCATCTTTAGATCCACCTTTAGTACACATTGATGTCATCCATATAACCACCCATTCTCAAAACCAAAATCCTAATAAAGCTAATGTTTTAATTATAGGAGCCTCTGCACCCAATATGGTTAAACCATATACACAAAATCCTAAAGTTTCTCTTATAGGAACTACTCCAACTAAAGCTAAGGAGTTGGTACAAATATCCATATTAAAAAAACTCCATGAAACACCTATAAAGATGTCATTATATGAGTTTATCAAAAATTCTCCACAACATCAGCAAGCAACGATAGAAGCTCTCCAAGCTATTGAGGTCTGACTAGATGAACCTCAACCTTTTTCAGCTTTTATAGGAGCTCTTCAAATGGTCTTGACTCTTAGTTTTACTAATTCTTAGGTTGTTCCTTTATCACCTAAAGATCAAGATCCTACCCTTTTCATTATAGGTCAAATAAATCAGACACAAATTAAAAGAATTATGATTGATAATGGGGCCAATATTAATATTATTTTCTCACATGCTTTCCATCAATTACAATTACTAGAAACCATTATTTCCCAATCCTTGGTAATTCTTCATGCATTTAATGACACGATAGAACCTACAATAGGAATAGTTGTTCTCCTCATTTTTTTAGGTCCTCACACCATTAAAAATATCTTTTATGTAATATAAGGGACTTTCCAATACCACATTCTATTAGGACGTCTGTGGATTCATGTAATGTGATGTGTACCCTCAATAGTTCATCAATGCCTTAAATATGAACATAAAGGTTGGGTACACATCATCCTTGATAATCCTCATCCCTTTAAATCATAAAACTTCACCTTTAGGCCAAGTGATGTCATATTATCCTCACCTAACATGATCCCATCTCCATATTCCAATTAAGCTTCAACTAACACAATGATCCCTACCTCAAAACTACCTGCTTCAGAGTCCATTGAATTCTTGATATAGTAGATTTTGATGGGAGAATATTATTTATTAACTTTTAATACCTTACCCACTCCTAGAGAATATGGCCATCCTTATAAGCAACCCATGTCTTCACCTAGTCTAGGTGAGCTCATTCCTTTTGGACTGCCTTTCTTGCATACTCACTTAATATTTGGTGGGATTAATAGAGCTACCTTAGAACCTAATGATCATGTTTACACTAAACCATTTACATCTAATTTATCTTTTCTTAGCAATCCCCAATTTATTCAAACTTATCTTTATCATTGCACCTGGAAAGGCTTTGGCATGGGTAAATATGAGTAGGTTTCTCATGATGTCACATTAGGATATTTCAAAAAAATACATGAAAATCATGGCTTAGGTTTTAATAAATATTATAAATATGCCCCCAAACCTATTCTTCTACCATATTTTCAAGAATAAAAACCATCTTCCTTGTTTGACACCTCTTCCTAGACTAGAAATATTGTATCCATCCCTCCTAACTTTTTTTAGTCAATATGATCTCTATAGAACCTCTCATCTTCCACCATGATGATGAAATCCGAACCATCCCCTTAGTATATCCTAACTTAATAGGACATGATACACTAACCATCCATATTTTTTAGTATCAATATGATGAATCAATCTTGACCCATCTATGTGCTAAAAACTCTTATTTACATAATTCTCTTCCATTTAAAATGTCGAGCCTATTAAATGAAACCATTGCTAATATTAATAGTGGGTCTCAAAAAGTCCTAAGGATTATTAAAATTATCAAAGCCTTAGATTCACAAGAAAACTAAGATTTTACCACTTTTTTTATTATATTATAGTAAAGCCTTTACCTAGTCTTATAGTGATATACTTGGTATTCACCCCTCAATCGTTATCCATAACATTTTTACCTTTTCTGATGCTAAGCTGATGAAGAAAAATCTCTACAAAATACATCTTCATGTCACATTTATAGTAAAATAATATCTAAAATGCCTTTTATCCACTAAATTTATTCAACCCATCGATTATCCTCAATGGATGTCCAACATTGTTTCGATCACTAATCCTTTAGGGGGACTTCATATATGTACAAACTTTCATGATTTAAATCTTGCATGTCTAAAAGATGATTTCCCTCTCCTTAACATCAATCAATTAATGTATTTAAATACTAGTCATGAAATTTTGTCCCTTATATATGGTTTCTCTAGTTACAATCAAATACTTATTACACTAGAAGACCAACATAAAATTGCATTTATTACTCCTTGGGGACCTTTTGCTATCATTTTATGTCTTTTGGCCTAAAAAATTTAGGAGCCACCTATCAGTAGGCCATGACTTATATATTTCATGACATAATCCATAAAATTGTTGAAGACTATGTAGATGATCTCCTTGGAAATTCAAAGCTCCATAAAGATCACCTATCTATACTTAAGATTATTTTTGATCATCTACTCTAGTATCATGTATGTCTAAATCTAAAAAAGTGCATTTTTGGTGTCTTGATGGGTAAAATTCTAGGTTTAATTATTTATATTCATGGAATAGAAATAGACCCCACTAAAATCAAAGTTATTTTATAAATGTCTCCTCTATCTAACCTTAAGTAGCTTTGTAGTTTAAAAGGAAAGCTCTAGTCTATCCATTTTTTTATTTTCTAGCTCTCTGATCAGTGTCAACCTTTCCACCATTTATTAAAGAAGGATAGTTTCTTTATATGGGATTATCATTATCAATAAGCTTTTACCATGCTCAAGGACTATCTTTTATCACATCTTATCATTACTCCTCCTAAGGAAGGATAACCTTTCTTCTTTTATATCTTAGCTACATACCATGATTTAGGTTTTATGCTTTCCCATCGAGATGGGCATCACAAAGAGTAGGTTGTTTATTATATAATTCATGCCCTCATATAATATGAAACACATTATTTACATACCAAAAATTTATGCCTAACATTAGTCCTTGTAGCTTTTAAGCTTTGGAATTACCTACTTAACCATAAGATGTATGTACTTATGAGTACTGATCCCCTTAAGTTTATGCATTCTAAGCCTTATTAGAATTAGTAGATGGCTAGATGGATTATGTTTCTAGCTAAGTTCGATCTAGATTTTCTCCACCAAAAATATGTTAAAGAGTAGATTATTATTGATTAGTTGGTTAAATCACCTCTTAGTGATAATCAACTAATCAATTGTGAATTCCCTAATGAATCTATCACTTCTAATTTTTAGTTAGTTCTAGAGTATCAAATGACTCTATTCTTTGACAGGTCTAAATGTGAGCAAGGAGGTGGCATAGGAATTATATTAATCCCTTCTCAAGGTATTCCCATGCCTTTGTCTTTTAAATTAGACTTTGATTTCACCAATAATATAGATGAGTATGAAGCATTGATTATAGGGATTCAAAATACCCTTGCATTAGGAGTTAGGTCCATTAATATCTATGGGGATTCTCAGCTAGTGGTCAATAATATTACTAGAGTATATCAATGCAAGAACAATATTCTCTGATGGTATAAGATTTTCACTGATCAACTTTTGTCCACCTTAAAATGTTATGCCATCTAGGCTATCCCTAGATCAAAAAATAAATTCATTGATACTATGGCATCTTTTGCCTCTTTTATCCCATCCTCATCTCATGAATCTAAGTTATTTATCCTTATCTATCGAGTTAATCAACCTTTTTATAAAAGGACTGATCTTCTATCCATCATTAATATTGAGGAAAATCTAGAGGACCCATGGTATGCAAAAATATTTTCTTATTTTTCTATAGGACTATCTCCTTCCCATCTATTCAAAGGTGCCAAATGTGTTTTCCAGTAGAAAGTCGCCTTCTATATCATACTAGGGGGTGTTATTTATAAGTGTGGTTTTGATGACATTTTTCTCCATTATCTCCAAAATCATGAAGCTACCCTAGCCATTTAGAAGGTCTATGATGGGTCATGTGGTGGAAATTCTAATGACTATGTAATCGCTAAGAAGATCTTACATTTAGGTTACTATTGGTCCACCTTAAATCAATATTATTATGCCTATGTTAAAATGTGTGTAAAATGTTAATAGCATGCAAACCTATCCCATGTCCCTAGTAAAGCCTTACAGGCAGCAAGAGACTTTTAGCCATTCTCCTAGTGGGGGCTCAATCTTATAGGGAAAATCAATCCTAAATCCTCCTAGCATCACAACTTTATTATTACTGTTATAGAATACTTCACTAAGTGGGTGGAAGCTGTGTCATTTATCTCAACCAAGGTAGAAAAGATTATGGAGTTTATCCACCAGTACATTAATTTTCATTTTGGAGTTCCATATAAAATAATAATAATAGATAATGGAAAATACTTTAAAAATAAAAAAGTTCAAGTGTTATGTGATTCATTTAAAATTATATTGAGTTTTTCCTCGCCTTATTATCCTCAGGCTAATGGTCAAGTAGAAGCATCTAATAAAGCTCTAGTCAAAATCCTAACTAAAGTTGCTAATGAAATTGGTAAGGATTGGCATCTTCATATCCCATTTTCCATATGGGCATATCGAACTAGTATTCAAATCCCTACAGGTGCTACTCATTTTTCCCTAGTCTATGGTATGGAAGCTATACTTCCATTTGAAGTCCAAATTCCCTCTCTTTGAGTTTCCATTAAAAACATTGTTTCTGATGAGGATTTTCATCAAGAACATTTATCCTAGCTCATGATTTTATATGAGAATCATGTAGTAGCCCTTAATCACCTTCGTATATATCAATAAAGATTAAAATGAGCATATAATCAACATGTAAGAGAGCATGAATTTAATATTGGAGATATTATGCTTAAATAAAATCAACATGTCACTAATATGGAATGAAGTAAAAGGGGTAAATTTTCTCCTAATTGGCTTGGACCATACATCATAACCCATAAATATGGATCTGGGGCATATCATTTGGCTTCACTTGATGGTAAACCAAAATGAGAACTCAATGCATTGCATCTAAATCCTTACTATAGTTGATAGATATTATCTCATCTTGGTTAGCTTATCTTGTATCTTATCATATCCATTTCTCCCAAAATACCAAATAATGATATGAGAGTTATGTGGTTATCCGGTAGTCACCATAACCTCAACCTCAAATATGTATACCCCATCTCTATACATAATATTCTCTCATGGATAACTTTCACCTATTAGAGGATAAATCCCACATCATTATTTCCCTTATTTCCTAAACACTATTAATTTCCTAAGATAACCCAATCATCTCATATGATGAATTCATAGAAGCCATCCTAAGGTATCTTTTTATGCCATTTTTCAATAACTTCTTTCAGATTCAAAATCAATGAAAAGCAAAAGTATCAAAATGGGCTCAATAAATAGACTAATCCCTTGAAGGACAAATATAATCAAATATGTAAAGGCAAAATAACAGATTGATCCCTTGAAGGACAGCTGTGCAAAAGCATCAAAATGTAGACCACTCCCTCAAAGGATGGCTACCAAGTAGAAAACTTTCCTCATTGATCATTTTTCAAATTATGCCATTTTAAAGCCCTAAAAAAGAAATAAAGAAAGAAAGAAATAACATAAATTGTCAAAAGTAAATCCCAAGAAAACTTCCTGTATTGATCAACTTTTTAATTATAGACTTCCCATATTGATCAGTCTACCCGTTGGCATAAAAATGATTCTTGATGGATAAATCTTGATTTAGAAATATGTGGTGAAAATTAATTATCCCCATCTTGTGACAAGCATATAATCCTAATGACAAAGTTCTAAGCTTTAGCTAACTTAGGTTGTGTCATAATCTATTATCATTTATAAAAGGATGTATAGGCCATGTAGATGAGAGGTCCTCTTTTGGTTATGGTCCAAGTCAATGTTGAGTAAATCCATAATATATAATCATTTAAATCCATAAATATACAACCATTAAAACATTAAAGGTCAACCATAATCCATAACATATAAATCATTAAAAATTCATTAAAACATTAAAGGTCATCCATAATCCATAATCCATAACATATAAATCATTAAAATCCATAAATCATAATAGTATAAGGACATAATCCATAATCCATAATCCTAAAACATACAAAAAAAATTATCTCATAACATCACATAAACATCCATAGGCATCCACAACATGTATAATCACATTAGCACAAAGTAACATAACATCTAATTTATAATCCAATGCATATAATATCATCAATAAAAATATAACATATCCATAAACATCAATAAATCCATAATCAAATATACATGATCCATAAGCATAAAATGTATGTATATATCAAATGTATATATAAATGTCATAATAATAATAAAATTGGGTTCTCAAAAATATAGTATACTCTACTATGTGAAATAAATCCTATTGATGTGAATACTATCACCTCCCTCATCATCTCCTCCTTAGCTTGCTATACTCCCTAAACTAACTATAGTCCCAGGAGTCCTCTATGATCTATGATGGATGGCCACATATGAAGAAAAACATGGAACATCTGGTAGCCACCTTTGTACAATCCTCTCATAGTTAGACATCTTAACATGTAGGTCTCTATACTAGTGAATTGGTACTATATCTGGTGGTTCAATGCTAGATCTTAAAATATTTGGAGCTAGCCTCTTGGCCATAGAAGCTCTCATCTACTCCAACTCTTCCCTATATTTATCTTTCTCCTATATAACCTAATCCCTCTCCTAAATGGCCTAGTCTCATTCCCATCTGACCTTATCAAGCTCACACTATAACCTCTATAGCTCAACCTACAGTATCCCCTACTCATCTTGTCTTGGGGCATCTTGTATTGGTGCCTCATCCATATGTGCATCTGGATCCTCCTACTCCTCTCCTCTTGCCTCATCCTATACCACCTCCTATCAAGGCCTTACTACTCTATCTTGTTGCCTCACCATCTATCTCATAAACCAAGTGGCATAGTCATCTATGTAGCCTAAATCATCCACATCTAATGCTATTGGATCCTCAAATGCTCCCATCTAGATAATTATGGTATCTAATACTGGACAATCTAACTCTGTATCATCCTACCTATATACACATGGGGCCAATGGTACATCCTATAGTAAACCAAACTAATGGTGGACCCTACTAAAATGAAATAGATCTATATGGTCCATCCATTGACCATATACCCATCTCTCTTAGGTAGCATCTCCTAACTCTATCTCTAGACTTGGACATGCTAGAAAATGTATATATGGTCTTCAGATAATGTCTCTAATCTGTGGGGTCTAAAATACTTATCTATGGTATGTTAAATCATGTACTATCCTGTCTGACTAAGGAATGACTAAGTCATCATCCCATTGTAGAAATCTTACACTATATACCATGTCTCCAAAACCAACCCCTAAGGTCCCAAAAGGGCATATCACCTAAATGTGCTCATATGCCCAACAGTAGAGCAAAAATATGATGTTGAGTCCTAGCTGATGTCCACTACACAAACTCCATATCTCTTTATAAATCTACCCTAGTAATGTGGGTGGCCAAGCAAATACTATCTTATACTCTAACATATTTACTATAACTATAGTGAATCTCCATGGAAACCATCTACCACCAAAGTTAGGTAGTGCATAGCAAGTCAATGCCAACATAATCATGGTCAAAACTAATCTATCTATTGGTGCCTTCTCATATAGGGGATGGAATGAAAAATATCTAGCCATAAATCTAATATTAGCAGCATATCACCATATAGTCATACTAGCATTATTTCACATCTAACCTCCTCTACCATATAAATTAGGGCTCCCTATATTGGTAGTCCTAAAATCTAATGGATGTCTTTAGTATTAATGGACATCTCATCTATCAAAAGCTAGAAGGTGTTTGTGGTATAATCCCATTGCTCTAGCAAAGCCACTATCATGCCAACATCCTGATGAACATGGATATAATGGTGGATCCCTCTAAATCCCACCACCTCTAGATGTGCCCAATCCTCATCATCCATATCCTCTTGTATCTCCCTCAAAAATGGTAGGACCCTATCCCTCAGATTTAATAGCTCATGTGCTTGTTACAATAGTGTTTTGTTAGTTAAATCATAAATACTAAATGTTATACAAATCGATGTCATCTCCTTTTGATCACTGTCGATCTTATAAGGATCAATGTCAATTCTTTTAGATCATAGTTAATCCATTCAGATTGACATCAATTCCCTTTTCCTTAAAAAACTATTTTTTTCCCTTTTTCCCCAAGCATTCCTAATCTACACCCTATGATATCCTAAATTACCCCCTTTCCTTAAGCTAAACATTCTAACAACTCTAAAAACATAAAATAAATAAAAATTCAAAATTGCCTAACAATGTGTCACCTACCTGATAATGAACCCATCATCATCATCATCATCCACTCCTGCTAGCCTCCATCATCTCATCTGTATGTTTTAATTCTTAAAAACTATTAAAATTCACTTAGAGAAATCTTATACGCTTGATAGCTAAATGAGCCTTCTTTTTTGTTGACAGGTTATTTATAGCCATTTTTCTGATCGATGTTGATTTTTTATAATCATCATCTATTCCTTGGGATTGATGTTAATTCCCCTGGTTTGATAAATGTTTGCATTTTGGATTATTTTTCCATGTTTTCAGTTTGGTTTCAAAGCCATGTCTTATTACCTTTGTCATGGTTATCCCATTTTTTATTTACCCTTTAGATTAGAGAATTTTAACCCCTTTTTAGTTCTTTAATCTCTTAGCTTATACCCTTGTTTTTTAGTATCTTACCCCATGTAATACCCTAAGGGTGTATTTTTGTCCTAAGAATATTTGCCTATGGGTAACACATACACCATACACACACTGGATGCTTTGGTATGTTATTCCTATCTCGTATTCTCTTGATAGCCTTTTCACTAGCTTTACGTATTTTAGCTGTGGCATTTCACTATTTGATCTAATATTTAGGGCATTACTACTTTCATTACTCTTTATTCTATTACATGCAAACATCAAAATCCTTTATATCCATCTACATTTTTTTGTGTCCTTAGCTATCTTCCTTTTTGTCCCTTTCACCTTACCCACTTTTTTTCTCCACTCAATTTTATTCAAACCTATCATCCATTCCATTTCACTTCCTAATGCCCAGTTTGAGGGGGAATACCTTCTCATAATAAACTTGGGGTAGTAGACTCCTAATAGTTTTTGTCTCATAGCACACCATTGTATACCACTCTACAAAAAGGGCTAAATGTAGACGTTACTTTATATACCTTGTATATTGTGTCATCATGATATGTGTTGTAATACCCCCCTCTTGATTAATTATTTAAATAATTACATTTTACCTTCATCTTTACCTTTCACCACATAGGTTAAATGAATTAATTACTATAGTTAAATAGTAATTAACCCCCTTTTAACTATCCTTAACTATAAAATCTCAAAATTAAATAAAAATCTAAATCTACCCAACCTCCTAAAAAACTTATCCTGTGGTTAAAACAACCTTGAAAGTCATTTTAACCCTCATTTACCCTATGCCAACCTATTAGAACAAATTTTTATTTATCTTCACCCATTTTTGGCGAATCTACATTGATCCTCCTAGATTGACATTGATCTGTTAGGATCAACACTGATCCATAAAAGCACAAATTCCTCCATTGCTCAAGAGGAATGAATGTGAAAGGAAGGAGACCTTTTTATCATGAATTTCTATCAAAACTAGTCACAAATCTACATAGACCTTACCAGCATCTTGCTACCTTTGACGAGCACTTGATAAGTGATTATTATCAAGTGATTTTGAAGTTCATTTTGATTGTTTCTGGCATCACTTTATTTAAACCATCTAAGGTCAATATTGCATTATATTTAAGCATTTATTTAATTCTACATCTCTATCTTTTATCTACATTCTATTTTATTTCATTTTATCATTTTTTTAGGCTATCACTAGTCTTTTTAGTAGTAAGCACTTTTGCATAGAATTGACATTGATTCATCTGAATTGACATTGATCTTGTTAGATAATTATCAATCCTTTATTAGATCATAAGTCTTAAGTAGCCTATTTTAAATCTACTATCATTTATATTTTATCTTTGTCTATTTTACATTCATTTTTTATCATTTTATCAAAAATATAGGTCATTATTATAGTCTATTTTTAAAACTTAAACTTTTATATAGAATCAACATCGATTCATCTAAATAAATGTCGATCTTATTAGATCACCATCAATCCCTACTTAAATTTAATCTATTAACACCAATATTTTGGTTTTCTAAAAATTTATTTGTGCATGTAGATGACCCTACCTAAATTAATACATGATTTGATTAGAATTTTTTATCTTTCTATAGTCCCTCAACCTCTATTTGATGATCAGAGTGATATTACATTTGAGCTAGGACTTTGCTTCATGGATTTCATACGTGATTTTTCATACATTGAAGAATAGTTGGTTGTAATCCAAGAAGACATAGATTTTGCTATTGAATTTTGGGATGCTTACTTTAATCATATAAATATTGTTGTAAATTAATTATCTTTAGCATTGCTTATTCATATTATACATATTTTATAATTTCATGTCTATTTATAAACTTGAATGTTGAACATGGGATAACATCCATCTAAGAAATCATATCACTTCTTAGGACTAGTTTCTTACCAGGTAACCCACTCATTTTTCTATTAATCCATTTTTTGTTTAAGTGTGATGAACTATAGGTCATTCCACCCTAACCAAAGATGAGTTCACATAAAACCTTGATCAATGGTGCACTTTTTAGTAGTCAGTAATCTCTAGGTAAAAACCCACATTAGTAAAAGTAGTATAAAAAATACTAAAACATAGGGATCTAAATCTAAATCAAGCATAAAGAAGGCTTGATTTCCACCATCAAGATAATGATAGAGGGAAGATACTTGCATGAGATGAAAAAATAGAAATCAATTAGAATAAAGGGGCTAAAAAAGAAGTCCTTGATCCATTAAATGCCAAGGTGAATGTAGTGGGTTGTGATATTGATATTGATTAGTGTGACAAGTGTTTCCTTCCACATCTTCCATGTGATAAATATGAATCAAATGATGAAGATGTGGATGAACCTAATTCTATTTAATCTGATGATGAGATTATGATTTTCAATTATCAAAATCCTTGAATTAATATGCCTACCTCTATGGAATTGCTAAATACTACCACCATTGATCAATTTTAAAGTGCAGTACAAAAGCTATGTATCCCAACTTGAAAATTTTCTTGTGATGTTAATATGGCATAAACATATGAATTACCCATTCATGATTTTGATTTTTTAAGATGAATAATGATTAAGAAGTATCATGGGGTATTTCATTAGTTTAGGATAGGTAGCTACTAATTAATGTAGCAGTTACCCAAGAGAAAGAATACTACTTGAGAAGTAGGCAACCAGATGCTACCCTCAAGTCACTACCCCTATAAATCTAAGGGTAGGTGATCTAATTAAGGAATATAAAAAAACTACGATAGTTCTTAATACAACATGTACCCATTTTCCAAGTTGATAGCCTATAGGTGTTCCCACTAAAAATATAGTATCTTTGTTATCTAGTATTCCTAAGGTTATGAATGATGTTAAACAAAATCTACCTTTGAAGGTTACTACTAAAAATTAAAATCCATCACAACCTACTCTATTTTAGACATTAAGTGATCACATCCCAATTGAAGGTGTTGTTACCCTTTCACCAAATACTCCTCTTCTTTAGTATAGCATATGTGTTAAGGCCCAAGTGTTTAGCCAACTAAAAATCACTGTGCCACTTATTGAATTATTAAGAATACCTAAACATAAGAAGAGGGAATTTGATACTTGGAATTTGGTGAGAAATCAATTACAAATGATATATATTTAACTCAAACACCCCTAGAGGAAGATGAAAAATCAAAATAAGTTGTTAAACTAGCTCCAAAAGTGTATTTGGGGACAACCTTGGTAGACAGTCAATTGATTATAGACCCATTTTATAAAATTCTCTTGATCAATGGTATAATTTTTCACAATTATATGTTTTATTCTAGTGTTTCCTATAATGTGATGCCCTTGGGTGTCCTAAATGAGCTTAGGGTGAAGATTACATTAGCCTTTGGTAAGTTTTATGCCATAGACTCGCAAGAAGTTCCATTTGTTAGACAAGTTAAGGGTTTGGTAGTATAGTTGGTAGTACATCTAAGTAAGTATTTAAATATGAACATGGTAGTTGTAGACTATTTGCCTAAGTAGGGGATTCTACTATCAAAAAAATGGGTTGCTAGCTGGGTAAAAGTGTACATATGGACTTGTCTTATGCCACATTCCATTAGAGGATAAAATGGTGAAAATTTATAAAGATTTGAAGATGTTTCATGTGATTGAAGATACAAAGCATAATATAAATGAAGTATTGTACAAAAATGTTGATTTAGGTAGCTTTGTGGGCAATATTTATATTATTGAATAGCCTACTACTCTTGATGTTGAACCTAATAATGAAGGATTAGTTGGAAGGTGTGTTTTGATGGGGCTTGCTCTGATCTTGGAAATGGAGTAGGGGTTGTATTCTATGCCCCTAATGGTAAGTGCTTCAAGTTTTCTTTTAAGCTATCCTTTGAGTACACTAATAATACTACTGAATATGAGGCATTCTTGCTTGGTCTATAGATTTCCTGTGAATATAAAATTAAAAGATTGACTGTCAAAGGTAATTCTAAGCTAGTGGTAAAACAAGTTCATAATGCTTATGCCACAAAAATAAAAGGTTAAAACAATACTAGATTGTTGTTTTGGATTTACTTGAATTTTTTGATGCATTCAATATTTATTATCATGATAGAATTTTCAACAAAGAGGCTAACAAACTTGCAAGGTTAGGTGATCAATTTGATATTGCAAATATGAGCCCTCATTATTAGTATCAGGTGGAGGTTCTTGTTAGGACTTCAGTCCTAGACAATGTTCATCATTGGTAGATTTTTGATGATGATGATCAGATTATAAGTTTTCTAAATTATGAAGCTAAGTTCCATGATTAGCTCATAGACTTGGAATCTATGGTTCAGGCTTATGATGGAAAAGAAACCTTATTTTGGAAGGACATTATCCAACTAAAGATAAACATACTTCCTATAGGATTGGTAAGTTTAGAAGCATCTTTTGATGGAGTGGTTAGAATCAAGTATCAAGACTCATTTATTTTAAAGGACATGACTAAGTGTAATTTGGGTTCACATGAAAATCTAAGAAAGGTTTAGCTAGGTACTCACCTGAGTGTAGCTGAGAAACAAGTTTATATGTAGTTGCTAAAGAAGTATCAAGATTGTTTATCATGGTATTATTCTAAACTAAGAGCATATAGGAAAGATTTTTGTCAACATGTCATCCCATTAAAACTTGATAAAAATCCTTTTAGGTAGAAATAGAGACCTATTAACCCTATATTGTCCACCAATATTACAAATTAATTAAAGAAGCTAAGGGATGGTGGTATCATTTAGCCCATTAGGTATTCATCATGCTTTGAAAACTTAACCCCTGTGATAAATAAAAATTGTGACATCTATTTGTGTGTGGATTTCCAAAATTTGAATAAAGTTTCTTTAAAAGATAATTATCCCCTACCCAATATGCATAACCTATTTCAAATCATTATAAGATCAAAGATGTTGTCCACATTAGATGATTTTTAAGGATATAACTAGGTTGTGGTGAAGGAATATGAGATATCCAAGACCACATTTTCCATGCCTTGGGGCACATATGTATATATAAGGATGCCTTTTAGGTTAATGAATGTTGGTGTAACATTTTAGAAAGCTATTGACATTGATTTTGTAGGGATGATTAACAAGTTTCTAGTTGTGTATTAGGATGATATTACTATATACTTTAATACTAGAGAATAACATTTAGAACATCTAGAGAAAGTATTGATCAAATGTAGGGAGTTTGGAGTTTTGCTCAATCCAAAGAAATATCACTTTAGAGTATAAAAGGCCAAGTTGTTAGGACATATAGTGTCTAAGGATGGTGTCATGATTAACCTCAAGATCATATAAGTCATTGATAAAGTGCCTATCTTGTAGTCCAAGAAAGGAATTTACTCCTTTCGACAAATTAATTTTGTAAGGAGGTTTGTATCCAACTTTGTAAAGATCACTCTGCCTATTAATTATATGTTAAAGAAGGACCAAATCATCAAGTGGGAGGAAAATGCTGTGTAAGCATTCAATGAAATCAAGTGAGATCTAAAGTTTTCCCTTATTTTGGATAGCTTTAATTACACTAAGCCATTTCAGATTTTTCTCTTTTGTATCATATAAAAATATTTCTATTGTCATGTTGCAAAAGAATGAAGATGGTCACAAGCAGCGAATAGCTTTATTTAGTAAACCTATACAAGGTGTTGAACTAAATTAAACCATCATGGAAAATCAAGATATCACTCTCTTGAAGTTTTTAAAATATTTTAGACCTTATGTTCTAAGTTTAAATATTATTGATTATGTCTCATATACCATGGTGAAGGACATCTTGACTCAAACTGAAGTCTCTAGTAAGAGATACAGGTGGGTCAACAAATTTCAAACATATGTCATGGATATTTAGACCACCAAGTTAGTTTGAGGGATGGGTCTAGCCAAGATCATGGATAAGACCAATTTACAAGACATTGAGGTAAATATTACTATTTTTAATGATGATGATTCCTTGAGTTAATTTTAAATGTCTCCATGGTATAAGGATATTGTCTATTACTTACAAAATTTAAATTGTCCTCCTAAATTGGATAAGAATCAAAGGATGACCCTTAGACTTATTTCCCAAAAAAACCTCTTGACTAAAAGTGGACTTACATGGAAGATTCCAAATGGGGTTCTCTTGAGATGCATGCTAGAAGAGCAAACTATTGACCTAATTGAAGAATTTCATAGTGGAATATGTGGTGGCCATTTTTCACCTAAAGTTACAGGTCATAAAATTCTAAAATCTAGTTATTAGTGGCCATCATTATTCAAAAAATTTGCTCAAAAATTTATATAATGCAAAAAATACTATCACTTTGTTGGGAGGATGAAAGCTTCAAGTTTTCTTCCCTTGTAGCCTATGATGATTGAAGGCTCATTTAGACAATGGAGAATGGATTTAATTGGAGAAATTATAGATTAATTAAGAGATAGACATATATGGATACTATTTATAATTGACTACTTCACAAAATGGATAAAATCAGTCCTTACAAAGAAGGCTACACACTAGGTGATTATGGATTTTTTCTAATTCAAATTATTTGTAGATTTGGTGTGCCTATCAAAGTTATTATTGATAATTCCATGATATTCAAATATAAAAATTTAGTGGTATTGTGTAAAGATTATGGGATTGAATTGACCTATGTTTCCAATTACAACCCTTAAGGGAATGGGCAAGCAAAATCTAGTAATAAGAACTTGCTCAAAATCATTAGGTGAACATTAGAAGTAAATAAAAAGAAGTGGGGTGAATAATTAAAGTTTTATTTATGTATTGATAGGATCATACCTAAGAGAGATACATGAAAAACCCCTTTTGAGATTGTCTATGGAGATCAAGTAGTTTTGCCTATGAATTTGTAGTTGCCAACCTATCAGCTCATGAAACAACTAGAATATGATGAGAAAATAAACCACTATGAAAGTAGGAAGAACCAAATTATTGAGCTTGATGAAATTAGAAGATAAGATCATGAGAGACACCTCAAGTTAAAGTTAAAGTTAAAGATTATATTTGATATCAAGGTCACTCCAAGAACCTTCCAAGAAGGTGATCTAGTTTTACTTTGGGACAACAAGCATGAGGAAAAAATAAAGAATGGTAAGTTTGATGCCTTGTGGATAGGTCCTTATTCCATTGACTGCTAGATTGGGGAACACACCTTTTTCCTGAAAGACTTGGATGGTGAAATACTAGAGCTACTAGTCAATGGCAAGCATCTAAAACACTTCTTTGATTGAGTCTGCAACTATGTACACTATTATATAGTGTATAGTCTTATTATTTTGTTACTTTGTAACCCTTCTACTTTGGGCCTTAATTTTATAGTTTCCTTTCACTCTTTTGTTTTGTGTTCATTTTTAGATCCTCTTGATCTATTTTTGTCAGTCTACCATGTTTTGTTGAATTTTCATGAGTATTACTAATTAATTTCTAAGTGTTGACTCTATGAACCAATAGACTAGCACTTGGTCTTATGTTTTAGGGTTATTTTCACACTTATAGGGGGTATACATCCCCTAGTGAGATCCAAAGCTAGTGCCCAAATTCTCACTAAAGTAATTGATCCCTTTTTAAGCATAGATGCCTAATTTTTTTATCCCACTTCTTGTTTTTAAGTGTTCATTATAGGTCAAATATCTTGTTAATTTTATCTTTACTAGCCTTTGGTATCTCAAAAATCCAATTTGAATTCATGTTTGAGAACTTTAAGGTCTATTGTCTTAATTACCCTAACCTAGGCGTTCTGATTTAAAATCAATTTGGCAGGAGAAAATTTAAATGGGAACACTTTTATTATTCTATGGACTTATTTTAAATTTTATACTAAGGTTTTGTCATGTTTATTAACACAACCAAACCTTAGTCTAAAATTCATATGTGGTCCCCTTTTATTTCCCATGGCCCTTGGTCCCTTTTTATCTATTAGTATGTTCTAAGTAATTTTGAGTCCCTTTATTGTAGACTAAGATCAAATTCCTAAAGTTTGAATCATATTTATTAATGTCCCAAAACTTTAGGTTGTCTTTTTATACTAAGTTCCTTTAAAGTTGAAACAAGCAGTGTGATAGTCACATGAACATCAAAGTAAAGCTCAATAATTATCCATTGGGGCTTAAATTTGATGATCATGTGAATACCAAATTTAAGCCATAGAAATATCCATTGGGGATTAAATTTTATGATCATGTGAATGTCAAAAACATTCATGCAAACATGAAATTTAAGCCATGATAATTATCCATTGGGGCTTAAATTTGATGGTCATGCAAATGTCATTGATGGTCATGTAACGTCAAATGATGGTCATGTGGATGTCAAATTTAAGCCATTGTCATTTTTTTTTAAAAACAAATATATTGATGGCTAGAAATGACATGGCATTGCCACATAATCATACATGTCATATTCAAGGGTCTTCTGCAAGGTAGTTAGTGGAGATTTCACCACTAATAATAGGTTGACTAGGAAAAATTTCAAATGAGGCATGGTATCTTCATGGGAAATATAAGGATTTGAAATCACTTACAACCTATTAGTCAATATTATTATGTTTTTGACATGCCAATATGAAAGGGTTTATGTTCATGTAATTGATGATTTTATGCAGATCTCGAATAAAGCCTACATAATATAGGAAAATTTTAAAGATGCAAAAGTCAATGATTAATGCATTAAAATTTAGTATGTATTTATTAAACCCTTATTTTCTCATTAGAATATTTCCCTAAGGTAATATTCTTAGGGGAATTACAATTTCCAATTGCAAACTAGAAATTTGCAAATTGCAAACTTGTGAGAGGGATCAGGATTTGCTCAAATAGGTCAAAGGTTGAAAATAATGAATTTATGAATTAAAAGGGAGATAATGTATAGGAAACCCTAAAAGTTAAAATAAGTGAAAAATTAAAAATGTGAAAAGGAAAGTTGGATCCAAGAGGGTAAAGGGGTCAAGTAAACTTGGGTATGGAATTTTTTCATGTTTTACTCATCTAGTCTCCTCCAATGGGAGAGATACTATAAGTTTACAAGATCAAGGTGGGCCAATAAAAGAAAGATCATTTAAGTGTCCATGGATCCAGAATATCCAAATGCATCATTGTAAGATTAGGTTGTTCCATGGCATGCATGAGTGGGAGGGTAGTTGTCCAAAAGTTTCTAGCTATCCAAGCTAGTGATCAAGGGGATCCTTAGGCAGTTACATATAAAGACAAAGTTTTTTTGGCCTCCATCATGAATATCCTCCTTTTGGATCCTATTAAAGTAATTTTTAGCTAAGAAATCAAACTATTTGCTTTAAGTATTTATCATTTCTTATAGAGGTGGTTGTAACCATGATTTTCCTTGCACTTACATGAAGATTTTAGTTGTGGCAAAGGATTTGTTCCATCTAGGATCATTTTAGTGAGACTTTGGAAATTAAAAATTAAAACCCTCACTCTCAAATTTGAAATGGGTAAAAATGTATAAATAGAGGGCTTATCCTTTATTCAAGAGGTTGGTCATTATCTTGGTTATTGTTGGTATTTCTTTTTCTTTAAGTCTAGCTTCTATAAAAAAAATTGGGATCAACTACTATGTGTAGATATTGTCTCTCTTGTTAAGGTGGTTGTAGCTATACATCCATTAATAAGCTTTGATATCATGTTTATGTCTCCTTTGTCAAAAGAGAAAATTCACCATGCCTATCCGCTTGGTAACATTTTGAAAAATTGATTTATGTAAGGTTTCTTTTCAAATTAATGAAAATTCTTGTGGTTCTTTGCTATTTCCTATTAATGAAATGTAGTAATATGTTTTACAAGTTTTTATTATTGGATATTTGGGTTTGTTTTCATTACTAGTTGTCATTTTGAGCATGGATCTATGTTATAAATCACTTTCTATAGTTTAACTTGGAATTATGTTATTGAATGACCTTTTAGGGTATCCTAGTCAATGGATTTGACAAGGAAAAGTGTTCTAAAATTTTAGTTTTATTAAATGCTCTAAGGTTTTTAGGGATCATTTGGTAGTTCTAATTATCTTTAATTTGAGTCTTTTCTACATCTTTGCAAAGGATAATGTCATGAATATTGTAAGACACCCTATTGTTTTAAAAATCTCAATCACACCACCACACCCTTTTTATAATTAAAAAAAATGTCCTACCTTATCCTACCCTACAAATGATACAATCCTTGTTGTATATCATAAGTGTTATTTACTTGTAAATACATAATATCTTGCTTATATAACATGTATTTGAATCTTCATTTTTAAATCTTTACATTGTAATCTTTTATTCAGTCTTGATATTGATAATTATTTAAGATGAAGGTTGTAAGCACTCTTATATCTATCTTTATTAGCTTGTATCTAACTTAGAGGATTTTCTCATTTCATGTGACAACCCTTCCCAAGTGGAGTGAGTGAGTTTGGTCGTGTTCTAGTTAGATTTGTGTTCCCTTACACTAATAATCCCCATGGAGGTTGAATTGTAGAATCTCTCCATGTGAGAAAGCTACCCCATATGTTCTCTCACCTTAGTTCATGTAAATATAGAAGTAGCAAGGAGTTTACCACACCCTTTTTAGGTGCCTCTCAGTCATTTTCTATATTTGATTCATTTTATATGCTAAACCCTCCCCCAGCTATAATGACATATCATTAGTTTTTTAATCTTTGTTTGCTATTTTCTTTTCAGTGTGAGATGTGTAAAACTAGGAACCAATATTATGAAAGACCTCTTGAATCAATAAGATCATTTTTTACCTATCTCTTGCTTCTAAATTATGTTTAGCAAGCTTGTGCATGATGGATTTGTGAATAAATATTCTTCCATGTCCATTATCCTTCTTTCTTATCTATTTTAGGTGTTTTCAAGTTATTTTTAGGTCTAAACTTGAGCTCTTTCCACCATTAAGGGATGCTTGGTGTGAATTTTATGATTTCTCTTTGCTTCATTCATTGCTTAGTGAGCCTAATTTATAAAATACTTGTGTAAATTAGCTAGTTTGTGAGGTTGTGTGAGAAATAATTATGTTATGTTGAATTAGTGTTTATTTCATGTTTATTTGAGTGGAATTTAAATTTGGTGCATCACCCTTTTCATGTTCTTAGTCATCCTATACCCCCTTTTTATCCCTTTTCCAAGTAGAAGCATTAGTTTAGGTGATCTACCAAGAAGAAGCTAGCCTTCTCTATAAGTTTAACCTCACTAAAGGATACCCAAAAGCTAAGGTTATTCCCCATGTTTGTGAAAATTAATGCCACAATAATAGCATATCTATATAACACTTTATAAAGTATGATAAATAACAAGGTATGTGTAAGCAACCAAGATAGCTCAACATGGTCAATGGAAATATCATAAAAAGATATAAATTATTATATTTTAACCTATGGAATAATATTACCCTAGCACTGGCAAGGCCCTTGGGTATAGGGATGTCTAGAATTTATGTATTCATGTATCATTTATATATGTATGATTTGCATGTCACTCATGATTACAATGAAATTCATGTTATATAAAAATTATATGTAGTCTACCAAATATTGATGAAAAAACATATTTTCAAAATGTAATTAGAAATAATGTTATGCTCAAGTACTTATTTTTATTTTTAGAATATTTTAATACTTTTTTATTTTTTTTATTTTGCATTTTTGGAATATGTTCTCAAAGGAAATTCTAACCAATTAACCAATCTATGGGATGACCATGGGAATGTCTTGTATCAAATTTATAAGTGTTACCTTATGGGAATAAATACACAACTAGATGTTAATCTAAATCAAAATCTAAAAAATGAACTTGTGTTATACTATAACCATCATTATCATTACTCATAGTACCATGTGTATGATGAGTAACTCAAGGATAAATCATATCTTGTGAAATATATTATATCATAGGATAACCTTGTACATGTGTTCACTGTGGAACATGTTAAACTATCATTGACTATAATCTAGGATGTGGAATGAATACTAATTGTCATCAGTCTTGAATGACTCTCTGATTAATGGGCATTGTAATACTAGTCATCTAATAAATTCCACTACTCTCCTCTACATAATCTACGTATAATGAACTTTAGTGCATATTATATCTAAATACATAGAATGAGTTGAGATATGTAGGGAAACTACCACTATAATATAATCCTAAATAGTTGTAGTAATTGAATCTATATAATGATCCTTAATAGGTGTACCAACTATATTTAGAGAATAATGTTTAATATGTATAACCAAATTTAGTGGTGTGTGGGTGGAAGAGTTAATAACTTAATTCATGTGGTATAATAGGGTACTCATATGAAAAACATATAACTTACACCACCATGTTACAATGTATATACTTAAAAATGATGCTTTTAAGAGCGTATCACATGGAAATTGTGTATCCAAAGCCATACCAATAACATATAAAATACCCTTATACTTGGTAATACTAATAATGTAATATCAACTACTACATGAACTACCATAAGAGGTAGAACAAAGTATCTCAAGGGTATTTTTATATGTTAATAAAAAAAATTGATGATCTTGGTTGTTTTCATATAATAATAATGTGTGTATCCAAGAGAATGTAAAATTTTCATCATACAATCATTCTCACTTGAGCCATAATCTTTCATGACATTGTGAATGGGTTGAAAATCCACATAAGATCATACAAATATGGAATTTAAAGATGAATCATCATCCACAATCTCACGTCTAAAATTTTTAATAATAAACCTATCTATTATTATCCCTATCAATGTACCAATAATATTGTCTAAGGGTTGATTATATGTACAATGGGGTGGATTTACATTGTATGTATAATTCACCTCAAAAGTATTCTTAGATTTTGCTACCTTGTGATTTAGAATAAGATTGGGAAACTTTTGAAACTTTGAATTTATATTAATTTGAGTCTTTAATACTCTATGGGTGTTATAAACTCAATAGTATTGTCAATAATTATCTTATGCCTTATCTTGTATCATTAGTTTTGAGAATGTTTTAGACATCTAAGATAGTCACAAGAGGAATTATTATCATATACCTTAGGTAATGGTCATCTTATATCAACATTTAGTGGTGGAGGGATAAATATGAGGTTTCATTAAACAAACTTATGTAGTATCATGAGAGTAGGTTGAGCTAATCATGGAAATTACCTCTTTGATGGGATGGATAAGATAAGTCAATTTTTAGGCTATGATATTACATTAACTATTATTTTGAAATCATTCCTTGCATCATTTTATCTAACCTTGTATCTTGGTTTTCTTTGAAAATTTGAAGTTGAATTAGTTTTATCATTAGACTTGTACTTGATTTTGTTCAAAATTACAAACTTTAATTCTCGATATTAGAATATATGACATAGCTCATTGAAGGACTTTAATTTATTGAATAAAATAGAATCATGAATTGGTTTGAGGAAACTCTACTTGAAGATGCCATGGAGCTCATTATCAACCATAGGATTGGTCATCTTAGATAGAATGGTCTTATACCATAGTACATTTTCACTAAAGGGTTCATTGGATCCTTACTTAAGTTTATCAATTTGAGCATAAGATAGTTTTTCACTAATGATAATGGAGAAGTGTACTAGAAACATATTTTACAAAGGATTGAATTTACATATTGATTAGGATGGGATATTATAAAACCATTATAAATCATAATCCTTAAGACATTATTTAAAGAGCTTAGTAAAAAAATTATCATTAGATGCATACAAGTATGATACATGAAAGGATATAATTTGTTACTCTAGATCACCTTTTCCATTATACAATTAAATATTAAGAGCTAAAAAATGAGTAGTAAAATGATAGACTAAAACCTCTATGACTAATGGATTATGAATCAAATCATGTGAATCCATGGAATGACTAACACAAGAGTCATCTTGATCTAACTAAAAATCATTATCCTATAGAGATAGAACATCCTACTTGATGGATCATGTAGTAGGAAAGGGTTATCAAGTAATATTGTAGTCATTATAGGATTGGGATAGGTTGTTAGTATATAAATAGGCATGGTAATCTTAAATAACCCTTATTTTTTACCACATCTTTTATGGGTAAGACATGTGTAACCAAGGGTGTAGACTTAGGCATAGTATTAATGGTACATTTATTAATACCCCTGGTGGAAGTGGTACCTCGAAAAGGTTTATTTTTTTAGATCAATGTTAGGGTTAAACAAGTCCCCATCCCAATAATCATAATTATCAAAATAAAAAAATTGACCTAGATTAATGGTCTAACCATCAAGGCATATATCCACCTATTTCTAAAGGAACCAACAAACTGATAGTATAAAAATTACTTCATCTTTAAATAAAAAACATATCAATTAGAATATCCACTATTATTTTTCTCATCCTTCTTATTTATATAAAGAAAACTAATGGACCTAGGTGGATAGCTAGGAATAAGATTACCTTTTATCCTACTTCTCACCACCTTCCATTCTTCCTCATTACCCAATTTTTCTAAATCTGAACTTAACATTCCACTTCTTTCCTTTGGTTTACATTTAAAAACTTCACTCTTATGTACACTTTTACCATTAAAATCCACTAACTCAACATTCTAAGGTAGTTTTACCAATGGGCCAACCTTATCTAAATTCTTAACTAAAAAATTATCTAAAATCACTCCTAAAGACTAATCAAAATCTCTTTTCACATAAATAAAAAGATGCTCCTCATTAACCACCTTTCCCAAATAAGATTCTAATTTGCACTTAGATTTTTGGTAGGAGTCAAAAGATGACCAATCTGAAAATAATTATGGAATCTAAAGGAAACACCCTCAAAATCAAGGGTTTGAGACCAACACATATCTTTTACTTTTAGATAAATATGATAGGGAAGAGCTTAAAAAAGTTCTAAACTCACCAGAATCCTAAGAATCTAGTCCAAGAAAAATTCAATGAAGAAGCGTCAATTTACAACAAATCACCTAACACATAGCCAATAATAGAAAGACTAGTTTTAGACCAAAACTAAAGTAGTAGATACAACAACCTCACCCAAATAGGATGTAGATAAATATTTTCTATCAAAGGGTTAAAATTAGGAGTCTAGGGTTTCAAGAGCAAAAGGTGATTTTCACAGTGCCAATTTTTAGTCTAAAAAATATTTTAATGATCAGCCAAATAATTAAAAGTCACAATAAAAAAACTTTTGGCACAGGGATATATTTCCATAGTGTTTTCCAACATTGGTCTCCAATATTCTGAAAGCCACTAGTGTAGAGAGTAAAGAGATGGATATAACCAATCAAAATGATAGACCAGACCCCTCTCTGTAAACCATTCTTCACCTTCTAAAATCTCCTCTAATGTTTTATTTTTTAAATTAACAATTAAAGGTTTATTTGAAGAAATACTTGCCTAAAATAGAGGGAAAAACTAGGTTTTTAGAAACCCTGGATGATTGGCTAACCAATTTATTAGAGTTTTATGGATTCCTTATGACTCCCAAGATACCCTACCCAACATCTGAGTCTATCGATGCCATACCAAACAACAGTGATTCCTACATCCTCCACCCATTTGCCTCTATTATTGACTCCACATTTTGCTCTTTTCTTACCAAATCCCCATGTTTTAACTCTTTTACCTTCACTAAACTGATCCTACATTTTGTTTCATCACTATTGAATAATAAAAGGTGTCAAAATCCCTAGTCAAGACCATGATCACAACTAGTGCAAATGCCTTAGAAATTTTTATTTTTCTTATTTAATTAGGTGTAACAATATTAACATCTAGGGAGTTAGAATATTTACCCATAGTGGACTTTTGAAGCTCTTATTGAAAAATATGAATAAGGTCATCTTGTATATCTAAACCTCCAAAAGGTTTATTATTATAATCAAATATATCATATTATTTATTTGATAAGATATCCACATCTAAACAAAATTATTAATCTCTTATGGCATATAATAATGCATCATGCATATATAGGTTCATATACATAAATTGAATTAATTATCTTTCATAAATATCATAAAATATATCAAGAAAGTCTACATTTTTATTTGATTAGCATCCATGGTAATTTGTTCATGAGCAATATCATGTTCAATAATCAAACAAGTTCCATTGATAATATGAATAAGAGGAACAAAGGGAATAATGCATTCCTTTTGTCACCTAGTAGTGACACAAAGAAACTCAAATTGAATATAATAATATTATGAATTGGGAAAGGCTTTATATTTTTCATTAATTATTTTATCCTTATCAGTGTGAAAAAATGGATCCAGGGAATTACACAATCATTACATATTTTGCATATCAAAGGAAAATAACATGCAATAAATAATAGATTGAGTAAATAAATAGAAACTATAGATATACATTATATCAATGTCTAATTTATTTATAAATAAAAAATAAATATCAAAAATTAAAATCAGATTTATATATAAAAATTTGAAACCCTGAAATGGAGGAATAAACCCTAATGGTAACCTCAGGGTTGCCTATGTTTGATACAATATATGGGTTCACTACTATGTTTTATTTATTGTTTTATTAAATTATTATATTGACCCTTAATTATATATAACTATTTAAATTAATTAATATTACAAATATATACAATAAAATACAAATCTAAATGTAAAATCTTGAAACTGATGATCAAAATTTGGATCATAATGTACTAGTAATGTATAGTAGATGTTTCCATTATAAAAAATTGTATGTAATTCATGATTTTAAGATAATATTTTAAGACACTTCATATATAAAACATTAAATCATATAATTTACAATGATATATTTAATATGGGGATGATCTGGACATCTTCAAAATGATGACATCAACATTTTATAGCTCTTGAAATGAAGGGGTTTGTGACATGTGACACAATCGTTGGTTTATGTAAGTGTAAATTTTGAAACCATTAGTATATGTAGGTGATGTTTGTGTGACTACCCTATGGATTATACAAGTACCATATTTAAAACATTGATGGTTTCTCCATAAAATACATTATGAGAATGGGAACAATTTCAAATGTTCTGATTCTCAAAGATGATTTGTTTGAGCTTCTTGACAAACTCAAAAGTTGAGAGAGAATAAATAAAAGTATTATACTTAAGGCTTTTAATATATGTAGGGATTCAAAATCATCTCTTAATTAACGTAAAATTGAATCTATGTATCAACCAATCTATCTTAGAATCACTAGTTGTTAAACTAATTGTGTTGTAAGTGAGATTGTAGACCAAAACCTATGTTGAATAACTTCAAAATTAAAAAGATATGATTGTAGGTATAATAATTATATGCCTAAAATAAAATCAAGCCTAAACATGTAAAAAATATTCTCAATTTGAATTAATTCACCACACTACCTTGGTGTGTAATTCTTATTAATAAAGAAAACTAAAATAATTTTATTACAAGGTAACTTGCATTTCAAGTCAAGTCTAAAAGTAAAAACTAAATAAATAACTTTACTTAAACACTAAGTAAACTAAAAATATATTAAATAATATAATTTTAACTCACTAATAATATATGGACATCATGTAATAAGCCTCTTCATCATTCAAGTAAACATGCATACTAGACAAGTGAAAATCAAAAAATATAATACTAAAACAAAATAGAGAAATAAAAAACTGACTTAAATAACTTTATATTTCAGTGAACTATATTGATTTGAACTCTAACAAACACTTCTAGATATTTTTTATAAAATTGCAAGAAAGTGTCCAAATTTGACCAAACAAATAATTTAGAACATAAATGAACTAAATATCCTTCCTAAGCACCTAAAACACCAAATAAAATAAATATAATATCAATAATCAAGTTCCTAAATCAGCGTCATACTCAACATCCCCCAATTTAATACAGAAAGGAGAGATGCATATCATCTGTTTAAGTCTTCCATGAATCTCATTATGTAATTCCTTAGTGATAATATCAATAAATTTATCTTCACTTATGACATACTGAAAAAATATTTATCATTGACTAAGGCTTTAATAAAATGATGTTTGAGTTCAATGTGCTTAGTTCTAGTATGTTAAACTAGACTCTTGGATAATTTTATTTCCCCATTGTTATCCCAAAATATCTATGTTATCTCAATTTTCACCTCTCTAAAATCATAAAAGATTCTTCACAATCATAATACTTACATTAAAGATGATGTAAGGGTTGTATATTTAACTTCAGTAGAGGATACTAGAATTATAGCTTTTTCTTGGAAGACCAAAAAACCAACCCACTTTCTAGTGTGAATTAATAACCTAAAGTTAACTTCCTATCATCAAGATATCCTCCAAAATATGAATCTATGTACCCAATGATACATAAATTCCTTATTGTAATTAATTAAATATCATGATTATAATTACCTCTTACATATCTAAAAAATATCTTCACTGCTTGCAAATTCTTGAGTGGCAATTTTCCTATAAATATAGAAACTAGAGAAACCCCATAACTAATATCAAGTATTATCATAGTGTGATACACAAAACCTCCCACAATTATTCTAAAATTATTTTCATCATCTGCATAACTTCCATCCTCTCTCATAAGTATTTCTCCACTTTTAATGAGTGTCCATGGGCTTTGAATCTTAAAGATTGTACTTCTTTAACATCTTGGGCATACTTGGCTTGAAAAATGAATACTTACTCTTCATTTTGATGTATTTACATCCCAATAAATTAATAATTAAAATATCAATCATCCCATATTATTATTTCATACTTTATTTTAAAATATTCAACTTCTACATAGATCTACTTGAAAATATCAAGTCATCTACATAAATACAGAAATATAAAGCATTAGAACTATATGCTTATGTGTGAAGAGGTGGTAAATTTTTAATTCTTACAAATTATTTATCAAATAACCAACTATCAATTCTTTATTTCCAATCTATTATATCTTGTTTCAACTCTTAAATATCCTTCTTCAAATTATATACCCAAAATTCATTACCCTTTACTTCAAAACCTTGTGGTTGTGTAATCACCTAAAAGTGGTATTTGGATGCTAAGGGTGTTTTTTGAGATAACATATTCCTATATTGTCCCTAGATATATCCTAAATCCTTTACCACACTTTTATATCCATTTTTCATACCACATACATCTTCTATTAGCCCAAACATAATCTCAGGATAACATTACCAAATTCTAACCTAGTGTGCCCAGCAATTTACTAGTTGGACATTAGTGTCACATTAATGACATTAAATCCACATGGTGCTAGTGTCTAAAACTTAGTGCTAATTTCCCTTTCCCTAACTCTCTTGAACATATACATTTTCAAATGTGTGCCCCTCCTAAGGTCATTATAAGTATATTTTATCATCCCCATAAGTTATAGATCTCTATAAATACAAGACTATTTTACCTTTATTTAATAGATGGAAAATAAATACAAAAACATATTCAAATAAGAAACAAGTTGAGAAAAATTAAGATATTTGATCCTTATTCTTCCCTAATTCTATAAAACTACTATCTACAACTACCCTAAGCCCAGATTTCAAAGATTTTAAATCTCAATCATAGTTAAGGAATTCAAGACCACTCTCATTCTAACATTTACTTGCACTTACACCAAGCACTAGGTATGAGAACTACATTGGGCTTGATCCCTCCTCAAAGTATTTGTATGTAGGTAACTCTCTTCATAGTGGGGTGTTGAGGATGTCTATCTTATCCTACTAATAAACACACATTTTTAGCACATGTCATACTTACAAGGAGGATTAGGTTTTACACACTAAATCATATTTTTTAGGCATAATAAAGAGTTCTAAATTTCAAGCACATAGAAATAGAACCCAAAAATACAAGTGCAAGTGATCCTAAAAAATAGGAACAATCCTATAAAGAGGACACTAGCATCATTTTGAAGACACTATAATAGCATGACACTATTGTCTAGGTGGGGCACTACTATCTAATGAGCAATTAGACCTAGGGATCCTATTGATGACACATCAACTTGTATAGAACTCAATTTTTAGAACTCAAATATTTTGTAATAGTCACTTTCTAAATAAGTCTCTATTTATTTATATTTATTACTATTTTTAGAAAGTTAAAATAAGTTAAAATCCATAACAAATTAATGGTTAATTATTGCATATTAGTTAACTAATTTAGACATCTCAGTAATTTAATCTATCTTAGGATTTACACATGTAAAACCCTAAAAGGTTAAATCATTTGGTAAACCTGACTTACTTCAGATATTACTTCAAACCTTAGTTTGCATTTTCCAAATTTTTGTGCAATAAATTAGGGTTGCATATTTTTGATCTTCTAATTTTCTTAGACAACCTAGCTAATTAAATTAATTACATATTATAGTTTTAATTTATTTACATAAATTTAAATTATTACAAAGAAAACCCTAAATTCATAAACCCTAACCCTAGATAACCCTAGGATTTACATTTCTAGAACTTAGATTTTATATCCATATATCTTTTGATTTGCATTTCATATAATCATGATAATAATGACATAATAAATTAATAACTTTTGTTGCAAATTTTAATACTTTCATTTTCATATTTGTTCCCTTTAATTCAAAATGAACTCAAAAAATGCATAAACACATGTATAGATGATGTTTTATATCAATTTCAATATATATCATATCTCATATCAAGTTATCTTTCTCCTATGTGGAATTCCATTAACAAGCAAACCCATACAAACATAGAGGACTTAGCACATAAGCTAACAATGATGTTTCAAGTTTTAATGCCATATCTTATGCATAAGAATGAATCTCCTTATCCTCCTCATCTCCATGAGGGTGATAGCTACTTTCCCTCTACATAGGTCCATTATATCATATCTCCATGATATGAATCAAACTATACCAATGTCACTATTCCCCATAATTAGTGTATTCACACCTCTTCCCTATAGAGTGTGTTATTATATGTGCAATCAAAAACTACTAGGATTTCTACTTATGAGACTTTATGTGATAAAATTATTAGTATGAACAAGATAATTTTAGGTTTACAAAATAAAAATCAACTATTACATGAAAATATTACAACATTAGACAATTAATTTACAATACAAAGGTCTCCAAGGGATAATAGTGTAAGCCATGTATATGCATCTTCACCTAGTCAATTTGTGGAAAACAATGTTACATATCCAAATAGTAAATCACAATAAAGTATATCTATAGCTAGTGATTAAAAAATAATTCAAAGGTAAAATAAGAGTTTAAATGAGGTACTAAAAAAATGATTAAAGCTAAGTTGATCAACTACTTCCTCTACACCTAATGAGGAGATCAATATATTTTTGTGCATATCATAGAACGCATGGGCACCACACTGATTCATGTTTTTCATTTAAAATTAAAATACAATAGATAATAGATACAAATGAATCACACAGTGACACATCATCCAAACAACATACAATGACACATCTACAAATGCAAAAAGGGTCAAACTAAGAAATAGTACAAATATGGTTACCAAAAATAACTCAAAATAACAAAAGGTTTCAAAAAAAAATCAAATCAAGAAATAGTAAAACAAGAATAGATAAATCAAGAAAATTTACCTCTCCAAAATGAGGATCAACATTCAATATGGTATAATTTTTGTCACAAATATGTACAACATTTTGATTATCATGGTCAAGGTTTGGGAAAACAAGCCCAAGGCATCACATTCTATCAATTGATTAAACTTGTCAATAGGGTTTAGGATTTATTGAACATCATAGGGCACATTAGTCACAAATATAGTTTATCAAGGCAAAGCATCAAGATACACAAGACATGTTACATAAAGATCAATATCTTAAGTTTCAAAGTTAAAATCACGCTACACAAATAAAAATTCTCAAAACATTTTTTCTAGCTCAAGATCCTCCACAACATCTATATGTATATAATAATCATAGTTTAAAAGGTAAAAATCACAATCAATATGCTAAAGCACAAATTCATAAAAGGTTAACTCCATAGTATGAGGCAATTACCTATAGCATCCTAGGTTATTATGATTCTAATGATAAACAATACTTATATTCATACTACAACAACATTCAAATACAACATAGCATTCACACTCCATGAGATATTACCATTCTTATTTTTGACATATACCATAGTGATAGTGAGTCTCCCATGAGACTCATCAGTTAGTATGCTACCTACCTTATTGTACATACTTTCCTTCTCTCTTGCTCTTTGTAAATAGTATATTTTCATTTACTTGTACATAACTTATATCTAAAAAATAATAAAACATATATAAAACATTAAAATATTACTTAGAAAACACAAAATTTATAGATTATATGCATTACTATGTTTACATTTATTCTATTTTCTAAACACTACATATGATAGCTATCTTATCATAGTCATTTTTATCATACATATATGTTTCACTTGTTCTTTTTGAGTGATTGAAGATTACATATAGGACTTCAATCCAATACATTGATCCAAAATTGTTATCATCTACCCATTAGGGGCATATATACGAATCTAGGTTTATTCATTTGGTACATCCACCCACTTGAGGGCATCTCATATAAAGTTTTTACTACTAGGTTTTATATTTACATTCTATAGATTCCAGTTTACACATTGATATATCTTGATATTAATCATTAATACTCATTGCTCAAATTTTTTAGACTATCACTAGCTAAACTCAGCATAGGTATATCTTAGAATTTATATGTGTGTGTGTGTGTGTGTGTGTGTGTGTGTGTGTGTGTGTGTGTTTGTATTACATAGCTATGCATGCTTTTATTTCTACCTTTCCTAGATTAGACTTGATTATTTTTCCTATGCTTCTTCCATTTTTGAGGGAATTTAATATGTCATTATTATTAGGATCTAAACCACTTCTATGTTTGTATAACTTAGACATGCTCCCATGTCCCTTATGTGTGCTTTCTTAATTCTATATGTGAACATTTGAACATGCCCTTCTATATGGATTTAAGCCAAATTGTTTGTTGCTTACTTATGTGGGCATTTGAACATGTATTTATATGTATCCATTCTCATATTTAGTGATATATGCCCATGTCCCTTGTATTGTGATCCCTTGGCCTAATTTTAAATATCTCATGTGTTTGTATGTATGCTTCTTTTTATGCTTTTGTACCATGACACTTGTCTTTGCTTATTACACACACTAGTTTTGAATGCCCTGAGGGACCTCATACATGTACCCTTCCTACTTGGGTGTTATGATGGACTTCATACCCCATCCCCCTAGGTATCTACTCATATTTACTATTACACATTGATTACACCAATCTTGACACCCTTGTGTAATGTTAGATTAAAACATACATCTTGCATGACATACTTATACTTAGATACTTTTACTTTTTGATGTTATGTTTATATATTATATTAGAATATCACATAGCTATAAAGCATATGCTCTAGCTAACACATTATGTAGAGCTACTTATTTTGAGGATAGTTCTATGCACAAGCTCCATAACTACCCTCAAAAGAAGGGGCATTCATAGGGGTTTGTCATAGAGATCAAGCTCTTACATTGTTATTCACAGGTTATTTTTAGCACACAATCTCTATTTCAAAAATCAAACATAGGTTAGATACAATAAAAAATAAGGACTCAAAAAGCAATTTAGTCACCTATATTTTAGACCAAATAGATATTAGCACCCAGATTGGGACAGTAGTGCTATAAGGCACTATTATCCCCTATAAGGTCAAATTATCTAGTAGCTTTAGCTTCAAGACAATCCAAATTAGCCAGACTAGTACACCAAGTATAATATAGGTTTTCATAGGTACAATCATAAGTTTGATAATTATGTTTAAAGTTTCCTTATATATACTCATTTTAGTGCAGATTCATACCAATTGCTCATATTTGGGGTAATCATGCATGGCATGATCACTCACACATTTAGTTTAGTTAAATCGATACAACATTACATACTTAGTTTAGAATCAATATACTCATATATCAAATAGGGGGTATGTGTGTAGAACATAGTTTCCATATACTCAGTTACACTCATGTTTATTAGATGGAATGGAAAAATCCATGTCATTATCTACATTATATACACTTGTCTATCATATTCTAAGTTGTCACTAGTTTCATGCCTTACTCAATCTACAATTATTAGAATTATTGTGTGGCCAAGATCCACCAAATGTACTTGAGTGGTCATGTATCTGACATACAAAATTATATATACCCAATTAGATACTTCATAACTTTACATAGTTCAATTTTAGATGCATCTATTTCATATAGATTGGCAATGATGGAGTCATTCCCTACTTGAGTTCTTGATCCACCCACATGAGAGGGTTAGACACACTTACAGTCTTACCTAAGATAATCACATATCATGATCCAATGAGTAGGGGTGGGAAATGATAGAGTTAAAACTAGATTGATTTATTGATTCACTCATATGAATATTGAGCAAGCTATCAGCTCAGTCCAAGTCATTCAATTATTTGATCATTATATACACACACCCACAAGTTATCACCAGGTTCATGTATTGGTTTGAATACCTAATGAGGTGTATTTGTTCCTTTATTTTCTTTTTACTTAGCTTTACTTAGTTACATTATTTATCATAATTTTTTACTTTTGATAATCTCTTAAGGACTAATTTTTGAATGTTTCATTATAGGTCATTTATTTGGATCATGTTTAACATGCGTAAACCCAAATTCACATACTCAGATTTAGCTACATGGGCTTCACTCCTAGGTAAGTCTAGTTAGGCTTATTTTTTCTTTATACTAGTCATTTTTTTAGGCATTTATATCATAACAAGGGGGGGGGGGGCGTAAATGTAATTTCCTAAAAGTGGTATTTGGATGCTAAGAGTATTTTTTGAGATAACTTAGCCTTAGACTTATCATATATCCTTTAAAAAAAAAATTAAATCATTGTGTAGACCAAAAAAATATTTTATCATCCCAAAAATAGTCCAAAAATAACATTCCCAAATCCTAACTTAGTGTACCCATCAATATACTAGTTGGACACTAACACCAAAATAATAACACTAAAGCCACATGGTAATAGTGTCCCTAACTTGGTGCTAGTGTCCCTTACCCCAAATCTCTTGAATGGATACATTTTAAAATGTGTGACCCTCCTAATTTTAGCCTAAGTATATTATATCATCCACACAATTTACATATCTCTATAAATACAAGACTATTTGACCTCTATTCACTAGATGGAAAACAAATGCAAAAGCCTATCCAAACAGGAAATAAGTTAAACAAAATTAATGTATTTGATCCATATCTTTCCCTAATTATGCATACTACCATATAGAGTTTCCTTAGTCCTATATTTCAAATCTCAATCACACTCAAGGAATTAAAGACCACTCTCATTCTAGCATTCACTTGCACTTGCACCAAGTACTAGGTGGGAGAACTACATCGGGCTTGATCTCTCCTTGGAGTATTGGTATGTGGGAAACTATATTCACATTTGGGTGTTAAGTATGTTAATCCTATCCTACTAATGAACACATATTTTTATCTCATGCCATATTTCCAAGGGGGATTAGGATTTACACACTAAATCATATTTTCTAGGCACAATATAGAGTTCTAGATTTTATGTGCACAAGAATAGAACCCAGAAACATAGGCACATGTGCTCTCAAAAAATAAGAATAGTCTTGTAAAGAGGAAAATAATTCCATTTTGAGGGAACTATAGTAGCATGTTGCTAATTTATAAGTGGGGCACTACTATCCAGTGAGCAATCAGACCCAAGGACCCTATTGACAACACTCAGACCTATCTAGAACCTAGTTTTAAAACCTAGATCTTTGACAGCATTCACTTTCCAGATAAGTCTTTATTTATGCATATTTATTAATATTTTTATAAATTTAAAAAATTAAAATTAAATAAAAAATTAGTGGTTAATTATTTCATATTATTTAACTAATTTAGACATCTTATCCTTTTAATCTAGCTCAGGATTTACACATTTAAAACCCTAAAAGGTTAAATCAGGTTGATCCACATATACTTCTTCTTCAATAAATCCATTTAATAATGAACTCTTAACATAAATTTGATTTATTTTCCATCCTTTATGAGAATATACAATAATCATTATTATTATATTACCTTTATGTGACACATGTGCAGCGGTTTCCTCATATTCAACCTTAGCTATTTGTGTAAATCCTTTTACAGCTATTCTAGATTTTAGCTTATCAACTATACCATCACTCTTTACATTGGTCTTGTATACCAACTTAATTCACATTATATATTTATTTAATATAGGATAAACTAAATTTAATTTATCATTCCTCTAAATTTAATTCATCTCTAATTTCATAGCATTAACCAATTATTTCTTTTGACCAGCTTTTGCATAACTTCTAGGCTCCTTAACAATATAAAACAATGCAAACATATAATTTTAATCATAAGTATCATAAAAAAAATTAAATTCATAATGTTTAATACTTTTTATCCTCTTATAATAATTATTATTCAACATTTTATTGGTTGCATTTAGATTCAACAACTACGTGTTTTTACTTAGTGTTGATGTTGATGGGTGACTAGTCACTTCTAAAGAGCTAGTATTATTTATTGTTGAAATATAAACATGTGTGGAAATTTAAAAAAATATTACCCCTTAAATTATTTCATATTTACTTGTGATTATTTTAACTTTATTATTTCCTTCAACTTGGATGTACTTTTCATCTCCCAATTACACTTGGGTTGTGACTTGTCATTGATTTGAGCAACATAAATCAAGAGTAAAACAATTATTTATATACTCTATTCCCATAAAATGTGATACAATAATATGATTCCTATTTAACATCAATTTCCTTATCTTTAAATTTTTTATTATCATTATCTTTATTATCTTGATTCTTAGTTGCTAGTATCCTATAATCTTTCATCACATGTCATAGTTTTTTACAATAATGAAAAGTAAATTATCTCTTAATTTTACCTCTAAATTTAGATTCATATTTCCCATTTGAATATGGGTTTTTAAAACTAATTTTTTTTGTTTTTTTTAATTTTTATCTTTGTTATTTTAAACCCTTACCTTGGTTTCAAGTTTATGTTCTTTATCTCATATTATCCTCATAGGATAAGAGAAAAATAAATAACTCGTCAACACTTATAGTGTTCATGTCCTTACACTCTTAAAGAGTGATAAAAATATGTAGTTCTATTTGACTTAAATATCTCAAAATATTTATTAATATAAAACTATATTGGATAGTTTCTCCATAAACACTCATTTTATGCACAAAATCATTTATCCTTATGCAATAATCTCCTACTCCCTCAGAATTTGGCATTCTCAAATTCTAAAAATTCATTTTAAGGGTTTGTATTTTTTACTCTATTACCTTAATATAGCCTTAATATGAAGTATACATGGTATTACATGATTCATGGTCATTCATTCATCCTGTAATTCTTAGATAAATGATTAGGTTTATGACACTATGAAGATATAAGAAAACTTGTGCATCTATCTTTTCTTCATATGTTTTTGTTATTTTATGACCATGTTTCAAGTTATTCCAATATTTTGGTGGTGTTTACACATGGATAAAAATTTCCCAAACTCATTTTCATACAATAATTATCTTAAACTGGTCTTTACAATACTCAAAGTTATCACCTTTGAAAACATGAATATTCATGGAAGTAGAATTCACTAAAACCATTATTCTTCTGACAATGGTTTGAAACTCTTATAAACCTTGATTGAACATGGATATTATAATAAATTAATTTTTTCAATTTATGTATGGATCTAAAATAAGATCTTAATTATCCTAAAATTTAAGCTATGTATCAACCAATTTATCCCAGAATCACTATATGTTAGACTATACATTTTATAAGTGAAATTATCGACCAAAAATTATATTGAATACTTCAAAATTTAAAAGATGTGATTTATAGTATAAATTAATGTATACATGCAATAAAATCAAATATAAAACATGTAAAAATGTTTCTAAATTTTAAATAATGCACCACATTACCTTTATGTGTAATTATTAGTAATAAAGAAAATTAAAATAAGCTTATTACAAGGTAACTTGCATTGTAAGTTAAATATAAAAGTAAAAAATAAGTAGATAAATTCAATTAACCACTAAATACACTAAAAATATACTAAATAAAACAATTTTAACTCACTAATAAGATATTACATCATGAAATAATCCTCTTTATCAATTGAGTAAACATGCATACATATGCACACTAGACAAGTGAAAGTCTAAAAATAGAACTCTAAAATATAATTTTGACTCAAATAAATTTAGAGATTATTTAACTAAACATTTAAATAACTATAGTTAATTGGACTCTAATTGACACTTCTAGCTATTTTTTACGAAATTCTCAAAAATGTTCAAAATTAACCAAACAATTAATTTATGACATAAAGGAATAAAATAAATTTCCTAAACACCTAAAATATTAAATTAAATAAATCTGATATCAATAATAAAGTGCCCAAATTTGCATCATACTAAACATGTGAAAGTCAAAAGACATCAAAAAACATGATGAGAATTCTTCATGTTGGATTTAAATTTTATGTTTCGATTTGAGTATTTTTTCTTGTTGTCTCATTGTTGCTTAGCTATATATATGGTTGGTTTAGTTGTGTTAGATTTTTGAGAGGTGTCTGATAAGTGCAGATCAATCTTATGTGAAATTTTTGGATATAGTAGCGGTGATAATTTTATCCATGAGGGCTGAATTTAACAGTACCTTATACATTTCTTAAATTATATAGTGGAAGAGGAGTGTAATTGCCTCACCCATTAGAGTTTTTACCACACTAGGTTTCTCCAAGATAACTCTTGTTCATTTTTTACTTTATTTATTATCACTTTAGGTTCATGTGTAATATGAATTAATTTTTATTTCCAACACTTTTTATCTTTTTTTTTGCATTCTAAACATCATATAGTATTCATCTTCTATTCATTTGTCAAGTTAGGAGTCATATGATCCATGTTGGTGAAGCTTAGTGTTGAATATCCACCTAGTTTATGGATCAACTAATATAGCGCTATAAATTGATAAATATATAAATTAAAATAAATGATAAGATAATTAGTGGATAAATATATTTTGAAATACTAATAATATAAGCAAGAGGTAATAAAGGTATAATACTAGACTGTGAACCTCTCAAATCAATAGCTAGAGTTTTAGGTGCACTAGGACACAACCATCAGCTTATAGTCACTACCATCTAAAATTATTCCAATTTTAAAAGTTTTGTCTATATATATTTTTATATGGGGAGGTGTCCTTATTTTATGTTAAATATATGTGTGATTTTGAGGTCTGATGATGTGCATAACTCTAGAAAATTTGTATCCTTCACTTGAAACCCCATATCTACTTGAAATGATAGTTTAACCTATTAAAGGGGTTGAAAAGTGGGTCGATATGCCCCAACCACTCCATGTTAAATGGTTTAGAATGGCATACATATCTAATAATTTGAATATGGAATTCAAACCTAATGTATTTATCTCCATTAGGAGAATGTATGAAATAGTACTCATTCAATGTATATAAACTATAATATAGCCCTTGATACTTAGAAATTAGAAACATTATATTGGATCTTGAGTGCCTTAGACTTGGTTAAGACCTGATTATAGTGATTTATTGGTAAATTGTGAAGAATAGGGTAGTTATATTTAATTTGAAATCATTTGAGTATGATTTTAAGTGGTTTATATATAAATATATATAATACATTTGCGTCTTCAGTACTTCACAATGACAAGCTTGACACATATTTACAACACATGACTTAAACACTCAAATAAGGTCTTAATCTTCCATTCTCTCACACTTGAATTTTATCTTATTATTAAACCATTTTATTTTATTATTATACCTTACATGAATTCAATAATTGTTTCAAACCTACTAAATATCCTACACATACATCTCCAAAATCTCAATGTAGTCCATTTGTATACAAGTTAGTTTTGCCAAACCTAGTCTGTACGACCAATTTATAATGATTAATCTAGATGAAACCAAACCTATTCCATTAATCACTATTTTATAAAATCAAACCCATCTTTAAGGTTATCCCATCATCCTACCATGTCGGTGGTGTGATAATTTTTTCAATTAGATCCATATATAAACAAATCAAGGTCTCATTTAAAGGGATTTGGTAATGATCAAATATACATATACACTATTTCACATTGATAAAATAATACCTATGATTATAAAAGTAAAAACCCATCACTAGGAGTATTCTAAAGTTAAGTAGGAATCAATCTAAATCCAAGTCAAAGAAATCATTATCAAATGTCAAATCCAATCATTGGTTGCATACATATAGTGAAGAAGCACAATTTCATAATCGCACTAGGTGGTAAAATTATACATGGCTTGGTTTCCATGCTCAGAGTATCAAATACATATTAAACATTAAATCATTATATTATGGTGGTTGGGGTTAGTTTATTCCATCACACTTTTCCCCATTTTGGAAAGTTTCTATCCCTCATAAGCACACTTAGGGTTTCAAGGCAAAGGAGGCTTATTTATGGAGGTGTGCACATCATCAAGGTTAAATATTGTAAACACATAACAATAATATATAGGCCTATGTAATTTTATATTCACTATTCCCTTATTCCACATAGGCCAACATCAACTAGTAGGTCAATATTGACTAGTGATACGAACTCATATCGATAGAACCAACCTAGTATAGATGGTGAATTAGTTATAGAACCAACTGAATATTACACCTATATTATCTTGATATACACTTCCATAATATATTAATAGTTAGTAAATCAACCAAAAAAATTAAGTATATTAATCTCTTTATTACTTTCTATATTTAGCACATACCACTTGTCAACCTAGAAGAATCAATCTCAATCTTTTACATTCAAATTTATGCTTGAATGTCATATCTATTAATATGAATCTTACTAAAAAGTTATATCTTGGTTATATTAATATTACCCATAATAAAAATTAGGTTAAATAATATTGGTGAAACCATACACATTATGAATAGTGTTAGGCTTCCTTTAGGATTTCATCCTTCCAAGGTTTCATATTCTATATACAAGGGTTTTGAATATCATTTTTGATCTTGTTACACATTAAAATTGATCTCATATAATTTTTTTAATGATTTCATTGATTTAATTTTTATTTTTGTACACATAAAATATTTTCACCTTTTTCCATAGATCTTAATTAGGGTTTCATCCTTTTAGGGTTTTAGATTTCAGCTTTAAGGTATTTTTTAGACTAAATTTATTATTATTCCTTAAATTTATAAACTAATAATGACCATGTGGAATGAACATTATTGGTTAACAAAAGCAATGAATTTATTCTTTCCATATTATTCTACATGGATAGTGTAGTTTATTTGAGTCAATTATGTAATTAAATAACAAATAAGGATCATATCCAAATTCACTAATAAGACTAAAGTTACAAATTAAAAATACTAAGCCTTTCTCCAATAATATTATTACAACATCTAATATATATGCGTATTATTAATAATAAACAAAAAATGGCATGTATGAATCCATTTTTTCTTCCTATTATGGATTGTGCAGCATTTCATATCCACCATATTGATGGACTTATCATGAATATTGAAACTAATGATACAACTATTAAATATCGACAAGATGCCATGGAGGATGAAAATTTCATTGAATAACTTAACATGAATCCATATCAAGTTGATGGATGGAATGTGTAAACACTTAGTTTTGGCCACTTCATGCCTAAATTGGGATTCAATTCAATTTTTGACAAATGACACATTTTAAGCCTAAAAATCATCTGAATTACCCCAATTCATCTACATAAGGGATTTAATTATCTAAAATCATGACAAGGATAGCTTATTTGGCCTATTATCGTATATGCACCAATAACATAGTTCAGTTTTAACCCTAGTCAAATTATGACCTAGTAATTTGACACTTTTGGCTTATCAAGCTATTAACTCATAACATTTAAAATAATTTCCAAAATCCAAAAAGTACTACACAAGATTAATTACATTATAAATATTAATTAACTTGCTTAAACAAAATTTCTAAATCAAATTAGTGAATTTTATTTACCAAAAAAAAAAATTAGCCAAATATTGAGTTAAAGGTCAAATGAGCTAATAAAGTGATTTATTATTTCCCAAATATTCCAAAAATTATGAGTCACACTTGAAAAATATTTAAAGTGAGTTGTCATGCCTCATAAATATCTAAAACTAAGGTGTCAAGATTTCATGAATGCTTTGACCCAACCTAGGGTTAAACTAATTTAACCTAGGTTAATTTAAAATCAACCAAAGTTAAAATTTAACATAACCTCCTTAGGGTCAGAGTTAGTTCTTAAAGCCATAAATACAAGTTCCCATACTATATGCTAACAAGATTTTATGTGTAAGGTTATTCTATCAGACTACCTTCTTGAAGCCTTTGAGAGTAGTGTTATAATGCCCAATTTATACCAAGCTTCACACTAAGCCACAAGTGACTAGTGGAGAGATGCTACCACCATGGAAGAGCATTTTTAGAATACTCAAATCATCATAGGCCAAGCATGAAAATCCTTATGCCAATAAGTAAGAATCAAATTAGACAAAAGAGGTAAGAAATTTGTATTATCTTTATCTTTATTTTATGTTCTTGTTTTTTATGTTATGTTTTACCTAGTTCTTAGGAAAGAATGCTTAGTCCTAATGTATTATTATGCTTGTTTTTCATCATTTGGACTAATAAGGGACTTATCTACATTTTGTTTACTCTTCAAATACCTAAGGTAAATAATGGCACACCTGGTGGGACCATGCATCTTAGATGCCTAAGGAGAATGATATGCTTAACTTATTTTTACTAGAAAATGCATTTAATTATTCAAGTTTAGAGTTTTAGCCTTGAAATTAATGTCATTCTATTTTTTAAGTAATTGTTTACTTTGTCCTATGTAATGACAATTTTGTTTGGTACTTAAAATCCACTTAGTCACACTTGTATTTTAGTTTTTGAAACTTTTTCAAGTGCAAACAAGGCAAAGGGGCCAAAATTTTGATCACACTTAAATTTAGTGTTATTAAAAGGAACATACATTTTAGTTAGAGCTCTTAAGAGATTTTTTCACTTTATGTTTTTTTTTTTGTTATTAGATAAATTTCAAAGTTCATAGTTAGATTTCTTTATTTGCGTCAAATTAAAAAATATATTTCATGTATACTCTCCCCCCATCCCCATTAGGGAATCAGGTGACCAAAAGTGCTTAGTTTATTACCTTGTTTATTCAGTCTTGTTGTGAATAATGTCATATATGCTCTTCCCAAGATTTGAATGACTTGGGTGACCCAGAAATAACCTCTAATGTCTTTCCATTTTATTTTCTTGCATTTAACTTGTGAGCAGGAGCCTGTTTCTTCTTCACAAGTTATCTAGGGATGTATTGACCTAGGGGTTCATCTCCCAACATCATACCAACCCCACTCCATAGTGAGGTATATAAATTTGTCATGTGATATTGAGATTTCCAAGGGGTTGAGTGGATAACTTCTTTGATCTTAGATAAAACTTAGGTCAAGTCTTGCTAAACATCAAACTCTACTAATTAGTATATAGTTAGAGTCATTATGCAAAGGAATGAAACCCTTATATGGTAAGTTAGCTAGTATGAACCCAATTTCCATTATTGTTCCCTTGTGTTATCCACACTTGGGACCATTTAATGTGTTTGAGATTTATATATTTTTAGTCAACCCCACTTACTGTAGAATTTCTTTCAAAATGATGAGTACTCCTCACTCTAATTTCATGCCATGTATCAATGCTTGAGATACATATGGGGAATAAAAACTCTACCTATACTTGTACTTTAATTTTTGGATTAATACTTAATTTATCACAAGGATTGATATATCGGTGGAAAATTTAGAAGAACTTATGCGCACTTGTGCCAATTTTAGATATAAGACATGCCACTAGTGCTACTTTTATTTTCTTTGATTTTACATGTGTTTTTTTAGAATAAAATTATTTATTTGTAATATCACATCAAAATAAGTCTAAAACATCATGTTGTTTTCAAAACCCTTTAGTCTAAAATATGTTACTTTGTCTATTTTGTGTCACACTTTTTGCCTTAGAAATTTATTCCAAAACCATTTGTGTGTCACTTATTTAAATGGGGTGTCATTACACTACCCATTTCATCTAAAACATTTTCCTTAGATTTTTTATTTCAAAACCATTGTCATGACATTTATTTGAAGGAGCATTGTTATGCTATCTAAATCATTCCAATCTCTTATCACTTTTGAAACCAAGTTCCAAACCATTGTTACACATCTCTTATTTTAGACATGTGGTTATATTTTTCATTTTGGTCTATCTATTTTACCTTAGAACATTTGGATCTTTTCATATTAAATCTAAAAAATAACCTTTCAAAGTGAAAATCCCAAACTAATTAGGTTTATGCCAAAGCCTTGTCTAATTAAAGTTTAGGTTGGTTACCTTTTATGTTTGATCTAAAAGTCCCCTTGCATTGACCTATCTACTATTGTTTGTTTTGTACCTTATTTGAGAGTCATTTGAGCCAAGTTATTTCCATGTACTTTATTTTAAGTTTGTTATGTTGAATTTTAAATGTCTTAGTTCCATTATTCTAATAGTCTCTTGTGAATCAAATATAAAGTCTTAGTGAGCCAATTACCAATTGTCATTCAAGCTAATTTCATTAGTTTAGTTTTTTTTCAATTTCTTGTTTGAGTTCTTTGTTTCTGATCCTATCCTCATTTTTCATGCTAAAAATTATAACCACCTTTGTGAAAATTAGTATCATTTATTACACCATTTTCAAGTTTGTTTTTCTCTACCTTTACCTGGTCTAGTTGTTTTACCATTTATGCCTCTTTATAAAAAACTAAAGGTTGTTTGTCTTTAGATCTTAGTTGTTTATTACTTTTAGACCCTTTATTTTTCATGAGACCTATTTATAAATCTAAACATGACTCTTTACACATGTAGTGAGACCATGTATAATGTGGACTATGATAACTTTGTAACCAATGATCATTTTATTCAAGAGTCTTATGATGGCGTAGCTTATGAGATATATCCCTATCCATATTATAACATTACATACATTTAATAAAGACATGACCTATTAATTAATTTTTAACTAAGTTATAAGTCATGCATTGTTATGGGATAGTTGTATGTTATTTTGGTTACATGATTAAAAATTTATGATTTAGTTGTATTGTATATTATTTATATTATGATCTTGTTGATTTTTTATTACAGTAGTGTTTTATGATATATATTATGATGTTATGGGTTAACTATCTTCTTATCATGAGTTAGATGTAGGAGAGTTTCATCCCTCAAAGCATGATGGAGAGAGATCATCACCAAAGAGTATGGCATAGATGGAGGTGTTGGGGGATGATAGAGGGATGGCTAGAACACATGCACACACCACATTAGATAGTACTCATTATATGAATTATTGAATTTTTAGTGTTAGAACATTTTGATGTTATTTGTATTTAGATAATTGATTAGGTGTGTGTTAGTTTAGTTTAATACTTGTAGGTGGAATTAATATTGTGTGATTACATTATGGATATTATACATAGATTTATTGTATAATGTGGTAGTATAATTATGTTATGTTATTGAATTCATTATTGTTAATGCTTAAGATAAAGTAAATGTTGAGATTTTGTGTCCCAAAAATATCATTACATCTAAAACCCTAAGGGATACACCCTTTTTTAGGGAAAACATTTAATTCTCCAAAAATCCATTTTTTCCTTTACCCATCTGATAGAATCTGGGACTCTAGATGAAATTTGCACCAGTGCAAATTACTTCATGGGTTATGGGTCCAATGAGGCACCCAACCCTACAATCCACATAATCTAAAACTCACCATACACTTTGCATGTTCTTTAATGTGAAAAATACATGGTGGGATGCTTATCCCACCAGGAAGTCATTCGATGGAATCCATAAGTTGATACACACATTGCACATTTCACAATGTGCAAAGTACATGATAGGATCTGGATCCCACCAACCAAAAAGTCTACCCATGGAGGGTGGCCCTGATTCAAGTAGGTCCAACTTCTATTGGTTTACCCAAGACCTTTCTCATGAGAAATAGATTTTGAAGTGTAAATTACACATTTTTATACAAATGTGTAAAGAGCACACTAAGCTCCACTCCCCACTAAACCATTTAACCTATAATGTAGAATAGACCTATTCCAAGTAGGTCCAACCTCTGCTAAACCTATCGACACCTTTCCATGAGAATCAGAGATTAAAGTGCACATTGTATATTTTTCACAATGTGCATGATGAACCCTACCTCAAGCCAATCCATTTCCATTCATGGAGAATGGACCTAATTTAAGTAGGTCTAAAATATGCTACCAACCACCATTACTCACATTTAATGCAAGTTTTTCTATATAAATTTAGGTTGTTTTGCTAAAGATTATCATTTGATTATCTCTTTTAATCTTGTTTTAGAGCTCCAGTCTATCATCCTCACCATTTTCAAGGCCACTATCAAACATATGCCTAGCCATGTTAGCTACACCTAGCCATGTCACTTACATCTACCAAATGGTACTCCTCTTATATTTTATCCCTTTTGTCTCCATCTTTAAAAGATTTTTCCCTTGCATAATTTTCTTTCCATTTTAATTTTTTCTTTTAAGTCTAGTTTTCTAGTAGTTGGTTGGTTATTTTCACATAATTTGTGTGTCTGGTTTAGCATTTAGTTCTTTAAGGCCTAAATAGTACATCTAGGGCATACTACAGTTTCAAGATAAAATCTTCCAAAAATCTCCAGCTATTCTTCATCTAGGGATTTCACATTCAAAATCAAGCCCTTTTCATTCCTAAGGCATAATCCTTCCATTCAAAATAAGAATATTACCCCCAATATTCATTTCCTCTTAGTGTCCCTATAGATACTGGGCGTGTTCCAAACACCCTTAACCTTCATAGATTTCCATTGCACTATGAATAGTGGATGTGCCTCAAGCACCTCCCACTTTTGCTAGGAAGCCAACATATTTGAAGCACCATGGAAAGTGGACCTACCTCAATTATGTCCCACCTCTACTAGAGATTCTTTAGTCATATTCACTACAGACATTAGATGTGCTATGAACACCTCCAAGTTTTGCTGAAAGGAACAAGTGATCCATACACCTATAGTTTCTACCAACTTCCATAGTTGGTTATTCAAAGGATTTTTCTATAATCTCCATGTTTCACAAAGATATAAAGTTCAAATAAAAGGGAGATAAATCAATTTTTTGTTTAGAATGTAACCTCATAGAAATCAATGATATAGATTTAGTCATACTGACTTGGGAGACTTCCAATATAGAATAGGGGCAGAATTTAAAAATGACTAGATACAGAGTATTTATGACTTTGGACTTCCAAAAGTTTTAGATTTTTCCCTAAAAATTCAAAGTCTTGAATTGATCCTGATGATGGCCCAATACTATGACCCCAATAGGAGGCAAGTGTATAATGATAAGGGAGAAAATATTCTAGATCTAGACTCTGATTACATCAACATAGTATTTACCATTCCTAAGTTCAAAATTTATCTAGATATAACTCCCAAAATGCTTTCACAGTTCTATGAGGATAATAAATATGGATGACAAAATATTATCAACAAATAATGGCTCAATACCCCTAAGCACTCCACCAAATTGCCCAAGATAATGTATATGTTTGATTTTATAGAGGTAGGAGATGTTATAAGAGTAATTGACAGTCCTAATGCCTAGTGTTATGAAAAGTGGATGTACTAGTATATCTAGACCATTTGAGAGAATAAAAAAATATATACATTGGGAATAATTAATTAGTGATTCTCTCTAATAATTATTCAAGGTTAAAACCTCAAAAATAATTTACATGACCTCATACATTGTTTATGTTTTCACTAAGGGGATATTATTCCTAGGCCTCAATGTCATTCTTGATGAAATAATAAAAGTGTAAAACTACTACCCTGACCTCACCCTTTATGATAGTAAGCAATAGTTTAGAAAAGTTAATGATTATTTCATCTACAACACCATCACCATGTTCAATCTATAAATTAAGAGGGAGAGGTTCTTAAGGGAGGCAAAAGAGGACATAACTAAATGGGGATCATTATTTATACAATTCTCCACGTATTCCTCCATTAGGGTAGTAGGCTTTAATGGTTGTCCCTTCACCCTCCCCCAGTATGAAAGTGATAAATGGGCATTATTGGAGTTGGTGCAAAAACTAGCAAAAACACATAAGCTTCTCTCAGATAGACACAAAGTAGAGATTCATTTCCCTATTTCTATTGGTTTTTATAAATGCCAAACTCTTTTGAAGGTGATAGGTGTAGAGGCAAAGATGAACCAAGTAACATTAAGGACCCTAGAGTCTAAGCCATATTTTGACCCATATATCAAAATCACTCATGCATTAGAGTTATCTTCATATGAACATGTACCATATTATGAATATTATTGGGAATATTTTGATGATGAAGATATGGTTAGAATGAGGGAATACTCAATAATATCCCTATAGAAAATAAAGGATTGTGATCTAGAACCATTCCTTGATTATATGGAAGATGATGTTTCTAAAGTGTATCCATTATACATTTCCTATATCATTTTGAAACCCCTACCATCAGTCAAGTGGTCAGTTCTCAAGTCATTTCTCTATTTGATAGAATAGCCCATGTCATCAATAGAACTATTAATTGGATAAAGAGTAAAAGGGTGTAAATTATAATAGAAACACTAAGAGTTAAAGAAAATATCTTGATATTAAAAGTATAAGGTGTAACACCAATAGTAGAGGGCCTTAGTGAATCATCAATGGGACCTAAGTAGAAAAAGAAGAATAAAACAAAGACTAAGGCTAAAAAAGAAGAGTCAAACAAAGAAGGATAAGCTGCACATGAACCCATAGATATTTTATTAGAAGAGACAACACCAACAAAATAAGGATCTCCTACTTTAGATCCTATAACACCAACTCCTATTTCTATTATCCCCCCTTCTACTTCTATATTATAGGAAGCTTCAACACTTCCACTAGTTGCCTCTTCTTCCTGAGCACCTCAAGTTTCCATTACATCACAAATATTAGCTCCTCTCCATCCACTCATTCCCACTTTATCCACCTCTACACCACCTCAATAATCCAAGTGCAAACAACACAAATAGTTCTAAGTATCACTTAGGGTCCCCTTATAGTGGGAATCCACGTTTCTACATCACTTTCCCTTCTTCCCACTTCTTCTTCCCCATTCGATCCACTTCCATTTTTTATTCCATTCATAATTCCTTTTACTTCATCATGATTAATCCCCAACACCACTCAATAATACATTCCCTTAGATTCAATCATTTTGAACACCATATTTTAGGCCACTTTAACCTTTGGAGTGAGTATTGTTCACTCTTAAACTCAACCCACCATTTTCACCTCACCAACCCTGAGTGGCCCCACACACCTAGTTGATAAATTTAGTTCCTTGACTTCCACCCTTCCACCTATTCCTAAATTCATGATCCCCACTTTTATTTCTCCCACTTCCCCCATTTCCACTAATTCATCCATACCATCAATTGAGCTTGGAGAAACTCAAACACTTGGTGAAGTAATGGGTTTACAAGCTATTGGTAAGGATAAAACTTTGTAAACACATCCTATGTAGTTAATAGTTCCATCTTTCAAAGAGCCCCCCTTAGACATAATATGAGTTAGTGTAGCTACATAAACTATAGGTTATTTTCTAACTATTTTAGATGAATAAAAATTTGCACCTAATTGGTTATCCTAATCAGTGGGCAAAAGAGGAAAATCATGATTGATCCTAGCACTTTGGACTTTAGTATGACTAAAGTCAAGAAGAAATCAAAACCTACTCCTATTACCCTTTCAATAACATTCACTGATGACAAGGCAGAGAGATATGTTGAGGTTATTGTTCCCCCACCAGACAAATCAAAGGAAGATCTTATGGTGATAGATTATTAGGTCTCTCATATACACCTTGGTAGGCAGACAAGAGAAGGGCTCAAGCAAAAGGTGTAGTTGGGCATCAATTTTCTCTTCCAAAAAATTGACCATGATAAAACTACCAAGGATTAAATTAAAAGGAAGGTTGATTAGTTGAATAAAGCACTTAACCAATTCATAAAGCTTGGTGAAACATCATAACAACCATAGACAGTGCAACCAATGAGTCTAGTGTTTCTACTCATTTTCGCTTTTACATTCAGAAGAAATGAGAAACTAAAGGTAATGGTCAGGGGTTTGTACGTACCCGTATTAAGCTACGCACCGTATCTAGATGATTGAAGGAGCTCCTCTTTGGCTGTGGAGGATGACACCTATAGATAAGAAAGACTTAAACAAAGAAAATGTTAGATGATATATGGTGGACTGCCAAGCAAAGCTTAGTCCCAGAAGTGCAAAGACTTCCTTGAGGGATGACAGTCCACTTATTTGACAAAAGAGTGTTGCTAGAAAGAGAAATAATGAAAGGCTAAAGAAGAGAAATAGATAATGTGTACCTGATTCCTGCAATCTTCCTCTCACAATTGCCGATGTCAGTTAGTCTGCCATCATTGGTTGGTCAATGTTGCCAATGTTGGTTAGGTTGCTGACATCAGTAGGGGTAATGGTCCTTGGATAGGACTCAGGGTTATGTCCATGGTTGATAGAGGGATTCTATGGGTTTAAAAGGTCTGTGCAGGGTTGTAGGGAGATGAATAAGGCCCACAGAAGGACAAAGGTAGAGGCTAGGTTGTCAAAAAGGGTAAGGGTAAGAGGATGGCTTTTCAGCCTCTCCAGGGGGACAGTCAAGTTTGGTTGAAGGTCGGGTCTAGTCTGGTTGATAGTATTTAGAAATAGTAAATAGAAACTAATTACTAATGCTTTCTAAATTACTAAAATGAAAGGACATAAGAATACTTAGCTCTTGCTTGTTGAAGAACCAGAGGTGTTGAAGGCTTGTCCCTGTGTGGCTGTCATTGAGTCCTCATGTAATGTTTCCAACCTAATGTTTGGAATGATTTATGTAGAGTCTCTATATCCTAAAGAGCGTTAGTTGAAGTCTGATGATTGGTTTTAGAGAGTATCTGTCGATGTCCAAGTCCAAATAGAAGAGAGTCCTAGATAAGAGTCCTAGAGTGATTCCAGCATCTAAGAGCCAGAGAGAGAGAGAGTCTAAGAGGAAGTCGATTCAAGTGTCCAAGAGCTCGTAACTCGACATGAGAAGTTAGTTTATGTAACTGACATTAGCAGTTCCACTGGTGTCAGTCAATAATTGACCAATGTCAGTGGGTGTAGAATGGGTAAAAGGGGCTATTTTTATCCCTTCACTCGTTCTTCATCTGCCAAGTGTAGTTATCATTGGTGAACGGTCAAATGGTGGGGTTATTAAGCATGAGGGTTAGTTAGGAGGTTAGGAAGGAGTGAGAATAGGTCTTAGATGAGTCATAGGGTGAGAAATGGTCTAAGGGCAAGATGTCCAAGGTGAGGTGTCCACGGTGAGGTGTCTAGGATGATGTCATTAATTTAAAATAAGTAATTTATTTTAAATTAATAAGGTGTGTGAGGGTTTAGAATGGGACCAAGGGGTAGACACAATTTAGGTGTCTACATTTTCCCCCTTTTATCTTGTTGGTTGTTCTTGATGAACTGTAAGACAAAAATAGGATTTAGTTTCCCCAAGTATGGATGAGGTATTCCTCCTCAAAGCGGGAGTTGAGGGAAGGTAACCTGATGTCGGGTGCCAATTTGATAGGCAGTGGATGAATATGATGAAGTTAGAGTCTGAACATTGCAATAGTTGAGATTGCGCATATACCACTTCACATGATAGATAGATCAAATTATTGCGGTCAAAGGTCAAGGAGTGCTAAAATTGAAGTAACCAGTCCCCAGCATTTCATCGTAGCTGATTGGGTTAAACGATCAAAGCTATAGCTCTAATGGTCATTGTGTTCCAAGTATCCTAGGCTTAGGAAGTGCTCCTAGAAAACATGAAAATGTCACAAGTAGTGGGGATCAACTTGGGTGTGATTTGATACTTATGAGGGTCATAATGTGAGGTGTGCATAATTTTGCTAACTATTCGTGAGGTAGCATATATGCAATCAAAACAACCAAGGCAAAGTTGTCTCGAAAGTGGTCATTGTCTGAGGAGATAGTCACAATCTCCAAAGTGGTTGGTCAAGTCAAGTTGAGATATAAGTGATCTCAAGTATAGTGTGTGTTGTGGATGGGGAGATGTATGTGATCTCCAATGTGCCCCATGAGAAGTCTAGGTAACTCATTCAGTGTCAAGTCTGGTTGTTTGGTCATGATTTTGGACTAGGTTTAGTCATGGTTAAAGGTTATATGGTTGGTCCATCAGGTTGATGAACAAATGAATGTGGCTGAGTTAACCCTAAAAGACATCATGTCATCTAAGTGCTGCCTACATAGCCCCTATTTTAAGGGCCTCAGGCCAATGTAGTTCTCCCAAAAGGGAGGAAGGGTTAAAGATGTTGATAGTTTGTTTGGTCATGTTAATGTTGTCAGCATTTCCCATGTGTGTGATGGTACATGCTTGAAATGATGAAGGGTATGATGATGTTACATCATTTTCTATATTATGTGATGGTGTATTTTATAACATTGGTTATATGGTTTTTCATTCTTAGCAATTTTCCATATTGGTGATGGTGTATGCTAAAAATGAAATGAGTATATTTATGCTTCAGCAAGTTTCTATATTAGTGATGGTATATGCTTGACATAAATTGTGTATGGTTGATAGTTTCCATGTGTATTATTTTCCATAGAAACTAGTGTAAATGGACTATGATAATGTTAGTAGTCTGAAAAAGGTTTGGTTTGGTTTGGTCTGGTTTGGTCTGGTTAGATAATGATTTGGTTGTATGTGACAAAGATGTAAGAAGTGAAAGGTGTGTTTCTCTTTCATTGACAAGAACTATAATGATGGAATAGATAAGGTTTTTGTAAATAAAAGCCATATTCATGCATTACGTCGTTGACCATTGGTTTATGTTAGAGAAGTTGTTGAATCACTTGACATTAAGTGAGCTCAAAATCCCTTGAGTGTGTTGGGGTAATAGGTATGTTTAGGTGATTTGAGAGGGTAGGGTAGCCCTTTTTGGTAGGAATAACCTTGCCCCTTTTATAGGTGACCCTGAGAATGACTATAGACAAGTCCATGACTTAATAGTTTGTAGACTGATCAATGCGGAAAGTCTACTTGAGGATGTTGTTTTGTTTTATGGTCATGTTGTGCTGTGTATGTAGCAAAATTTAGGCATAGTCATCCTTCGAGGGAGTGATATATATTGTGCTTTATATGTTTGGAAGTCTTGATAGCTATCCTTCAAGGGAACAGTCTATTAATTTTAGCAATGATGCAGCTATCCTTCGAGGGAGCAGTCTACACTTATAGTTTATGACCTTTTGGTAGGCATCCCAATTGTATGTTTTTATTTTTGACTAAATTTTTTGGTCATGGACTGGACTATAGAGGTTTAAGGGTTCCCTTTTCTTATTACAAAGCATTCATGTTTGATAAAAGGGTTAACTAATGTTGGGAAAAAGGGTTGAAAGGAATAGGAATGATGATGATGGGGGTTGCTCAAGGGATGAGCTCAAGTTAAACGTCAAGTGAATGATTACTTGACTAATAGTAGAATGGTCATAGATGTAAGGAATTAAAGGGCTTAGGTTTTGGTTGGCCTTCGAGAGAAGACAAATGATAAGTCCCTGATCCATGCTTGTGTAAGGTCTAAGTCAATTAGGAGCAAACTTGACCCATTTACTTCTTTCCAGATTGGTCACATGTTGGTCTTCTGTAGGGACAAGATCTCTGATTTTGAAATCTCACTCTTTTAGATTATTATTGTGGGCATGGTTTGGTCGATGTTGGATGTGAAGTTAGTTAGTAGGTTGTTGGAATTTTGTACAATACCAAACATAGTTGTTGCAGTCTTGGTTAAGAGTGGGCCAATAATAGCCCAAGTGGCAGATGCGCTTGGCAATTGAGTTACTACTAAAATGTTCCCCACAAATCCCATCATGGACTTGTTTGATGACATGGGAAGTCTTAGTGATTGTTAGGCATTGGATAAGGAGGCTGTCTAGACCTCATTTGTAGAGAAGTCCCCCTAGCATGGTGTAGTGAGCAGTGTTCTTGATAAAATCTTGTCGTCTATTGCTAGAGAGTTTGGGAGGGATGATAGAATATGTCAAGTAGTCAACAAGTCATTTCTACCAAACGTCATGTGGACTAGAGCGGTTAGGAGGAGTTTCCCCTAGAGATGATGGTTAAGACATGTCCAAGATAAAAATCTTGGGTTGTGTTAGTTGAGAAGTCTTGATGAATAATGGATATGTCAAAGGTGTAGAAGTTTAGTCTTTTTCTTTATTCTTCATGGTTTGGGGCCTAGTGGCCACATGAACAGTATTGATTTCAAATAAAGGAGTGGAAGGTGGTAAAGGGACCATAGTCTTGTATGGGGATCCCAATTTAGGTGAAGAGATTTGGGATGATGTCGGTGATTTGTCAAAAAAATGGTCAAAAGAAGCCTCAACATGAGGGGTGTCATTTTTCAAGTGTTGGCGAATGGAAACCTTAAGGGCACAATAATGGTCAGTATCATGTCCAGGTGTGCAATGATAGCAGTAGATTTTAGTGTCATTGAACCAAGATGGTTTTAGTCTGAGAGGTTTATATGGTTTAATAGGTGAAAGAGTGATGCTCGAAGATTGTAACAATCGACATAACATCAAAGCATAAGACCCCTTTAATGGGTTTGTGATCTTTGTTGCAGTAGGTGTTGACAACTTCTATTTAGAAGTTGTAGGAGGAGTTTGTCATACCACATTTTTAGTTGGTGGTGTGGTCAAAGGTGTAGATGGAACTTGCTTGGTGAGAGGTGCCGAATGTTTTGGAGGATGTATGTTTTTGATGGGTGAAGGGAGTAATGGAGGCAATTTGCCTCTATGAGGTGTTGAAATAGGGAGCACTCCTTTTAAAGTGGAAGGATGTGGACCCAAGATAGATGTTAATGGTGAAGGTGGGGGAGAAATTCTCTGATGTGGTTTAGGAGCCTTCTTTAGTTTAGTGTGAGGACTACTATTTTAAGGGGTGAGGTTCAAGTCTACCTTCACTGGATCTTCTTCGGCCGAAGTGGGTGAGGTGGTAAGTTCCTCTCTCGGCAGAGAAGGGATTAGAGATTGTGGATCTTCAGTTGGATAGAGCATAGGGATGGTCATGGCTTCGACATGTGGTCTAGGAGTGGGGCAATTATGATCCCCCATTGATGATAAGAAGGATGAGGGCGAGGCAACTAGCATTGGTGCCATCAAAACATCCTCCAATATGGGAGAGTTCAAAGTTGACTCTCTTACATGTGAAAGGGGGGTGGATGGAGGATTATCCTCCATTGGTGGAGGACAAATAGGAGAAGAAGACTCTTCTACCCATGATAGACAAATAGGAGAAGAGAGTTCTTTTACCTATGGTGGACAAATAGGAGAAGGGGGCTCTTCTACCTGTGATGGACAAATAGGAGAAGAAGGCTCTTCTACCTGTGGTGGAAAAATAGGAGAAGAAGGCTCTTCTACATGTGGTGGACAAATAGGAGAAGAAGGTTCTTCTACCTATGGTGGAAAAATAAGAGAAGAAGGCTCTTCTACCTATGATGGACAAATAGGAGAAGAAGGCTCTTCTACCTGTGGTGGACAAATAAGAGAAGAAGGCTCTTCTACTTGTGGTGGATAAATAGGAGAAAAAAGCTCTTCTACCTGTGATGGACAAATAGGAGAAGAAGGCTCTTCTACCTGTGGTAGACAAATAGGAGAAGAAGGATCTTTTACCTGTGGTAGACAAATAGGAGAAGAAGGCTCTACTACCCGTGATGGACAAATGGGTTGATTAACCTCTTTGGACTGTGGAAGAGGTTGGTTAGAAACCATGTCGACCATGCATATATTATGCTCTTGAAGGTCATCATTTATGGTCTGAATGTTATTCTAACTGGGGGGATGATTAGGGAATGGTTGTCTAAAGATATCTATGTTGTGGTTAGCCAGCACATTTGGGTTATCCAAAACAAGATCCCCCTTATCTAGCATGTCTTGAATAATGTTTTTGAAGGCTTCATAATTGTTTGTGTCATGACCCTTGACATGATGATAGCTACAAAAGTCATTTTCCCTATACCAGGCAGGGATGGCTTTTGAGGGGTCAAATTGAGGTGGTCAGATTTGAGGGAGATTGAGGATCCCCTACTTGATGAGTTTATCCAACATGAAAGCATATGATTCTCCTATTGGAGTGTATTGACATTGTACGTATCATTGTTGGAATTGTTTTGTGATGCTTTGTGATGTGGAGGGTTCAGAGTGGTTCATTGTGGTAGATGATGATCTAATAACCATAGTGTTTGTTGATCCCTTGGACTTGGAGTTGGAAGAAGAAGGGTCATTAGCTTTTGCGTTAGTATTTTTACTATGTAATGTGACCTTGTCTTCTTCAACACCGTAGAGTTCAAGCTTTCAGGCCATGGTGAAAGCTTCATCAAATGTGCGGAATGTTTAAACCTGCAAAGTGGATGAGATGTGCTTGGCACGTGCTCTTGAAAAGAGCTTGATGATCTTAGGTTGAGGTAATGAAAAGGAGAGTTGTTTGATCAAACCTCTCCAACGGGCAATGAAATCAGTTATTGATTCATCATCAAATTGTTTAATAGAATATAGGTCTGTGATGGAGACCTTTTTGGTGATGCTAATTGAAAAGTGGTCAAGAAATAGTTGTGCTAGTTGAGTGAAAGAAAAGAGAGAATGACTGGTAATAGAGCTATACCAGTCAAGGGCAGCCCTCAAAAGTGACATGGGGAATGTGTGAAGTAATAACGCATCATCGTGTGCTATGAGGTAACAAGCGTGTCTAAATGCTCGTAGATGTTGTTGTGGGTCCTCTTTACTCTAAAATTGAGTAAATTTGGGGAGTTCCCACTAGTTTGGATATGGTCGAATAGGGATTGAAGGATGGATGGGTTCATTGTAGATTTGTTTGTATGAAAAAACTTTGCTTGAATCAGAAATGGATGTCTCTAGGTGAGACATCTTATCCATCAGCATCTTAATTAGATCTACTGATGGGTTGGTAGGTGGGGCACCCCCTAGGTTGTAAGGTACCTGGAAGGTGTTAAGAGGGGCGTATGATGTACTTGGTTGTGTTTGTATAGGTGCAACATATTGGTTGTTCGTCATAGGAATTGATGTTAAGGTCAAGGGAACTTGTGCCATGAAGTTGGAAGGCACAAGTTGACTAGATACCACCAAAGGTGGTTGAATGGTGGCATTGGTAAAAGGATAGGTAGTCACTCCCACATTTATAGGTGCAAGAATGTGTGGAGTCGAGACAATCAAATTTTGATAAGGTGTAGAACTTGGTTGAATTTATTGTGGTTGAGGGGGTACAGAAACCCCAATGGAGGTAGGTCCAAAAATAGGAGAGGCCAAATTTTGAACATTGGCCATGGTCGGGTTAATATTTGAAGTAGTGGCTTGAGTGGTCATAGGTTGGGTAGCGGACACTGTTGATATCATTGTCTCTTTAGTAAGAGGAGTTGGCATCCCATAAATAGGGGTACCTAAAGGACCTCGTGTTTGGTTTCTTGTGAGATAGTGTTAGAGAGCCTTGACATTGTGGTCAAGGAATCTCTCAAAGTCTTGATCTCCTTCGAGAACAATAGGAGATTGAATGGTGGGGGTAGGCTAGATAGGAGTATGTTCAATATCTGAAGTATACTCCATTTGGTGACTTGATATGAAAGGCGAGGGTGGAAGTGGTTGTTGCCTCGCATGGTCAACAAGAGTTTTGGCCTGACCGTGTGTCAAAACCATTGAAGGCAAAAAGAGTCAGGTTCCAAAAACTGTGTGTTTTAGTTTTAGAAAACCAAAAGGTTGTATTTGATAGCAAAAAGGTTGGGTTTTAAGCTTTCTATTTTGGAAGAATTTTTTTGACAGTAACCAACATCAGTGGAAAAACTGATGTCAGTGGAGATATATTGCCGACGTTGGTTAAAAATTGATTTCGATGAAGATAAGTTGCCGACGTCGGTGGAAAAATTGATGTCGGTATCTGTAAATTTCCAAAAACTCAAAAAACTAAAAGTTTTTAGAAGAAAAAGAAAGTAAAAACCCATGATATGGTGCACAGCTTAATCTCGATATGTACAAACCCCTGACCATTACCTTTAGTTTCTCATTTCTTCTGAATGTAAAAGTGAAAATGAGTGGAAACATTCTGGCATGCCTAGTGGGACAGTCAGGTCTGGTTGAAGGTTAGGTCTGGTCTGGTTGATAGTATTTAGAAATAGTAAATAGAAACTAATTACTAATGCTTTCTAAATTACTGAAATGAAAGGATGGAAGAATACTTAGCTCTTGCTTATTGAAGAACCATAGGTGTTAAAGACTTGTTCCTGTGTGGCTGCCATTGAGTCCTCATGTAATGTTTCCAACCCAATGTCTGGAATGATTTCTACAGAGTCTCTGTAGCCTGGAGAGCATTAGTTAAAGTCTGATGATTGGTTTTAGAGAGTATATGTCGATGTCCAAGTCCAGTCGGAAGAAAGAGAGTCCTAGATAAGATTCCTAGAGCGATTCCAATGTCCAAGAGCCACAGAGAGAGAGTCTAAGAGGAAGTTGATTCGAGCGTCTAAGAGCCCATAACTTGACGTGAGAAGTTGGTTTATGTAATTGATGTTGGCAGTTCCACTGGCGTCGGTTGACAGTTGATCGATGTTGGCGGGTGTAGAATGGGTAAAAGGGGCTATTTTTAGCCCTTCGCCTGTTCTTCATCCACCAAGTGTAGTTGTCATTGGTGAACGATCAAATGGCAGGGTTATTAAGCATGAGGGTTAGTTAGGAGGTTAGGAAGGAGTGAGAATAGGTCTTAGATGAGTCATAGGGTGAGAAATAGTCTAAGGGTGAGGTGTCCAAGGTGAGGTGTCTAGGATGATGTCATTAATTTAAAATAAGTAATTTATTTTAAATTAATAAGGTGTGTGAGGGTTTAGAAGGGGACCAAGGGGTAGACACAATTTAGGTGTCTACATCTAGATCAAGCTATAATTGATTTGGTATAGGAGATTACTCACATGGGAAGGGCTGAAAAAGAATGGTCTGAGGATCTGATTATGAGAGGAAATAGGGCCCTCATAGTAATGATGGAACATTATGGTATCATCATAGAGAGAAACAAAATTTTAAAATCATAGATTAGTAGTTATGAAGGAGAGGTCTAAAATTTGAAAATATATTATCCCAAGTTGATAGCCATAAATTTAATTAATATTAATACCTTCATTGTTGAGAATATATTGAATAAATCTATCTAGCATGAAGAATTACATAGGGTTGCCCAATTCCAGATAAGGATAATGATCGAGTCTACTGAGTGAGCTAAGGAGGCTCATTATAAAGCTATTGATGTGATATATGATATTCATGGCATGATGAACTTAATGTCATTCCAACCAATGGATGATTTTGGCAATCTATTATAGGCATAATAGGTCTAGGAACATTTTAAGGTAATAGTTGAAAAGGAATCAACAAAAGACATAGTCTTGGCCTTAAGTTCAATTCATAGGTTTATCAAATATGGAAAAGCATTTGATTAAATGAGAACCAAAATGTAACGTATAAGGACTTTCTAAAGAGAGTTATTTGATGTACAAGTAGACTATGTAGCTTCTAACATTTATTATTATAGGCTAGATGAAGAGCAAAGATAGGAAATATTCAAGGCCTTTGATGTATACTTAGAGAAGCTATGAGCAGAAAATGACAAGAAAGTTGAAGCTAGTTTGAAGACTAATTAATTTTTCCTCTCCTTTGGATATTTTCAAATTTTACTGTCATGTGTATTTTCATTTTGAAGACATTATAATTTGTAATTTAAAATTACAAATTGAAGTTGTGTATTTTTTATAACTCTTTTGGAGAAAGAGAAGACATTTATTTTTCAATTTATACCATTTAAATGTGGAAGTTGAAAATTTTACTTTCTATTTTAATTAATGTGAAATTAAAAAAGTGCAAAGTCATAAAACACAAATTTCATGGTCCTTTTGGTAAAAGTGATAAAGGTTTGAATGTTGAAAAAGTCTCACATTAATTTTGCACACTAGATTTTTCAAGGAAAAGAGATTTGAAATTTTATTTTCAATATTAACTTTTATTTTTTGAAGACCAAGTTCATTTGGGCACCATTTCCTGGATGAGGATTTATTTTCAACCCTCATCCATGGAGCCTTGTATGAATATCTCCAGATACACCAAGATCACCTCCATATTTATGCCCAACTCATGCACATAGCACAAGCACTCCCATGAGTCCAAAGCACCAAAAATAGAGGAACTCACCCTCTTTACATGAGGTGTTCTAGTTTGCATGATTTCTTTTATTGGGTGTTAAGATTTGACAAACTACATGTCTTTTAAGACATATGTTGTATAAATATGGGTATACCTAATGGCCCAATGTATCTTTTTGTTGTTAGTGATATTTTTTTGCATTTTGAATGTATTTGTTACAAGTTGTAGCCCTTAGAGAGAAATAAAGTTGAAGTTTTTATCTTTATTATCTCTGGAATCTCTATGTTGTGCAAGTTATCTGATTCTTTATCAAAGTTTTTGTCTTTTATTTTAGTCTCAAAAGAATTCATCTATGGTATTTTACCCTCTTGATAGTATTATTTGAAATAAATATCTTTTCCCCTTTGTTGAAGAATAGATAAAATATTACCTCTAATGTCTAAATTGGCATAAGTTTATGCTTAAAATAAATTCAATCTATTTTTTGCCCTATTTTGCTTTCTAAGAAAGCATCTGGATCCACTATATAATTTTGATGTAATCGCTATACTTTTAGTTTTTCTACAATTTCAATTTCTTTAAAACCCTTTTCCCATAAAATCCCTAGTTTAGTATACGAGAGAACTAAAGAGAAAAATTCTTGAAAGGATGATATTTCTATCAGTTTGCATAAAATTTTAGTGAAATTAATCTGGGCTTCTCCAAATATTAACCTCAAATTGCTAAGATCCAATGTCTTTAGAGGTTTTTCCATTGTTTCATATGGCACTTGCACAACAAGATATATAATTAATACAAGTTCAATCCTATGTGATAACAATTTTTGGCATGCCCAATGAGACCCAAAAATTATACAGAGATAGGTGTTATTCTCATCAACCATTATACAAGTTTTGTGAAAATATCAAAGAACCTAGTGACTCCACTAGCTTATGGACTCATGAGTTTAAGGTGATGTATACCAAGCAACCAAACAAGATCATCTACCAAAGGTAAGAGGGATAATTTTTTAGAATTTTCATTTCCATAAAAAAAAGGAACAAAATTAATCACCTCCCAACCTAATGTATATCCTATAGTTTTATTCCCATCCCCTTTGGTCACTCTAATCAACTCTATATCCATCACAATGGCTAGAAATTAGAATTTCATAGCTTTTAATATAGCTAGTCTACTCATTTTGGCCTAGCATGATGATATACCAGTCTCAACCTTAAAAATTATACCATATTTTACTAGTGGAACTTCTACCACTACTTCAAAATATATACAAGACATTGCTGACCTTTGCTCAATCCATAACATGGTTGAAGATAATGTTACAATTAGACTCCTAGTCTCCTCTTTTAAGGGGAAATATTTACAATGGTACAGAGGTCTCCCTCCCACCTCAATCTAAGTTTGGGATGAGTTAGGCACTATAATTTGTTCCCACTTTGAGGATAAGTGTGATCACCTTTCCTTGGTCGAACGGTTGACTACTATTCAACAAGATCCTCATGAAAAAATGACTGACTTCAATTACCACTTTGATAAGACTTAGAACAAAATTCCAATCTTGGTTAAACCCACTTCAAATAATGCCTTCTTATCATTAGAATAAATTTATATATAAAATGGGCTTCCTAAGAAATATTATAAATAAGTGATTATTTAAATATAAATTTAAAAAACCACTTAACTACATGGGTTAAGTGAGGCCACATATCTAATTAATGAATCTTAAAAACACTTTGTTCACTATACTTTCTATATTTTTAAAATAGTCTTTCAATTATTTTATCTCACAAAAAACAAAATCAATCTTATGTTTCTAAAACTTTCACAATCTAATGACATTACTTTTTTTTTAATTATCATTTTTATTCTCCTTGTTTTGGTGGATTTACATTAAAAATTCTATTATATTTTTAAAAACATTATATTTTATTAAAAAAAAACATTCCCTACATTAGATTTTAATACTCAAGCATTCTAATATTAATATTTATAGATAAGATCAGTTATAGATGGGACAACGGTGTGATTTAATGATCCTTAACTTAGATAAAATTTATGGATTTTGTAAGCTTACTCCTATACAAGCATAACACCATTGAAAAATGTGTAGTTAATTCATTATTTGTTGAATATGATGATTCTCATAAGGAAATCAATCCATCTATTGGTTAACAAACTCATAAATAGTGATTGCATTATAATCTATGACCACATTAATATATCATATGAATGTGATTTTCAAGGGAATATGACCAATTTTTTTCAGATCAGCACCCATTTTCCATAACATTTATCATCAAAGGCATTGGTATTATGCAACATTTTCACATGACTCAACCCTCTTCACATATATTGATCACTTATTAGAGTTTAATCAACCTCAACATGGCCTTTGATTGAATTCAAAGACTAATACATTCACTCTTTCATGTTTATAATGCATACATTATTTTGCACACATTATTTTGTGGGTCTCCCTCTACCCTTTCTATTAATTCACAATAACATAAAATCATATATGTATTGGCTAATGTATAATTAAACTCATGATGAAATCATAATATAATTGTTAAATGTAGGAAATAGACATGAAGCAACTCACACTCTTGAAAATAAACATGAACATAGTATATATACATTATATATATGTCCTATCTAGATATGGAGATAAATGCATATTTGTAGTGTGTTAAAATCACATAGGGGCGTTTTGAGTCTATTGAAATCCTTGACTAAAGTGGAATGTGGTTCCGCTTGAGTTGAAATAGCTATGATAAAAAGAATGGTGGTGATGTTTCTCTTGGGCTGAGTTAAAGAAAATAAAAGAATAGAACTTGATATGGAAACAATTTTAATGTTGTTGGATGAAAAGGATGCATCTATGAATATAGATACAAAAATAGATAAAATTGTATGGTGTATGTATCACCGTATGGATACAAAAGTTTGATTGGGTGTATTCTTTTCTCATACATCATCATCATCATCATCATCATCATCATCATCATCATCAATATAAATAGTTATCTACATGTTTATCTAATAGAAATATGTTTGGTTTTTAGTGGGTCGCTTGTTTGAATCATGGGAGAATAATTTTAAGCGTTGAACTTGTGGCTCAATTATCACCTTATTATGCTTTGCTACTTTAAAAATACTAGTTTTGCAACACAAAAGATCATCCACCTTTTATGGCCATTGAAAGGGTTATTACTAACAGTAGTAGTAGTAATAATAATAATAATAATAATAATAATAATAATAATAATAATAATAATAATAATAATAATAATAATAATAATAATAATAATCATCTTGCCAATATTTTATTTGACATTTGTTCATGCTTTCATCCATCATTATATCTTTTGAAACTCATGTGCACTCCATCCCCAGTCCATGTGTACTTTATCTATCAAAATAAATGGTATAAAATTTTAAATAGATACAAAAAAAAATATTAATCATGTCATGTAAAAAAACAACATATATAATTGTATCATATTGGAGATAAAACAACAATGCAACCCATAAATAAACACCTAGTTCAGTTGGTATTTTGGAGATTAATTTGTGTGCCTCAACTAATTTATTAGCACTATTAAGAAGATCAATTATACAAGCGTAATTATTTTCTCTGTATAGAATTTGGTAGTCATTGGTCATAGAAAGTGTTTTTTGGTTTGTAAAAAAATCACAATACTTTCTATGTACATTAATATGAAAAAAACAAAAAATCTTTACACTTTCTATTAAAAGTGAAGAGATTGGAATAAAGCAAGTAGGGTTATTTTAACCAAAGTGGGCTAGTTTAAAGGATTTAGTAAGTTTTATATAATAAATAAAAAATAATATATTTTTTAAAGTGTTGTCAGGCCTAAGGGATGGTGTCATACTTTAAATGATTTGCATTATTTTCATGTCATATTTCACAATTTAAAATTTTATTTTTGAGGCCTATTTTTACTTAAAATTTTTCCTAATAATTACCTTAAAATAATTAATATTTGTATAAATATGATGATTCAGTCAATGGGTGCTACCACACTTCTTGTAGCTTATGATATTGTAATAAGAGCTAAAAATTATTTGATTCAAGCTGGGAAAATTGCACCACAACCCCCAATACCTCTATTTATATAAATAGCCCCTATTCCCCCACCTATATTTTTTCCAATCCCCATTATGATTAAGGCACTTGTTTTAACCCTTACACCAATGGATGAATTTCATGAGGTCAAATCATTACTCAAGAGTTTTGGAAATGAGTTAGTGGTGATGAAAAAGAAATGAGCCCAAAACTATAAACCTTTTTAGCCATCTAACCTTGTGTATCAAGGGAATAGGAAATCCTACCAAGGGGATAGGTAACCATATCAAATCAATAACCAATATCAAGGAAAAAATGAATAGTTAATACCTCTAAACACTCATCCATTATCAATACCTAGATCTTCAAAAGTAATTATCCCTATTCAAAATAATTTGGCTTAAGAATATGAGTGGTGATACCCATGTAATCAACCCCATAATCAAAATACTTGCACCAATGGTGTTATCATTCAATCTTTGATGGTTCAAGGTATACAAAGTATACAAGGACAATAGGAAGGATCTACTTCTCAATAAGTAGAAAAATAAGAACCTACTCAACATGAAACAACTCTTCTAAATTGGAAAGAGGATGATTTCAATGGAATAGACCAAAATGAAGCATTTTTTAATAGTGGAGGCCTTGTATTAGCTAATACACATTCTAAAAAAAGAGTAATAGAAGTTGATCAACTCCCCAGAGTGGACCAGGCTTTAGCTTCCAAATCAATAAAAGAACTAGCAAAGAGTAATGTAGTGCAAAGGCCACCATTCATACCTACTAATCAATTCAAAGTGAAGGCACTCCAAATCTTGTAAATAAATATTTAACCCATAAAAAAGTAATGGCAAAGGTTTGTAATATCCATTTATCATTATTGATCAAATTAAGAAAACTAATTTAAATGTTACTCTGTGGGAAGCCCTATCTATACCATCAAAAAGAGACTTATAATAGGAGGCATTAAATAACTTCTAGATATCAGAGAAGGCTCTAGCTAGGGGGCCTACACATGCAATAAATTTATGTCACCCTCAAACTAATAATAAAACAATAAAAAATATTAAGCCTCCCCATTTACTTGTCACTTATAATAGGGAAACATCTTGTACATAATTGCATGATGGACTCATGGGCTAGTAGTTCCATGATGCCTAATAAAATAGCTAATGCTCTGGGGATAGAATACACACCTATTAATAAAGGAGTAGTGCAACTAGATGGGACCATTGTTTAAATAGTAGGAATTGTAAAAGTACTAGACCTCACTGTTCATGCTTTCCCTAGTCTTTCAATTACTTAGGACATTTCAATCTTAGACCTCCCCCATACTTTACCATTTATCTATCAAGAGATTTCACTACAAAAATGGGAGGATAGATATCTATAGATTGGTCTCATATGCTACTTAGAATGAGATATGGAACTAGAATAAAAATGAGAGATGATCCAATCATGAAAGACCATATCAAACCATATAATCCTACTCCTCTCATAGAGATGAATTATACCTTGCAATATCAAGAGGAGAAAGAAGTGGATCAAGAGAATGCAACACCTATAGAAGAAATCCTAGCCATGCACTTAGATGAGTGGGGATTAACCCTAAAATTTGAATCTTATGATTACATGCAATAAATAGGGTTAGGGATGTATTATATTCATGAGAAAGATGCAATCATCCTAAGTTTAGTCCAACTAGCTAAGGATATATAAGGGGTGTGGCAGTTATATTTTGATGGTTTGATAAGTAGAAAAGATGTAGGTGTAAGATTTATATTGATATCTCTATACAAAGAAAGTTAATTCTATTTGTTTAGACTTTAATTCAATTTCAAAAACAATATAGCTGAATATGAAGCATTAATTCAAGGCCTCCAGTTAGCCAAGGATAGTGGAATCAAGATCTTATAGGTATTTGGGGATAGTGAACTCATAATTCACTAGGTTAGATTAAAAATTATGACTAAAAACAATTTTTTAAGGTCATACAAACATAGGGTTTGGGATCTACTATAATATCTCACCACCTTAAAAATTTAAGAAGTATCAAAGGAATAAAATAAAGATGTTGATCACATGGCCTTGGTTACATCTCAGTATAATCTATTGGTTGAAATAATGAGGGAAAATAGATAGCATGTGAGACTAATTTTAAGGCATTTTATCCTTGATAACATAATTAACTAGTAGGTCTTTGATAGAGACAAAAAAGATCATAAAAATTTTAAAAGAAGAGGCTAAGTTTTTAGAAAGAAACTAGCCAAGGAAAGACCAATATGGTGATCAGATTATATATCTTAAAACAAATGAGTTGCCTATGGGTCTCATTACACTAGAAAATATATTTAACTTAGATGACCAATTGAAAAGAGAGAATAACATTACCATTAATGAAGAAGATTGTGAACCCATCACTATCTCGAAGGGCAAGTCACTCAAGATAGGTAAGGTATGAAATACTTTAGAGAAGCATGATTTTTTTCAATTATGTCAAGAGTTTGATGATAATTTTGCCTGGAGTTATCATGGTTTAAGAAGATTTGACCCCAATTTAGTGTATCATACCATCAAACCAGAACCACATATAAATCCTATCACATATAAATAGAGGGCCATCAATATAAAGATTGAACTCTTGATGAAAAATGAAAATTTTAAATTGATAGAGGCTAATATAATATTCTCAATCAAACACTCATCTTGGGTATAAAATCTAGCCCCTGTTAGAAATAAGAATGGTGAAATCTGTCTATGCATAGATTTTAGAGACCTGAACAAAGCATTATTGAAAGATCACTATCCCCTTCCCCCTATAGAAAAAATTCTACAAAAATTATTGTGATCTGAGAGACTTTATCTTTTGGATGTATATTTAGGTTATTATCAAATCTTGATATAAGAATCAAACCAATTCAAGACTGCCTTCACCACCAAATGGGGCACATATCCATACAAGAAGATGTCATTCGATCTCACAAATGCTGGAGAAAATTTTTAGAGAGATATAGATATAGCATTTAAAGGTCTGATAAATGATATAAACTTAGTATATCTAGATGATATCATAGTCTATTCAAAGCATGCTAGTGTACATCTCGATCACCTTAGAGAGATTTTTGAAAGATTTAAAGAATTTAGTGTTTCTCTTAATCCAAAGAAGTGTGTATTCTTACTACATGAAGGTGAGTTATTGGGACATATAGTGTCCAAATAAGGTCTTCAAATAGACATTGAACAAGTTATAGCTATATTTGCATTGGCATTTTCAAGTCATAAAAAAGGTTTATAGAGATTTGTATGGAATATTAACTTCGTAAGGAGATTTGTACCAAATTTTGCGTCCTCGGCCAAACCCCTTACTGCAATGTTAAAGAAGGGAAATGTTTTTAGCTAGATTCAAGAGGGGAAAGAAATATTTGAGGCTATAAAACAAGCTTTATCCCAAGCCCCCACCTTGGTTAAACCAAACTATGAGAAGTATTTTATCCTCTATGCATTTGGAGGGGAGGGGAGTATCTCAATAATTCTTATTCAGCACAATTAGTTAGGTTTGGAGTAGTTGATATCTTTATTCAACCAATCTTTGAAATTTTATGAAGAAAATTATAGATTCATGTAAAAACAAGTGTATGTAGTAATCAAATCACTCAATAAATTTAGGTATATGCTATCCAACAATAAGGTACATCTAATGGTTAGTCACTAGAGTGTCAAAACAATTCTACAGAGTAGGGAGATAAATGAAAAATGAATAGGATAGATCAATAAGGTCATGGAGTATGATGTATATATCATGATCATGAAATTGGTAAGAGGGAAAGGACTATGTGAGTAACTAACTACTGACATCAAAACTATTGAACTAGTTTATAATGTAGTGTACTCTCAAAATATACCTCAGCAATACAATATACACTCTTTTAATAGATGGATTCAAGACATGACCCATTTCTTGTAGACTGGTGGATACCCCTATGACTTCCAGTAGTCTAATAAAATATATTTTCGACTCTAATCAATTCCTTATGTCCTTTTTGATATAATTTTATTTTGGATGGATATAAATGGAATCTTGTTAAGATGTATTGATCATGATCAAGTCCCCAAAATGCTCAAACAATTTCATGATAGACAATCAGGAGGAATTTTTTTAGTAAGGAATATGGCTATCAAGGTAATGAGAGGAGGATACTATTAGCTTGATTTATTTAAATATGGCCATCAGTGGGTAAGAAATTGTGAAAGGTGTGTTTAATTCATTAGTAAGCAAAGGCTAGCTGCACTTCCTCTCAAACCAATTCAAGTAGATCATCCATTTTCCCAATGGGGATTGGATTTTATTGGCATGATCAATCCACCATCAAGCATATGTCACAAGTGGGTTCTCATAGAAATAGACTATTTCACACAATGGACTAAAGTAATTGTTTTGAAAGATGCCATAGAAGCATCCATTTTAGATTTTATGGATAACATAGTTTCAAGGTCTGGTGCTCCTCACACCATCATATCTGATAATGCTAAGACTTTTGTGGGCACTCAGGATAGTGAATGGGCCATAAATCATAATGTGTACTTGAGAACTTCTTCAAATTATTCCCTCAAGGTAATTTCCTAGCTAAGTCTACCAAAAAGAATTTAATTAGAACTATTAATTGAATTTTAGAGGATAACTAAAGGATGTGGCATACAAAACTAAGATCAACACTATGGGATGATATAATTATACCAAAGATAACCATCGATAATTCTCCTTTTATGCTGGTGTATAGAATGGAAGCTCGAGTGCCACTATCAATTGAGCTACTAGCCTTGGATCTCAATCACTAGTTAGACTTAATTGACAATGATGAGATGATGGTAAGATTAGCTAAGCTCATAAAACTCGAGGAAATTAGGCATCAATCAATGAAAGTATTAGAAGAAAATTAGGAATAAGTAAAGAAGACCTTAGATAAAAAGGTGACTACAAGAAGCTTCAATGAGGGAGACATGGTCTTGAAGTGGGATGAAAATAAAGTAAAACTATGTAGGCACACTAAATTCAATGCAATATGGAGTAGTCTATATGTCATCACTCAGTATAAAGGGCCCAATACATTCTAGCTCACCAATCTTGATGGATAATAACTACCAATCCCAATTAATGGGATATACCTCAAAACTTGATTTTGAGGTAAAAATACTTGGTCCAAAAGTCCTAAATTTTATTTTAAATAATAGGGTTAGATAGTGTTTTCAATAAGTGATTCTGCATGTGTCTTAGTATTTGGGAGTTGTTCTTTGGTTTATTTTCCTATTATGTTGTATGTTTTGTTTAGTGTCTGGGTAAACCTAACTTATTTCTTTCTTAGGTTATAGTTTTTTCATATTTATGTTATCAAAAATGTCTTAAAAGGCCATTGGATTCAAATGATTGGTAGGAAATCATCCCATAGAGGTTGCCAAAAATGTTGATATTTTTATCCCAAAAATGTTGAAATTTTTATTCCAAAAATCTCATTACATCCAGAACCCTAAGGGAGACCCCATTTGTTTTTTATGTAAACCTTTAATTCTCCAAAATTCCATTTTTTCCTTCACCCATCTAGTGGAATCTAGGACTCTAGATGCAATTTACACCAATGCAAATTACTTTGTAGGTTCCAAGTCTCATGAGGTACCAAACTCAAAAATCCATGGAATTTGGAACTCACCATGCACTTTGCACATTATTGAGCATGCAAAATGCATGTCAAGATCCACATCCTACCATGTACCCATCTAACAAAACCTAGAACTTGATACACATTGCACATTTCACAATGTGCAAGGTACATAATAGGCTCTAGATCTTGTCGACCAAGATGTCTACCCATGGAGGGTGGACCTACTTCAAGCAAGTCTAACTTCTAATAGTTCACCTTAGCCCTTTCCCATAGGAAGTGGAGTCTAAAATTCACATTGCACATTTTTTTACAAATGTTTAAAGTGAATGCTAAGCTCCACTCCTCATTAAACCATTTAACCTATCTATAAATAATGGACTTGCTCCAAATAGGTCCAACCTCCACCAAACCTATCAACACCTTTCCATGGGAAGTGGAGATTGAAGTGCACATTGCACACTTTTTAGGGCATGCAAGGTGCATGATTAACCCCACCTCCTACCAAGCCATTTCCATCTGTGAAGAATGGACCTACTTTAAGCAGCTCTAAACTCTATGACCAACCACCATTACTCACATTTAATATAGGTTTTTTAATACAAAATTAGGTTGGTTTTCTAAATATTATCATTTGATTATCTCACTTAAGCACATTTTGGAGCTCTAGTCTACCATCCTTGCCATTTTCAAAGCCACTAGCAAACGTATGCCCAACCACATTAGCTACACCTAGCCACATCACCTTTGTCTACCAAATTGTACTCTTCTTATGTTTTATCCCTTTTGTCTCCATCCTTGAAGGATTTTTCCCTTACTTTTATAATTTTCTTTCCATTTTAGGATTTTACATTTAAGTCTAGTTTTATAGTAGTTGGTGGGTCATTTTCATGTAAGTTATGTGTTTGGTGTAGCATTTAGTTCTTTAGGGCCTAGATAGTACATCTAAGGCATACTAGGCTTTCAAGATAAAATCTTCCAAAATTCTCCCTCCATTCTTCATATAGGGATTTTGTATTCAAAATCAAGCCATTTTCATTCATAACGTATAATCCTTACATTTAAAAAAATAATATTTCCTCTAAGATTCCTTTCCTCCAAGCATACTTATGGACACTGGACATGTTCCAAACACCCTTAACCTCCATAGATTCTAATTACACTACAGACATTAGACATGCCTCAAGCACTTCCCACTTCTACCAGGAACCCAACATCTTTGAAGCAATTTGGAAAGTGGACTTGCCTCAAGCATGTCCCACCTCCATTAGAGATTCTTAAGTCATATGCACCACAGATATTGGACATGCTCCAAACACCTCCAAGTTCCATCAGAAGGAACAAGTGCTCTATACACCTATAATTTTTGCCAACTTCCATAATTGGTTACTTAGAGGATTTTTCTATAATCTTCATGCCTCACAAAGAGATGAAGTTCAAATCAAAGGGTCCTAAAGCAATTTATTTTTTATAATCCAACCTCATAGAATTTAATGATACAAATTTAGGTAATACTAACCTGGGAGACTTCTGGGCTATAATAGGGGTAGAATTCAAAAATGACTAGATACAGATTATTTATGACTCTGGACTTCCACAAGCTATAACTTTTCCCTTAATTGTTCAAACTCCTAAATTGATCCTAAAGATAGCCCAACACTATGAACCCGATAAGAGGTAAGTGTATAATGATAAGGGAGAAAATATTCTAGATCTTGACTCTAACTACATCAACTTAGTGATTTCCATTCTCGAGTTCAAAATTTATCTAGATATAACTCCCTAAATGTCTACATAGTTCTATGAGGAGAATAAATATGGATGCCAAAAGATGATCATCAAACAATGGATTAAGACCCCTAAGCACTCCACCATATTTCCTAAGATAATATATAGGTTTGATTTTATAGAGGAGGTAAGAGATATTATAACATTTCTACATATAGTCACTGGTAGTCCTAATACCTAGTGTTATGAATAGTGGATATACCATTATATTTGGACCATTCGAGATAATAAGTAATACATACATTGGGCATAATTAATTAGTGATTCTCTCCATCAATAATTGTTGGAGGTTAAAACCTTAAATAAATTTTACATGACCTCATAAACTATTTATGTTTTGGTTAAGGGGATATTATTCCCTTGTCTCAATGCCATTCTTGATGAAATAATAAGAGTGTATAACTACTACTCTAACCTCACCCTTTAGACTAGTAAGCGATAGTTAAAAAAAGTTAATTATTCTTTTATCTATAGCATCATCACCATGTTCAATCTAGAACTTCAAAGGGAGAAGTTATCAAGGGTGGCAAGAGAGGAAATCACTAAATTGGGATCATTCTTTATACAATTCCCCACATATTCCTGAATTAGGGCATCAGACTTTAGTGGCTATCCCTTCACCCTCCCCCAGTATGTAAATGATAAATGATCATTTTTGAAGTTGGTGCAACAAATAGAAAAAACAAATAAGCTCCTCTTGGATAGACACAAGGAAGGGATTCATTTCCCTATTTTTATTGGCCATTATACATTCTAAAATATTCTAAAGGCTAGAGGTGCATAGGCAAAGATGAGCCAATTAACATTTAGGACCCTAGAGTCAAGGCCATATTTTGACCCATATGGTAAAATCACTTATGCATTAGAGTTGGCATCATATGAATATGTGCCATACTATGAAGATTATTTAGAATATTGTGATGATGAATAGATGGTTAGAATGAGGGATTACTCAAGAATGTCCCTATAACAAATAAAGAATTATGATCTGGCACTAGTCCTCGATGACTTAAAAGATGATGTTTCTAGAGTAGATCTATTATACCTCATTGAGATCATTATGAAACCCATACCACCAATCAAGTGGTTAATTCCCAAGTTGTTTTCTCTATTTGATAAAATATCCTATGTCATCAACAAAACTATTAATTGGATAAAGAATAAAGGGGTATAGATTATAAGAGAAACCATAGGAGTTAAATAAAAGCTCCTAAAATTAAAATTATAAAGTATAACACCAATAGTAGAGGGCCCTAGTGAATCATCAGTGGGAACTGAGAAAAATAATAATAGGAAAACAAAGACTAAGGACAAAAAAGGAGATTCAAACAAAGAAGGAGAAGCTACACATGAACCCATAGATATTTCAATAAAAGAGACAGTACCAGCAACACAAAGATCTACTACTTCAAATCTTATAACATTGACTCCTATTTCTATTATCCCCCCTTCTCCTACTTCTATATTACAGGAAGATTTAACACTTCTATCGACTGCCTCTTCTCCCCAAGCACCTTAGGTTTCTATTACATCATAAGTCTTAAATCCTCTCCCTCCACTCATCCCCACTTTATCCACCAATACACCTACCTCAATAAGCTAAGTAAAAATAACACAAACAAGTTTAGGGAGCACTTAGGGCTCCCTATAGTGGGAGTCCAAGTTTCTACTTCAATTTTCCTTCCTCTTACTTCTCAATCCCCATTTGATCCACTCCCACTTTATATTCCATTCATAATTCCTTTCGTTTCATCACCATTAATCCCCAAAAACACTCAACATTACATTGCCTCAGAGTCAGTAATCCTGACTACCATCCTCTAGGGCACTTTAACTTTTGGAGTGAGTATTGTTCCCTCTTTACCTCAATCCACCATTTTTACCTCACTAACCCTAAATGGCCCCACACACCTAATTAACACATTTAGTGCCTTGGCTTCCACTGGTTATTAAATTAATAATCCCCGCCTCCATTACTCCCACCTCTCCCATTTCCACTACTTCATCCATACCATCAGTTGATCTTGGAGTAACTCAAACACTTGGTGTAACAATGGGTTTAAAAGCTATTAGTAAGGATAAAACTTTGTAGAAACCTTATAATTAGTTAATAGTCTCATCTTCTCAAGAGGTCCCCTTGGACATAGTATCAGTTAGTGTAGCTACATTAGCTACAAGTTTTTTGGTGACTATGTTAGATGCACAAAAGGTTGCCCCTAGTTGGTTAGCCCAATTAGTGGGAAAAAATAGGAAAAACATGATTAATCCTATCACTTTAGACTTTGGTATGATAAAAGTCAAGAAGAAATCAAAACCTACTCCCAGGACCCTTTCAAGAACATTCACTAATGACAAGGGAGAGAGATATGTTGAGTTTACAATTTACCCACTAGACAAATCAAAGGAAGATTTTACTGTAGTAGATTATTAGGTCTCTCATATACACCTTGGTATGCATACAAGAGAAGGGCTCAAACATGAGGTATAGTTGGTCATCAATTCTCTCTTCTAAAAAATTTACCATGACAAATCTACTATGGATGAACTTAAAAGGAAGATTGATCAGTTGACTGAAGTACTTAACCAATTCATAAAGCCTAGTGAAACATCACAACCATAGGTAGTATAGCCAATTAATCTGGATCAATATATAATTTATTTAATATAGGATATTTCTCACATAGGAAGGGATATAAAATAATGGTCTAAGGAACTAATTATGAGAGGCAACAGGGCCCTCACAACAATGATGGAACATGACGGTATCATCATAGAGAGAAAGGAAATTTTAAAATCACATATTAATAGTTATGAAGAAGAGATCCAAACTTTGAACATGTATTATCCCAAGTTGACAGCCATAATTTTAATTTATATGAATACCCTCATTGATGAGAATATATTAAAGAACTCTGCTAAGCATGAGTAATTATACAAGGTTGCATAATTCTAGATAAGGATACTAACTAAGTCTATTAACTGAGCCAAGGATACTAACTAAGTCTATTGATAGCATGATAAACTTAATGTCATGCCAACCAATGGATGATGCTGATAATCTCTATAGATAGAATAGGTCTAGGAACATTTTAAGGTAATAGTTGAAAAGGAGTTAGCAAAAGACATAGTCTTTACCTTTAGTTCAATTCACAATTTTATCAAATATGAAAAGGTAATTGCTTAAATGACAACCAAAATGCAGGGTATAAGGACTTTCTAAAGAGATTTATTTGATGTATAAGTAGACTATATAGATTCTAACATTTATTCTTATGAGCCCAAAGAAGAGTGAATACAAGAAATATTCAAGGCCTTTGATGCATACTCTAAAAAGCTATGAGAAAAAAAAGACAAGAAAGTTGAAGATAGTTTGAAGATTGATTAATTTTTCCTCTCCTTTGGATATTTTCAAATTTTAATATCATGTGTATTTTCATTTTAAATACATTATAATTTATAATTTGTAATTACAAAGTGCAATTGTGTATTTTTTATAACTCTTTTGGAGAAAGAGAAGACATGTATTTTTCACTTTATACCTTTTAAATGTGGAATTCACAAAAATCAAGTTGCAAATTTCAATTTATATTTTAATTAATATGAAATGAAAAAAGTGCGAAGTCATAAAACAAAAATTACACTATCTTTTTGGTTAAAGTGATAAAGGCTTGAATGTTGAAAAAGTCTCACTTTAACTTTTCACACTAGGGTTTACATGGAAAAGAGTTTTGAAATTTTATTTTAAATATTATATTTTATTTTTTGAAGACCAAGTTATTTTGGGAGCCAATTCCTACATGAGGAGTTATTTTCAACCATCATCCAAGGAGCCTTGCATGAAAATCTCTAGCTATGCCAAGATCACTTCCAGATTTAAGGCCAACTCATGCACATAAAACAAGCACTCACATGAGTCCAAAGTGCCAAAAATAGGGGAACTCATCCACTTTAAATGAGGCATTTCATTTTGCATGATTTTTTTTGCTGGGTGTTATGTTTTGACAAGCTGCATATCTTTTAAGACATTTTTGTATAAATATGGGAAAACCCCATAGCCCAATGTATTTTTTTGTTGTTAGTGATATTTTCTTGCATTTTGAATGTCTTTTCTACAAGTTGTTTCCCTTAGAGAGAAATAAAGTTGAAGTTTTTGCCTTTCTACTCTTTGTAATATCTATGTTGTGTAAGTTATCTGAGTCTTTGTGGAAGTTTTCATCTTTTATTTCAGTCTCAAAAGAATTCATTTGTGGTATTTTACCCTCTTGATAGTATTTTTGGAAATAAATATCTTTTTCCCTTTGTTGAAGAATAGCTAAAATATTACCTCTGATGTCCAAATTTGCATAAGTCTATGCTTAAAATAAATTCAATCTATTTTCTGCCCTATTTTGCTTTCCAAGCCAGCATCTAATTCCACTATATTAATTTGGTGTAATCACCATAATTTTAGTTTTTTTGTAATTTCAATTTCTTTAAAACCTTTTTCCTGTTAAATCCCTAGTTTAGGATACGAGAGAACTAAAGATAAAAATTCCTCAAAGGCTAATATTTCTATCAGTTTGCATCATATTTTAGTGAAAGGAAGTCATCCTTCTCCAGAGATTAACCTCAAATTTCCAAGGTCCCATGGCTTTGGAGTTTTTTCCATTGTTTCCTTAGGCACTTGTACAACAAGCTATAGAATCAAGATAGGTGAAATCGTATGTGATAATAGTAAATCTATGAGAATAATATCTAGTTATTATAGTATATAGACTAACCATAAATGTTTAGAACATTATCTATTTATCTTTATGATATTAGGGAATATCATTATATGGCTTAATGTCTTAATATATGAAGATAACAAAAGACATAGATAGTCTATATAACATACTAATAACACAATGATTATGTTATAATATTATTATGATTGGTATAATAATTATTTGATCTACCATTTTGAATAAAAGAATATAATAGACTTCATATTAGTCTCATTATTATAAAAAAATCATGAGGTTGTTATCTTTACTAAGTTATTGAAAAATATTGCATTAGATCCTAAAAATTGTCCTATGATCTAAACCTAGTCCTTGTTAGCATACATAGACTACGTTAATGTCTGAAGCATTAGTTATCATTTTTAATAATGTTAAAAGTGGACTTTAGTATGGAGATCTATGATCATGTAATGTAGGTAGACCATGCATGATTTAAAAGAATAAAATAATGATAAATATATTTGAATAAAGTTTGAGATAGAGATTAAGGCTTTTTTGGTTTAGTCAAAAGGAGTTAATTATGAATTAGTTTGATTTTTAACTGGGTAATTTGGATTATGCATGGATTGTGAGCTATGAGCTAATAGTTACATACAAACTCAAATGGAATATGGAGATGGAAAATTTATGATAAGAGGAAAGTTGAGGAAGATAATGGCATGGATAGAGAGGAGAAGAGAAAGCGCAGAATGAAGGTGAGAGAGATTTCTGCTATATACAGTTACAAATTAGAAGCTTTTTAAGGTTGGTAATGTTATTTTATTATTGTTTGTCTCAGAAGAATTATTGATGTAAAATTATATTTTATGGATTTTTTAAAATGGTATGCATTTTGTATGGATATGGGTCTATCCCTATGGATGGCTCGACCATCCATGTAACTAAACCATTATCTCTTAAACCCCTATGAAATAGACTAGTACTATGTATGGGGAAAAAAAGGGTTTAATGGGTTTATTGTTGAAATGGTGAATGCCCTAGCTTAGGAAATTTAGAACCTAGATAGATGGTTTGATTAATACAAGGACTAGGTTTTATTATATAAACTGTATTATATAGAATATACTTAGCTAGATGGTTGTCGAAATACTGAGTATATCAATATAATATATAGGTCTAGTGTATGTTTTGATTTAAATAATGTTGGAGTCAAATATAAACTTGAATGGGTTTACAAATAAATTATGTAGACTATCAATTTGGGTTACCATATATATAAAGGATGACTATCAAATCAATGTTGGAATATATACATATTGACTGTTTACTTTAGTCATTCAAAATAGTGAATATATGTCTATGTGTAGATTGGGTATTCATTCCATTCAAAATAGTGAATATGTGTGTGTGTGTGTGTGTGTGTGTGTGTGTGTGTGTGTGTGTGTGTGTGTGTGTGTGTGTGTGTGTGTGTGTGTGGATTGTGTATTCATGTCATTCAAAACAAGGTATACATATATATGGATTGTGTGTATAATAATTACAAAAAATTGTGAGTATAATATATATATATGAATGAACTATAGTCATATGTCTTAAACATTGTGAATAAAAACATAAACAAACTATGCACTTTAATTTTATAAACTATGAGAGTTTATAAATTTGAAAAAGTATGTATTCATAACTCAAAATAGGATGTATGAATTGTATGTTAATTGACATTCAAATAGGGAGGATATATAAATTATGTGTATATACATTTTCTAAAATAGTGAACATATGTATGAGTATTGTGTACACATTTAAGTTATAATGTGAGAAGATATAGGTGTAAGTCCCATTAAGAAACTTGTAGCATAGTTGGAGCCATTAAGCCACTGAGTTTTAATTACAAATAAGTTGATAGTGTCAAGCTTGAAAGGATAAATGTGAACTATTTTCATTATTCGAACACGTATCTAATTATGTCAAGGTTTGTGAGTTTATAGTTCTCAATTATTTTGTATAAGATGTCAATTTGATTTTATGGATACATATAGAAACTCAGAAAGAGTATAAACCTCCAATATGTAAACAAAGGCAAAGTATAGGTTTATATGGTAGATTGTTTAGTATATATTATTTTCAATAATTTAAGGTAATGTATATATAGTTTAAGGACTTGATTTAGGGGGGAATAGGGTAATTGATTTGAAATGGATTTGATATTAATTGAATTATATCTTTTATGTTGGAATAAGTGAATCAAAATAAGGGTTTTTGAAATGTTGAGACCCTATATAGATCTTAAATGTTTTTTTCATGGAAAGATAAATAGGATAAGTTTCTTTAAGAAAAATGAAAAATACTATTAGTATGGTAGAATAGTATTTGTGTATTAAAAATATATATATTATGTAGTATACATTATGCAAGGTGCATAAATATATGAAATATATCTATATGAGAATTTAGGTACTCATATACATATATATCTTATATTTATACATTAGGATGCATGCCTATAATTATAGCTCTTGACTAGTAAATTAAGTCTCAGAATCATGAGGGATATGACACATTAATTATATTCATAAAGCTTCCTAAAATTATAATAAGTTACATAAATGAAATATTATGTTTTTTTATGAGTTAATTGATCTTTTAAATAATTATGGTTTCTATTTGTAATTGACTAATATGTACAATATACTATGATATTTTTGGTTATACTACATTTTAATTTTGTTATGGAAATTAGAAACATGCAATCTAAGTATGTATTGTACCCATTTGGTATAAATTGTACTTGTGCTTTTTTTTTGTGGTAAATAATATAGTAGATATTTATTCATATGTTTGATGAACTAAATATATGTATTATTATTATTCATGTGTTTAACATGAATTATACCTGACAATAGGAAATAATCTATATGAATTTGTTGGTCATATTTATATTAACCAAATATTACATTGTTGGTACTAACTAGGTAGTGAGACGAACTTCACTAGCTTATTTAGCATCACCAATGTGAGATGAATATAATCTGATCAAGTGGTGTGTATGAATTTGACTAATCTTAGAGATCAATAACTATTTAATTTTTTGGCCAAAGTATTGTTAGTTAGACATTGTCATTTCATATGTATGATTTACATGTTTATGCAATATCATGTCAGAGCATATTTTATTTATGGTACACATCATGTATTATAAATCTTAGAGCACATGGGTACTAACTTGTCTCTTTAGATTATTTTACCATCATTATCTACCCATTTATGAATGGATGGCCATTCCCTGATTAGAGGATTTTGTAGGGGATCGATAATATGTGGTTGGTGTAGAAAAGTGCTCAAATGATGCTCTCCCTCCCCATAACAGTACTTATTTGTAGATTACACTTGAGATTATCAGAGATACTTAAGTTCATGAGACTCATGCTCCATGGAGCCTTGTATCTTATTTTGGTATTTATTATTGACACATTATGCTAGATGGATATGTAACTAATTACTCATTGTACAATGATAGCAATGGTTGTATTATTATACCAATCATGGCTAGATTTTATGTAATGACTTTATATAAGTAGTTATGTTTGTTTTATGGGATGCTAGTCATCAGTAGCTATTATATGTTACATGTTTACTTTATGCTTAATATACTTAGTATGTATTCTAAGATCATGGTGTAGTCTAATGAAATAATACATGGAATATAATTTTTTTTTTTTAAATTACGTAATTTTAGTAAATCCTAGTGGGGATGTTACAACCAAAGTACATGATATGGATAATCAAGATTGAAGTGTAAACAAAATGTAATAATCTTAAAAAAAACCAAGGGAAAAAATGCAAAACAAAAAAACAAACAAATAGATAGATACATAAAAACAAACACACAAACAAAAACACCAATAAAAACAAAGTGAATAATGAAATGTTGAGGGGTTTTAAAATTATTTTAGATTTTTTTTGAAATTTTATAGGCATCTCAACTCAATCAAGAATTCTAAGACATAGAATTTCTTACTCACAAAATGATGAGAGTGTGGATTACATTGTTCTCAAAATGACAAAATCATGGCAAAGGGGTGACTAAGTTGATCTCAACATGAATCGAGTGTTGCCTACATAGTCCCACAAGATCTCAAGTCAATTTAGTTCTACCTATCAAAAATATAGTGAAATGCTTACAATATTTTGGTGTTTTTGATATCTCAAATTCATCAAGAAATATGAGATATAACATGGTCCAATCTTGTAAAATGGTGAGAGCATGGCTAAAGGGTGACTAAATTGATCTCAATGTGAATCAAGCACTACCTACATAGTTTTGTTATAACCTCAAGTTATATTTATACCTTCACAAAAGTCATCCAATTAAGTACCAACAAGTTTAGGTAAAATGAAAATGACAAGGAACATAATAATATGAATGGTAAGGTGATATGGCAATGCATGGTAAAAATGTTATCTCTAATTTGCACATAGGCGATTATAATTAGGAAATAATGACAAGGAGTAAGTGGTACTAATTTTCCCACAAGAAGTTATAATTAGTATCATAATGTGGAATATTGATTTTATCAAAGGTGGTTATAATTAGTGGCAACATTCAAACATAAAACAAATGAAGGATTTAATTTCCAAAACCATTGTCACACTAATTTCATATACTAACATTCAAACATGTAATTTTGAAATAACTAATGGAACTAAATATATCATCAACCACTAAATGTGCTTGAAGTATAAATGAATTAGAACCAAGGAAAGTTTTCATAGGTGGGGTTAGGTAAAAAGAACTAGTTGGTGAAGGGTTAAGTATATGGTAGAATGGTAAGGTGAGGTAAAAGGTAATGGAAATGTTAAGGTAGTGACAAGGCATAACAAATGATTATATTATTCTTACTAATGTGGAGATGCATATCCTAACCAATATATGGTAAAACCAAGATATACAATGGGCTATTATGGTAATAGGGTTACCCCCAAGTAACAAAGGTAAATGTCAAGGTATGAAATACAAACAAGGCTAAGGAAAAGTAAATGATTCTATTATTTTTGTTGTTGTGGAGATGTTGTTCCTGATCAACATATGATACAACCAAAATACTCAAATGTTTAAGTTTCTATCCCAAACCTCTTCTAAATAGCTACTATGTCAATAACCTACTTTTGATTTGGATCCCAATAATGTTGTTATGATCTTTTTTGGTCATTGATTCTATTTCCTCCAAACATCAAGACAATATGACTTTGTAGCTTATGTAAAGGAAAGTATGGCCAAGGATGGTAAATAGGGATAAACATTGGCTAAAAGTTTTGATCTATTAATGTAATATAGGTCTTAATGAATAAATTGATTATAATTGAATGTATAATGGTTGGGTAACAAATGAAGATTGGGATTTTCAAGTACATAGAATGTTACTAATTCTAGATTCAACATAATTTTGTTTGTGGCTAGGCCAAATACTTTTGAATATGATCTTGATAAGACCACCAAATTATTCTATTATTTGGGCCTGAGAGATGCTTACATTTGATTATGTTTTATAATGAAATTTATACTAATGTTATATTTGATAATGTCTTCATCAAGTGGTGAATAACTATTATGCTCCGCATTAGCACCTTGAGGAGGTTTTCACCAATAAAGTTATCTTTATTATCCCATAACACCTTTTATAATGTTTCACTAAGGAACATTGACTTTTAACTTTGATTTTCTTCTAGTGTCTCCAAAAAGGGTTCACTAGAAGATGCTAAGTTTGGACTTTGATTTCCCCCTAGCACCTCTAAAATGGTTTCACTAGGAGATTGACATTCTTCTCCATGATTGTATTCTTAGTCCCTATTACCCCTTTTTATGTCAACCCCAACCTACATAGAGCTCACAAGGCACTGAAAAATAGTTATCATACTTACGTAGTGGTGGGTCTCTCACAAATAAGCATAGGTGTAAATACTCCTCAAAGGTGCATGAAGTTGGTAGTCAACATTGATCTATATATCAGTTATGTATCGATTAGTATTGTAAAAAAATTATATTTTAGACCCCATAAAATTACTTCCATACTCTCATGTATAATACATAATCAAAGGTGCATATAATTTATGCAAACAAGGTTATAAGATATTATGTATTAACATCAGAGAAGTACACAAAGAACTAACTTAAAACAAATCATATACGTCTACAATAAAATCCTCATTTTGTATAAACACTCTTCTTTGTATACCCCTTTATTATATATGGTTGATTTCCCACTACTCACTACACAATTTCACATCTCTCAAGCACTTTTATAGAGTCATACTTTAATGCCCAAGATTCAACATGACTCCCTAGCATAAAGTGTATTTTGTGATTCCATCAAAAAGGGGGATAACTACTACCTATTTTATTATGAAATATATAGTGCATGCACCTTTCATATGATGTAAACAAGTAATAAATCAGTGTGAAGGACAAGGTACAAAGTGAGTGTGCACTTGTTTCATGAGTGCAAAAATCAATTGGGTTATAAAATACCAAAGGAAGGCACACATTATTTTTTAAATAAACTATCAATTTTTAATATAATTTAGATACATCCAAAGTGTGAATGTAATTCAAAATAGATTCACATCAATCCCTTCCGTGCATGTATTGAAAACTTGTCATGCTGAATAAATCTTACATAGCTTCCACATCTGTAGACCCAAATGGATCAACAAGTGGCATGTAAGGTAAAAGTGGTATTTGGGGTAGTTTACCATCTAACAAAGTAATTTCATAATAGGTTAAACCACACAAATGACAAATCCAACTACAAACTTAATGAGGCATGATGAATAATAATAGGAACATGGCTGATGGTAGATCCTAAAGAAATCAAGTGGTTGAGCCTTATTCATTTCTATTTCAATAAAAGAATGGGAACATAATTATTATGTCAGAGACTTAAGCCACTAAAATGATCATAATTAATAATTATAACCACCCCAATAGTGGGTATAATTAATCAATGACCCATGAGCTTCTTATTGCCTATATAAGCCTAGGTTTTTCCTTGTAAGAGAGGTAGATACATTTTTGGCAACCTCACACTGTCAAAATTTACCCTCTAAGAGAAATTTTGTTGTCCAAACCTTGAAAGTAAAAATAATTAAGTTCAAATCCATCTATTTTTATTACACTATGTTTTTTGATAATTTTCTTTGGGTAACGTTCACCCCTCTCATCATTGTCCATTCCCAACATCTCTATGTGGAACTTGGAACTCACTTGTAAATCATATCTTATATGAATTCAAGTTTGTGTAGACATTATTTATGGATCATTTGTCATTACTCTTAGTTTTTCATTATGTTCTCATGTAACTATGTGAAACACATGCATTTAGAGTGTCTTTGGTGGAGTTTGTGTGATAACATATTATTCTCAAGTATTTGAAGTGTATCCATTATAGTAGGTACACTCACTCTATTCTTGGTGTATCATCCTTTCATTTTCCAATGAATTATTACCTTCTCCTTCCATTTTACCTCTAAAATATTATGTTTATATTAATGATGGATTTACCCTTTTGCTCTTTAGGTATGTGCATTGGTCCTAAACTAGGTGCATTTAGAATAGAAGGAATTCGGCCTACTCTGGAGGTTCATCCTAAGGAGCACAAGGGTCCTACACCTTGAGTGAATTCCCATCATTTTAATGAGATAAATAATTCTCTACATGTACAGGTGAGTGATAATACCTCCATGCACAACATCAAATTCTTTTGTGCCCTATGTAAGGAATTCATGTTGTATAACCTACTGTAAAACTTCCCAAACTATAGATCATCCATAGGTGCACATTTTGAATAAGAATAGTTTCTAACATGCCTAATGGGATTAGGGTTAAAATTAAGCTAATAATTTGTTGCTACTCTCAACATTCCAAGTGGTGAAGACACTCCATAAATCACTTGGTGATGATTTTCCACTTTATGTGATGGAGGAGGTCCTCAAGGGTAGATAAAGCCTTCAAGGGGAATGTGTGTTTTAGGAAGAACATCTCAATCATCTTGAAAGTAGCATGTATACACCAATAATTGATGAAGAGATGAAGGATTTATTTAAAATCCTATGTGTAGGATATGATCCTCTACAATTAGACTATGATCTGGCCAAGCTCGAAGAATGCATCTTTATTATACATGTTAGGGGGAAAGAGGTAGCATAAGCTAGCCTATTAGATAAACCTTCTCAGGGGTTAGGCATTGATCTATTATACATATTTAGTTATTTTTGTTAACTCTTAAATGACCTTGTATACACTTGTGTACCTCTCAAAGACATCATAGGCCTATTTAAGCCTCAATATCCTAATGATTAGTGTAAAGATGAGGGGGAGGTTGTAGTAGCAAGTGAACTATAGATCTATTATCTTAAGCACCTTATAGGGGATTTTATAAAAGATATAATGGGATTTCAATGGTAGAATTTTGAGTTAATGAACTTATACAACATCAAATTAACACCCTTTGATCTTTCAAATGGTCAACACAAGCCAAGAATGCAGCTAGGTGCATCAAGTGTTTAAGAAAGATCAACTCAACTTCTAGGACATCTACCACCCTAGTGAGAAAATTTTTCATGATTATATGGATCCATTATTAATGAAGGTGCCTAGGCCAACTAGCTTCCTCACATAATTCTCAAAAGTATCCCAAGCTCACCTCCTTAGCAACAAACTTGTGTTAGTCAGCCTCTATTTATCATATGTAACCATGCTCATGCATAATGAAAGATAATTAAAAGGTTTTTTTATTCAACCTAGAAAGTATATGACCCATATTCCCACTCTATATATATTATATTAGATTAAATTATTTTTATTTTCCTTAAATTCCTAAGCGTACATATGTATAGTTATAGTTTTTCTTTTCTCTAAGTGCATTTGCACATCTTTGTTGTTTATCTATTTTCCATGTCCTTGTTGAGGGCAGTTTCTAGTTCACTAGGTAGGTTAAGAAAAAATATAAACACATACAAGTAAGATAAAGTGTAGTGAAGGAAAGGGGAAGAAGTGCACACAACACTAGGGTGGATCCCTACTCATATATAGACCACACTTTTAGGGTAGGAAGAGAAGTTCTCAAGATTCATTGATTTCATGCCCAATGGATTATTTTAAAGGCTACTAGGTTCCCACTTATAAATCAATCAACCCATAGAGGTTAATAGAAGTGTTTCCCCTTTTTATTTTAACCCTAACTTGCATAGAACTCATAAGGCATTATGCATCAATTCCCATACTTGTGTAGTGGCAGGTCCCTCACAAATAAGCTCAAGTGAAGACACTCCTTAAAGGTGATTGAAGTTAATAGTTGGCATATATCTATATAATGGTTAATTATTTATGATTTTTGTAAAAAAAGTATATTGTGTACCCCATACAAGTAATTCCACACTCTCATGTATAATGCAGAATCAAAGGTGCACATAAGTTATGTGCATAAGATTCTAATACTTTGAGCAATAACATCAAAGAAGTAGAGTGCTAAATTGAAAAAATCATATACACATACAATCAAATCCTCATTCTATATATACACTCTTCCTCAAGGACCACTTTATCCTAGATAGTGTACTTCTCATTACTCACTATGCAAATTCACATTTCTCAATCACTTTTGTAGAGTCATATTTTAATGCCTAGCCTTCAATAGGAATCCCTAGCATAAAGTATATTTTGTGATTCCATAAAAAATGGGGATAAGTAATACCTATTATACTACATAGTATTCAATGCATACACCTTGAATAGGATTTTACCAAGTAATAAATCAATGTGCATGAGAAATAATAAAGCAAGTGCACACTTTCTTCATGAGTGCAAATATCAACAAAGTTATCAAAGATCAAATAAAGATGGGAATTTTTTTCTAAGGAGACTCTCAAATTGTGCATAATTTGTCTAAGTCCCAAACATTCACTTTTGCATGCAATTCCCAATAATTATGCATTGATCCCTTTTACACATGAATCAATAAATTGGTGATCTAAATGAATCCTACGTAGCTTCCATGTCTACATACCCAAATGGATCAGTAAGTGGCAAGCAAGGTATAGATGGTAGTTATGTTAGTTGAGCATCTAACAAAGTAATGTCAAAATATGGTGAGCTAAAAAAATGATAAACCCAAATACAACCTTAATGAGGCATGAAGGATAGTCATAAGAACATGGCTGATGTGGGCATGTAATTATTATGTCAGAACCTCGAGCCACTCAACCAACCATCATTAATAATTTTAACTACCCCAATAATGGGTAGAATCAATCAATGCCCCATGGGCTTCCCATTTCCTATATAAGACTGGGTCTTTCCTTGTAAGAGAGGTTGACACATTTTTGGTAACCTTAAGCTATAAAAATTTTCCCTCCAAGAGAAATTATATTGGCTAAACCTTGTATGTAATGAGAATTAAGTTCACCTCCCTTTATTATTATTACAATCTATGTTATTTGTGTTTTTTTATCTTTGTTTATGGGTAATGTTTTCCCCTCTCATCATTGTCCATTCCCAACACCTCTTTATAGAACTTGAAACTCATATGCAAGTCATATCTTATGCTCATTTAGGTCTGTATAGACATTGTTTATGGATCATTTTTCATCCCTCTTAGTGATGCATTATGTTATCATGCCTTTATGTGAAACATTTATGCATTTGGAGTGTCCTTGGTGGATTTGTGTAATAACATCTTATTCTCAAGTATTTTTAGTGTGCCCACAGTAGTAGGATAACTCTCTTTATTCTTGGTCTATCACCCTTTCATTTTCCATAGAATTCTTACCTTCTCCCTTTGTTTTCCCTAAAAAATCTTAGGTTTAGATTAGCGTCCAATTTACCTTTCTACTCTTTAGTTCTGCACATTGAACCTAAACTAGGTGTACTTAAAATAGAAGGAATCCAACATACTTTAGAGTCCCATTGCAACGAGTGAAAGGTTCTTACATTTTGGGGACATTCCCATCATTATAGAGAGACAACCAATGCCCCGTATGTGTAGGTGAGTGATAATACCTCCATGCCTATTATCAAATGCTTTTGTGCCCTACGTAAGGCTTTCGCATTCTACACCCTACCATAAAACTTGATACACCATATATTATCCATGGGTTCATATTTAGAATGATAATAGTCCCCTTAATATTATCAATTGATATGTTTCCATGGATATAATTCAAAAATGTGTGATTCTCTCAGCCCAAATTAACACTTTTGGTAGGTGAAAGGTCAATATAATATCTAGTTTTTATGGTGTTAATGGCATGTGGAATGGCAGTGGACGAGAAGAGGCATCATAATCATAATAAAAGATACTAGGATAACTTATGTTGATGCTAAAATAATCATCCTTAATAACTATGTAAGGATCAAAAATATGTTTAAATTGATATGCAAGGCATAAAAATTATCCCAAAGAGTAAACAATATGTATATTAGTATCTTGTTATTCCAAATGATAAAACATCAAACATAACAATTCACTAAGACTAAACACTCTTGTCTAAGAACTAGGGGATCATAACATAATAAGCAAGATCACTAAATAGAGATGAATAAAAAATAATTTTCTTAGCTCCCTTGTTGTATTTTATTCTTACTTATTAGCATAAGTATGTTCATGCTCGGCCTATGAAAATTTTAATCTCTTAGAAATGTTCTTTCATGGTGGTAGCATTTTTCCAATGGTCATTTTTGGATTGGTATGAAGCTTGGCATAAATTGGGAAATATAACACTAATATCAAATGGATTCAAGAAGGTATTCCATTAAAATAACATTACACACAAAATATTATTTAACAATGGTGTGGGTGCTTGTATTTATATCTCAAAGAACTAACTCCAACCTTAGGTAGGTTAGGTAAAATCATAACTTGAGTTGAGTCTAAACTAACCTAGGCTAAGTTAGTCTAACTCTAAGTGGGGTTAATGCACTCATGAAATCTTGACACCTTAGTTTATACTATTTGTGAGGAATGACAACTCATTTTAGGTATTTGTGAGGTGTGAGTCATATTTTTGAATATTTAAGAGATAATAAATCACTTTATTAGCTCATTTAACTTTTGACTTCATTTTTGGCTAAAATTCCTTTTTTAGTAAATGAAATTCACTAATTTTATTTAGAATTTTTTTAAAAATAAGTTAATTAATATATATAATATAATTAGTCTTGCTTAATTATTTTTATCTTTTGAAAAAAAATTAAATGTCGTGAATTAATAGATTGACATGCCAAAAGTGCCAAATTACTATGTTGTAATTTGACTAGAGTTAGAACTAAACTCAGTTAGTGATGCATATAGGTTAATACACCAAATAAGTTAGCCTCATCATGTTTTTGCAAATTAAATCCCTTACATAGATAAATTTGGGTAATTTAGGTGATTTTTAAGCTTAAAATATGTCATTTGTTAAAAATTGAACTGAATGCTAGTTTAGGCATGGAAGTGGCCAAAACTAAGTGTCTACAATTTACCCTTATTTGAGAAGGCATTAAGAGAAAGACATACTAATTCCTTTTCAAAGAATTAAAAATTCATTAATGCCTTGGATAAGAATAAAAATCCATTTAATGATGGAATTATTCCCCCTTGAGGGAGTGGCTGACACATATGGTTGATGGACGGTCCCTCAAAAAGAAGTAATATGAATAATGAAATTAACCAATGAGTGAGATTAATCTAATCAAGATAATTCCTTCATACATTGATTTAAAAGTAATAATTTGACCAAAGGTAGTTATAATTAGTAATGGATATTGAGACACTGATTTTCTTAAAGTTGGTTATAATAAGTAACATAGGTTGAAACATTGATTTGCCTAAAGGTAGTTATAACCAGTGATACGTGTATGTGCCCTAATAGGTAAGATGGGTCAAAATAATTATACTCCAAAAGGTGGTTATAATCATTTATATGACCTAGATTGAAAAAATATTTTTCCTTGGTAGAGAGTATTTTATTATGACAAATTGATTATGCCCTAGTATGGTAGATTGGAAAGCATAAATCAAGGATATAACCTATTACACATATTAAAGATGAGCTAGTGAAAATGTAGATGTGATGATCTAATGACTGAAGAAGACACAAATTACTAGGGATATGAGCATGTGAAAAGTGATGAAATAAATGATTGGAATAATAAAGGTGGTCTAACTAACCTGAGATATGTCATGTATCTAACCATTTCCTACATAGTCCAAATTGACCTCAGGCTAATTTAGCTCACCGAAAAGTGGGAGAAAATGGAATAAAGAATAGAATAAAGGAATAATAATAAATCAATGTGAATGCTTTAGTTTTACTTACCAATGTAGAGATGTTCATCCTTATTATCATTGATACAACCAAAATGGTCAATGGGTTGATTTGATCAAAGAGGGTGGGAGGATTAGCCAAGGTGAATAAGGAGAAGTTTATGTAGTACCATTACTTATAATCTCCATCAAACTGAGTTTTTTAATCTAACTTATATAGATGCCTATTTATATTTATGTGTCTTTTTTTCACTTAGATTTTCACCTAATAAATATATGTCTTAGCTCTCCTCATCCAAATGGCACAATTGAAACACCTCTATACTTTGGGTGAGTCTAAGAATGAGGTGAATCTCTAGATAGGGATAGATTCCTTGATGTACCACTTTGGATCACTACTACACCTAAACTTTGTGAGAGAAAAGGGAAAGAGAAAACTAAAATCAAACAATTCTAAATGAGGTGATACACCAAATTTTTTGATGACTTCCAACTAGCTACATGTTACACATGAGAACAAAGGACTAACCAAACATACACTTCTTCAATCTGCATTTCTCACATCAATGTTACATTATGAGGTTATGAATGAATTTTTAGGCAAAGAGGACTAAAAAGGAGGCTTTAAATGGCACTAGTGAAAATAATAACTCAATCAACCTTGACACTTCCTAAAAAACTTTACATGCCCTACAATAAGAAGCTTTACAACTATAAATAGGTGAGAGAATGAAACAATAATGCTAAGGAAACAACAAGTCATCACTAAGCAAAATAAATCATCCAAGTAAAACACACTATGAGTAGACATGTAAGAGGTAAAAATAAGTATTTTTATTGATCAAATGGTATGAAAATGAGTAGGTATTTTCCATACTCAAGTGGAGCATCAGTTATAAAGGTCAAAATGGCTAGTTCTTATAGAACTTGAGAGAGAGAGAAGAAGAGAGAAGTCTAAAGGTCACAAGGAAACTTATCAAGATGAGAAAATGAGTTACATATACATGACAAGAAGATTTTAAATGAACCATGAAAGGTTAGGAAGTACAAGTGTCATCTCAAGTCATGAAACTCATGAAAAATTGCATGGAAGTTCTCATTCTAGCTTTAAAAACTACCATCATGGTTCACCTTTGTTTGAACATCCAAAAGATAATTATTGATAGGTCTAATGATTGGAATGAATGGGGAGGATTTTATAATGCCTCTTCATGCATTGTTTATAGTCTTAATCATCTATAATCATCTTGAAGTAAGCCATCACCATCTATAGTCAAAGAAACTCCTCTTTCCCACACCTCTTACACTTGGCCTCAAAATTGGACTTAGTCTCCAATTCAAATATATGAGACAAATTATATGACATGTTTCAAGACTCTCTATGGCCTTAAATGCATTAGGTACACCTTAAAATTATCTCACTTGATTTTTTCCACCCTTCTCACTAGTTGGTTCATTATGTCAGTTTTGATTGGCTAAAATGAAGTAGCTAGTTAAAGCACTTAGGTGTTGTTTCAAGGCATGAAATTGATATGGGGAGTTATATTAAGTCCTAAGCTTCAATTCTATGTTATTTTCATCTCTTGTAACCTCTTGAAACCTACACAACACACAAAATAGTAAAATATACCCTATTTTATACTCCATCCATAAAATTATATACAACTAATCTCGATAATAGGGAGCCTAAGTGAGTCTTCTAAAACCTCCAATCATTGTTCTAGGAAAACTAAGCCATTTGGGTGCATATATTAACAAGCAAAAAAATATAGTTGACTTCATGAGGATGGTTCATAAATCATAGGAAACCATGCTTCAAACTCTTGTTATGTAAATGAAGATATTTGAGTGTAATTTCACATCCCAAACGTGTTTGACCTAAAATTTTCTTTAAGTTATTGTACCAAGTATGAACCTATTGATCACTTTTACATGTCTAAAAGGGAATAAAAGGATAAGAATGGTTTTGGGCCTTTTTCAGCACTTATAAAGCATGTCAAGAACTAATATGAGTGTGAGGAAGATGAAGAGATATTCCATCACATTCTTCCATGTGTCACCTTCCCCCATGGGTCATATAAGTGCCAAACTCTTCTCTTTTCTTGAAAAATTTACTCTTTCTTCTGAATCACCTACCACTTTCACTTATAAATAGTTACCTAAGATATAATAAGACTTTTGGCACATGATATCACCCTTTTTACACCTTCACACTTCCTTAGGAGGCCATACAACTCATTAAATGTCCTATTTTGACCTCAAAATGACTTAAAATGATAAATTGACTAATATTACTAAGACCAAGGCTAAGATGACATTAAATGGCATAAAATAATTTATAATACACCCCATGGTAAGATAAAAAACCCCTAAAACATCTAAAAAGTTAAGTTTATACCTATAGGGGTTCCAATTTGACTTGTAGGGTCAAATTTGGTCAACATGTCTATATAAACACATAATAAATCATTTATTGAACTTGTTTATTACTCATGGATTCAAGCATGTGTAAGGGAGGTTGGTTGGTTTTGTGATGTATCAGAGAGTTGTTGCCATTACACTAGAATAGACTATGTCAACATGGTTTTGAATTAGCTTGTAATATTAGGCATGACAGTTATGGATAACTAAAATGACAATATATACCCTAAGCATGGAAAACTTAATTTAAACATAAATATAAACAACCTAGGAATAATATATGGATAATCAAGAATGAAGTGTAAACAAAATTTAATAATTGTATGATAGCCAAGGAATAAAAGGCAAAATAAAATAAATAAATAAAAATAAACAAATAGATAAAATAAGTAAACAAACAACAAAAAAACAATAATAAATGAACAAAATGACAAAATACCAATTAAAATAAAGTGAATCATGAACTGTTTAAGGGTTTTGAAACTATTTTAGATGTTTTTGGAATTTTCTAGGCATCTTGAATCAATCACAAATTACATGATACAATATGGTCCAAGCTTGAAAAATGGCGAGAGCATGGAGAAAGGGTGACTGGGTTAACCTCAAAATGATTTGAGTGCTTCCTACATAGTACTATATTACCTCAAGTCAATGTAGTTCCACCTTCACAAAAAACAATGAATTACTTCCAATATTTTATTATTTTTTAGTATATCAAACCATCAATAATTATGAGATACAACACAATCCAAGCTCAAAAAATGATGAGAACATGGCTAAAGGGTGACTGAGTTGACCTCAATTTTAATTAAGTATTTATTATAGAGTCCCATTATGACCTCAAGTCACTATATTTTTGCTTATCTAAAAGGCAATGAAATGCTTTTAATATTTTGGTTTTAAGTATCTCAACTTCATTAATAATTATGAGATACAACATGATCCAATCTCATAAAATAGTGAGAATGTGGCTAAAGGGTGACTAAAATGAACTTAATGTTAATCTAGCACTACCTACATAGTCCCATAGGACTTCAAATCACTATAGTTCCATCTATCTAAAAGGTAGTGAAACACTTCCAATATTTTGGTATTTTTGGTATCTCATCTTCATCAAGAAGTAAGAGATACAACATGGTACAATATCATAAAATGATGACAGTGTGGCTAAAGGGTGACTGATCTAACCTTAACGTGAATTTATCTCTACCTACATAGTCTGATTAGAGCCTCAAGTCATTGTAGTTCTACCTTCAGTGGTGAAGGTGGTAAATCACTTCTAATGTTTTTGGTATTTTTAGTGTCTCCACTCAATCAAAAATTATGAGATACAACATGGTCTATACTCATAAAATGGTAAGAGTATGTCAAAATGGGTGACTAAGTTAACCTCAACATGAATCAAGCACTGCCTACATAGTTTTTTGGGACCTCAAGTCACTATAGTTTTACCTTCTCAAAAGGCATCCAATGCAATATCAACAAATTCTAGGTAAAATGCAAATGGAAAGGTAAATGATAACACTAATGGAAAGGTGACATAATAATGCATGGTAAAGATTTGTCCCTAATTTGCCCATATGAATTTATATTAGGAAACAATAGTAAATGGTTAATGATAATAATTTTCTCACAAGTATTTATAATTAGTAGCATAATGTGGGACATTGATTTTCCCAAAGGTAGTTATAATTAGTGCCACCAGTCAAACACAATAACAAATTAAGGATACAATTACTAATACCAATGTCACACTAATTTCATATACTACCATTGAAACATGTAATTATAAAATGACTATTGTAATTGAATCTTTCATCAACCACTGAATGTGTCTAAAGTACAAATGAATCAAAACCAATGCAAAACATGATAGATGGGGTTAGGTAATAAAGAACTGATTGGTGAAGGGTTAAGATCATGATAAGATAGTAAGGTGAGGCAAAGAGCAAAGGAAGTGGTAAGGCAAAAGATAAGGCACAATAGATGATTTTGTTATTCTTATTGATATGGAAATGCAGGTCATAATCAACATATGAAACAACCAAAATGGATAATGGGTTATAATGGTAATAGGGTTTCCCCCAAGTGCCAAGGTAAGGTTATGGTAGGGTATGAAATAATGATGAGGGAAAGCCAAAGTAAATGATTTTATTATTCTTGATGATGTGGAAATGCTCTTCTTGATCAACATATAAAACAACTATAATTTTCAAATGTTTAAAGTATTATCCCACACCTCTTTTGAATAGTTTCTTTATCAAGAACCTACTTCTAATTTGGACCCCAATAATGTTTTTATGATCTTCAATGGTCATTGATTATGTTTCCTCCAAAATTTGAGACAATATGTCTTTGTAGCCTATGTAAAGGAAATTATGACTAGGGATGGTAAATGTGGATAAACATTGGCTAAAAGGTTTGATCTAACAAAGTAATATATTTCTTGAATGAATAAATGGATTATAATGGAATGTATAATGGTTAGGCAACAAATGAAAATTGGTATTTTTAGGCACACATAATGTTTCTAATTTTGGATTTGACATAATTTTGTTTATGGTAGGCCAAAGACTTTTGAATATGCTCTTGATAGGACCACCATATTATTATGTTGTTTAGGTCTGAGATATACTACCATCTAATTATACTGTAGAATAGAATATGTAATAATGTTATCTTTGATAATGTCTTTATCAAATAGTGAGGAATTATTGTGTTCAATGATTGGCACCTTAAAGAGGTTTTCACCAATAAATTTGTATTGATTGTCTCATAGTGCCTTTGAGAAGGTTTCATTAAGGAATGTTTGCATTTGACTTTGATTGTCTTCTAGCACCTATGAAAAGGTTTCAATAAAATATCCTAAGTTTGGACTTTGATTTCCCCCTAGCACCTTTGAAAAGATTTCACTAGGAGATTGTTCTTCTTTTGCATGAATGTGGTCTTTATCCCCTTAATATTTTTTAATTGATATGTTACCATATATACATTTCAATAATTTGTGATTCTATCAGTCCAAATTCACATTTATGGGAGGTGAAATGTCAATATAATGGATATGTTAGTTGGTGTTAATTCTAAATGGAATGATAATGGAATGGTAAGAGATAACATAATTCTCATAGAATATACTAGGATAACTTGTGTTGATGCTAAAGTAATCATCCTAAAAACCATGAAAGGATCACAATATATTCAAAGCGATATGCAATGCATGTGTAACCAATATTGTAACAACCATGAATGTATTTTGATTCTTAAAATTAATATAACTCAAGGGACTCTAAATTTTATGTTGATACTAACGTTGATTCTTCTTCTGATGTTAAATTTGATATTGATTCAAAAATAAAACATGAATTTGATGTTGATTATTCATCTATTACAATATCAAAGATACTATATTGAATGTTTGGTACTAGATAAGTAATGGCCTATGGTTGAAAAATGGGCCCTTCAAACATAGGCTCAGCTAAGAAGGAATCCAAAAATATTGGCTTGTCAAAGTGAGGCTTATCAATAAAATGGAAATGGTCAACAGGCAACTCTATAAGGACTGACTTGTCCAAGTGAGGATCCTTAAAAATAGGGAAATGGTTGAAATAATTATTTTCCCAAAGGAGGTTATAATCATTAGGGGGTGACTCAACCAATATTGGTTTTTCAAAGTGAGACTCCTCATCCAAAGGGACATGCTTAATAGGCAACTACATAGAGACTATCTTTCAAAGTGAAGCTCTTCAAAGAAAGGGAAAGGTTCAAAGGGTAATTCAACATAGCTTAACTTGTCATAAATAGGTGATTAAATAAAACAATCATGGATTGGTTATTTTTCTTGGCCTTGGTTTAGACTTGGTTGAAAAACCTCAGATTTAGACACATCTTGTTCTTTGAATGATGGCTCATGGAGAGGTAATGATTCACTTTGTTGTGGTTTGAAGACTGGCTTGAATTTTCTAAAGTTGGGGAAGGTTGGAAATGTATGAATAATGAATGGTGGTTTAATAATTATCTCTTTATAAATATTCTCATATAAGATGGGCTTAACAAATACTAGATGTAAGTCTAGGATGGTAATTGTGCTCTTCTAGTCATATTTATACAAATTTATTTGGGTAATGAGCTACTAGATTTAGAAGGGCCTAGAATGGTAATGAATGGACATTACAAAGCTTGGTTGATAATGTAGGCCAAAGGATGAGGGCATGAATGGTGATTAATGGTAATTTCATATCTTGGTTACTAACATAGGCCAAAGGACATGGGCCTAGAATGGTAATCCTTAGGCATTGTAAAGCTTCATTGTTAATGCATACAAAAAGATAAGCACTTGGAATGGTAATCCTTGGGTGTTATGGATTTTGGTTGTTAATGTAAACCATAAAATGAGTGATTAAATAAGAAGGTAGTATCACCAAATACTATGTTAAAGGATCATGCCTTTCTTCAATATATGGAATGTTATAAAATAGATTGGGATCCAGCTCATAAGCTATGTCATCATATGAATCTTAGACAAAAGGGTCATGCCTTTATTCAATGTATGGAATATTATAAGATAGATCGAGATCCATTTCATAAGTTATGTCATCATACAACTCTTGGATAAAAGGGTCATGCCTTTATTTAATGTATGAAATTTTATAAGATATATCAAGATCCATCTCATAAGCTATGTCATCATATGACTCATGAACAAAATGGATGTTGGTCACAAAGTTCTCATAGTCTAGATTATACATAGTCTCACTATATGTGTAATGAGGCATGTTCAAATCTATATATAGGTCTCATGAAAAATAAAGGGTATAAAGGGTAATGAACAAATAAAATATAAAATAAAGGACCTTTGGCTCTATATGAGAGGCATAAAGGGACAAATAATTAAACTAGGCAAAGGTAGGACAAAACAAACACAAAAATGGTCTAACAAAATGATACTGATTTACCCAAAGGTAGTTATAATCAACAATAAAAGTAACACAAAGGCTTAAAATCATTTATGGATAGAGTACTAATTTACCCATAGATGGTTATAATTACGTAACAAGAGTGTTTTAAAAAAGTAGAATAATTGTGAACTAGGATCAAGAGATAGCAACAATTTTCCCAATGGTGGTTATAATCATGCTAAAAACAAATCTAGACTCAAAAACATAAAACTCAAACAAGGACTTGAAATCAAACTAAATTAAGGTAATTGGATTAGACAATACTTAGTAATTAGATCACTTAAGACTCATAATTTTAATCATAAAAACTATTGGAACAATGGATCTAGGATATTCAAAAAATTGGCACAACAAACTTCAAACAAAGTACATGGAAACAACTTGGCTCAAAAGGACATTCTAAACAAGGTACAAAATGATCAACAATCGCTAGGTCAAGGTAAGAGTTATTTTAGATCAAATATGGAATTAACCCAAGTAACATAATCTAAACATAAAAAGGTAAACAACATAAACCCAAATTAGATGGGGCTTCGACATGAACCTAATTATCTTAGGATTTACAATTTGAAAGGTTGAATTTCAAATTTAATGCAAAAAGACTCAAATGTTATAAGGCAAAGAGAGTATCCCAAAATGGGTAGTATAACTATGTATTTGAAATGAGAGAGGTATAACAATGGCTTTGAACTTGTCTTTAAAAGCAACAAGATATTATAAAAAATTTGACAACGTAACAACGTCCTTCAAACAAAAGTCATGGTAAATGGTTTTGTACTAGAATATTTGAGGAAAAAGTTTGAAATGAAATGGATAGCATAACGATGCCCCACTTAAACATGAGACACACAAATGGTTTTAGAACAAAACTCTAAGGCACAAAGTGTGACATAGATAGATAAAGTAATACCTCTTGGGCTAAAGGGGTGTAAAAATAATGTAAATGTTTTTGGACTTATTTTGATGTAAAAACATAAACAAATAGTTTTTAGTCTAAAAACAAATAGTGTAAATCAAAGAAAAATATATAGGTATCACAAATGGTTTATCTTATTCCCTATAATTGACACAGGTGTGCATAGTTTTAGCCAAATTTTACACCGATATGCTAATGCTTGTGAGGAATTAAGTGTTAATCTAAAAAATAAAGTATAGGTTTAGATAGAGTTTTTATGCCCCCTCTATCTCTCAAGCGTTGATACGTGGCATGAATTAGAGTGAGGAACATTCGACAGTTGGCATGAAATTCTATAGCAAGTAGGGTTTTGACTAAAATCTATAAATATCAAATGTATTAGATTGTCCCAAGTGTGGATAACACAAGGGCACAATCACATCAAATGAATCCAAAAATCCTAGCTTACTATGCAAGGGTTTATTCCTTTACATCTTTATTCTAGTCATGTACTACTTATTGGAGTTTGATGTCTAGCTACCACATGGCCTAAGTACCCATTAGAATGGTTATGCTAACCACTTGCCACTATCCCATCTAATTATTTTCCTAATTTGAATACCCCACCATAGATTGGTGTTATTATGATGTTGGGAGATGAAACTATAGGTCAATTCACCCCTAAATAACTTGTGGGGAGGCAATGAACTTTTACCCACAAGCCAAATGCATAAAAGAAATAAATTAAAAAGGAAAGACTTTAGAGGTCATTTATAGGTCACCCAAGTCACTCAGAGCTTGGGGAGAACATACACGACATTATTTTTTATGAAAATTTCAAATAATACTAATAAACTAAGCACTTTTAGTCACATGAGTTCCCTAAATGGGATGGGGGAGAGCATATATGCAATAATTCATCATTTGCCACAAACAATGAAACTAGTCTAATGAAATTTGAAATTTAGCTAATAATGAAAAATAAACATAAAGTGAAAAAGATCTTAAGATCTCTAACTAAGATGTGTGTTCCTTTTAATAGTTCTAAATTGAAGTGTGGTTGAAAATTTGGCCCTTTAGCCTTATTTGTACTTGTAAATTTTTCAAAAACAACTAAAATGCAAATACAACTAAGTGGATTTTAAGCACTAAACAAAATGTATGTGAGATTTTTAACAATAACTAAACTTTTATTCTCTCCACCATAGGTCCTAAAAATGTTAGAGAGTTTGCCTACTTAGAATCCCAAAATAAAGTTAGTAAATAATTATTTAATTTGAGCTCTCAAGTTTCTATCTCTGTCTTGGTTAAAATCATCACCGATCACATAGAGATCAATGTCAATTCCTAAAATCAATGTTGATTCTATCAAATCATCGACATTTCATAAAAACACATAAAAAAATATGTTTGAAAGGTAAAATGATTAATAAGCAAGGTTAGGACACAAATTTATCATATCTTCTACAAGAAATAAGGTTACATAGATAATAAATAGGTTGTTATACATAAAATAAAGAAAATACAAATCAATTTTAGCCATGTTTATGCCTTGATATGTTTTCTTCATAGAGATATTGGTTGATCCCTATAATCAACACCAATTTTAAAAATCAAAATTGATCCCTACAACCTTGATAAAAAAGACATAAAATTCAAAGCTAAAACTTGAAACTTGAATATTTAAATACATTTTTTAGACAAACTAAAGTTATCATATTAATCTCCTTGGCCATACAGGATGTTTGGTCCCACTGAGTGTGTCATTATATGCCTTAGGATATTTAATAGAAAAAAATATGTAGATTATTATCTTGTTAGTCTAAATGAGAAAAAACTAAGCATAACAATTCACTAAGACTAAATAATATTGCCTAATAATGAGGGGGAACATAAAACAATAAGCAAGAGCACAAAATAGAGATGAATAAAATACAATTTATTACCTTCCTTATTGCATATGATGTTTACTTATTAGCATAAGGATGTTTGTGCTTGGCCTATGATGATTTTAGTATTTTAGCAATGATCTTCTATGATGGTAGCATCTCTCCAATAGTCACTTATGGCTTAATGTGAAGCTTGGCATAAATTGGGCAATATAACACTAATCTCAAAAGAGTCAAGGATGTATTTCATTAGAATAACCTTACACACAAAATCTTATTTAACAATAGTGTGGGTAATTGTATTTATATCTCAAAGAACCAAATCTAACCTTAGATAAGTTAGGTTAAATTCTAACTTGGGTTGAGTCTAAATTAACCTAGATTGAGTCTAAATTAACCTAGATTGAGTCAATCTAACTCTAGGTGGGGTTAAGGCACTCATGAAATCTTGACATCTTAGTTTCATATATTTGTGAGGCATGACAACTCACTTTATATATTTATGATATTTGAGTCATATATTTGAATATTTATGAGATAATAAAATCACATTATTAGCTCTTTTAACTCTTTGACTTCATTTTGGCTAAAATTACTTTTTTAGTAAATAAAATTTACTAATTTGATTTGGAATTGTTATTTAGGCAAGTTAATTAGGATTTTCAATATAATTAATCTTTATTAGTGCTTTTTAGCTTTTGGAAATTATTTTAAATGTCGTGAATTAATAGCCTGACATGACAAAAGTGTCAAATTACTATGTTGTAATTTGACTAGGGTTAGAACTAAACTAGTTTAGTGATGCATATAGGGTAATATACTAAATAAGCTAGCCTTGTCACCTTTCTAGGAAATTAAATCCTTTATGCAAATAAATTTGGGTAATTCAGGTGATTTTTAAGCTTAAAATATGTTATTTTATATAAATTAAACTAAACACTAGTTTAGGCATGAAAGTGGCCAAAACCAAGTGTCTACACCATCCAATAACCTATAGTGACATATATTTTCTTCTACTCTTTCCAAGGAGTCTAACTAGACAAGCCTTGGAATGGTTGTTGAAATTACCATAGAATTTTGTACCTAAATTTGATGATCTTTTAGAGAAGTTTATAAAACACTTTTCATAAAATCTTTAGCACAAGATTACTATTATGTATTTATTCTAAGCTAAATATAATATGGGTGAAAGCATTGATGCATACTTATAACATTGGAGAGCATTATCAAACTATCTCACTTTTAATAAGCCATATAAATAGTTGGCTAAGATATTACATAGCAAGATATATTACCATATCGAGTTGTAATGTGCTCATACATCTGAAGAGGTTATAGAGAAAGGAATATAGATTGATAAATCCCTTGTTAACAAAGGGATAATTAAGTTATCCTCTCCTAACTAAAGCCAAAATTAGCATCAAGAAAAGCATAACTAGAACTAGAACAAGGTCATAACTATAATCAAAACCCAATTTAAATACCAACTTTAATACCACCTTAATCCAAAAACAATGAGAGACATAAACCCTACAACCATAATAATAATGTTATTGGCAATGGGGTTACTAAATCATGCCATGTTCATATGGTATAAACATCAACTATATGTTTACCTCCACCCACTTAGCAACCACCTCCTCAATACATTCAACCAAGACCTCCACAAAACCAACCACCTCAAAATCAAACCCAATTACAATCCTCTGCTATGAGGAGAATACCTCTCATTGCTAGACAATTTAGTGACCTTGGTGAGCCTATTGAATTTGTGTTATGAATATTGGTTCAAGTAAATATGATCATTTGGAAAATATTAAATCCATTTACTAAAGGGATTCCTTTTTCCTGACTAGTACAAGGAACATGAATTTTTTGAGTATCATCATGTTAGAGGACATTCTATAAGATAGTTTATCCAACTCAAGCATTTAATTGAGAATAAGCTATAAAATAGAGAGATAGAATGAGACACCCGTGATCCTACGACCAATCATAACTTGGGTATCTACCAAAATCCATTTTACCAATATAATAATAACAACAACCAATAGTAGTATCATCAACACCAATAACAATGGTAGAGAACTCCACGGTCAAATCAATAACGATAATGTCAACCACAATAATAGTAGTAAAATGGTCGAAACCAAGGGAAAAATGACCAAACAAATAATAGAGGCCATCATGTCATTGTGTATACCTATAAACATGTTGTATGACACATTCTAAGTAGCCATATTTCCACTATCACCATTAACCCTATACTAACTACCAACAAACCTAGACCTTCATCTTATCATTCTTATTTATTGAGTAATGCTTACCAACCTCCTTATGCTAGTGATTATTCTATGGACAAAGTTGATAATAAGGTCCCATATCATCCTAAGATCATCATTCTAAGCCTTATTACCTACACAACCAACTACCAAATTCAAGTTCTAGATTGAGATTATAAAATCATGACTTGACAAGCTAGGGTCACTATCAAAGGACTATATCCAAATACTATAAATGATCCTAATAAACATTATATTCCTATCAAAATAAATCAATTAAAAAAATTAAGGGGAATACATATGATATTATGGAATAACTAAAGAATACACCTGCACACATATCCATCATAGATTTATTATGTATGTTTAGCATCCATAAAGACATCCTAAATGAGTATTTGAACCAATACCTCATGCCAAATGACAACACTCTAGATAAATTCCAATCCATGGTAAGGCATTTGGCCCCTAGCCAACATCTCACCTTTGGCCAAAGTGGCATGTCATCCCAAGTCTCTCTATATAATAACCTATTGTGCATTGAGGTTAGTATAATGAACCATAGAGTTAAATGTATCCTTTTAGGTAATGGTTTGGGTCTTAACATTGGTTCTATAAAGTTATTCAAACATATTTGATATATAGTAGCTGAATTGTAACAAGATACCATCATTATCAAGGAATATGTTAACAAAGAATTAGAATTTCAAGGTACTATTAATTTGTCAGTGGTCATTGGGCCTTTGACCCATGACACTCTTTGTTATGTGTTGGAATTCGAACTATCTGACAATATGTTATTGGGTCAACCCTAGATCTATGAAATCAGGGATATACCTTTTACATTGCATCAATGTATAAAATTTATAAATTTATGATTGGAAGTGAATATGCTAGTTGATCTTCATCCATACCAAGATTGTAAATGCCTTGAGGCCAAGTATAAAATCAATAACTATCAATTTGGCATGAATCATTTGCCAAAATAAAATAGAGAAGAGCTGAAAAAGGAAAATCTATTAAAACAAGCCCAGAAGCTAATTACATTAACCTAGATAGCTTATCCTCTACCTCAGCCATGCCTCCACCAGACATTTATAACCACTTATATATAGCTAACAAAGGTCTCAGAGAATATAGTACCCATAGGCATCCATATTTCCAAATTTCCTAAAAATCCAAAAGCTTATGGGAGATGTAAGGCCAAAACTACTCATATGGAGTGGGAAACCAAAGGAAAATATTAGCTAAACAAGCCCATTACTTTCAAATTGGCCCATGGCCTAGAATATCACCCCTTATCAAAAGATGATTCATGTCTCTACACTAATGAGTTAGTCGATTGCTACCAAAATGAAAAGTATCCTATCCCCAACTAAATTATTGATCACTTAGCATATGAAGGTAAAGGCTTTAGGATACATAGTAAGGCACAAATGAATTAGTCTCATTGAACAAGTAAACAAGAACCCATGGTATTAGATTTAAACTACCTAGGGGTAACCCCACATACCTTATTCATTTTTTAACACCTACAACTATCAATGATGATGTTGAAAGTGATGTAGGTTCTAATTATAGCATCTATGATAACTTTTCCACTATAAATTTATTTAACCCCATGCCATTTTCACCATTAACCATGTCTATCAACCTTTTCATTTAACCCTTTACCATACATAATTGATAGACTAGGACCAACAAGAGTCAACAATGCCATTAGATGAATTTAAAAATGATGAGACCATATATGACTTTATGGGATTGAAGAGTTGCATTCCTTTTGGAGACCACAAGTAGTGATTTTCTATTTGATTGGATCCTGATACCCAATTTGGAGAGAGGGTGAAATTCCATAGCTAAAAATAAAATAAAATAAAACATTGAGGTTTGAAATTGAAAACCTTTTTGAGGTGCTTTCTGACCAGGTAAAAAGTAAAGAGAAAGGTAAGCCTCTTGGTGAAAACTATTTTTTGGTGCCATTAAATAGGGATGTTCATCCCTCTTCCTATGAAACATAGGAGACCTCTTTCCCAAATCCTATTTATGGATCAAGTATCAGTACTGAGGAGCGGTAATCTTTTTCATAAATTGTTTGAGATGCCCAATGGTATTTTTTTCATGGTCCATACTAGGATTAGGAGATTTTCATTCATCCTAATTAGGAGAGTTAGATGAGCTAGTCCATTTAGAGGAATTTTCCATTGTTAATAATTTAAAATCCTTTCTCAACTATTTTATATGATGGTTCTACACTTATTTTGGAAGACACTTCAAAGATGAACATTAGGACTATAGAGGAACCAAAGTGGATTAAACTAGGTGCATCCCTCACTAAGGAATAATGTGAAATTTTTATAACTATTTTAAGGGAATTTTTTGACATATTTGCATTGTCTTATTAGGACATGCTAGGTTTGGACCCCACCTTGGTTGTACGCCATCTTGTTGTGCACCCTAATATTAATCCATTAAATACAATTTGTGTAAAATGCATCTTTTTATTGTTGTGTTATTCAAGAAAGAGTTGGAAAAACTATTAGATGTGAATGCATCAAGCAAATCAAATATTTAGAGTGGATTTGAAACATTGTGCTAGTAAGTAAAAAACTAGAAGGTATCAAAATATGTACTAATTTTAGAGATATCAATAAATCCTACCTAAAAGACAAATTTCCTTTACCTAATATTGACATGATAATTAACTCAACATCTAGATATAAAATTCTCTCTCTAATGGATAAATTTTTAGGTTATTATCATATTAGAATAACACCAAATTAACAACATAATATTATGTTCCCCACTCCATAGGGAATGTTTTTAGGTGATTCCATTTGGACTTAATAATTTTGGGGCCACTTAACAAAGAGGAATGACCATGATTTATCATGACATGAAGAACTAAATTTTAGAGGGCCATGTCGATGATATCCTGGGTAAGTCAAAGACTTGTGTTGATCATCCAGCCATGCTATGAATAATCTTTAAAAGACTTTGTAAGAAAAACATCAAGCTTAATCTGAATAAATGTGTATTTAACATTACTTCTAGAAAACTATTAGTATTTATTATCTCTCACATGGGTATTGAAATTGATGCAACCAAATACATGAAATTACAAAAATGCTACCAACATCTACCCTGAAGAATATCCATAGTTTTCAAGGCAAAATTCAATCTAACATATTCATCATCTCATAATTAGCTGAAAAATTCCATCCATTTATGCACTTACTAAATAAAGGCATTACATTCTCCTTGAATGAAGAGTGCCATAAATAATTTGATAAACTTAAATAATATCTTTCCAATTCACCTATTTTATTTCCAACAAAGCCAAACAAGCCATTACTTCTTTACTTATCAACAATTGAGAATTTCCTAGGGGAACTTTTGGCACAACATGCTAAATAGGGAAACTAGCATGCCATGTATTATCTGAGATGAATAATAGTCACATATAAACGTAACTAGACATTGATTGAAAAGGCTTGTTTAGAAATGATGTTCGTAGCCCAAAATTTACATCATTATATGTTGAACAACAAGACCATTATTATCACCAAAGTAGAAATCCTCAAGTATCTACTTTATAAATCATATCTATAGGGTCGTATGTAAAAATGGATTATGTTATTTAGATAATTTAAAATTGAATATGCCAATCAGAATGCCATTATGAGGCAAGTACTCACAGATTAGCTTGCTGAAGATCCTCTTCAATATACTCAACCTCTTATATTTAGATTTCCAAATGAGGACATTATGACTATTAAAGAATTAGATGCACCTCCTAAGATTGAACAATGGAATATTTAATTTGATTGATCATTCATGACTCATGGATCAGGCACTGGAATATTATTTGTTACATCATAAGGGGATCTAATTCCCAAGTCCTTTCATATTGGATTTCTATGTACCAATAACATGGTCAAGTATGAAACACTCATTGTAGGGATTTGTCAAGTAGTATAGTTGGATAATCAACATTTCCTTGTGTATGGTTATTCTCAATTATTCATCAATCAAGTTATAGATCAACACCAAACCAAGGATGAGAAGTTGGTTCCCTATAAATATATGGTTGATGTTCTCAAACAACAAATTTCTAACATCCAATTTGAAAGAATACATCAAGCTAATAATATAATAGTTGATGTTATAGACACTATTTTTTTCATAATTAAAATCATAGATAGAGCAAGGGATTATAAATTTCTTATTGAACATCTCTTATCACCAACACATGAACAATCAATCATCGAGATGGTTTGTGACATTGTTTGCCCCACGTCTCCCTATTACTTAGATATATATGTCCATATTCAAGACCAAACCATACCTCCTAACTTATCACATAAAAAACAAATATCCTTAACCTATAAAGACTCTTTATATACCCTACTTGGACCAATCTTGTATCATAGAAGCTATGATGGAACTCTACTTCATTGTTTACCTTTGGTATAATCTAGACTAGAATTGAACGAATTCCATGAAGGTGTCTGGAGCCCACACCAGTGGGGTAATCTTAGTGAAAAAGTTATTGTATACTTTTTATTATTGGACAAAAATGGAAGTAGACATATCTATATATGTGAAGAGGTGTGTTAAGTGTCAAAAACATGTCAATATAATTCATGTTCCAACCAAGAAACTCAAACCATTGACAACATCATGGTCATTCTCAACATGGGGACTCCACCTCATCGATAAAATCAATCTTACATCTTTTGATGGACATAAACATGTCCTAAATATTATTGAGTATATCACTAAGTGGGTGAAAGCAATTCCCCTCACTTATGTAACTGGTCAACAGATCTCCAACTTCATATTCAACCATCTCATCCACTATTATAGAATCCCTTCTGGAATTATATCCAATAATGGTAGATCATTTAAGAACAAAGATGTGAAAGTAATTTATTCTCAATACCACATCAAACAACATTTTTCTAACACTTACTATCTATAAGGCAACATCCAAGTTGAGGCTTCTAATACAACCATTGTCAATATTATGAAGAAGATTATTAGTGATATTATTCATATTAGCACTTGTAGCTATTTAACAACCTTTGGGCATACCATACCACATTCTATACTCTAATAAGAGCTACACCATATTCACTTATTTATGTAACTAAAGCCATTATTCCTATTCAGGCTGCGTTGCCTTCCCTCCAAATGTTATTTTAGCATATCATCGATGATGAAGACTATAGAGTAGCTCACTTGCAAGAGCTAGACCTACTTGATGTAAAATTATTTATAGACTTGAATAATATTGAGGAATATTAGAATAGACTAAAAGGCCAATATAATAGGAAAATTAAGCATCACTAATTCAAATTTGGTGACCTCATGTAAAAAGAGAATCAGAAAAATGTAAATGTTGAAACCAAGAAAAAAGGAAAGTTCCAACCAAATTAGTTAGGGTCCTATGTAGTTGTTTCTAACTATGGTTTTGGAGCATATAGGCTCACTACACTATAGGGAGATGAAATTGATAAACCAATGAACATAATTCACCTTAAAAATTAATAATCATGAGGGACTCATATTATTGTCTACAAGGATCATCTAACTTATGCCACATTATACCTATTCTTTGTATTGTACCCTTTACTGACTAGTTCTCTGTACCTAACCCCACCTATCATGTTTGGCCTTGGTTCTGATTCATTTATACTTCAATCACATTTAATGGTCAATGATAAACTCAGTTCTAGTAGTTTTTTTAGAATCAAACATTCAAATGACAATATATGACACCAATATGATAGTGGTCCTAGTAATTACATCCTTCATTTGTTATCACATTTTCACCTCATGCTACTAATTATGACCACATATGACAAAATTAGCACCAATAACCCTTTTCCATTATTCCTTAATTATAAAAACCTATGATCATATTAAAATCAACACCTTTACTATGTATTATTGCAACACCTTGATATTAGTGTTATCATTTGCCTTGATATTTTCCTAAACCTGAACTTGTTGGTACTTAATCAAATGCCTTTTGTGAAGGTATAAATACATGACTTAAGGTCTTGTGGGACTATGTAGGTTCACTCGATTCATATTGAGGTCATCTCAGTCACCACTTTGCCACACTCTCACCATTTTGCAAGAATTATTTAAGCCATACACTCTCACTATTTTAGAATTTTGGATAATTTTTTATCTCATGATTATCTATTGATTTTAGATACCAAAAACATTGGAATTATTTCACCACCTTCACTACTGAATGTGAAACTAAGTAGATTGAGGTCCTTTTGGATTATGTAGGTAGCGCTTAGTGTTTTCTAAGATCAATTCAACCACCCTTGTTTGAATTCTCTCACCATTTTATGATCAATTTAAGTTTAAATGCTATCTCCATTTTGAGATCAACCTAAGCCATGCTCTCACCATTTTGTGAGTTAGACTATTATGTATCTCATAATTCTTGATTGAGTTGAGATGCCTAGAAAACTCTAAAACATTAATAATAATTTACAAACCCCTAAACATTTGTAAAAGATCCTAAAAATCACAAAAATCACAAAATCATGAAATTTGGCTTAGAAATTCCATGTGAGATATAAATCCACCAAAATTTTATGGGATTGTCCATCTTATTTGTTCAGTTTCATTTTTAGACCACTTTGGTCTTTTTTCTTATTTTTGAGATAACTACATCAGCTTGAGGTCTACATGAACTATGTAGGCAACACTTAAATATATGGGGTATCTCAAGTTATCTCAACCATACCTTCCTTTATTTTTCAACCACTTATTTACCTTAAGGATTATAAGACTCTTAGCTATTTCATGAGTAATCACTTATCATTTAGTTTCACCATCATTATTAGCCTATTACCAAAACTCTCACCATTTTGTGAGATCATTCACATTCCAAGCATTAGATGTAGTAGACACTCTAAATAACTAGTTCACTTCATTTTTGGATACTCATCTCTTGACTTTTAGTGTTGTTTTAACTTAAACCATACTCTTTCACTTGTACAATTTATTTATGTTTATGTTTTCGTGATTTTAAAATGACATCCCTTCTTTTCTCATGCACTCATTATTTTATGAGATCATTCCTATTTTATTCTACATGGTAATCATTTTTTCTTATCATTCATTTTATTTTAGCCTATATCTTGAGAGAACTACATTTGGCCTAAATTTCACATTGGATCTTGTGTCCATGGAACTATGTAGGTAGCATTCACTTACATAGTGCATTTGTAGTCAGCTCGGCTAGCCCTTCATTTTTTCTATTCCCCTCATTTTGTTTGTGATTTTTCATACAGTCCTATAGCCTAGGAGAAATGTTTTTCATATTGTTTAATTTGTTTCATTGTCTAATACAGCCTAGGGGAAATGGTTTTCATCTTGTTTGTGTGGTTGTTTCCATATAGCCTTAGGGAAACCATTAGTCTTTTGTTCTTATGTTATTTTACTTAAGTCATTACTACCTAGCTTAGGAGTCACCCTGTCACCAAGAGTAACACCTCTAATACATATACATGAACAATTTATTTTTTATTTGCACTAATATTGTGATTAACCATTTTTTGTGTATTTATATTTGTTTAGCTTAGTTTGTTTGTTTTTGTGTGTTTAGATTAGTTTGTTTACTACAATTTTCTTTGCTTTAGATTTTTAGTTGTTTTTATTGTTTTGTTTACTTTATTTATAGATTTGTTTATTTTATTTGTATATTTATTTTTTTTATCTATCTTTGTTTATTCTCTTTGTTTTATCTTGATTTTACTATTTATTTGTATCATGTTTTTTTATTTGTTTTGGTTTATTGTTGTTTTATTTTTTTGCTTTATTGTTTAATCTGTTTATTGTTATTTTATTTTTGTTTTGTTTGTGTTTGTTTAGTTTTTTGTTTGTGTGTTGTTTTATTTTTTTGGCAGTGTTTTATTTATGGGTATTTTATTGTGTTTTATTTGTTTTTGTTTATTTTGTTATGTTTTGTTTATTTTTGTTTATTGGTGATTTTTTGTTTGGATATTTGGTTTTTTAAACATATTTGTTGTTTTATTATTCATTTATAATATGTTTTATTATTTAATTTGTACCATTTTTTTGTTTACATTATTTATTTGTTTATATAATGTTTAGTTTGTTTGTGTAGTCATATAAAATGAAAAAAATTAGTAACTTGAGCATGGATAAATAAAACCAACCCTTAGGTCCCTCTTGCTTACTCTCTAGACCCTCTCAGTCTTATTTTTACTGATTCCCAATCATACGTGGCCTTTCGGACTTGACCCCAGCTGAGTCAGGACCCTCTCTTCATGACCAATCCATCCCCCTAGGTCTCATTTACCCAGGATAATAGAATCAAAGTTGGATAGTAGCATTGGGCCCTAGGGTGTCCCCTTTTTATCACTCTTGTCCAATCATATTTTGAGCCTAGGTTACCATTTTTCCTTGATTCCTCTTATTTATTATGTTATCCTACTCTAGTTTCATCTAACCCATGACTAATAGATCCCTATAAAATCCCATTAAAATATAATTTGGAAAGTGGTTGGCAAATATCATTCAAGAAATAAAGAATACAAGTAAGGCCACTCAATCAATCTTTCATATTCTCTGCATACAACCAGCCTATTCACTTTCAAGATAATTCAAGTCTTCAGACTAGTCCCTAGTCATCTCAAGCATACCTAGTTTTAGTATTTCTTGTATTTCATTAAATATTATACCAATCACTCTTAAATGGAGAAATACATATGGCTTGATCACTCTTCAGAGTATTGGTATGTAGGTAGAGTGCCCACACACAAGGTGTGAAGCACGTCCAATGTATCTTACACATAGTAACCCCTTTTCCCCATTTGTCAAAGTTTATTTTAATTGTATTTATGATACAATTACATGAAGAATAAGATCTATAAGGATCTTTTTTGATAGTGAGGACCTAAAAATTGGTACACAAGCTCACATCGAGTAGGTGAACAAAACCTAGAAAGCTTAGATCCTGAAGATAATAGTGTTGGGGAAGGACTACAATACTGAAGCCCAAGGTGTCTAGTTATAAGGCTCCTATCCAATCAAGAAACAAATTTTAGGAACCTATTTGCAATAGTTTCCCAGTCTTGCATGAAAAATTCTAGACCCTATCTCAGTCAGAACAGTCTAAAATAAGCTAAGTTTAATTTTTTCTCTCTCACTACTATTTTTTAGAAAAGGTCTAATTGCAATTCAATTTCACAAATCAGAGGATTTAATTAGGAATATTATTTATTGATTTATTCTACTCAAACTTGTTTATTAAATAAGAATAAAACTATATTATTCCCAAAAATAATAAACCATTTGGTGAACCTGACTTACTTTGAATTTTACATAAAAACCCTAGAAACCTTAGGGTAAATTATTGGATGATTTTTTTCATTAATTTATAAATTTTTTATTGAATATTAAAATCATAAATTCCTCCCAAATTTTAAAATTTTGTAGTAAATTTTAAAATAAATTTATTTAAAACCCTAGTTTCATACACTAGGTCCCAGCAATTTTCCAACATTAATTCAATAATTTCCTAATTTTTTGCTTGCACATAAATAAAAAACTTATCTCAAATTTTAAAATTTTGTAGTAAATTTTAAAATAAATTTATTTCAAACCCTATTTGCATCAACTAGCTCCCAGTAATTTTACTATCATTTTCTAAATTTTTAGTTACATATTAAAATAAAAAAATCACTTTAAATTTCAAAAATTCATAATAATTTTCAAAAAATTATTTTTCTCAAAACCCTAGTTGAATCTACTAGGTCCCATTAAATCAAACATTTTCCTATAAATTTTTGAATTTTTTATTGAATACTTAACTCAAAAATTCAATTTCAATTTCAAAAATTCATAGTATTTTGCAAAAATATTTTTGAAAAATTCCTAGTTGCATATACTAGCACCTATTTGCTTCTTGAGGTATCACCTTACACTTATAATCAAATTGCCAAAATGATGCCCATTTATTGAAAAAAAATCTTACATTTCTTTCAAATAATAAGGAAACCATAATGGGCCCTATCATGTATATGAATGATGAAGTATATCATATGTTAGTACAAAGCTTCATTCTTTTCATTTCATGCTTATTTTTCATTATATGGGATGATGTTAGCAAATTATTATTAAACATGATAATACATATTTTGCATCACCTCCCCTGGAGCCTCTACCCCATGCCAAGTCATGTTGCATGGTCTATTTTTCTCTTGCCCATGTCATTAAATGTCACCAAAGAGCCCAATTGACACCCTTTGTCCTTCCACCACCTTGAACCATTGATCATCTTTGATCTCCTATCATAACTACTACTACTCATATATGGATAGTAGATAATGTGGTTAGAGATATTAATCAATGTTTCACTATGCCTCCTCCACCTAGCCAAGAGCCTCATCACCCTTCTATTCCTCCCCATCCTAGGCCCAACCTATTCACACAGGCAGATTTGCATAAGGCATATGACATTGTTGATCAGATAAGAAATACTTTAGCTAAGATTTCCATGTTATAACTACTTCAAAAATCTAATGTATTTAGTGAAATTCTTTATCAGGCACTCACTTATACTTCTATGATGATTAATTTAGAACCTTCTTATTTTGCTTCAGTGGTTAAAACTTTAAAACCTATAGAATATGCAATTTATTTTGACAGTGAGGATATGGCTTTTAGATAGTTATTGTTCAAAATTTGCCACTATTCATATAAGTTCAAGTCAAAACTAGTGGAGTCAAGAGAGTTCTTGTTGATAGTGGTTCTAGACTTAATATATGTAATATCACATTTTTACAAGCCATGGGCATAGATATGGTATCAATGAAAAAATCATATAAGAACATTCATGGATTTAATTATATACCATGACAAACATTAGGCACCATTACTTTAGATATCATGGTAGGACCAAAAACCCTCTCTACACAGTTCCAAGTCATGTTAGGTCCTCTCCACTATAATATTTTACTTGGACAACCCTAGATATATAATATGAGGGACATTCCTTTTACTCTCCATCGATGTATTAAGTTTATTCATAAGGGATATCTATACACATGTTCAATAGACAACCAACCATTTAGATATTGTTAAACTATAGAGTCATCTTCAACTATTTCACTAGATGGGACACCTTATCTCATAATACATCCACCACCTCATTGAATTTCTCTTGATCAGATACATATATATGAGGTTGGAGAGACTAGAACTTCTTTCAATCCTCCACTTACAGTCATACCTTTAGCTTCAAATATTCTTCTAGTCATAGCAGCTTTAGCCATTTTAGCTATTCCATTGGTCATAGTTTTGACACCTATTACACATCCATAATCAATGATAGAAGTACTCATAATTCCAATTGATTCCATAGTTACTCCACCATTTATAGATACTTTTTTATTAATACCATATTCTACTACTATAGATGATGAGACTCCTATATCACAATTACCCCTCATGGTAAATTTTGAGTTACTATATATACATGATGTTGATACAAATTCATAGGCTTCTTTAGATGATGATATGGCACCCACACTCATAGATGACAATTTATGTGGATTGAGCTTTACACCAGTTGGCCCAAGAGAGTATCGAGATGACTCTTGATCTCTCATTCCATATCTTACATCACTTTTAGCATCTCTCACTACACTCTTAATATATACTCCACAATCATGGCCATAGATAGATCACTTGGCACATATAGTTCAAATGGTTACCTCTATGGATATAGAGATAGTTATTAAAATTCAAGTAGGAAACACATAGAATCAGCTATAGTTTATGTTATAGATATTACTTGATCATGGATTGATCACATTACCTATAGTATGGCATAGATCTATCAACAAATTGTCATAGCAAGATGGTCGACCATTTTGTACTTTTCATAAAATTATGAGCCATGATACAAATTCATGTATAAATTTACAACATAGATTGGATACACTATAGGATCAAGGTATTATTAAAATTATGGCACCACCACCATCACCAACTTCACCACTTCAATTGAAGTCATCTACTATCATGGATAAATGTCCTAGAATAAATTCAACATCTCCACCATTAGAGCAACCTTCAGTTCACCTTTGGTATGATGATAATAAACATAGCATCTGTAGCATATGATGATACTTATGATGATGATCTCAAGGCATTTGATGATGGTCATGACCCTTTTCTTTATTTTCATCCTCAATAGGCTCCATCCTTGGATCATTTCCCCCCTCTAGCCTAGTCTTTTATATCTTTATGTACATATTGCTTTATTTACAAGCTTGTATATAGTCTCTTTCTAGATTTGATTATACATAATTTCTTTTGAATTGATTGTACATAGTCTAAATTTTAAAAAAATATAAAAATAATATAACATTTCAAAATCCAAAAACATTTAAAAATGTCAAAACTCCAAAAACATTTTGATTGTATGCATCATCCATTATTTATATTTATAATACCATTATAGTACTTACATTTGATGTTTCATGCTATTTTATGTTGATTTATCTACATTACCATGATTTACTTGATCTTCTTTGAGTGCATGCAGTGATATCCAACTTTTGATTTCTTCACTCTACCCATTAAGGGGGTATCTTACATATACATTCGAGACACACTTAGATATACATACCAACTAAGGGAATCTTATACATGACTACACCATCTAGGTTATGTCATTCCTACACTACACACTCCAAGTTATCATGCTCATGTACATCACTTACTAAATTACATAGATTACTATATTGATATTTCACTAGTATCTAGCACTTGTGTATCTCTTAGCATATACCTAGTCTTATAATAAACATGTCTTGCATACTTTCACTCTTTCTTTTATTAGTTAGATGTGATTTTATCTTTATATTTATTACATGATTTCTCTTCTTTCTTAGTGTATCTTGTTGAATTGCATTTCCATTTCCTATTTGTCTCATGTATGTGCTTTAGGACATTTTCTAATGTCCTTATCTTCTATTAATGTGTTTGCCTTAGGATATTTTCCAATGTCCTTTTCCTATAATCCTCTCTATGATTGTGGATTCCACACCAACTTGCTTATTTTAATTTTATGTGTATGTGGCATTTGAACATGCCTTGTATGCTTGTTTTCTAGTTTGAATGACATGTTCCCATGTCCCTTATTTACTTGGCCCCTTGGTCACCCTTGTATCCATCTTGTTTCTTTCTTTGTGTGCTTGTTTATTGATTTATTTTTATTGCTTATAATTACATGATTTATATCATGCATTTTTCTTATTTTCTTGGATGCCATGATGAACATCATGCTCCATCCCTCCAACTAACAACTAACACTTTTAGTTTTAGTTCATTACATTATACATGTTATTACATTATTACATCTATATATGAATATCCCTATTGATCTAAAAATATCTCAACTCAAACCATGCTATATATTGAGATATTTTGTTGCTTATCATTTCTATATCATGTATATTTCTAGCTAACACACTTGTAGGGCTTTTTATTCTGAGGGAAGTCATTACAAGGTACCTATTCCTACCCTCAAAAGATGGGACAATAATTAGGGGTTTTTTTACAAAGATAAAATCTCCTAAAGGTCCAAAAAAATCTAGTTTTAGAATAATTATAACAATAACCAGTCATCAAACCACTTAGAACAGACTAGGCAAATAGTCAAAAATATTGAACAGTGATCAATTTTAGCCCAGGCCAATAGTGTTGAGGCTAGATTATAGTGTTAGACACTAGGGTGTTTATTTTTTATGATCCTATATAAATAATATAAAAACCAAGTTTTCCAAAAGTAGGTAGAAAGGTAGGTTCAACTATAGTTTTGCACAATCAGACTAGTTCAGATTAGTAGTTTTCATTATAATTTTTTTTAAAGAATCTAGATATAAGGGGCATCATGTGTGGCATCATTGGTCCTAACTTCCAATTTAAAATATGGTATTTGGTATAGCTTCTAGATCATAATCCATGTTTTAGACACCAATGATTGTGGGTAGATTACATAGCACTTTTGCTTCTTTTCTTTTAGTTTTTAGCATTACCTAGGCATTGTCAGTAATTGCATGCCTTATTATATCTACAGGTAGTTGGCATCATTTTAGAGTAGATTTCATACAATCCTAACATCCACATTCCTAAGTACTTGAGTTCCCAATTGGCTTCCACATAAGCCAAATTTTTAGTTTTGGAGTGGCTGTCATACAAGCCTAATCTCCATATTTTTTGAGTTGGCCACCATTGGCCTAGTATCTAACACATATATAGTTATCCACACCACATTGTCTAATTTTTAGAACATTCACAAGCTTCAGGAGCCATATCATACAACATAATTATTCATACTAGTATCAGTTTATAGCTTCACTTCATGGGGCAATGATGGAGCCAAAGGGTCAGCCTTTGTATTCTTGAGCCACCTATTCAGAGGGATTGGATACACAGTCTAGACATCAATTATCACATTAATGACCATATAGCTTTACTTAGTAGGTAATGATGGGACAAAGAGCTAACCTTTACATTCTTGATCCACCTTTTAGGGAATTAAGCACTCAACTTCATTCATGATATAAATTTTGGTACATCATCATCTAACACATACAATATTACTCATCCTTACTCAGTATCACAATAGGTTTTGTATTAGTTTGCATACCTAGTGAGGTGTATTCATTCCTTTCTCTTCCTCTTTCTCACTTATCTTTGTATGTTCTTGTTTTATATTGCATATAATAATAAATATCTACTATTTGTTTCCCTTTCATAGATTTATACATACACAACATGCTCTCTATTCACTATCTAGCATTATTTAGCATCACATAAGCTTCATGGGCTTCACCTTTGCAAGTAAGTTCAAGTATGCTTTATATTTTCCTTTATCCTAGTGTTTTGATTTGTTGCTTCACTAGAATAAGGGGGGGGGGTGGAATTATAGTTATATAAAATAAAAAAATTGATAACTTGAGCATGGATAAATACACCCCACCTTTAGGTTCCTCTTGTTTGTTGTGTAGACCCTCTTAGGCTTGTTTTCACTGATTCCTAGTTATTTGTGGCCATCCAAACTTGACCCCAGATGAGTCAAGACCCTCTCTTCATGATCAATCCATCCCCATAGGTATCATCTACCTAGAAAAATAGTGCCAAAGTTGGACAGTAGCACTAGACCCTAGGGTGTCCCCTTTTCAGTGCTCTTATCTAATCACATTTTGGACCTAGGTTATCATTTTTCCTTGATTCCTCTTATCTATTATGTCAACCTAGTCCAGTTTCATCTAACCCATGACCAATATATCGATATAAAATCCCATTAAAATATCATTTGGAAAGGGGTTGGAAAATATCATTCAGGCAAGCAAGAATACAAACAAGACCATTCAAGCAATCTTCCCTATTCTTTGCATATAGCTAGCCTATACACTTTCAAGCTAATTCAAGTCTTCAGACTAGTCCTTAGTTATCTCAAGAATACCTAGTTTTATCATTTCTTGAATTTCATTCACTATTGCACCAAACACTCTTAAAGGAAGAACTAAATGTGGTGTGATCCCTCTTCAGACTATTGGTATGTAGGTAACATGCCAACACACAGGGTGTGAAGCACCTCTAGTGCATATTACACACACTAACCCCTTTTTCTCATTTTCCAAAGTTTTTTTCAATTTCATAGAAGATAAAATTACATGAATAACTAGATCTATAAGGAGCTATGTTTATAGTAAGGACCTTAAAATTGGTACATAAGCTCACATTGAGTAGGTGAATAAAATCCAAAAAGCTTAAATCTTGAGGATAATAGCACTAGGGAAGGACTATAGTGTTGAAGCCTAGGGTGTCTATTTTGATTGATATTGTCTAATCAATAAATGAAGTTCATGAACTTTTTTGTGATAGTGTCATAGTTTTGTGTGCAAAATTCTAGACCCTATCTCAGTTGGAACAGTCCAGAATAAGCTAAGTTTGATTTTCTCTCTCTCACTGCTATTTTTAGAAAAGGTCTAATTTTGATTCAGTTTCAAAAATTAGTGGATTTAATTAGGAATATTATTTAATTATTTATCCTACTCAAAATTATTTATTAAATATGAATAAAACTCTATTATTCCCAAAAATAACAAATCAGTTTATTTGTTTGTTTATTTTTATTTGTTTTTTTATTTTTATCTTTTTTGTTTATTTGTTTGTTTTGTTTACTTTATTTTTAACCTTCTTATTCCTCGAGTACCGTAAGATTATTACATTTTGATTACACTTAATTCTTGATTATCCATATCATATACTTCAATTGTGAATATAGTAAACAAAACAAACAAATAAATATATCATATAGCCATATTTATGTATATATAAATTTTTGTTTATGTAAATATATGTATGTATGTATGTATACATATATATATATATATGTATATATATATATATGTATATATATACATATATATGTATATATATACATATATATATATATATATATATATGTATACATACATACATACACACACACATATATATATATATGTATGTATACACATATATATATATATATATATATATATATATATATATATGTATATCTATGTGTGTGTGTGTATATATATACATACATATATATATATACATACATATATATATACATATACATACATACATACATACATACATACATATATATATACACATATATATATCATGATGGTGTCTCAAAAATACATAAGTATGTTGACACAATGAGTATAGTGCCATATGTCAAATTATGCCAAAATCTGAAGGTCCCTACAATCAACTAGATCTATGTGTCCATGAGAACTATATCTGGAGGAGGCCCTAGTGGCCTTGATAGTCCTAATTGTGGTGGTCATGACTGATGAAAAACAAGCCCAAGGCACCTATAACAAGAGTCTTGGTTTGAGATTTACTAGATCTACTCGTTGTCCTATATATATATACATACATATATATATACACACATACACACACACACACACACACACACACATATGTGCATATATATACATATACATATATATGTGTATATATATATGCATATACATATATGGTGTCTCAAAAATACATAAGTATGTTGATACAATGAGTATATATATATATATATATATATATAGGACAATGAGTAGATCTAGTAAATCTCAGACCAAGACTCTTGTTATAGGTGCCTTGGGCTTGTTTTTCATCAGTCATGACCACCACAATTAGGACTATCAGGGCCACTAGGGCCTCCTCTAGATATAGTTCTCATGGACACATAGAGCTAGTTGATTGTAGGGACCTTCAGATTTTGGCATAATTTGGCATATGGAACTATACTCATTGTATCAACATACTTATGTATTTTTGAGACACCATCATGATACACACACACACACATGTACATATATATACATATATATATATATATATATATACACACACACACATATATATACATATATATATATACACATATATATACATATATATATATATACACATATACATATATATACATATATATATATATATACATACATACATATATATACATACATAAATACACACACACACACACACACACACACACACACATATAGACACATATATATGTATGTATGTATGTATATATATACATATATATGTATGTATGTATATCCTTTATTTTTATGACATTTTAGATATATTGACAATCATTTTTGGGTCTTGTGAGGCTGATATACATTTATATGATATTTATTTCTCACACACACACACACACACGATGCCATGTTTTTTTATCTTGATTATATCATATATATCACTAATTAACATTATCAATGTTTATGTTAATGGATGCTTCATTCATTTATTGCTTATGTCATGCTTATGAGATGTTTTATTGGTTATCATTTGATTATGTTGTATGACTCATATGGATGTTTATTAAGAGATGAACATATGCATAAACACATAATAAATTATTTTTTTCTCTTGTTTAATATTCATGGATTTAGGCATGTATTTGGGTATGTGTCTAGTATTTGGATATATTGGAGAAGTATTGCCATTGCATTGTTAGAATACAATATGTGTACATTTTTTTTTATCTTGTGATATTATGAATGATAGTTATGGATAAATAAAATGGAAACATATAACCTAAGCATGAACCAATTAATTTAAATGTAAATATAAACAAACTAAGAATAAGATATGGATAATTAAATCCTAAGTGTAAATATAATAAATATATAAAGTGTAAGACTAAATATAAAAATTCACAATTGAATTATATGATATGGATAATCAAGAATTAAGTGTAATCAAAATATAATAATCTTATGGTAATCGAGGAATAAGAAGTCTAAAAATAAATTAAACAAAACAAAAAAATAAACAAAAAAGATAAAAATAAACAAACAAACAAACTGATTTGTTATTTTTGGGAATAATAGAGTTTTACTCCTATTTAATAAACAAGTTTGAGTAGGATAAATCATTAAATAATATTCCTAATTAAATCCACTAATTTGTGAAATTTAATTAAAATTATACTTGAGAGAGAAAATCAAACTTAGCTTATTCTAGACTATTCCAACTGAGATAGGGTCTAGAATTTTGCATGTAGAACTAGGACACTATCACAAACAAGTTCATGAAATTCATTTCTTGATTATACAATAGCACTCAAACTAGACACCCTAGGCTCCAACACTATAGTCCTTCCCTAGTGCTATTATCCTCAAGATTTAAGCTTTTTGGATTTTATTCACCTACTCAGTGTGAGCTTATGTACCAATTTTAATGTCCTTACTATCAACATAGCTCCTTATATATCTAGTTATTCATGTAATTATATCTTATATCAAATTGAAAAAAACTTTGGAAAATGAGAAAAAGGGGTTAGTGTGTGTAAGATGCACTAGAGGTGCTTCACACCCTGTGTGTTGGCATGCTACCTACATATCAATACTCTGAAGAGGGATCAAGCAACATGTAGTTCTCTCTTATATTATGATTCATCATCCTTTGTTTGAAGTCATTCCACAACCATCTATGAGAACCCTACATGTGTAATAGATCCTTAAACTATATCTTACTCTCATATTAGCCTATCCATATTATCCAATGTCTAATCGCCCTCACTAATATCATGATATCTCTTAGTAGTGAGTTGGAATTATACCTACACCATATTATCTATCTTAGCCTTAAGTTGAGTGATATCTATTTGAAACTAATTCATATCATCATCCCTCATGTCTAGGGTGATCTATAAATCATATAGTTAATGTTGTAACCTTACAATCTCCTATACCTTAGCAATGATCTCCTACTCAAGCATGTCAATGTCCCTACCTACTATAGTTATGCCAAAAGACCCTACCTAGCCTAGATCCACATTTTATCCTAAATTCCTTAACTATCTTAAGCCAACCTATCCAACTATCACCACTACTGAGCTAGGATCAATTATTATCAAATCTAACCCCATCTCCATCCCCATCATCTCCATATACATCTCCTCCACTATCTCCTCCATCAAAACCATCATCATCCTCCCTAGCCTCACTACCCCTCTCTTGATAGGTGTTGTTATTGTCACTTAAATTCTTGAATTCCATGCCCTTGATGTCCATGGGCACTTGACCCCCTGCCAATATTAGAATTATCAACCTCAAAGGGTACACCTATACCCACCAATGTATATAAGATAGAGTAACCCCTACATCTATGGCTCCTCATGTATATGTCTATAAAACCCATGGTATATTGATATATCTCATTATGGCCTAGCCTCATTCCTTATAATCATGGAAGTAACATAGCTGATATCTTTCATAACATGAGAAAACTACCTTGGCCACTCACGTACATCCTATGTCAAGTTAAACTACCTGAGTACCTAATCAAGGCAGTACTCCTCTATGATATGGGACTATCTCACAATAATAAACAATATGGTGGTAATGAATCCCATGTACCATCCATCCATGAACCACTACAACTAATATGTGAGGTATGACCTCTAAATAAATAACTATGGTGTCAAGTCATCAAACATCCAATGATAAAAATGAATTTCCCCTTGTGACCACACCTGCTAGCTCATGTTTGATCCTAACCATATGCTATTAGATCTTTAGAATCTCATACTCTATGCATCCCAACTAATTTATCAATGGAGATATGCTCCAACTCTAGACGATAATAAGTTTACAACATCTAATGTTACATCCATGTTGATATGTTATCATATATAGGTCTTTATATAGTTGTGTGAGAATAGATAGTCCTTAGGTAAAATGTGTAGAATCATATAGCATGATCTTAATGATGCCACCTAGGCCCATATGGAAGTATCATCCACTCTTTTCAAGTATAAATATGTTGCTAAAAATGGCCATAAAAATAATAACCTCTTGATCTATTAGAGTTGGTGGTGATGGATCCCTAGTAGGCAAATCATCTAGCCAAATGTCTATATATGTCTCAATAAGGTCTATATTAAAATTCCCATAAAACATGGGGATACTGTAATAGCTATATAGGTCATCAAGAACTACCTATTTTTTCCTAGTGGTGTCTAAAACAATCATCTCCCACACATCGTTAGTTTGAGGATATGCTAGGCATCCTTAATTATAATGGTAGTCTCTCAAGGTATACATCTCACTATGTTAGAGCTTAGCTAATGCCTCAAATAAGCTTGATCTACCCAGATAATTGGCATTTTTTCCATGTCATGTAGATCTAGTATCTAAAGAAATCCAACCATATCCTTAGTCTAAATCTATGAGGTCTATAAATAGTGTGATCATCTCTTATGATAGGTACGAATAGCCAATCACTCTTGAAATAAAAAAATTTAGCATCTACCTAACTATATGCCACTAATGGAGGCTAATCATAGTCTACTTAGCCTAATTGGCCCTCTTTTAGAGGTTGGACCCATTTCTATCCCTCAAAATCAATAATTTTTTACTTCTAGAGAAAAGATGTTGATTCATCCATGTCAAAGTTATTATTTAGGAAATTTTTCATGTTTTTTGGATAAAATGCCATTTTCATTTTCAAAAAATTGGTTAATTTACCTTAAAATGGACAAAATCACCATTTTGATGATTTACACCCTTTTTTGACATTGCTTCCATTTTTAGGAATAGTGATTTTGATCAAAGTCACTATTTTCCTTGGCAAAGCTACCATTTGCCCTACCACTCATATGGTGGATTCACCAATTTTCATCATACCAAGTGAAATAAATTCTAATTAATGATCAATAATGACAAAGGTAAGGTTACTTACAAGTGCCCCATTGGGTGGTGGTTGCATGTGCTCCCTCACTAACACTAATATGTGGCACTGAGCTCTTATGCAGTCCATTTTCTCTCAACAATATGTATAGGAAATTAGAGCTCCAATTCTCTAAAGGATAGGGTAAAAAAGAATTATTTTTCACCCTATGGTTGAATATATAGCTAAAAGTTTGAATTTGTTACCCCTAGGGCCTATAGTTCATATTGTGTACTCAAAGAAGTGTATATTTCACATATGTGGTCCATTTTGCATTCCATTTGATCCTAAGTGCCTTATTTTTTGGTCATATTGTAATTGTACCATATTTTTATGCCTCCCATAAGACCCATTTAACAACATTATTTTTTCAACCTATATTTCATGTTTATTTGAACTTGGTGAACTCACATGTAGGCTAGAAATATGTTGTTATCCTTTGCCAACTCCTTATAAATATATTTTATGGATATTTGACATCAACTACCCTTTTTAATTTACCCTAGTGTGAAAAAATATATTTTTAATTGATCAACAATATATTTTTCCATTCTAGGACAAATGTGTTTTCAATCACTTGATGAGAATGAATGAATGATTATAACTATCTTTGGGTAAATCATTCTATTTTTGACTAATTTAAACCGCTGATGGGAAAATAATTAGTTTTTGTATCCTATGTTAATGATTATAACTAAATTTGGGAAAATCATTATTTTTCCCACTCCACTTGCCCTTCTGGGGAAAATGCTTATGTCACTAATTATAATTTCCTTTAGGCACATCAGTGTTTTCCATTCCATTCTTGGTTATAACTACCTTTGGGAAATTTAGTGTTTCTAATTTCATTACTAATTATAACCACCTTTAGACAAAGTAATATTTATCCCACCACCCTACCAGGGAAATTATCCATGCTACTACATATAACTACATTTGGGAAAACTAATATCACACAATTTTATTATTGATTATTGTCACCTTTGGGCAAACTAGTGACTCTATCACCATTAAGTTTTATAACTACCTTTGGTCAATTCATTAATCCCACCCCCATTTCCATTCGATCATGTCATTTTCTTCATTTTGAGGGAATGTTCGATGATTCTATTTAGCAACCCACTCCCTCAAGGGTGAATCAAGGGCTTATCTATCACCCCTTGGGGTGTGAACCATTTGAATTAATGACTTTTGCATTACTTGAAAATACAATATTATGCATTTGTCTTGCAACACCTTCTCAAATAGGGTTAAACTATAGACACTTAGTTTTGGCCACTTTCATGCCTAAATTGGGATTCAATTCAATTTATAGCAAATGACACATTTTAATCATAGAAATCACCTAAATTACTCAAATTCATCGACATAAGGGATATAATTTCCCAAAAACATGATGAGGCTAGCTTATTTGGTGCATTATCCTATATGCACCAATAAATTATTTCAATTTTAACCATTATCAAATTATGACCTAATAATTTGACACTTTTATCCTATCAATATATTAATTAATAACATTTCAAAAAATTCTAAAAACCAAAAATCACTAATCAAGATTAATTACATTTCAAATCTTAAGTAACTTGCCTAAACATAAATTTCAAATCAAATTAGTGAATTTAATTTACCAAAAAAATAATTTCTATCCAAATATGAAGTCAAAGGTCAAAGGAGCTAATAAAGTGACTTATTATTTCTTAAATATTCCAAAATTATGAGTCACATCTCAAAAATATCTAAAGTGAGTTGTCATGCCTAAAAAAAATCTAAAATTGAGGTGTCAAGATTTCATGAGTGCTTTGAACCAACCTGAGTTAGCTTGACTCAACCTAGGTTAATTTAGACTCAACCAAAGTTATAATTTAACCTAACCTCCCTATGGTTAGAGTTAGTTATTAGAGATAAAAATATAAGTGCCCACATTATATGCCTATAATATTTTGTGTGTAAGGTTATTCTACTGGAATAACTTCTTAAATCCTTAAAGAGTAGTGTTATAATTCCAAATTTATGCCATGCTTCATAGCAAGCACAAGTGACTATTAAAGAGATGATATCACCATAGAAGAGGATTTTGAGAAGACTCAAATCATCATAGGCTGAGCACAAACATCCTTTTCCCATCAAGTAAACATCAAAATCAAAAAAGGAGGTAATAAATTTGTATTGTCTTTATTTTTATTTTGTGATCTTTCTTATTATGTTATGCTCTCCCTAGTTTCTAAACAAGAGTATTTATTCCTAATATACTTTTACACTTGATTTTTTTCATTTGTACTAATAAAGGAATAATCTATAATTTGTGTACTCTTCAAAAACCTAAGTTAAAAAATGGTATATATAGTAAGAGATGATTAGAAAAGGTTGAGCCAAGCTTTCACATCAATTATTCTAACCACTACTACTAGTATTATTCCAATGCCTACACCTCTAGTGACCAATGTGACTTTGACCCAAAGTTTTGGGGAAATGTGAGACCTTCAATATATTTTGATACCTATCCCTACATAAGATACCTTTACCCATCCCATGATGGCTACACATAGTCCATTACCAAAATCTCATATTGAACATTTCGTTGAGTAGATTATTACATCTCTGCACACCAATGTGTTACAACTATATCAAGGTGTATCAAGAGGTAGACATTCCATGGATTTACATGCTTTTATCTATATTTGATTATATTTATTGATATCATCATGCCTTTTACCAATAGTATTTTTAGATCATGCAACCAAACTAACATAAAAAATTAAATAAATTTGGATCTTACAACCCAAAAAAACCCTCCCTTGATCTAAAAATGGGTATATAAAATGATCTAGGTCTATGACTATGAGCTCATCAAAGTCTCTATTGCACCTAAAACTGGCACATTTTAAATCATGGTATTGATAAATTGATGTCACTTCTAATAAGTTTGATACCTTAAGAATTATAGAATTAATTATGAACATGATTAGGGTTTACTCATCCCCTTTGACCATCTTTTATCATATTTTAATAGAACATAATCAAGGCCTATTCAACCACATCAATCCACATAGGGTTTCACATATAAACTCATCCAAGTGACTATTCATGATCTATGCACATCTTTGACATAGTTTCACTTACTCCTTATTCACTCTACTACATAAGGCATGCCCCTCTCACCCAATCTCATGTACTTGTTGCTCTAAGTTTTATCAACATAATACACACAAGTCCCATGCCATATCATATACTTTTACGCATTGACCCCTGCCCACTCCACACTATACACTCATTTATGCACATTTCATAACTTGTATTCCCATGTGATGAATAATTCTTGCACTTTCTCACTAACTTATATACCTTTCACACCTATATTACAATTAACCTCATAGTTTCATGTCATATTTCATAGACTCATACACCTAATAGTACCAAATTATAGCTTGTAGACCTACGTACCTCTCAGTCCTACACCAAATCTCACAGTTTTGTACAACTATCTAATTTATTCATTTTCATAGCACATCCACATATTGCCTCACCTTATCCATGTGCTTTAAGGGGTTCATCAACTATCATCTATCATAAAATATGAATTAACATAACCATCTTCTTGATAACTGGCAACAGTTTTAATTTCTCTTATATTCTAGATTCTAATTATGTGTATGTAACATACACATCTAACCTAAGGTCGATGCTCCACATAGTCATAGCTTAGATAGTATGCTCCATTTTTCTACTCTATAAAACATTATTTATATCATATTGTACCAATTTTTCCATTCTTTGTTAATGAATAGAAGCTGTATTTCCTACAATTAATACTTATGCTTAATTAAATGTGTTTATTTATTTATTTATGAATTAGATTAGCCCATTCACTCTATATAGCCAAAAATTGGTTATCATCCACATGCTTGGTCATGGGCCCCATGGTTTGGATCAATTGATACATTTATATGACACATCTCCTCGATACCTAATGATGTTGAATAATTTTTCTCAACACTATAGTGATATTAACTCCCCTACTAACTCATACAATCATAGATGACTGATCAAATGCCATGCAATATCTTCCCCTAGTCAAGCAAGAGGTAAGAATACCTTATAGTTAAAATCCTAATCTAAACTAATATGTCTAATCTTCATCATGAATAACAATGAAGTGAATAAAACCAAAATTGAACTATCAACAACAAACTAAAAAAAAATACTATTTTCACCAAAAATGATATATAAGCATTTAACCCAAACTTTGAGTGAATAGATAACTAAAGGAGTGGAATTATCTTATAGTTTCTAATGGATCATCTAACCTTTAGTTTAACATCACTTAAAAGGATTTTGATGGCCCAATAATATATGACATAAATTTTATTGAAATTTATATTGATAACTTTGATATCACAATCATGAGATGACATGATAAATTTTTTATTTGTAAAGTGTTAGTTTTCACCAAAAAAGCACCTTATTCATTATTTTCAATAAATTTATTTAAAATTCATATAAATAAGCTTTGAATCATAAAATTAACCATTTTTGTGTCCAAATGTCCAAAACCTAAAGAATGATTGGTCACATGACAACCTTTGTATAAAATAGTGATTGGTCAAAGAAAAATATCATAATACAATGCACATAATAATAAATGCAATAAAATTAAATGTCACCAAAAATAAATGTGAGAAAAAATATGCTTTGGAGGTTTTGAAATCTTTACCTCTATTTAACAAGTGACTCAAAAAATTCTCAACCAATGCTTCTTCAAGCCTTCATGAGATGTACTTTCAATTTTCCCTTATAAATTATTTTTTGAGTAGTGGACAAAAAATGTGTGCATGTAAGAATTTTTTACCCAAATATTCACAATAATTGAAAATTATTTCACCTGTGTTCTTTTTTTGTGGGGCCCACTACTATACAGTAATATTAAAAATAAAATATCAAATATATTTTGTTGCACTATGACACTTATGTATCACACCATTCTTATTAATGCTTTAAAAAATGTTATTTTCTACTGTAAAAAATTGTACAATAACACACACCCTTCAAAACCCTTCTATAGATATTCAAATACATATAACATTATAAATAGGGTTCAAATTTCATACAATCAGCAATCTCATATTCAACAAATTATGTTGAAATAATAATATGCCATATAAATTAGAATTAGTACTATACAAACCCTCTAAGTTGAGTTATGTGTTGTACAAGTTTGTACAAACAAAATACAAAGGCTTTAAATTTAATTTCAGGTGGAATAAATCTGAATTTTTCCATTTAAAATGAAGTTTTGGGACCATTAGACTAAAAATATTATAAGTTCATAATTATTTGGCCATATTTATGGCATAAGAAAATGAGTCATTATACTTTCGAGGCCATACAATCTTAGAGTTGAGGATTTATTTAGATGTACAAATGAATTCAAGGGAATGAAAATGAAGTGTGTGGAATTTTCAAGCATAAAAAATTCAACAAGCATAAAAGAATAATGGTGGAAAATTAAAACTCAAAAAAAATATTTCTTACTCTTTCTCTCCTCCATGTAAAACTTCACATGGCTTGGCTTCACATTCACCTTCAAATCCTTTTTTTTTTTTTCTCACATGGATCTAATACCACTATTATGATAAATGAATTTAATATAATAGAATACTACATTGTAAAAATTTAACCAAATATTATTGAAATGTAAAATCTTTATTAATTTTTATAAAGGACAACAAGATTTAAATAAGCTTTCACAAAGGTGTTTTTCCTACAAGAAATAACCAACTAGTAACTATCTTACAAGTTTAAACCTATTTAAATTAATAACCTACTAATGAAATTAATAATTAACCAACTAATAACAAAAGGGGTGTATGTGCCTTTATACCACACTAATATAACAAATTAAATAACTTTGGATCATGTAACCCAACATCCATAAGATCTCAATTCAAGAAAACCTAGATGAAGGAACTATGATGACAATGCTTTTTATGATTATCATTATATTGTGGGAAATTCAATGAATATATGTTTCAATCTAATACATAAGATAAATGATATTATAGATGACAACAATATCAATTTTTTCACTCCTACTGAATAATTGAAACTGTAACACAATAGAAATAAAAAAATTGATGATCTTTAGGGATAATTTTCTTAAACATTAAACATTGTAAACAAAGAACATTTTAGAATAAAATTATTCATAAAACATGCATACACCACTAGATACATATGGCATCCACTAGATATCATCATTGTTACACTTATTGATACTTCATCATAGTGGCCCATGGTCACATTTGATGATAGTAAAATAGCTAATGAAGATTCATATTTCCATGCACTCTTCATCTAAGCATATATCAATGACCAACCTATACACATTATGATTGAAAATGGTTCAAGTGATAACACTTTTATGATGAAACTTATACATTCCCTTGGATTCACACATTAAGATTTACAAGACACATCAAAATAATTTAAGGGATTCTACAAACATAAACATACTACCTTGGGATGCATAGTATGACCTCTTTACATAGGATCAACCATATTATCCACACCATTTCTAGTTAAACAAAGTAATGGGGTATTCAACATATTTTTAGGATAATTTGGATGCAGACTTTATGCAGTCCCCTCCATAGTGTAGCAATGCCTAAATTTCATCCATTCTAATAAGATAGTCAAAAAGTTCTAGGTGTACGGTATGAGTATCCCCTATAGTCAGTGATATCTCATCCTCCACCCCCACCACCACCATTATTGGTTTATACACATATTTAAGTTTATTTTTCATATATGGTTTATATGCCTATATAGGATCATTATTCATAAATGATTTTTACATATATCTACGATAATTATTTAGAGATGGTTGATACACATGTCTAGGATCATTATTTAAAGATGATTGATATATGCATCCAAGATAATTATTTAAAAATGGTTTAAACACATACTCAAAATAATTATTCAAATATTTTTGATACACCTATCCATGATCATTATTTTAGATATGTTTGATACACATTTATCAGGATCATCATATAGATTTGATTATTACACATATACATAATCTACCTATATAGCTATCTATTTAGAGTTAATCACATTAGAGGGTTAATCATAGAACATACAAGATTATATATCTTATATTACATAATAAATTAGAAATACATCCAGTTAAACATGTTCCACAATGAACATAGCTATCAATAAACCCTATGATTATATAGTGTACCCCATATAATCCTCAACTATATAGAGTTATTTGTCACACTTAAAGTTCCATGAACAATAATCATAATAGATATGGTACTCCATATGACTCATTATCAAATCCTAACCCATCCACAGTTGTTACTTTTCATCCATGATATAGGACTCCTTTACCATTAGATACATACACTTCCCATGACTCTCCCATGGATAGGATCATTAGTTATCTTATGAAATTTCAAATATTCTAAAAATACAAAAAAATCAAATAAATAGAAAATTAAAAAAACATTAATATATTAAAAAAGTATAAAATCAAGACCTAACCATGAAATTATTACCATATTTCACTATTTACATATGTTATTTATTAGGTGTTTAGTAGATGTTACATTATTTACATACACACATGCATTTCATGGGATATGAGTATTATATAGGACATATAAGTTACACATGGACATACAAATGTTGGTCTTCCCTCTACCTAGTGGCAATTTTGATACTGGGAATATCTTGTTCTAAATATTTCACTATTATAGGTTATATATATTTTTATGATGTTTGTACCATGTTGCACTACCTATATTGTTTACACATGCCTTACTAGTTACTTGTATATTACACAATGATACATAGATATACCATTATACTATGATGTGACATTAATATATATGTATGGCATAGAAAATTCCCTTGTTATGTGTTATATTGATGTTTTTACTGTATTACATGATAGGATAGTTTATTCTTGACAAGTATGTGTGGCCCTTAGCCTTGTCAAAGATGATATAATTAATGTCCCTTGTTTACAAAAAAAATATGTCCCCTTATTTATGGCCCTTGGCCTTGTTTTTTGAAACATCTCTATGTCCCTTGAATTTTACCATGGTCCTCATATGAGACAATAACATTTGCACTTATTAATCTTGTTAACAATGTATGGTGACATGATCTATATCATGCACTGTTACTACATAATATTATTTAAAGATCCTTATACTACATGATTCATTGATATATTTATATATACTTTACACTTACATTCCTTGCATTACATATGTTAAATACATCCATTAATCAATATATACATTACTATGATGACATATTCTCCACATGATCAAATGATATTACATGATGTTGTCTTTATACATGGCATGATGCAGTTAACTCTTTTTTTGAGATGATTGAATTACAAGATACATGCCTCATCTCAAAATGTGGGAATTACATTGATATTTTCATAGAAATATAAGGCCCCATGAGCCTAAAATTAGAAGAGAGTATAGATTTTAGATATTTAAAATGATTAAGATATCAAATGGTTCATATGCATGACATGTATGGGCACATTGATATTTATTACATGGGAATATTTCATGAAAAATCACTCAATTTATAGTCACTTGAGCATATATTCATACACACTTAGGTGCATATGGATGGGCATATGTACATATTTATGGGAATAGGAATTATAGGTTTCTATATACACATACATTTGAGATACATGTTATCAAATTTAGTATGTAAATGTATAATATTCTATATCATTTGGAATATATTCAAAGGGAATGATATTGGTTCATACACATACACAACAACACATTTTACATTTTAATGTCAAAAGGTTGTTATTTCACTTGAAACTTATTAGATCTACATTCATTATTGGGGATGAACATTTTTTATTTCTTTTTAATCGTGCATTTTATTCCACATTGAGTGACAATATACAATAAAACTTGTGTTCATGATGGGAGTGTGAACATTATTTATTTCCTTTCAATCATTATTTTTTTTACATGGAGAAAACTTGAGTGAAATTTAGTGAAACATTACAATTTAATCTATAATCCATATATAGTGGTTGATTCTCTTTATTTGAGAGAATTTGGCTTGATGGTTATCTCACTTACTTACATATGTACTTTACTTAGTACACTACATACTTTTTCCAACATTCATGAGGTTTTGGATACACATCTCCCCAACCCAATATCCTACATAGTTACACAAGTTTGGTGCACACACACCCCAACTCTCCATGTACTTCAATAATAGAGTATAATTTTATCCAATGCTTCAACAAGGGAGCATCATCTCCATTAGGTTACAAGGATAACATGGTTTTCATCAAAACAAAGGGGTAATCTAACCCTTGTTTTTTCAAAATTCTGGTTTTAGATTAAAATAATCATTATATGGACATTGACTACACATGATTTCATGGTCTTACTATTGAGTGACCTACATAATTAGAGTTTCATACCAAAGGCAAATTATTTTATACACACTTAGGTACATTTTATCATTTACTCTATTAATTCCATTAATATAATAAAATGGGGGCATTTTTAGATACTATAAGTTGGTCTTTAATACTTAACAATGATAAGTTTGAAACACATTTACCACACATGACTTGATTACTCAAACAAGGTCCTAATATACCATTCTCTCACACATGAATTATATCTTATGAGTCAAACATTTTTATGATGTTTCACACCTAAATGAATCTCATCATCTATTTAAAACCTATTAAATGTCATGAATAGACATCTCTATACTCTTAGTTCAATCTACCTATACATAGGTCAGTTCCCCCAAACTTGGTCAGTACCATCATTTCATACTGACCAATCTACTAAAAAATGACCTGATCCTAAAATGACTATTTTATAAAATAAAAACCATCATTATGTTCATCCCATTAGCCTATTGTGTTGATGGCATGACAAATTATTCAATTGGATCCATATATAATCAAACCAAGGTCTCATTCAAAAGGTAATTTGCACTTATCGATTATACATTTATACACTATTACACATTAATAAAATATTCCCTATTTTTATGAAATAAAAAAACCTATAACTAGTAATAATCACAAGCTAATCCTAAATAACTATTAATTCAAATCAAAGTAAGCATTTTCAAATACAAAATCCAATCATTAACTATATACATATAGTGAAGGATCAGAACTACATGTGTCTTGATTTCCTTCCTTAGAGAATCACATACATAAGAAATAATTAATCATTATATAGGGGTTATTCAGGTTAGTTTATCCCATTACACTTTCCCTAATTTTTTAAGGTTTCTATCCTTCAAAATCACACCTAAGGTTTCAAGGAAAATAAGGCTAATTTTTGGAGTTAAGAACATCATCAATGTTTAGGATTAAAAACACATATCAAGTAGAGAAAGGTGTAGGTTACTTTATGTTCATTTTTCCATACTTTCACATAGGTAAATATCGACTAATAATGGATTGGTATAACTGACCCAACATAGATATATAATTAGTTATATAAAAAATGAATCACATGCCTGATTTATCCCAATTTACACTTCTAATATGCAGTCATAATTAGGCAGTCAATTAGAAAAGATGAGTATATTGATCTCTTTTGTAATTTATATATTTATATTATGCCATTAGGTAAATAATAAAAATTAATATCAATTTTTTACATTCAGATGTATGTTAGAATGGTGTATCTTAATATCTGAATTACATTTTAAAGTTCTATCTTAATTAAATTAATCTTACTCATTAATCAAAATTAGGTAAAAATAAATAAGTGTTAGATGAATAATGGTCCTATACTTATTTTGTGTTTATAAAAAACTCTTTGGGTAATTTTTCATGAAAAAACATGTGAAATGTATGAGCTAACCCATAATAATGATTTGAATTTGAAATGTGACCATTGTTTGGCATGGGACAAAACCATCAAACTCAGAGGCTACACATCAGACATAATGTTTTAAATTTAGTTTTATTTTCAAGGAGATAATAATATTAATATGATGGTCTAGATATGTCTAAATATGATAATTATTTGTTTTGGCATAGACTATGAGAAATCATGTAGGTGAATGATAGTAACTTAGGAGGGTGAGACACTAGATTCTATGTGGATGGGAATTAATGGAGAATGATAGTCATGTATGTATACAAAATTAATTTAGGATTAAGGTAAGTTAAAATTGACATTTATAGGTATTAAATACCATATTTTTGTGTCTACATATTGATCCATGCATATTTGATGTTGTTGATTACTACATTGTGAGTGAGTGATGTGTGTTATCTTGAATGTTTCTATGAGTGTATTGATTGTGTTTTTTCATGTGTATTATTTGTGTCAAGGATATTTTAGACCACATCATGGCCATTTTTATGTTTATGTTGGGTCAAATTTAATTTACATTCATGTCATGACTTTAGTGATTTTATGCTTCATGATCATGATCGTGTGTATATATATATGTGTATACATGTATATTTCTTGTTTATATTTGTGTTTTGATTGTTTTCAGTCATTTTTATATTGTGAGTATGTTGTCACCAAAATTATATTTTTCAAAAATTCTATTTTTCAAGTCAAATTTAAAATTTCAAATTGCCTAATCGGATCATGTTGATGTTTTGGTCAAGAAAAAATAGTCTAGAGGTCAAATATAGTCTCTAAGTCCCATACAAGATTTTAATCTTCTTCATTGGATTCACAAAGTGGTATATGAATTTTAAAAAGCCAAATAATTCTTTACTTATTTTAGTATAATTTTGAATATTTCTAATTGAGCTAGTAAAGTCTAGGTTGGTTTACAAAGGCATTGAAGTGATTTTCAATCTCCTCCACAGTTTTGGTAAAACCCGTATTCTACATTTTAATTATTTCAAATCATAAAATAATTTCTAATAATTTTAATTTGTATTAAAATTTTCAAGTCAACTTATGACTTATGACCTTGTGATGGTTTCAAAAAAATCCAAAAAAGTTATGATATAATTATTCAAAGCTTGCCCACACCATTTTGCATAAATAAGACTTTAAGGCATTGTTTGTTAAGTTCAAAATAGTTTGAAATCCCCATCAACAATATTATATGGATAAATCAAAGTCAAAAATTATTATTTATCTCATTATCTTCTGCATGAATCCTTCTAAAATGTTTGAATAATCATTATCATTGTTTTTAAACTATTTTGATGGTTGCGATCATTTTGATGTAGTTTTAAAAAAATAGTAAATAGTTTTCAAATTGTGAAATCAAGTTGAAATGGAATTTTGATCTCATAATGATATAATTCAAAAAAAATAGGTCCATTTGGCATAAAATTTGATTTCAACACATTTTTTTGAAATGTGAAGCCATCTTTAAAAATACCATTAAGGTAGATAATGGATTTGCATAGGTTTCAAACTCATTTTGCCTGTAACTTTTGAAAGTACATTTTGTATTTAATATACATATAAAAACCTACCATCTCCATTAAATAATTATTAATCAATTTCAATGGCCTTAAACTCATCCTATGATATAATTCCAATTGGATGGATCACTATCTCATGTTATTACATAATACTAAATAATTTTATCAAAGCTCAGTCATAGTAACTCATAGTTCAAGCAGCCATTGCATGCATTTGATGTGTTTTCAAAACCTCTCCATAGATTGAAATATTATAATGGATTGAACCTTAAGTTCATGAATTGTTCTCTTTATACATAACTTGTTGATTTTAAAAGACTAAATTATGTTCTACTCATGCTCCCTATTGAAAGGCATTTTCAACAACATTCCTTTCCCAAGATCATTTCACATTTGTGGATAACTAAAATGTATTTTTAATTGTAAATGATGATACCAAAACCTGAAATAGCTCATAATAGACTTCATTAAAGTATAAACCTCAGTAAAAAATATATTTTAACTCTATTTTACATGATAGGTTCTTTCATCATGTTTTGCATGTAGGCTTGCATATCTCATAATGGTAACTAAAAAAAACATCACTTAAACATTTTAGCTAGTAATACATTATTATTGATGAGGCACATTAAATAATAATGAAAATTCACTTCTAAAAAAAACCATGAGGATTTACCACACCAACTACAAGATTCTTATAAAAAGAAGTCCACTTCAAAACTATCTATATGAACATTGGTCATTTCTAAATTTTTTACTTCCAAAATATTTTAGTTCTACTAAAAAAATTTATGAGTGGTTCCAAATACCCAATGAAAATGATTAATAACAAGTGGTTAAACAAATTCACAAGGTTACTCAACCATTTATTTTATGGATAACTAAGATAGATATTTAAAATATATTGTCTCCTAAAAAGGAAATGATATTTAAAGTAGGGATGTTATGAATCCCAAAATAATTTTATCAAGATATTCTTCAAAAGGACTTGAAGATTGTAAATATTTTAAGAGATTGTATGCACCTTTTGATAAACTATTGTAACAAACCTTGTCTTTTCCAAGGTGTTGATAAAAATGCTTCTTCTAGATAAGTTACTTCCAAACTTGAAGGAACATGATTCTAGGGTTCTCATTTTTTCATAGATGACTAGATCCTAAAAATTTGGAGGCTTTTTTTATTTTTCTATGGATACTAGTATTTATAAATTGATGGAAATATAAATGGATATGGCCATGATGCTTCAATATAATATTTCAATGAAGAAAGCAGTGAAAAGTTTATATTCTTGCTTTTTACTAGTGTAAGAAGTTTGGGCATTAACTGTTGAATATTGTAATATGTGACCTCATCTAGTCAATCACAATGTTCCACCTTAGGAACAACTCTACCATAATAGTCATATACTTCCAAACACATTAATTTGACAAAATATAATTTTTCTTGAGTTTGCCCAAACTCTGATTGGACCAAACAGTAGTTGATGACAAGCACATGAGGATAAAATAAGTCTTTGAAGTCCCCTTACAACATGATTAGAATGAAAAATAGTTGTGACAATAGCATAAGGCAAAATTAGAGCATGTTAAATAGATAGAATAGCAGTAGCAAACATATGTATGAAGAATGTTTTTTGAGTTGTGAGCAAATAATAATAAAGGAGAAGAACAATGGTAGAAACTAGTAGAAGAAAGAGGTAGATTATAAAAAAAGAAGATTTTTTTGGAGTGACAATAGTCATAGTACTAAGTATTCAAGGAAAGATAAAACTATATAAAATAAGCAAGAATAAATAGGTTTTGAGATTTTTTAAGCAAGTGAATTTGTAATAGTTGTATCTATAGTTTATCTTATTTGAAATTAGTTTGTAATAATTTTAAAATAAAATTAATATTTTTTTTGAATGTGTTTCAACATATCTCTACCTCACCTATTTAATAAAATTTTGTACCTATTATTCTAAGTTCATGTTTTCTATTATTTTATAATTCTAAGAATTAAGGTAAATTTGTGCTTTTGTTTTTAGCATTGTAGTGTCATGTTCTTGCTCCCACTTCCAAAAAATTGTATTAAATCCATTATCATAGCCCTTGGTTCTTTACATTATATTATATATGGAATTTATTAGTAGTTCATGGTATTAACATCCTTATTTTGATGATATTAACTATGACATTTGGTGTATTAAGATTAAGACATTATTTTTCTCACATAAACTATGGGAGCTTGTATAAGTTGGTTAGACAAAAAATTTAGACCTATCATCATTCAATGCCCTCACTTAGGGACAAAATAATTTATTGAATAATAATATAAAGAAGGATGCCAAGGCCTTGAGCTACATACAAATGGCATTGGTATATTCGGTCTTTCCTAGGATAGTAGTAGCTATCCATTCCAATAAAGCTTGGGAAATTATATAAAATGCTTATCAAGCTATTGATAATGTGAAGATTTTCAAGATGTATCTATTGAAAATAGATTTTGAAAACTTTTTTATGAGAGATAATGAGTCAATCAATGACTTATCCATAAGGAAAATGAGCATAGTCAATCATATTAATGAAAATATAGATACATTTGAAGAATATAGGATCATTGAGAAGGTGTTAAGGATCCTTCCCATCATATTTTAACCTAATGTGTTCAAAATATATGAGTCTAAGGAATTGAGACAAATTTCAATAGATGATTTGATGGGTTCTTTGAAAACCGATAAACAAATGTTGAATAGATCAACCACCCTTCCCATGAACAAGATTTCAATAAAAATGTGACTATGAGAGGCATAAGGAGAGGATAAAACAATAAATGAAGAGGACGAACTTGTATTATTCAATAAGGTGTAAATCATACCCATCATGAGTCCATGCAAGGGGAAGAGTAAGGAGTATCAACTCTTCTAGAGGAGGATCTACACAAATGTATGATAAATATAATGTAAAATGATATTATTGGAATAAGTATGGAAATTATTCTAGTGTGTGTAGAAAGAAATATTATGATATGAATAGGAAAAAATTAAATTTATCTAAGTTTGAACTTGATAGGAATGAGAAAAGTGGAAGTTTATTTATAACATGCAATATAGCTAGCAAAGTAGTAGAGAGATATGGTACTTGGATAGTTGTAGTAACCACATGAGTGGTAAAAAATAAATATTATATATCATAGATGAGTCAAAAAAATCATATCTAAAGATGGGAAATAATGAAAAAGTCCCTATCATGGAGAAAGGTATCATCTCTATTCACACCAAGAAAGGTGGCAAGAGACAAAGCCAAGATGTTTATTATGTGCCTAGGTTAAGGCACAACTTAATTAGTATTGGAAAGTTTGTCCAAAATGGTTATAAGTTGATATTTAAAAATGGAGAGTGTATCATTTATGATAGGAATCATATAAATAAAAAAAATTTATCAATCATGATGATAACCAATAGGATGTTCCCCCTAAGGATACAAAGTGAACTTGTAGTAGTATTCAAAACCATGATAGTAGATGAGTCTACTCTTTGGCACCTTAGATATGGGAATTTGAGTTTTGGGGGGATGAATTTATTTATAATAAGCATATTCTAAGAGGGATACCTCTTATAGAACAACCAAACAAAGTATGTGAAGGGTGCATATTGGGAAAGCAAAATGGGATTGAATTCCCCTTGGGTAAGTTAGGGAGAGCTATAACTCTTCTTGAGCTAATACATTTAGATTTTTGTGGTCATATTAATATTTCCTCCTTATCAAATAATTTATATTTCATGACCATAATTTAATTTAGTTATAATACATGGGTATACTTCTTGAAGAAAAAAATAGATTCATTTGATACATTCAAATAGTTCAAGGCCTTGGTTGAGAGACAAAGTGGGCATTACATAACTATATTAAGAATGAATAAAGGGGAAGAAAATATATCAAATGAATTTATGGATTTTTTCAAGTATAATTGCATCGAGAAGCAATTTACATCCAGGTATACACTACAACAAAATAGTATGGCTGAGAGGATAAACTGAACCATTTAAGATATGGCAAGGAGCATACTTAAGGCAAAAGGTTTACCTAATGATTTTTTGGATAATTTTGTAGAAAAAATTGTATACTTACTAAATATTTTCATAACTAAGAGTGTTAGGGATAGGATCCCTCAAGAAGCATGGATCAGTCAAAAAATGAGTGTTAAACACATTAGAGTGTTCAGATGTGTTACATATGCACACGTGCCCAAGAAAAGAATAACAAAGCAAAATGATAAAGGAGAGATTAATTTTCATAAGGTATAGTTACCAATAAAATGATTATATATTATAAAATATGGTCACTAAGAAACTCATAATCATCTTAGATGTTCAATTCATTAAACATGAAGATTGGGAAGAGAGACAAGAAGAAGAGAAAGTAAAAATAAGGGATAATGGACCCTTTATTGAAATTGAAACCATAGGTGGTACAAAAACCCATGTACCAATTTAGACTCTTATTTTATAAAGGGATGATTCATCTATTGGAAAAAACCAACAAGGAGGTCATGGAATAACTCATGAGTCAACTTCATCTTCCTCCAACTCAAGCTAATGCCTAGCAAGGATAAGGAGTTTACAAGAAGTATATGAGCAATAAATATATGAAGAAAATCAAGATGAAACAATGAATTATTCTCTATTTTAATAATTTGTTCTTATATTAAGTGGTGTGAGGCAATGGTTGAATAAATGCATACCATAGAGAGAAATTAGAATTGGGAACTAGTAGACCTTTTAACAGGAAAAGAGGTCATAGGTGTGAAGTGGGTTATAATAATAAAACCACTCCTCAAGTCAAGAAATAGATTTATAAATAAATACTATTTTTTAAAGGATACATTCAAATACCTAGACATGACTACAACAACACATTTGCACATGTAACAAGGCTATAAATAGTAAGAACAATCATAGATATAGCTTCTCAAAATAAATATAAGGTGCATCAAATGGATGTCAAGTCAATCTTATTTAAGGGATTATTATAATAAGATGTATATGTGGGATATCCACATGGATATTATATTCTCTATCATGATAACAAAGTATATATGATGAAAAGGGCATTGTATGAGCTCAAAAAAACACCAAGGGCATGGTATAGTCAAATAAACTCTTATTTTTTTAGCAATAGCTTTGGAAAAAGTAGTAGTGAGCCCATAATATACATCAAGTGAATAAAACAAGGTAATTTGATTATTATTTTTTATGTGGATGATTTATTTTTTTCATAAAATGCAAATCAATCCATACAAATGTTTAAATCAGCCACAAAAAAGAGTTTGAGATGATTGATTTAGGTCTATTAAAGTATTTTCTTGGAATAGAAGTTGAGAAAATGAATGAAATCATATTAATATCATAATTAAAGTATTCAAATTAAGTATTGGAGAGGTTTATGATGTTTTAAAACAAACTAGTATCTATTCCTATTGAAATAAGTCTAAAATTTCAAAAGTAAGACTACAGTACTAAGGTAGATCCCACATGGTACAAGAGTTTGGTGTGATGTCATATGTATTTGAATAAAACTAGACTAGATATTATGTTTGTATTTATCCTATTTATAGATTCATGGAGACACTAAAAGAGACACATTGGAAAGTAGGCAAAATAATTATGGAGATTTGTATTCAACAATAGATGGGTTTCAGTTATTAGGCTACACAAATAGTGATTAGGATGTTATCTTGGATGATATAAAGAGTAAATAAAGCTATATGTTCCATCTTGGGTTAGGATCCATTTCATGGGCTTCAAATAAATAACCAATAGTTGCTCTTTCCATAGTAGAAGCTGAGTACATAGTATCGAATGCAGCAACATTCCAAGCTATAAGGCTGAGAAGAATGTTATTAGATTTGCATGAGGAGAAAAAAAGAGAATAAAAAATATATTGTGACAACATATCCTCCATTTCATTATAAAATAATCCCATCTTTCATGGTAAAAGCAAACATATAGTGATTAGGTATCATTTTATTATAGAGTTAGTTGAAAAATCTAAAATAAAGCTTAAATTTTGTAAGTCAAAGTAGTAATTTATTGATAATTTTACTACGACATTGTTAAAATATAATTTTATACATTTTATATAAAGGTTAGGAGTCATAAATTCATCAATAATGGGTCTAAGTGGTTTTGTGCAAGTTATGGAGTCTCACATCAAAACTCTAGAGTATAATAAAAGAGCTCTAGAGTATATTAGCCAAGCTCTAGAGTATATCAATGAATCTCTAGAGTTTGATAATGAATCTATATAATTTGATAGTGAAGATTTGAATTTTAAGAGTGAATCTTTGGATTTCATCAATCAAGCTCTAGACATGCATAAAATGAGTCAAAATTTAAATGGATAGGCAAGAAGAAGTTACAAGGACATTTTAGGTGTTGAAAATAGTTTAAAAGAACATGGTAAGAAGGTCAATATTAAGGGGAAGTGTTGAATATTGTAATTTGTGACCTCATCTAGTCAATCATAGCATTCCACCTTGGGATTATCTCTACCACAACATCTATATACTTCTAAACACATTAATTTGACAAAATATATTTTTTCCGGAGTTTGAATTGAACAATAGTTGATGATAAGCAAATGAGGATAAAATAAGTCTCTAAAGTTTCCTTACAACTTGATTGGAATGAATAGTAGATGTGACAGTAACATAAGACAAAAATAGAGCATGTTAAATAGATAGAACAATAGTAGCAAATATATGTATGATTTTTTTTTTGAGTTGTGAGAAAATAGGAACAAAGGTGAAGAATAGGGGTAGTAGCTAGTAGAATAAAGAGGTAGAGTCAGAGAAATGAGGATTGTTTTGGAGTGATAGTAGTCATAGTATTAAGAATTCAAGGAGAGATAAAACAATAGCAAATAAGGAAGCATAAATAGGTTTTTATAGTTTTTAAGCAAGTGAATTTGTAATAATTTTATTTTTAGTCTAACCTATTTGAAATTAGTTAATAAAAGTTTTATAATCAAATTAATATATTCTATTGAGTGTGTTTTTCCTCACATGTTTTGGCAAATTTTTTACCTATTGTTATGAGTTCATGTTCTGTGTTATTTTTTTATTTTGGGAATTAGGGGCAATCTTTGATTTTTTTTTAGCACTAGTGTGTTGTGTTCTTTCCCCCACTTCTGACATTAACCTTTCCACTTTAAAATGGTGTCATCCTATATGATAGTGACTAGAATCCTCAAATATATTTACAAGCTCAAGATCATGTCCCTTGGAGTTGATATAAAAAGGAAGTTCAAGTTTTTTCACTTTTGTACAAAGTATATTTATACCCTAAAGGAAAAATTTATTGAGAGAGCTTATAAAAATCTTTCATTAGATACTTTGGTCATACAATGAACACATCTAGTGGGGTATAAATATGTAAACAAGGATGATTTGTTATAAATGGTAAGGTTTGGTGTAGAAATGGTAATTAGCTCAAAATATAGTACCATAACTAATAAATACATTGATATAATTATTAAAAATGGTGATGAAGCCACAAATTATTATTATAATAAAGAATGGGAAAGAAAAAGTCAAAGGATAAAAATTAGGTGGGTGATGTTGTTCTAACACTAACAAAGACAAATATTCAACAAGTTGTCTCTCTGATGATGTGTATCCATATTTCAAAGGTGACAAAAAAAAATCCTAGCATACTTCAGATTATATAGATAACTCTTCAACAGTGTGTTATAGGGAAAGATTAGACTGTAAAAGTAATCAGTCAATCTATTCATTGAGTGTAAGTTGTTTAAATAATCCCAATAGGCCAATTGTGAGTTTTATTTTCTCAAGTCCAATAGGTATTGGGAAGTAAGAGCTTGAAAAAGCATTAACATCTTTCTATTTTTGTTTAGAAGAAATAATGATCTAGTTAGACAAGAGTGAATTTATGGAGGGGCATATAGTGTGAAATTTGATTGCTTAACCCCAAGATATGTTGGTTACATTAAAGGAGGATAGTTTACTAAAGTAGTTAGAATTAACCCCTATACAATGGTCATGTTTGATGAGATTGATAAGGATCACACCAATGTATTCTTTATGATGCTCCAAATTTTGGAAGATGAAGTATTAATAGATAATAAGGAGAGGACTAAATATTTAAAGAATACTTTTTTTATAATAACTCCTAATTTAGGAATCAATGTGATTGACAAATGAGTTCATCATAAGGGTTTCCTTTTTATTTATTTATTCTTTTATATTGAAATATTGTTATCAAAATTCAAACACTTGAGGGTACACAAAATAGGCTACCATCACAAGGGTAGTGAAATGTCACAACTAGAATAAAACATGTTTAGAGAATTAACAATATGTTAATATAAAAAATGCCTCATGCAGGAGGCAATAGTAGAAAAGAAAGAGTGTGAATTAAACAAACACAAGAGTCTTGGGCCTTGGTTCATCCCCAAAACACACAAAAGAAATAGAAACTATGCATGATCATTTACTTCCCTCCCAAAAATGAGACCCTTAGAGAATTCACCAACATAATTTTTAATCATAATACCAAGTCCCTATTGTACAAAATCTATAGGTCCCATCTAAGTAGAAGATTGAATGTCCAATTTTGGGGGGGATTATCTAGAAACCTTATCCAATAGAGGATCACTTTTGTTTTCTTTTTTAAACTAAATCACATCATCCACTTCCTTTTCACCACCGACTTTGACTAATTTTTCATGTCTACTAGAAAAATCATTCATTTATTTACGAATGATCCTCTAGGTTTCTCTTTGTTATTCCTCATTACAATATGGAAAATAATTAAGTTTCACCCCTATTTCATATCCCTTAGAATCATTATCAAGATCCAAGCTCATGATACCAATACTAAAAGAGTCTTGATCATCAACATTCACCTAAGAATATGAAAATGGATTGACACTATCAATACTCATGTTGTGAATCACATTCATCCAAATATGGACACCATTTTCATCAGAATATGAAGCAACCCAAATAGGAATAGGATCCTTAGCCTACTCAAAATAATAATCCTTTATGCATGACCACTCATACTCAAAAACCTTGAATTTATAAGCCATATTATGTGAGAGATTCCAGCCTAGGTGAGGAGACAATCTCAAAAATACACTTTAGTCTAATAGATACTCTAAAGTCACTTTTAGTATACCCATACTCAAAAATTTCTCTAGCACCTCTTAAGGGATCTTGAACTTGAGAATAATCTACATAGAAACAATTATAGAAATGAATTTAATTGAGAAGTTATTAATTGATTTAAATTTAAATCAATACACCTCTTCATTCCTTTGTCTCCAAATAAACCATAGAATTTCAATTGAAAAAATAAGCCATAATTTGTGGAAGAAGGGATGCACTATTTTATTATGATAAACATAATCAAAAGCAATATTCAGCCAAGAAAGATCACATCAAAAAATAATAGAACTTTTGAAATTTTTCATTGATGTCATGTGTCTATGCACTATCATTGATTTTAAAGTAATTGTGAGGTCTTGTGTGTTCAATAAGGCTAGTTCAGTCTTGGGTAGTGACCTATATGGTCTAAGGAGACTTGGTGAAGGCATGCATAATGAAGTTTGGTAAAGTGAGTGAGCTGAGACTTATGAGTTATTTATTAAATCATTTGAGAATATCATGGCTTGATAATGAGTTTAAAATTTCATATATATTATATATATTGAAGGTCTTAAAGAGGCATGTAGTAGGTCTGTTTGATGGCCTAGTTCCTAAGCATGGAAATCATTGTAAAGACATGATGGTGATGATATGGAGGTAGAAGATATTTAAGGTGTTCAATGCACTAATATATAATGTGAAATGAGTTTTTTAAATGTTTCATCATATTTTTAAGCCAAATAATCCTTCATAATAACTCCAAATCTCAAGTATTGAGGCTTAGCTCCTGCATGAAAAGACCTAGTAAGAAGGCACAAGCTTGGTAGATTGATGAGGTAAATAGTATAAGACTTGTGTGAAAAATTTTGGAAGTATATAATAAATTTATGAGGTAATATTACATGTGGATGAGGTGATAATATCAATGCAATAGGTTTTCAAGTGTTTTCAATATCCAAGCATGACTAGCAGGTTTAGGCCTAGTGTGCATAAGAGACCTAGTGTAGTCTAATGAATGGTCAAAGTCTATTTTAAAGGAAATATAGCTCATTTGAGTTATTAAATAGGATTAATAGTTTTATTCAATAATTTTCATGAATTTTAAGGTCTTGAGGAGAAATAAAATACATGAAATGGCATTTCAAAGTCTTTCAAGCTCATAGAATAAGGTTTCCAAACCCTAGAAGGAACTGTTGATGCTCATTGGCATGTGTAAAATTTTCATGGTGTACTAAGTATTTTATAAAATATGGTTAAGGTATATTTATAACATCTCTAAGCATCACTTTGGCATTTGATGGTAAATATTGCATAAACCAATAGTAAGAAGGTAAACTGATCTAAAACCCTCACTGTGACCTGATTAAATATATCTTATTATAAAGTACCTATAATGGTTTGTTTGATCCATTTTAGTTATTTTAAATTTTATAGGACTCCTCCATTCATCTCTAGGTGGTATTGTTCTATCAATATAGTGAGTGAAACCTATAGAAAAACCTTTATTTCTAAATAATTTGATGTTGTAGGCAGGGTTGACCAGGTCAAGATTGCACAAAAAATGGAGGTTTAAGGTAAATACTGGTGTTTTTGTCCATTATTTTAGTTTTAAAATTTATATCCTATGTTTCAACTATTTTGGTCACTCATGTTCACCTCTCACTAAACTGGGCTAATGGTGAAACTAGTGAAAAAACCTAGTTAAAGTGAGAATTAGTTTAGGGATGAGTTTCAAATGATTATGAATGGATAAAATTATTTGGGGTATTTTTTAATAACATATATCTCATGTTAAATTTGTTTTTAATTGTTTATTATTCTCATAAACAATCAAAAATGTGCTCTCAAAGTGAACTATCTGAGTGAGTTAAACAGTGAAAGAGTAGAGTTTATATATTGGTATATATATACTCCTCATTTAATATTATACCTCTATATATTTGTGTTTTAAGTTGATATAATGATGTCTTAGGATCATAAAAAATATTTTTAATTTCAATTAATTTTCCCCATAGGTGTTAAGATTCATATTCACCATGACTGGTTCTTAAGCCAAAATGACTATTCTAGGTGTGCTAGGTGAAGTAAAGTGTTTGAGTGTCTATGATAGGAATTGATGCATATAATAATTATTATGTTATTTTTTGATAATAAAATTACATATTAATTATTTATTAAATAATTATAGTCAATTTAAGGATTTTAAACATGAAATCCAAAATGGCTTATTTGGCTATGTTAAGACTATGATGAATAAGCTTAGCAAATTGGTTTATAAGACCAATGGTTGATATCAGAAGAATAAATGTTATATATATTAAAATATTATATATATATAATATATTATCTATAAAATTTAATTTTAATTTTTTGAAGTGCCATTAAAAGTGCTAATGATAAATTACTTCATGACTATGTCTTCAGAGCACTCAAGCAGCTTGGAGTAGTCATCTTAAAAAGATGATTTTGAGGTGATTTAGTTTGAGTTAGAGAATACAATGCATATAAATTTATTTTATAGGTATATTATTTAAATTTTTATTTATTTTTCTTCATGATAAGTGACTATACAATTATTAAGATTCAAAAGTTCTTGACTATATTTTGGAGCCTATGTGCAGTTCTGAATGAGCTTATGAAAGTTATTTATTTGAGGACCTATGCACTATTTTATGATTTAAAATGGACATGGTGATGTTTTTTGGGTAATTAAATATATATTAATTTTATTTTTTCATGTGTTTATTTTTCAAATTTTACTGTATGCTTCAGTTATATGAGACAAACTTTTTTTATGTATGAATGGTTAATGGTGAGTAAGCCTATTACCATGATTCAAGTGATGAATTGGACTAACAGGTGGTATGGAGATATTTTTATGTTATAAATGGTATATTTTATAATTTTTTAAGTTTTTCATGAATTTTTAGATATTCAATATGGTCCAAGGGGTCAGAGTGGTAATGTGTGCTCAAGACAGACCTAATTGCATTAGGTCTCCTTTAGGCCTAATAGTAGTTTTGTTCCTAAAGAAGTCTAGCTAAACTATATGGTGAATGTTTATTGTGTGAAAAGTGTGTAATGACATATTCCAATATTTATATAAGGAAGGAAATATTTTTTTCCAACCAAGGTGGGTGAGAGAAAGTGTTTGATATAAAGGCAAGGCCTAATTGGCCTATTTGTGTATGTTAGAAAAATGTGAGAATAAGTTAAGATAAGAGATATTTAAGGAGAATAATGAATCCATTTAGGACTATAAAAATAATATATAAACCATTATTATTATATAATATATTCTTTTCAGGTGGATGACAAGGTTAATTGACCTAATGAGCCTATAAGAGACATGTTGAGCAAGTGAGCTTAAAAGGATATTTGAGAGGGCTAGAAGGATAAGGAGAGATAAATGAGTGGATTTATGATTTAAATAACATAAAATATACTTAATAATATTTTTATATGTGTATTATATACATATTAACTTAGATAGAGAAGAGAGAGCTAAATAAGAGATCATAATCTATTATTTGAGCAACAAGTTATTGTGGAGGTGATCAAGTTTGTCTTGGTTGGGTTGGTGCTTAGTAAATAAGGGAGTTGGAGATTCCCTTCATGTTATATATTTTAGAAGTGTCCCTGAATTTTTTGGGTTGGTTCCAAGTTACTTAAGGGGTTGGATCCTCTTTAGAAGTTGGTGCTTGTTAAATAATAATTGAGTGGGTGCTTGACTAGGTTGGGTTTAGAAATCCTTGTGGGGTTGGTGCCTCACTAAATGTTATTTCATTACTTATAAGATAGTATTTTAAGTGGTGTGACATTAAATTGGGTTTTATACCCCATGATTTTTTCCCACATAGTTATTATTTTCATGTGTTATGCTTCTACTTAATACTTGTTTGTATGGTTGATTATATCTTGTTATATCTCTATGTTAGTTTGAATGGTTAATGAGTTATCTATGGAATTGAGTGAAAAAAATTTATATTGATTCAACCCCCCCACTCTCTTATTGGTTTTTATTCCAATAAGACCAATACTATAAATAATTATTCTAAACTTTAGCAGTAAATGGACAAGTAAAAAATAGATGTTCTAAAGATTCAACTTCACTACAAATCAAACAAAATGGTAGGACCTCAAAGTGCTTAGAAATGAACTCACTAATAGAAATTATGTTAAAAATAATAATCTAATGAAAAAAATATTTATTAGGTTCCAGACAAGATGCCCATAATACATTGAATCTAAAGGATTAGCTCTAGTGAGGGTCATGCACCTTCAAAATTTAGTTAAGAAAGGCAAGGGGGCTTGGGAAAATAAATCTTGTTATATATCCATTTAGTTTAAAAATCATAAAATGGAGTGACATTAACCCACTTGATACTCTCCCAAAATACATCCTCAATGTCCAACACTAAAATAAAATTATTATCCTTCAGAGCCTTAGAAACCATAGAGGTCTTCTTTTGAGACAAAGGAATATGATATATGAATCTGGTTAGATCTTGGGAGGCCCATCCTCCAAATGATAATATATCCTTAAATCTATATAGACCTTTTTGGAATTTTTTCAAGGTAGAGAAGACCCTAGTAAGAGTAAGAGGCTGACCATTGAGGTAGAGGTTCCACAATATTGATGTGTACCCCTAAATTGAAGACATGTTTTATAATGACCAAATACTTGACCAAGTCCCAAGATTTCTAATTGACCCAAAAATAGGATAACCATAAATTTTGACTAAAAAGGGCCAATAAAAAGGTATTCCATATGTAACCTAGTCCACCCAGACCTACCTTTAGGGAAACCACTCAAAATATTATATCTAATGAGGACTTTCCAAGGTTAATTGCTAGCAAATGATTTAATGATTCATTTTTTTACCAAAATGATGCCTTTAATTCTAATATATTTTATACCAATCCCCCAATACATTTAGGCCTAAAAAAATGTCCAATATATAGCATGATGTTTATTATTACCTTTACCTTGAAACAAAAGAAAATATCTAACAATTTTGTTCAATAAATTGATATGGTACTTATTCAACATCCATCAAGAGGCATAGTATATGTTGTATAAGCAGAGAACATTCTAGAAAACATGTATTCTTCTTAGAATATACAATGCATGAATTTTCCATTTACCAATCTTCATATTGATTTTGACATACATCTATTCCCATAATTTCTTAAAAGGTTGAGAGTAAAGGTTATACCCAAATATATAACAATTTGATTAGGACCTTTCCATTCCCAACCAAAATTAGAAATAACATTAGGGGGATCAATAGGGGAATGATAAAAAAATATATCCTTGAATCACCTTAATTAGGATAACATCAAGGTAGGGGGGAATATCAAAAATATATATACAAAGATAAAATCTGTCCAATCTAGAATACATCCTTTTAGTGCTAGTCTAATTATTACACTATGTGAACCAAATACCTTTGCTCAATTACCTACCTTTATTAAGGGAATCTACTACTTTATGGATTCTCCTAAATTTAGATCATAAAAAGAGCTCATTTCCATTTAATGAGTGTGGGTCACCTCCAATATTATCTTTTATTTCCTCAATCATATTAAAATCTCCCCCAAAAATCTAAGCGGCATCATTAAGGTTAGAGGCCAACTAGTTCCACAATTTCATTCTTTAATTATAGTAATTGAGGGCATAAATGTTATAGATGTTAACCAAAATGTTGTTAATATGGAGATTTACCCAAACAACATGATTATAATTAGAGACTCCATGATCAATAATACAATCCTTCCATATTGAGTTATTTAGGATAGAGGCACCTCCTTTGCCTCTCTGGGGATTATTTCAAAAGTGAACTGAGTTGGGTTAGATAAAATTTAGAGTTAAGGAGAACATGAAACTGATAGCTTTAACTTCTTATAGGAATAAGAAGTCCATATCATGTCTAGTGTTTTGAACTATCTAAAAATAGGCTCCATATTAGGGTTTTCCAAGCCTCTAAAATTATAGCTTAAAATAAGCATTAAAAACTATATATTTTTATCTACAACAGGGGACTTAATTCCCCCTTTACTATGATATAGTTTATTAAAACATGCTGGAACTTGGTTTTATTTATTAATATTTTTGCTATATCCATCACATAGAACTCAAGTAGAATCCTTTGATTTTTTTTAACATCATTAGCCAATAGGGAGTTGTTTGGGCTTAGGGAAGATACTTGTTTTTCAGCCTCTTTCCCATCCCTTTAGCTTTCTATTTTTCTCTATAACTTGGGTCAAAATTGGTCATCTTATCTAAATCCCCAACCTTGGAGTTAAGAAGAGAATGGAGAGAAGAAATCACTAGAAGATATTCAATATGATTAATGTCCTCCATCAAAGAATTAGAAAGGAAAATGGTGTTGTTGTTGGGGGAAAACTTGTCATTTAAAACATTTTCATCAAAATCTCTAGTTGGCTTCCCTTTAGAGAATGGAATGACATCAACCATGAGCTCATATTAAAGCCTAAAAGAGGGTTGATTAGAGATTTGAAATTATATCTTAATGAAAATATCATGGGGTAGGGGAATTTCTTTCTCGATAATCATCTAAGAAATAGACTACATATTGGTGTCATTACTCAACTTAAACTAACCAATTCCTTTCAGGCTATGACAATACTCACAATTTTTTGGCTCTTTCAATTAATTCTCACCCTCATCTATAATAAGGGATGCTCTATCTTTCAAGGGTTTAATATCAAATATAGGGTTATTATCAAGATGCAACTTCTTAAACTCATGAGGGTTGGGATATACAAGGTCCTCTTCACTATCATATTTAGGGCTAGGATTTGAGGCCTTAGCCTAATTTTAAAAATCTTTCCTTAAGTGACCATCTCTTTTACAAAATAAATAGGATTGAGACCTCTTATCCCTCTGATATGGAAGATATAGGTACTATCATGAAGATTAAAAGTAAGGGTTTTATGAAATAAGTCTAATGGAGTAAGGGTAACTAAAACCCTAGAATTCACATGGGCCAAGGAACACTTGGTATCTTTAATTTTGAGAACATCACCTAATGTTTTGAGAACCTGAGGCAAAAAATTCCATAATTTTTTAGGAACATTTTTGATGTCAACCCATCTAGGTGAAGTCTTAAAAATAAGGTCTTTACAATCCAAACTTGGGTCCCATGGCATAGATTTAAAAAAATACTAGGCCACATTCCATAATAGTTTATTGATAACACTTATTTGTATATTTAAATTTTTGAAGATAACCAAAAAACACCCTTATAGAAAATTGTATGAAAGTTTACATATATCTCCATATTTTTTTCCCATATAGTATTTAACCAATTATCAAAAAAAAATGAGAAGGAAGAGAATTATTATTTAGACAAATAAAAAATACCAACATTTTTAAGTTTGGCTTCTTTGTTCAACAAATCATTTTCCATGGATAAATTAGATTTAAGGAAGAGCATTGGTAAAGACCTAAACAACTTACCAGTTTTTCCCACACTTCCCTTTCCCACTCCATCCTCAACTAGTTTGACCTAGAAAACCATGAATTTCACTCCCTCAGAATGTTTAGTAGATTTTTCCTAGCATAGGATGTTGAAGAAAGTTTTTTTATCTTCCTCCATAAACATTTTTCCCATTTTAGGATAATCCTCGCCACCACTTTTCCAACTCTAGCCTTATGCAAATTTGAAGCATGACTATTTCCATTATTGTCACCTTTAACATTACTCTTTGAATGATTAATTTTGTCTTACCCACCATCAAGCATATGCTAAATAATAAATTAAACCACTTTATTTTCCTAAAGTGAGAGGGATTTAGGGGGGATACAATAGTTGAGGGGATGTAGCACAAGCCACAATACATGGCCCAAGCTCCCAGGCAAGGATAACTCACACCAAATACAAAAAAACAATAAGTAACACAAAGAATAATAAATGCAAATAATCAAAAAACAAGCCCAACTAGCATGACCATAAGAAAAATCATGCCAAGAAAAATAAAGTTAAGATGCCTCCTAAACAGCTTGATAAAAACAAGTTAAAAAAAGGAGATAAAGTGAAGCAAGGGTGCCAAAGGAAAGCTTAAAGCACCATTCATGGAGGGTGACATTTTTACTCCCCATTGTAGAGCTCCAAACTTCCCATCCACATCTAATATCCCATTTTTATTTTTTAAAGAGGAGGATGCCATCTACACAAGAATTAAGATTCTTACAAATGAATAATTCAAATCATATTTGCATCCCATGTTTTTGAATAGTTCTATAATTATCTACATGAAATAATTATGTTTAATAAAACATTAGAAAGGGGAAAAAATAATGATATGCATGAAAGATATGGTTATGGTAAGAAATTAATTCAATATATAAATACTAGGTTTACATGGTATGGATATAATGACAATGGGTATAAATTTAAATAATTTATATAATTATTTTGAAATTATATAATGTTATACAAATTCATTCATTAATAATTTTATAAAGGGGTAAATTATAAAGTGGATAAATCACCAACCCAAGTTGATATAAATTAGCCTAGGTTAAGTCAAGGTCAAATCAAGATTAGAAGGTAGTTATGTAATTACCTAAGTATAAAATGTTATAAAAAGGTGGATTTACATTATAACTAAGTTCATATTTTGTCTTCCTCTCAACCTAGGAGAAGGAGTTGTTTCATCTTTATACCAAGTTCTTCTAATATGCCCTTATTCTATGGCATGTCAAGGGATATGTGTGTCCAACTTGTGGCATAGATACCTCTTTTATATTCTTATCACATGTCTTTATGTTCTTACTAGGTCAGCCTATAGAATAACCATGGTTAAGTAGACTATATATAGGAGGAATTAATTAGTCTTAAAGAAGCATGTTGTGACTTCTATTCTTATTGAAATGTTGTGAAGGTTTCCTCCTTAAGTGTAAAAGTCATAATATTCAATTATTCTACTCTTTCACCAATTGTTATTGTCAATATGGTTATTTTACTCATAATTCTATGATATATTACTATAATTTTATGAATCATCTAAGTAATTTCATTACAAGTGATATCATAGCTTCAATTTAGGAAAGTTACTACAGCATGGTTTTTTGGTTCTAACATCCTAAGCACTAGAAGGTCTAAAAAATAGAAATTGTGATCAAGGAATAATTGAATTTGTTCATCGCCATAATTTTTTTTGTGTATTGTTTTATAAAATATTAAAAAAAATGTTAAAAAAAGTCTATAAAATTTATAACCTTGTGAAAACTAGAAGTTATTAGATTCATCTCTATGAGATGATCATAACAATGTATTATATTAGTACATTTTTTTGGGATAAAATTTTTCACCCTTGTGTACGTTAGTAGTCATTATATTTGTCTTGGTGAGGCAATCACAATGATCTTATTTGCTAATACATTTTTAGGGCTAAAACCCTCTTAAGGTTTGTGCATGGTTGGGCCTAACACTCATGGATGTATGAACGGGAAATAAACACCTAAGAATATTTTCTAGGGTGACATGGAATATAAAACTTCATTTTTGAGTATTTTATTGTTGGTTTAGCACTTTCAATCAGATTTACATGGCATGGTGCATAAAGATGATCTCTATTTTTCAATGGGAAGTCATGGGGATGAGATGGGAGATGAATGGATTTAGATATCAATTATAACAACTAACTAGTAAATTATCCAACCTTTTATCTCAACCTTTGAAAATTAACTCTCTACCACTCCAATTTGGGTCTCTCAATCCAAATAATTCTAGCACCAATCTAGGGTTGAAGCCAACGTTGCCAAAAGTGGACTTGAAAATATTTGATGGTGAAGATCCACTCACATGGATTACTCAAATTAAAAATTTATTTGATCTAAATAAAACTACCTATTCACAAAAGGTGGCCATGGACTATCTATATATGGAACCTAAGTAATTCACTTGGTATTACTAGTTGTCTGCTTAAAATAAAAAGAAGGGTGTCCTAGTTTCATGGTCAATCTTTTCTAAGGAATTATAGCTCCACTATCACAATAATGTATTTGAAAAATAATTCATCCATCTATCCAAGATACACCTAATCATCATTGTAAATGAATACATTCATCAATTTCAAAATTTCTCCTTACATGTGGTAGACATCACTGAGGAAAATATGATTGATCTATTTTTGAATGGCCTCAAAGATAGCATCCAATTGGAGGTTCACATGTTTAATCCTAGTAATGTATCTAAATACATACCAATGGCATACATGGATGAGGAAAAATAGATGATCAAATGAAGACCTTTAACTAATTTCAATGAATGCACTTTCCTAGCACCATTATTTCCATAGCCTACCAGATTGACCCCTCAACAAATTGAAGAAAAATGTGTAAAATATATGTGTTTTTTCTATGATATAAAATGGAATAAAGGACATATATGTACTAAAAATAAGTTATTTTATATTAAAGTTACCAATGAGGAGGAATAAGATGATGAGGCTTCATGGGTAGGTTTGGAAGAACCCAAGGATGAATTTGAATATTATCAACCTATTATTTCCTATTATGTACTTTCAGGCATTAGTACTCTTTAAAGTCTTAAGTGGTGTGTTTCTTAAATAAATATAAGGTGATTATGTTAAATAACTTTTAGATTACACATAAATTCATTAATGGTAAGTTGGCTACTCATTTAAACTGTTTCATTTACCCAACTCTAGAATTTTAGGTCATGATTGTATATGGTGATATAGTCAACTATTCTAGAAAATTCCATAACATTAAGCTTGTTACAAAAGACTAATTTTTAGATTACCCTATTTTTTTAATTCTCATGGGAGTATCTAATATTATTTTAAGAGTGTAGTGGCTCACCACTTTGAGCATTATTGATATGAATTTCTAGAAACTATTCATGAGCTTCCATGTAGAAGGTAAGACATTTGAACTACATGGATTATGGGATAAATATCCAAATTGGTTAGTTCCCATCAAATGATAAATATTCTCAAAAATGGTGTTGACGGATTTGTTACATGATTATTTTCCATATAGGTTAAACCAACAAAGGATTCTACTCATCCTTATTTTTTAAAGGGTGTCAGATGACCATTATGATGTTTTTGGTGACATGTCAAAAGGACTTCCTCCAAATCATGTGCATGATCCTTGTACTAGGATCATTTTAGTAAGTAGACCACTAAACATCAGACCCTAAAGGTATCCATATTCATATAAGAGTGAAATTTAAAATATGGTATATGAGATGTTGGAAGCAGGAATCATCTGACATAGTCAAAGTGAAAATTCCTCCCTTGTGGTCATGTTTTACGAGAAGGATGACACTTGGAAGATGTGCTTGAACTATATAGACTCAAAAGGTACACCATCAAAGATCCTATTCTAGTAATTGATAATTTCATAGATGAATAACTTGTTTTTTTTTATTTTACCAATTCAAACCTTCTCTTTAGGTATCATAAAATTCAAATCCATAATGAGTACATACCTAAAATCACTTTTAGGAATCATGAATGCCATTATTAAGTTATGGTCATGCCTTTTAGCCTCAAAAACTCACCATCTATGTTCTACAGTTGGATTAATACTATTTTTAGGTGTTTTTTGATAAATTTTTTATTTATTTTTTTAACGACATCCTCATCTACAAAAAAATTAGGAAGACCATTTGAAGTATGTGAAACAAGTATTTTTAGTTCTAGAATAATGTCAACTTTGTGTAAAACCTTCCAAATGTTCTTTTGGTTTCCAAGATGTGGAGCACTTGGGTCATATTATTTCACATGAAAGAGTGAAATTTGATCCTAAAAAAATCTAAGTAATGATGGAGTGGTAGGTTCCCAAGATTCTCAAGAACATAAAAGGATTTCTAGGGCTAACTAGTTACTATTATAGGCTTGTCAAAAATTATGGTATCATTGTAGCCCCACTCATCTTTTTGTTGAAAAAAGACTCCTTAAAATGGACTAATTAAGCTACCAAGGCATTTTAATAGTTTAAAATTTCTATGTTCACAACTCTAATTTTGGTTACTCCTAATTTTTCAAAAACTTTTATTATGGAGTGTGAAGCATTAAGATATGGCATAGGGGTTGTACATATGCAAGAAGGAAGACAACCATAATTAGAAAGTACCAAATTAAAGGTAAAAAAATAATCTCAAACCAATCTATGAGAAATAAATGATGACTATTATACATGTATTCAATAAATTAATACCTTATCTTATCGGTCATCACTTTCAGGTAAATAATGATCATGATAGCTTCAAATATTTTTTAGAACAATGATTTTCATATGAATAGCAACAAAAATTGGTGAATAAAATGTTAAGATGTGATTTTGAAATAGTGTATAAGAAATTAGAAGAGAATGTGGTGATAGATTCCCTCTCCTAGCTAGATGAATCATTTGAGGCATTGTTATGCATCATGACCATGTGGCATGTAGATTAGTTAGAGGAAGTAGGATCAGAATGGGAGAATGATTGTGATACTAAGGATTTGATTCAAAATCTTCAATGGATTTTTTATGAATATAAAAAATTACATGGAATGGGAATTCATTATGGTAAAAATATAGATTATACCTATGTAAGCATTCTCTCCTCAAACATAAAATTATTTAATAACTTCATACATCTCAACTTGAGTTCACTCCAGATTTTTAAAAACATATCATAGAGTCAAGCAATATTTATTTTAGCAAGGTCTCAAGGGGGATGTCCAAAAATGTGTGGTGGAATACATTATATGTCAACAAAACAAAGGAGAAACATTAAGACACTAGATATTTTGCATCCTTTATCCATCCCCAGATGCCATTGGGAAAAGGTTTTCATGGATTTTATTACTGAATTATCATGGTCTGAGGTTAAAATTTTATCATGGTATTTGTGGATTGACTCACCAAGTATGGTCATTTTTGGAACCCTATTACAACCTTTAGTTTCCAGTATAGTCACTTCAATTTTTTTAATACCATCCAAAAATTCCATGGTACTCCAAGGATCATTTTAAGTGATTGAGATCTGATATTTAGAAGTAATTTTTGGAGTGGATTATTTTCATGTTTGGGTATGCATTTGGTTCATAGATCATCCTATCATCCTCAATCTAATGGATAAATAGAGGTAGTCAACAAATGTCTAGAAGGTTATTTCTAATAAATATAAAAAGTGGGTTCATTAGTTGCCACTTTCTAAATGGTGGTATAATACTTATGTTCATAGTTCTTCCAAAATGTCTCCCTTTGTGGCCTTATATGGATATCACCTCCCCATACATCACTTCAAACTTGAAGGTCCATACCAAGGTTTGAAATTTTGAGGAACACATTCACCATGAATATGAGATCCTCAATAATCTATGATAAAATTTAGCCATGGCTTAGAATCACATGAAATATTAAGTGGATCAACACCGTAGTGAGTGGAATTTTAACATAGGTGATGGGTCTTTATGTGATTATAATTATATAAGTAGATGTATTTAAATTAGTATAAAAAGGATAACAAAATGTACCCTAAGTATTATGGCGCATATCATATCTTGCATAAAATTAGTAATGTGGCCTATAGTTAGAATTCACCCAGTCCACTCACATACATATACTATTCCATGTATCATGCCTAAATAAGATAGTTGGCCATAGAGTTTATACTCAAACTACTTTGTCTGAATTTGATGAGGAAGGTTAGGTTATTATAGATCCTAAAGTGATCCTTCAAACATGCATTAAGTGACTATAGACTAGATTAATTCAATATTATTTGATCAAATGAAAGAAACTATATTTTAAACATGCAACATGGGATGATGAACCTTTCCTGAAGTGACACCTAGTTTTGAATTAATGTTGAGGAAAAAATTGTTTTTAATGGGAGGGGCATGATACACCTTTATCCTATGGCATGTCTAGGTATAAGTGTAGCTGACTTATGGCATACATACCTATTTTATATTCATTTCACATTTCTCTATGTTTTTATTAGGTAAGCCTATTGAATAACCATGGCTAAGTAGACTATATATAGGAGGTAGTAGTTAGAGAATAATTTTTTAATTCTATTCTTATCACATTATTTTGGAGGTTTCCCCCTAAAAGTGGCTCAGTCATAATACTCAAGTATGCTACTCTTTCACCAATTTTTGTCATGAATCTAATTATTATGTTCTAAATTTTGTGATATATTAATCTATTGTTGTGAATCATCTAATTAATTTAATTACATGTATATTTTCATAGAATCTTGTGAATAAAATGCAAACAAATGTGTAAGATGAATCAATTTCTATATTAGTTTTTATTTTTTCTTGTTTGTGAAAATTTCATTGTAATTTATGAATAAATAAATCTATTAAAACCTAAATTTTTTTGATAGAGTGTAAACTCTTTGATTTACAAACTTTGTGATGTAAACCCTAGACAATAGGCTTTGTGTTGCATACACTTAATCTAGTTTGAAGGAAGACATTGAACTTCCACGTAATATTGATTCTCTTATGTTGGTTTTTTTATGTTATCATTTATATGTTGATAGGAAGATTCCAACCCAAAATGATTAATTCTAAAAGAAACCCTATTTGAAAGGAGGAGATAGAAAATGTGTTCATTTACAAACTAAAATACAAAAGATTTCTTATAAAAAATTATGTCTTGTAGCCCCTTTGGTGATGCACTCCATTCATCTATTTGAGGTTTTTTTTTATTTTCCTTCTAAATATATAGGTTTCCATTATTGAATTGTCTAAACATTCCCTCAAATATAGGTGATATAATAAATTTGTTGTGTTTATCTCATTGATGATCTCCCATTATACCTTTCCATTTATCTCTATTCTTGTCATTCCTAGATTTCATTTTTCTTCCATTTTTGCTTATTTTTCTTATTTTTTAGTTAAAAGTACCAAAAACCCAATAAACCAATCATAGAGGTAGTTTCCTCTCTCAAATTTAGAGTAAAATGAAGCTTAAACTCATGGTTTTTCTAATGTTGTAAGGTTTATGTCACATACAATTTGGCAAATCACAAAAATAATTTGTGTAAGCATTGTGACATATAATTTTTCCAATAGATTTTGATAACTCTATTGGGGATCATGGTGTCTTGCACACTTGATTTTTATACATTTCAAGGAACCTCCCTTGGAATGGAGGTTGATGAATCTTTTGATATTTTTTACCTGGTACCTATATCTTTATGATTGATAAATGTCATTTGTCCATCCTAATCCCAATGTTCTCCATGTCACATGGGGAAATCATTTTGGTCCATTGGCTTCGACTCGATACAGTGAGTTATATTTAGGCTCAAGTAAGATACTTCTAATTTTTTCTAGAGAAAATTCACAATATTTAGATGATTATATCCTTACTTTCATAGTGTCCTATAACATCTTTTGAGTTATGCATGAATATATTTCTATGAGACTTTTTGTTGAAATTCTCAGTAAACCTCCTACTGAATGGTTCTATCACCTAGAAGATGGGTTCATTTTAAATTGGGACTCCTTGAATAACATGTTATTTTATAGATTCAAACCTACTATAGATGTGTGTGAATTTTTTTTAGATTTCTTCTAAATTTAAAATCAAGAAGAAGAGTAGATGAGATATTTCATAGTATACTTTAGAAAATTATTGAGACTAATTCCTCAAGTTGATAAAACAAGTATTGATAAGTAACTTTGTGTCTTCATTGTCTCTCTAAATATAGAGATCCAATTCATATTAATGAGGAATAAACTAGATGATATAGAATATGCACAAAAATAATCTATTGAAATTGAAGATGACATGATCCTATCTAGGGTGTTGAAGAAAGAAGTTTCAAAACATGATACAACTACTTTAAGTGGAAAATACATAGTGCAACTTGATATACTAAATATCCCTCAACATTTAGAATAGAGTTTTAGTATGAAAATTTATGATCAAGCTTGTTAGAATTTCAATAAAGAAAAATATAAAGTGTTTCATGTCTTGTATAATTGTTTCAATTTCACAATCATGGAAGAAAGTGAACAATTGAAAGAACAAAATATTAACCAAAAAACATATGAATAATTTAGCTTCCACCTTGGTAAAGAAGAGGAATTTCTACTTGTTTCATAAGATTTCTTGAACCTCATATTCTTAAGAGAAAATGAGTCATATGAAGGACAACTAATTAAACCATAAATAGAAAAGGATAATAATTCAAAATATAATTTTTTACTTTTTGAATAAGAATATAACATTGAACTAATTATTTGTAAATAATAAGATCCCTCATATATTAGAATGGAAGATTCAATAGATAAAAGTGAAGAAAATAATTGTGGTTCTATTTTATGTTCCACTATAGAAGAGTTCTCTAAATGATTTGAATCTGAAGCAATCAAGCCTACACAAATTATATATCATATTCATTCCAAGTTTAAAATCAAATAACATATGAAGGGAAATAAAAAGGAATGTTACTCAATATTCATTTCAAGTGAAATGGAAAATGTCAAGGTATAAGATATTAATGGAGATGATGATGATGATTCATTTGCTAATGAATTAGACTCTATCATGGGAAGTAATTTAATAATGAATATTTTCACTAAATTCACTCTAAAATATCTTATTATTATTATTATTATTATTATTATTATTATTATTATTATTATTATTATTATTATTATTCTAGCTCAAACAAAATATATGCAATAAATTCTCTTTGATTTGGATCCTATATCCAACACAAATGCATTTGAATATCCTCAAGAAGACATTAAAAAATTCTAATATTTCCCATACTCATAAAAGATTATAAAACTTTCAATGATTCCATTTCAACACTTGAAGACACTATTGATATGTTCATTCATGATCATCTCAGTATGCATGGAAATTATAAGTTCATCCTCCTTTCACCTACTTGGTCATTTTTTCTAAACATGTTTCAGCCTCATGATTCAAACCCATTTTTATGAAAATATATGTATTTCACGCAACTAGTTAATGGTTTTGTATAGTCCTTTTATTATTCTATCCTCCATGTAAATAGTTCTATTTTCCCTATTTTGGCTTGTTTTCATTTCCCATCTCTATTTTGGTGTGTGTTGTTTTTAAATACATGAATTAGTTTACTTATTTTCCCCTCTTAATATATTATTATGTTTTACTCACACATGTCATAGTTATGTTTTCTAACTAGAAAATATAAGTGGGAAACCATGATTTTCATGGATGTCAAAACAACCATTATTTTAGAGTGGGTAAAAGTATCACATTTTTAAGGGATGTATGATCATTATTAGATGGTTCATTATTTACATTTGTATTTATTTGAATACCTACATTTAATCTAAATAATAAGAACATCTCCAATCTTTTGCCAAGTTGTATAGTTCAATATTTCTTCACATTTTATATGACATGTAGAAAATATCCTTGAAGCATTTCATCCAAGTGAATATCCAAGTTGGTTTATCTAACAGTGTATTCAAATGATTCCATTTGCATTTTTTATCAAATTTGAGATGTATAGATTGTGTAAAATCAAGAGAATAATATAATAATAACATTCACTGATTTGGAACTATTGGATTCTATAAACTTATTAAAAATAGAAAAAGTGTAATGAGAAATAATTACTTGGATGGAAATTATATTTAAAAGAGGAATCATAAGTTGAAACATGTTGTGTAGGGAGCTCCGGTGACTTGAATCAATAATCAAGAGCTAGATCTAGACTTGTAAAATAGTGTTGGGAAGAAAAAACTAGAGGGTGGCACTCTTTTCCAACATGTGGTGATCTTATCCACTTGTAGTCAGTAAATCAGGGTTTTTGGATTATTTATGTCTTCCTTTATAGACTCTATATCTAGTGTGGGATCTTATGATCACTTGTAAAGACCACTATATGACTTAGTTTCCCTAAAAAAACCTAGTTCCTTGACATGTGAAGACTAATAAAAAATCAATGGGGAAAAAGGGGTCACTATTTGAATTTGGGTGAGACCTCAATACTCCATGTGTGTAGTGTTGCGTACATAACAATAATCTTAAGAGGGATCAAATTTCATGTAGATATCCCATACTATGGTGGTGTTTGAATAATTGGTTGAATATGTTATATGTTGATGTAATATTTATGTGATTAAGTGCCTTAACCATGACTTATGACCTTTTAAATGTGTTTAGAGTTGAGCTCTAGGCTACTAGGTTTGTATTCAATTAGAATTGGGAGAAATAGGTACATTACTCTCAATGTGTAATTATGATTATATGGATTTTCAATGTGGAAGCTTCCCCATTGATAAATGGTTTGAAAAGTATTTATATAGTCATATATTTTAAATTCTTTTAAATGGGTCTCATTAGGTACAAAAGTCATCCTTCCTATAACTTTTGATTTTTCATAATTAATCATTATTAGGTGGGAAGATAACAAAGGGGGAATATACACTAGAGTGTTTCAATATAGTCTCCTAGGGAAAAAAAATCCAATAAGTATTTTCATCATGTTGAGGGTTAGTCAAGTTCTAAAGGATGTATAATGTTGATAATAATATGGATGAGTACATTTTAGGGTCATTTATCAACTTAGAGGAGTATGCAAGGTGGTTAAAAGTGATCAAAAAGGTCCCTAAGATATATTTAGAGATAAGTGTGAAAGAGAGTGGTCACAAGTACATGATTTTATCTTATGTTAATTTATGTGTCTATATTTTCCCCATTTTTTTCTAATAATGCAGCAAAGTGTAATTACTAGAGGAAAATGAAAAAGAGTGTGTACCTAAACTTACCTATGGAGAGGAGTCTTGGATGTAGGACACAATGTGTAAATATTATATATGCAATAACCTGCAATGAAACATATGTAATATCATTCTTTACTTAAGATGAATATCAAAAAGTGAAATATAATGAACTAGGGAGTGGCAAGGAACAAATACACCTGATGGAGCATGTGGACCATATGTTTTCCTCATGTAAAATTGGTGATTATGGTGTATTTTACACTTTTATTTTCATTCAAGTTTAATAACTTGGATTAGATTTTGGATGCCCCAATCCTCATCAATAAGTAGGTGTGCTTGACTCCATCGTCGTATACCCAGAGTAGTAAAATAAAATTTGGATTCCATGTATGGATCTTAATAGACATTTATAGTTAAAAAATAGTACGAAATACTAGTTTAAATAGTGAATCAACCATTGCATATGGAATAAAGTTTAATTGTGGTGTAAAACTAGCATAAAACTAGTGCAAAACTAGAGAAAATACTAAGTAAAATATAGGTTTGGTGTATACAGTGTGGATAATGACATTAATTTATCATTCCATCTAAAATATTGATTCCAAAAAATTATCCATTCATAATTCATCCTAATTCATAGTGCATCCATCTTTTAGGTGTCAAAACCACTTAGCAGCAGGTCCAGTGAGAGTGTCAACAAAAAGTCTCATCACAACATCTTTATGCATAACTCCAAAAATATTATAATATGTTATGAAATCCAATATATTATTATCTACATCTTGACCATATTTTCATAAAAATTTCAAAAATCTCTTCCTTAAACTTGAATGTAATTCATTATACTGAAGCAATGCCAACAAATGAAAATGTTTCCACATGAGACATAGAGAACATTGGGATTGGGGTGGATTAACACCATTTATTCAATAAAAAATATGCATGCACTAGTTATTTCATCTTAAATGAGTTTAAAACTTACATTATATGGGATATTCCTTCAAATGTTTAAAAATCATGTGTGTAAAGCACCTCATTCCCTAGCAGAGTCACCAAAACATGTTGGCTAAAAAAATTGTCAAGGGCAAAAATGTAGACTTCCAATCAATAGCATGGGGAAAAAGATCATTCATTAGTTAAAAACATGGGACAAAATCTCTCTCTTATTAATAGGTATAACTATCTTTATTGAAAACCAAAAATAGAAAGAAAGAAAAGATTTATTCAAGTTATTTATAGCAAAATTGTTTTCAATAGGGCTTTCATACTTTTAACCAAAAAATACAAAAAGGTGATAGAAAGGAAAGTGAGTGGAATCATGGAAAGTATTTTATAAAGATAAAATAAATTAATAAGGGATAATGGGATGATTCTATCTACATAAACATAAAGAGTTGTTAAAATAACCCCAGAGAAGAAGAAGGATAATTCTAGGTAGCTAAACAAAGAGATTCCCTAGAATAATCCAAGATTTGAGATTGTAATACACTAAACCTTTATCATAGAAATGATATAGGAAATACATTATGGGAATAATAACATTATACATACACCAAGGATATTAGATAGAATTTAAAATAAATATATATACGAACCTTGTATTTCCCAATAAAAATAGACATAAGTTCTATTTTTAATCCCACCAAGGCTTCACAATAGCAAGATTTCCTAATACAAATTAAACATAACTTTATACACTAAATAATTATGTACTCATTAACTATCTAATAATAAAAAATTTAAATAATAATAATCAAAGTGGATTGGCATGCTCATGCACATCATTCGCCTGAAAGATTTGTGGCACAAAGTCTTGTAAATTATTTCTATATTGATCCTTCATGAGGTTGTATATACAGACTCCTTGTTTTCATCTTGAAAAAATTATTTCTATTGTTGAAAATATCCCCATTTTAATGGGATCAATACTCCAATTTATAATTTATAATTGGTGTTTAAAATTAATAACCACCTTTTTTATATGTTTAAGGGCTTTTAAAAGTAAATTAACAAAATTGCACAACTTAAAACTTGTAAAAATATGTTGAGCAATTTGCCCAACTTGAAAAAGTGCTATGGAAAACTTGCACAACTTTTAAAATTCCATTAGCATTTTTTAATTAATATAAAATTACAAAAGTGTATTGACAAATTTTCATGACTTGTAAAAGTGACTTGATAGGTTTTCAAAATTTGACACTTATAAAAGGGACTTAGTAAATTTGCACGACATATAAATGTGTAAATGTGTTATAACAAAAATTTACATATTGTATTATGAGAATGAATAAAAATATAAAATTTTGAATTGGATAAAATGTTATGGAGATCCATTCCTATTATTTTTATTCATCAATGATGATATGGACCTTTATTTTTCACTTCTCAAGGAACTTCACTCTACTTCTATAATTGTGATGATTTCTTTGATTTTATAAGTTCAAAATGAAAATTTTCATCATGGATCCTTGAGTAAAAATTTTATTCATCAAATTATATTTATAATGCATTTAATGAGATCCATATCAAAGTTTTGATTCAAAATTTATGTCCCAAGGGATATTGGACCCTATTTTGACATTTTATGCTTGTAGGGGTGGTGGATTTTGCCTTGTATATAAGTAGAAGTGTCAGATTCCACCATATCTATAATTAGATATGTTAGATTTTGAATTATTTACAAGCATAGGTTATAAATTACACCCTATTTACTTGAATATGTATTAGTATTTGCCTTGTGTGCTATTAAATATAGATGCAAACACTAAAAACTACAAGCTTTTCCTTATTTTCATAATTATGATATTCCCCATTAATTTTATAAGTCCAACCCGAAATTTTCTCACCATAGGTCCTAAAGTTAAAATTTTATTCTTAACATTATCTTTATAATGCATTAAATGATAGATAAAATAGAGTCCAAATACAAACGTTATGGTTTGAGGGATATTAGACCCTATTTAGACATTTTCTTCTTGTTGAGGTGTCAAATTTTGACCCTTGTACTTGTAGGGGTGTCAGATTCAAACCCATATTCATGAATGGGTGTCAGAATATAACAATAGTCTTGTAAGGGTGTCAAATTCTAACCCTTCTTCTTGTAATGGTGTCAAATTCCATCAAGCAAAAGACTTATGAAATGTTTTTTTTTCTTCCTTGATTCTTATAGAACCTATTGAGGAACTTTATGAGGTAAGGAATTTAAATTTTGAGCAAGGAAGACTATATTAACCATTTTCATTACCTTTATTATACACCTATTACATATTTTAAATCTAGAATAATATTTGATTAACTATTCAAGTCTAGAATTGAAGCAAAATTGTGAAGAATTTTTCCTTAAATCATTTGTGAGTCATTAAACACTTTAACCTAATTTCCAATGACTTCATTTAAAAATTAATCACAATCACTTGACCTAATATCCAAATTCAATATTCATGTACTCCTATCAACCAGTATTCATACCTTTATTTTGTATAAAATAATATTGGATCCAAAGAATGATAATAGGCTCATTTCAAGCCTTATTTTTCTATCTTGTGTTTTTTCTGATATGAAGTCCATTCCATGTGCAGGGAGCACTTTTACTTTATTGATTATATCTTCCCTAATTAATTCTCCATGATACATATAATGGTGGTAAACTTTTAAGTAGCTTTATCTAACATCAAGCTTATTTTTGTGACTATTTAGTAAGACTACCATCTATAAACTTATCTTTAAGTGTGGTACTTAGTTACAAGGAGTGGTCTATGAATTATAAGAATTTATCCTCCACAAATTTTTTAGATTTATATCTAAATTCAAAATATGAATAACTTAATAGTGATATCAAAGTTGATATCTCTTTAAACCTTGAAAGACCACTTGGATCTCACATGTAAGAATAATCTTCATGCCCTATACTACAAGTTTTATCCTTGAATTTATCCCCCTTTTTAGCTTGGATTCCATGATGACAAGATTATTATAATAAAATAATAGGAAATAATGAAACTAAAATAATTCCATACCTTAGGTTGCAATCAAAATGTTCACCTTATTCTACCAAAAGATAAATTATTGATATATCCTCGACAACCCCAACTTTGTGACTCAAAACTCTCAAACTAGGGATGACCAAAATATTCTCCTCAAATGCATATTCTCCATAATGTTTCTTTAAAAGCCACTAGATGTCTCACATTTAGAAGTTTGAAGGATAGTTCAGATCTTAGTATTTAGTTTCCTTCACCTTGAAATATTTGCATTTAACAAGTTAAAAATTAAACAAACCAATACTTATCCATTGGGATATGGATTCGATGTCCATTTTTTGAAACATTTCCCATCCCCACCATTAAAACACTTATAATTATACATGAGAGTGTAATTTGAGGTTATATACACATAATATTTTTAAATTTATCTATTATTGATACTTTCTCTCTTATAATAACCTATCGAATCTCAAAATCCCTAAGTGCATACCTTAAAGGGTACACTAGTAAATTTTTTGGTAGACATTTGGTGATTCCTAAGATTATTGGCCCCTATACCACCACTTAAAACCAATAAAAGCTACTCTTATCTGATTCCCTAAACATTAAAACCTCACTTATACACTCCCCTAAGAAATTTACTACCCAAAATATTCCCTACCTAAGCAAAAACCCCTTTTTACCACTTTTCCTACTATGTGTTTTAGGTTTAACACACATATTAAAACTCTATTAGCTCGAGCTGATATAGATCGAGACCTAACAACTCTATTTTCCTACCTAACAAAGTTGACTAGGATGACTTTGTTGGTTAAATTATTAGGAGGTTTTAGGGTTAATTCATGGCTATAAATACCCACTCAACTTCATTTATAAAGATAGGATCATTCAATTACACATTATTATTACTCATAAATATGTTTATACAATCAATAAGAGGTTTCATTGCTTAGGTTTTTGCCTTGGAGAAGTAGCTCTTATCTTTTAGATGTCATAGATCAATAAGATAAGCCTTATAGCCTAGATATAATTTTTCATTGTGATCCTTACAAGCCATAACAATCTCTTGAAAAGTACCATTGGCCAAGGGAGAGATTGAGGCATGTCAGGTGCACTTCAACAAGGTAAGTATATTCCTAGCCCTTCATATTTTGATAACTAGATATTGTAGAGATAATATATTAAATTATGTCTCTCTTTGCTTAGATTATTTTTATGTTATAGAATTTCATTTTCACGTTTATTATCATCCCCATTTAGGCCACAAGCTTTGGTGAGCACTATATTAGCTTGCTTATTCATTTACTAAATTATCTTGTATGTTATTCAATAGATTAGCTTGTTTAATATTATTACAATCATAAGACCTAGCTAGGGTTATCCCAAAATGGCATTTGACTACAGTTCTTAGAAACCTCTCCTTTAACATTATGTAATAATAAATCCCTTAGTGTAGGTTTAGCAAATCCATTATTGGTCATGACACGAATATAAATGTATTACCAAGAAGACTTGTTAGTTGATTAATTTATTCAAGCTTGAATATTATTGAGTAGGATAAATTATAGATCTATCTAGTTTTTCTTGTATACATTCTATTAAACCTAACATGAATCTAACCCTTGTATAATTTTTTTAATTTTTATTTACAAATAAATGTATCAACCCTATCAACCTAGTTTAACACTCTATGTGTAGGTTTTCATACTTTATTGACCCATCTGTGTGCAGGTTTTTACAGCTTCATTGACCTAATTGACCTATTTATGTCATATTTTTGTAGGTTTTCCAACTGAGGTGATCCTCTCAACCTTATTTGACCTCCTTCACATGGAATTTATAATACTAAAAACTAAATCGGTCTAATCAACCTAGTTTCTTTTTCTTCCTTTATCATTTAAACAAAATCAATCTATTCAACTCTCTTATTTTCTAGTTGATCAGATTGACATAGTTATATTTTTATAGTCATTTACCAAATTTTATTTCTATTAGGTTGGTTGGCTCAACTTTGCCTAAATGTTCTATCTTTCGCCTCTACAAGTTCATATTTTCACCTAGAAAACACAATTTAAAATAACTCAGCATTTTCAAGAAAACTACTACATCAACCTAGTCAACTTAGTATCATCTACCATGTTCACTCTAATTATATTAGTAATTTAACTTTGTGAATTTTTAAGTAAATCTATTTTCCCTCTTTTTCAAAATTTAAATTTTAGTATTATATTTACCTATTTTTTAGTTCTATAAAATTATACCTTTATGGTCAACTAAGTCAATCAACTCAACCTAGAAAACTAAGTTGACTTGCTCAACTATGTCCATTCTAACTTATCTTCCAATAAATTGAGTTGATTAACTCAACTTTATTCTATTATGTTTTTTTTGTACAAGTTGGTTGACCAAGGCACATTTGTTCTATGTATATTTCTTTTTATCTCAAATAAAGGGAATTAACCTACACTGATAGTAATTAAACTCAATTTAATTTTCAATTTGTTGCCTATTTATTTACTTTATAAAAACTACAAATTACATTTCAAAACTTTCATTTTTTCTCTTATTGTTCACTTTGTTTAGCTTTCCCTATAAACTATGTACCAACAGTTTTAAAACTATTTAGATACTATCGTGAAGGGATAATTAATACTCTATTTATAGTCTTTGTTTATTTTTTATAGATATCATGGCATGAGGGGCTTATCCCAATACACATAATCATAGTACATAGTAAAACACAATCTTTAGTTTTTACCTACCTCCCAGTATTTTGTAAACACCTAGGATTTCCCTATTTATTAAACCTTAATAATCTATCCATTCATGTGTTTGTGTGGTGCATCGATTAGTGGTTAGTGCCAAGAAGCTACTTATAAATTACCCTTTAAACTAGGTTTAGTGGGTTATGGTAATGGCACTTCCTCCATAATCAATTCTCTAAAATATTGGGCTCACACTATTCAACACATCAGCAAGTATATTTGGAAGCCTACACGTTTAATCAAAACCTTTAGTATGACTTCTTGATCTTATTTCCAAATAATTAATTAGCTTCTACACTTAATTATTGCTACTTATTGATTATTTATTCTATGTTGTATTCTAATCTTGTATTAGCTAGTGTTGATTAAAGATTTGTGTTATGAATTATAACTAGATTGACTAGTTTAACCTAGTCGTATGTGTGTTTTATTTCTCATTTTCTTTAATTACAATTAAATCATCTATATTTAAAGCATTTTAAATTTTTACCAAATCAAAAAATTCAATCAACTAGCTCGATCCAACCTATTCCAAATTGTTCTATATTTCCTTCCTACATAACTCAGTCAACCAATTCAATGTAATATATTATAGACTATTTTATTTTCCTTGCATAATTCAGTCGACTAACTTGACCTAGTCTATTATAGACTATTATGTCTTTCCTTCCTATGGGACTCTATTGATCATTTTGACCTAGTCTATTGTAGACTATTATGTTTTCCTTCCCATAGAACTCAATTAACCAACTCAACCCAGTCTATTCTAGACTATTCTATTTTTCCATCCTATAAAACTCAGTCGATCAGCTCAACCCAATCTTTTACAAATTTTTATATTTCATTTCTATCCAACTTCGTTGACAAGATCAACTTTGTATTTTTCAAAAAAATAACCTCTTAAATATTTCAACTCCCTCAATAAGTGTTTAACTAGATCATTTCATCATGCAACATCTATTTAATGATGCTATAAAGTAAAATCAAACCAACATCATGAGTTTCACAAATCCTAATAAACTTCCTAAAACACATTTTTTTGGTAACTAACTTTAATCTTAGTAATATCCATGTTACCACTAGAACTACCAATTATGGGACTCTTCCCTATGAAACCACCCTTAATCCTTTATTTATGTAAATGGTATATGATGAATGTTTCCTTGAATACACATATAAATGGTCCTCTTCATCAATGAAAATGCTTAGCATAGAGGTAAGGATCCTACAGTCATATATAACCTCATGATGGGACCTTATATTGGAGAGCCCCATTCCCCTTCACTTAGATTTTCTATATGATTTGGGAAAGATCATTTTATGAATTCTACCATACCTTTACACTCTCTCATGCTTCCCTCTAATAGTATGACATCATCTACCATGTCTTCTTTCACCTCCATGGTAATTATTTCTACAAACATGTTAGGTATGACTTTTAGTCAGTCTACTCAAAACACCCACACTATTACCCAATTCCATAAAATTACTAATACATCTAATTTTATTAGTAATTCTCACACCACTAGTGCATCTCCTACTACTATTGCATCTAAAACTCTTAATACCTTTTATAGTAATAACACATCCAATGTTACTTCTACTATTCAAAACACCATTCAAATTAATTATTTATTATTACAAACTCTCAATCAAATGGATACCTTTCAAACTAATAGTGCTAACCAAACGATGCAAATGCAAAACTAGTTATTGCATCTTCAAAATTAACCTCAACCTATTTAATGGGGAATTAAAAATCCTAATGCCCCCTCACCCCCTCACACTAGAAAATGCATAGAGCCAAGATTTAGATGCAATCCAAGTTGAACTAGAACAAATATTTTAAGTCCAAAGACCACTATTAAATCTTAGTTTATACCTCTAGTTTTAAAATTTAGAACCCATGGGACCTATTATCTTAGGTTGCAATGTCATTTCATGGCTGTGTTCATTGTTCTTTGAAGGGAACCCATGTGTGTAATGGTTTCTTGGATTCCATATGTTTAGGAATAGATTAGGTCTATCGAGACCTAATAAAGATCAAGAATGGAGTCAAGTAGCTTGACGGAATTATCATTGAGGTCATGACTATATGAAAACCAATAAATAATATTGGTTTTCAGATATATTAGACCTATGTCCAAGGTTTGAGGTAGGATCAGAGTTGTTATTAAGAAGGGAAGTGTCTTATATTTTATCATGGTCATATCCTCAATAAATATGTACCTAAAGCTGCTTAAAGTAGACATAGTTATGGCTCTGTTAGGTCCATGGATATCAAGATTTTTCCCTTATAATCAAGTCAAGTGGAAGGTGGCATAGAATTTCAAAGAGAGAGATTTGGTTGTTGAATATTGAAGGTGGAGCATTCAATTCTTTTCAGAGCCTTAAGGATCTTTCTTCCTTGGAAGGATCATGACTCATCATCTTCAAAATAGATTCTTGTTTTGTATTGTTTTTTTCAACAAATGACAAGGTTGGAAGGCTATTAGAGCTAATGAAGGTTAAAATTATCAAAAATGATAGGTTTTGATTGATCAAAAAGTAGTTGGGAGTTCATTAAAAGGTGGTGGTATCCCATTTATTGATTTATGATTGCATACTTCTCCTCTCTCTTCCCCTTTCTCCTATATCCCCTTTTCTTCCCCAATTATAAAATTTATTCATTAAGAATATTGAAGAGAAGGAGACCCTCATTTGAAAATGCAAGACCCTATCAAAAAATTTAATAACTAGCTCTTGATGTAATAGGATGATTTTTTACCTATCTCTTGCCTTTAAATAGTGTTTAGTAAGCTTGTGTATGATGGGCCTGTGAAGGAGATTCTTCCATGTCCATTGTCCTTATTCCTTACCTCTTTTAAGGTGTTTTCAAGCTATTTGTAGGTATAAAATTGTGTTATTTTTGCCATCAATGGATGCCTAATGTGAGTCTTAGAATTCCTCTTTACTTCCTTGATTGCTTGGTGTGCCTAGTTCATGAAATACTTATGAAATTAACTAGTTTATGAGATTGTGTGAGCAAACATTATCTTATGTTGTACTATTGGTTTCAAGCTTATGTGCGTGTCTCATTTAAATTTGATGCATCACCCTTTTATATTTCTTATTAACCCTTTTCCCTCCTTTCTAACCCATTTTAAAGTAAAATTATTATTTGAGGTGATCCATCAAGAGGAAGCCAACCTTATTTCGAGGTTCAACCTCACCATAGGATACCCAAAGCCTAATGTCATTCCCATTGTGTATCTTAGTTGGAAGGAGACTGAATAACCCCTTCCAAGGGGAAAAACTAATATTACAATAGTAACATTATATCAAAACCCCTTTTATTATCAAAAATATAAAACACTTACAAAAATGAACCTCTTTTTCCTTAAACTGCAATCATTAACATAGGTGGAATAGTTCCCAATATATTTTATAATGGATCCATAGATATAGATTTGTATTTAAAAACCTTTATAAATCTATATGTGTAACCTATGGTAAGCAAGATGTAAGTTATAACTATTTGTAAGGAGTTATAGTAGCTACTCAGGCCTTTGGAAGAGGGAGTGAGCAAAGAGGAGAATGTAAAATACATTTTGATTACTTATTTTTATTATTTTTGATTTTTTTTAATCCCTTAGATGGTCAAAAAGTTTATTTTCCATCAAGACATTTTATACATACATTGGTCAGTTAATGACTAGTTTTTTATTTTTAAATCCTGACTGATTGGTAGATTAGTTGATTAGGTAGAATGTTTATTTTGTCTATAACTAGCCAAAAAGATGTGTGACTAGACTGTACTAAGATAAAATCCTTACCCTTTGTCCATAAAGAGTAAGGGTAGGATATAATATCCTTTAGATGTTTGAATAAGGTCCATAATAGAATAAATGGAAGGAAGGGTGTGCTCATCTAGAAAATATCATGTGAAGCTTTCTTTGGGAAGTGGATTTTTATATAATTTCAAATGATGACCATTGACTAATAAACAAAATTATACTTGGTTAATTATGTGTAACTTGATATATCCATTTTAAAATAATTCCTATATCTCATTATTAAAAATCCATATAGTTTTTATCTTCCCTTTATGGTCCTTATAATCAAAAATTAAAGACCAATCTCCTAACTAGAATTTTCTCACTTGATATACTTGTCATGCCATCTGATCTATTATTATTGTACCAATTTTTTATGATGTAATTATTATATTTAGAGTTCATCCAAAGAATTTATCTATATGATTTCATCCTTCTATTCCTATGACAAATGTAGTCTAAGTTCTAAGGTTATCTGCAAGGTTTTATGCTCAAATTCTATGGGAAGAACAAGTTTCCTCCCATAGACCAATTTATATGGGGTAAATATAGTTTTAGTCTTATATGTTATATATTATGCTCATAATACTTCAAGAATATGTGCTTACCAATATTTTTGGTGAAAATTTATGTTTTTTTATGATAATGTTCTCCAATTCCCTGTTTGTAACCTCTACTTATCCATTTGACTGAGGATGATATGGGGTAGAATTCTTATGCCTAATTTCATATTCATGAACAAGTGCATGTTAGGTTGTGGAGCTAAAAGCTTCACCAAGATGCAAATAGGAGAAGTTATGGAGGTTGCAGGAAATGTTGCGAAGTGTCACAGACACCAGCGTCGGTCAGGACAACCGACGACAGCAGGAGGGAGACAGGAAGGCAACCGACGTCGGTCATGGATCGGCTGGCGTCAGCACCCCCAGGCGGCCAGGGACCGACGTCGGTCACCTGTGGTTTGAGCTGCGAGTATGTTACGGGCAGTTGGTTGACGAACCAAGTGTTTGCATGTTTAGAGCTATTCTTAGACTGAGACCTGCAGATTTAATTATTATATTATTGTCTAATTATTGTTTGGATGAGATCTATATATGGACTCATGATTGTATTGTAAATGTGTGCTAGAAAGCCAGAGAGCTTTTAGAGAGAGCTTGTGTAGCTCCTCCTAGTTCTAAGGGGTGCTGAGTGTGTATGATCAGGGAGAGTTGCAAGGTCTGCAAGGTCAAGGAGCTGATCCACTGGAGTACTGGTTGAAGAATCATAAGGACTTAGTGAGGCAAGGATAAGGGTTCTTCAAGGGTGTAGAGATATCTACATGGTGAGTAAGGTCTAGTGATTTGTAGGTAGCAGCAGAGAGCAGGAGATCTACTTGGAGTACGGTTGTGTACTTGGTGAACTGGTAGCGTGTTACTGACTGGTTGGAGAGGTGAACATCAATTCTGTATTGGAGTTGATTGTTGGGACCGAGAGAGAGAGGGAAGAAGGTCTTGAGGTGTGGCGAACCTTTGAGGTGGAGGAAGAAGTGGCATCTTCCTTATTGTATATTCTTCTATGTATATAATACAATTGTGTATTGTCTCTTAATTCCTGTGTTGTTTCATATTTCTAGTTACTTATTGATTCTGGTATAATTCCGTGTTTAGTTGCTAATACAAGAAGTAATCACATGTGTTCTAATTGGTAGAGCAAGATCCTGACTAAAGAGGGATAGGAGCATGTTTATTGTTCTGGGGGTTTCCCTGACACGTGGTATCAGAGCTTCAGGTTGGGTTACTAACAGGTGGTTTCAGATCTGGTAGTGTTTTTTGATTACAGGTTGCTCACAGGGGTTTCTGATTGAGTGGAGTATAGCAATGGCAGAAGGAAGTAAGCTACGAATGGAGAAACTGAATAGCATGAATGGTCTGATTGATGGAAAGAAAAAGTAGAGAAAAAGATATTGTTGGTTGGTAGCAGATCAGCATGAAGGAACTGTAGATGCAGATGTTGCAGGTGTTGTTGCACAAGATGCTTTGGGAGGTTTCTTGGATGAAGTTGAATTTTGGATAACAGATTATGTTGCCTCTTTCCATGCAGCCCCAAGTTTAGGAGCTGGAGAGCCTTGTCAAATTATTGACAAAGGGGAAGTGAAGCTGAAATTGCAGATGGATGACACACAGTGGTTGAAGGAAGTCATGCAGGTACCAGTCTTGAAGATGAGTCTAATTTCTTCAAGAAATTTGGGTGATGGGAGATATACTGTAACTCTCACATCGGATACACTTGAATTAGATGGTGGTAAGAAAGTAGGTATCCTTTATCTATCTACTTATATTATTGATTCACCTTCTGTTATAGAGATGTGGCTTTGTAGGCTTGGTTACATATGTAGAAGGAGAATGCAGGTTCTGAAGTAGAAGACAGACATTTTTGACAAGCTAAAGAACTGAAAAGCCTTGGTGTTCATGGAGGAGATGACAGACAGAGATCAGGTGAGAGAACTGATTTATTCTGAGCAGAGCAAGGTTGATTTGATTAGGACTTTGATCCATGGAGAGCTCGCGGGTAAAAAGTTGTCACTTACAGACGGACACAGGTATTGGCGTTGGTCACACAGTAACCGACATCAGCAACAGGAAGACTGACATTGGTCATAGGGAATGGACGTTGGTAGAAAGGACACCGGCGTCAGCCAGGGATACAATGTCGGCAGTCAGGGTCAGTGCAGGGAACCGACATCGGTCGGGAGCAGACTGGGAGATGGCCGAGAATGGTCACTGGAACGGATATTGGGCGAACAGCAAGTCTCAAATGCTCATGTGGAGGTCAGAAAGGGTAAGTAAACCTCATATTCATTGTTCACCTTCTTTATATTGCTTACTGATGGTCAAGAACCAGGAGGATGTGAAGAAGTAATGCAGGTAGAGTCCAGATACAATGGGAGCTTGGCATGGATGAGGAGTGAGTCCTTGGAGAAGAACCAAACAGGTATTTGTTGGTAGAGTTGTCAGTTGGAAGAAAGCACTGAGAGAGATGGATTCCCGTTTTAAAGAAGAGAGTGGATGGATACATGAGATAGAAGGCCAAGGCATATGGTCTTGAAGAAGCTGCAGGATAGTAGTACAGGTTTTGACAGGTGGATGACTAAGCATGGCTTCAGTCAATGTCAGTGTAACTATTGTGTTGTTTTTATTCTTACCAGGTGGATGATGAGTCACGACATTATCCAGTTACTATACGTGGATGGTTTGCTAGCAGGTTTTGTACATACAGGGATTCGCTGAGCTAAAAGGTAAGGTTAGTTCAGAGGTGTGTCATGAAGAATTTGGAGCAGCGAAATTCTTTGGCATAAGAGACATGGAGATTTTATCTCCAGTGGGAGCTAATGTGAAGACGGTGTTAGCAAGGTTTATTACGTAGGATGCAGAATTGGTAAGCACACCAATGGCTAGACGGTTCAAGCTTAGCTTGAAACAGGGTTCAAAATCACATGAGATCTATCGTAGATCTGAGTTTTCCCAATTCAGTGGGGGTTGTCGGAAAGTATGGAGCCAATTCAGGGAAGGAGTACTAGAGGGCAGTTCAGTGGGACTAGCAGCATGGATTCTTGTTGTGCAGGGTCAAGTTCTTCACTACATGGATGTGTAGGTTCGGATGTGGCAGGTTACTTGAATGACAGGTATAGCATCACAGGTTGTGTGGTGGGTGGTCTTCAGGATTCATCTTGAAGAGGGATACAAACTAGGAAACAAATTAGATAGGCTACAGATACAGGTACATGTGCAGTTGTTTATCTCCAAGTGGGAGATTGTTAGGTTGTGGAGCTAAAAGCTTCACCAGGATGCAAACAGGAGAAGTTATGGAGGTTGCAGGAAGTGTTGTGAAGTGTCACAGACACCGGCATTGGTCAGGACAACCAATGATGGCAGGAGGGAGATAGGAAGGCAACCGATGTCGGTCATGGATCGGCCAGTGTCGGCACCCCCAGGCAGCCAGGGACCAACGTTGGTCACCTGTGGTTCGAGCTGCGAGTACGTTATGGGCAGTTGGTTGATGAACCAAGTGTTTGCATGTTTAGAGCTATTCTTAGACTGAGAGCTATGGATTTAATTATTGTATTATTGTCTAATTATTGTTTGGATGAGATCTATATATGGACTCATGATTGTATTGTAAATGTGTGCTAGAAAGCCAAAGAGATTTTAGAGAGAGCTTGTGTAGCTCCTCCTAGTTCCAAGGGGTGTTGAGTGTGTATGATCAGGGAGAGTTACAAGGTCTACAAGGTCAAGGAGCTGATCCACTGGAGTACTGGTTGAAGAATCATAAGGACTTGGTGAGGTAAGGACAAGGGTTCTTCAGGGGTGTAGATGTATCTACATGGTGAGTAAGGTCTAGTGATTTGCAGGTAGCATCAGAGAGCAGGAGATCTACTTGGAGTACGATTGTGTACTTGGTGAACTGGCAGTGTGTTACTGACTGGTTGGAGAGGTGAACATCAATTTTGTATTGGAGTTGATTGTTGGGACCGAGAGAGAGAGGGAAGAATGTCTTGAGGTGTGGTGAACCTTTGAGGTGGAGGAAGAAGTGGCATCTTCCTTATTGTATATTCTTCTATGTATATAATACAATTGTGTATTGTCTCTTAATTCCTGTGTTGTTTCATATTTCTAGTTACTTATTGATTCTGGTATAATTTTGTGTTTAGTTGCTAATACAAGAAGTAATCACATGTGTTCTAATTGGTAGAGCAAGATCCTGACTAAAGAGGGATAGGAGCATGTTTATTGTTCTGGGGGTTTCCCTGACACGTGGTATCAGAGCTTCAGGTTGGGTTACTAACAGGTGGTTTCAGATCTGGTAGTATTTGTTGATTACAGGTTGCTCACAGGGGTTTCTGATTGAGTGGAGTATAGCAATGGCAGAAGGAAGTAAGCTATGAATGGAGAAACTGAATAGCATGAATGGTCTGATTGATGGAAAGAAAAAGTAGAGAAAAAGATATTGTTGGTTGGTAGCAGATAAGCATGAAGGAACTATAGATGCAGATGTTGTAGGTGTTGTTGCACAGGATGCTTTGGGAGGTTTCTTGGATGAAGTTGAATTTTGGATAACAGATTATGTTGCCTCTTTCCATGCAGCCCCAAGTTTAGGAGCTGGAGAGCCTTGTCAGATTATTGACAAAGGGGAAGTGAAGCTGAAATTGCAGATGGACGACACACAGTGGTTGAAGGAAGTCATGCAGGTACCAGTCTTGAAGATGAGTCTAATTTATTAGGAAATTTGGGTGATGGGAGATATACTGTAACTCTCACAGTGGATACACTTGAATTAGATGGTGGTAAGAAAGTAGGTATCCTTTATCTATCTACTTATATTACTGATTCACCTTCTGTTATAGAGATGTGGCTTTGTAGGCTTGGTTACATATGTAGAAGGAGAATGTAGGTTCTGAAGCAGAAGACAGACATTTTTGACAAGCTAAAGAACTGGAAAGCCTTGGTGTTCATGGAGGAGATGACGGACAGAGATCAGGTGAGAGAACTGATTTATTCTGAGCAGAGGAAGGTTGATTTGATTAGGACTTTGATCCATGGAGAGCTCATGGGTAAAAAGTTGTCACTTATAGACAGACACAGGTACCGGCGTTGGTCACACAGTAACTGACGTCGACAATAGGAAGACTGACATCGGTCATAGGGAATTGACGTTGGTAGAAAGGACACCGGCGTCAGCTAGGGAGACGATGTCGACAGTCAGGGTCAGTGCAGGGAACCGACATCGGTCAGGAGCAGACTGGGAGATGGCCGAGAATGGTCACTGGAATGGATATTGGGCAGATAGCAAGTCTCAAACTCTCATGTGGAGGTCAGAAAGGGTAAGTAAACCTCATATTCATTGTTCACCTTCTTTATATTGCTTACTGATGGTCAAGAACCAGGAGGATGTGAAGAAGCAATGCAGGTAGAGTCCAAATACAGTGGGAGCTTGGCATGGATGAGGAGTGAGTCCTTAGAGAAGAACCAAATAGGTATTTGTTGGTAGAGTTGTCAGTTGGAAGAAAGCACTGAGAGAGATGGATTCCCATTTTAAAGAAGAGAGTGGATGGATACATGAGACAGAAGGCCAAGGCATATGGTCTTGAAGAAGCTGCAGGACAGTAGTACAGGTTTTGACAGGTGGATGACTAAGCATGGCTTCAGTCAATGTCAGTGTAACTATTGTGTTGTTTTTATTCTTACCAGGTGGATGATGAGTCACGACATTATCCAGTTACTGTACGTGGATGGTTTGCTAGCAGGTTTTATACATATAGGGATTCGCTGAGCTAAAAGGTAAGGTTAGTTTAGAGGTGTGTCATGAAGAATTTGGAGCAGCGAAATTCTTTGGCATAAGAGACATGGAGATTTTATCTCCAGTGGGAGCTGATGTGAAGACGGTGTTGGCGAGGTTTATTACGCAGGATACAGAATCGGTAAGCACACCAATGGCTGGACAGTTCAAGCTTAGCTTGAAACAGGGTTCAAAATCACATGAGATCTATTTTAGATCTGAGTTTTCCCAATTCAGTGGGGGTTGTCAGAAAGTATGGAGCCAATTCGGGGAAGGAGTACTGGAGAGCAGTTCAGTGGGACTAGCAGCATGGATTCTTGTTGTGCAGGGTCAAGTTCTTCACTACATGGATGTGTAGGTTCGGATGTGGCAGGTTACTTTAATGATAGGTATAGCATCACAGGTTGTGTGGTGGGTGGTCTTCAGGATTCATCTTGAAGAGGGATACAAACTAGGAAACAAATTAGACAGGCTACAGATACAGGTACAGGTGTAGCTTTTTATCTCCAAGTGGGAGATTGTTAGGTTGTGGAGCTAAAAGCTTCACCAGGATGCAAATAAGAGAAGTTATGGAGGTTGCAGGAAGTGTTGCGAAGTGTCACATACACCGGCATTGGTCAGGACAACCGATGACGGCAGGAGGGAGATAGGAAGGCAAACGATGTCGATCATGGATCGGCCAGCGTCGGCACCCCCAGGCGGCCAGGGACCGACGTCGGTCACCTGTGGTTCGAGCTGCGAGTATGTTATGGGCAGTTGGTTGATGAACCAAGTGTTTGCATGTTTAGAGCTATTCTTAGACTGAGAGCTATGGATTTTATTATTGTATTATTGTCTAATTATTGTTTGGATGAGATCTATATATGGACTCATGATTGTATTGTAAATGTGTGCTAGAAAGCCAGAGAGCTTTTAGAGAGAGCTTGTGTAGCTCCTCCTAGTTCCAAGGGGTGTTGAGTGTGTATGATCAGGGAGAGTTGCAAGGTCTGCAAGGTCAAGGAGCTGATCCACTGGAGTACTGGTTGAAGAATCATAAGGACTTGGTGAGGCAAGGACAAGGGTTCTTCAGGGGTGTAGAGATATCTACATGGTGAGTAAGGTCTAGTGATTTGCAGGTAGCATCAGAGAGCAGGAGATCTACTTGGAGTACGGTTGTGTACTTGGTGAACTGGTAGCGTGTTACTGACTAGTTGGAGAGGTGAACATCAATTCTATATTGGAGTTGATTGTTGGGACCGAGAGAGAGAGGGAAGAAGGTCTTGAGGTGTGGCGAACCTTTGAGGTGGAGGAAGAAGTGACATCTTCCTTATTGTATATTCTTCTATGTATATAATACAATTGTGTATTGTCTCTTAATTCCTGTGTTGTTTCATACTTCTAGTTACTTATTGATTTTGGTATAATTTCGTGTTTAGTTGCTAATACAAGAAGTAATCACATGTGTTCTAATTGGTAGAGCAAGATCCTGACTAAAGAGGGATAGGAGCATGTTTATTGTTCTGGGGGTTTCCCTGATAGTGCATATGTTAGATCATATGTTAATTTATGTCCTTAATATTTAAAAATATCCTCTGGACCTTTCTATCTAGTGAATTTTTCTTCATACATAAATTCTTTAATTTCTTCATCTCATGCATGTATTAAGGCTTTCACCTCTGCTCATTTGGTCACTTAATCCATACAAACTAGTATGTACTTATTTTTAGATTTAAGATCTATTAGTCCAAGAAAATAAATTCACCGTTTATCAAATGGTTCCAAAACCATTTGGGTCTCAAGTGGCATCTCATTAGAATGTGTGGGTTTACCTATACATTGCCATTGATCACACTAGTAGGTATATACAATTGCATCTTTATGTAAGGTATGCCATTAGTAACCTACAATTATGATCTTGATGGTAGTCTTATTTTTATAAAAATTACCCTTAAATGGTTAATCCTGACATGTTTAAAGTATGTCAATGACCTCATCCTCTCTTATACATTAGCACATGATAGAATCAGGCCCAATGAAAAATAGGTACCTAGAGATTCATGAATATGGACCGATTTTTACCACCAAATTACATTTCTATTTTTTAGATAAATGTTTTGGAAGTAATCATGTATCTAATTGATTATTTACATCTACATACCAAGGATTTTTAATGGACAATTCAAAAATATGTTATCAATAAAGGAATCATCTACTACACGACTTTGTTCATCAGATGTTAAATGTGATAGAAACTTTAGAACAATAGTATCCTTTCCTAGCCTATCTAAAATAGTAATATAAAACTTTTGAAGTATAAACAACCATATAATTATCCTTCTAGTGAGTGTTTTAGATTAAGGTAAAAGCAGGTTTTGAAGGGACCCCAAAACCCTTTAACAAAGAAAGAGAGATGAAACGATAATGCCCACTAGGAATAACAATCCTAAAACTAACTAAAAATAGTATCAAAATCAGGTTTTATAGGGACCTGAAACCATAGACCAAAACCAAAAGAAAGATCACAGGTTTTATAGAGACTTGGAAACTCAAAATAAGTTTAAAAAACTAAGATCTAACTTTCAGAACTAGTTATAACATCCAGCAGAAAGGACTAGAACAAAAACAATAGCAACAAAGAAGACCTTAGTATTCTAATTCCAAGATCATCTTCACAGTCTCATTTCCAACCATTGTTGTATACTGTATGGATATTGCAGCTGATGTAGTAGCTTCTTTCTAGGCTTTCTTCCTTGAGCTCTACCTGGTTCTCTTACTTGGCCCCTCCAGAGAATTTATTTCTTCATTAGCTCATTTTCCAAGGTTAGCTGCAGCCACACATATGCTAGATGTAACCTCCTCCATTTTCATTCTACTTTCCTTGATGAGCCTTCTCAGATTATTCTCATAATCCTTAAGTTTAATTGGAATATCACTCATTTGCTTCTCCAAATTATTGATTTTGATCCTATCAGCTTCCTGATTATGTTGCATTATTTCTACTTTCTTCTTCAGCTCCATCATTTCCTTGTGCATCCTTCTAGTGAGTGTTGTTTATTCATTAAATAACATATTTTTATGTCATTAGTATGGATGAAAACTAGATAAAATGTAATTTAATGTCTAAATTTTTTGATGGAATAAACTATGGAAACAAATTATTTATATATCATGGTGTAATTGAGTTCATCCCCTTGGTATTTTTTCTAATAAAGTATATAGCATACCTTTTAACCAAGGATGACTCCTAATGTAGTATTATAGGCATCTATGTGGATGTGAAAGGGTGATGTCCAATCAGGGCATCTAGATATTGGATTTGTTACTAATATATCTTTAATTTCTTGGAATCATGTTTGACATGCATCCATCCAAATAAATCATCATCTTTATAATGTAAAAAAAATAGAGGTGTTATAATTTTACTAAATTTTTTGATAAATATACAATAATATCCAACATGTCCTAAGAAACTTCAAATGTATTTTTTATATGTATGGAATTGGTAAGTTATTTATTATGCTTATTTTATCAATATAAACCTTAATTTACACAAGTGAGATATGATATCCCAAAATAATACCTTTGGTTATCAACATGTAGCATTTTTCATGACTTAGGAATAGCCGGTTGTCTTGACAACATTAGAGGACTTTATATAGGTTTTGGAGGGATTAGTAATATTTTTACCCATAGACTATGAATTATTCCATATAGATATTTACACAATCATGGGATATATCAAAAAATGTACTTAAAACAACCCTTTGAATATTGGTGGTAGCATTGCATAAACTAAATGGCAGTACAGTGTATGTATAAGTACCCCAAAGACATGAAAAATTAGTCTTATCTTAGTCCTCATAATCTATTTTAATCTCATTATGGCCTCAAAACCTGTCAATAAAGGAGAAATATTTCTTCCTTGCCAACATATCAAGTACTTGGTAAATGAGAGGAAGAGGAAAGTGATATTTCATCATATTTGTGTTTAACTCTCTATAGTCAAAAAACATATGTCATTTAACCCCATTTTAGGTAAAATAAAAAGAGTTGAAACCCATTAACTATCATAAATAATATAGATAAACCCCACATCTAAAAAAATTTCAAACTCAGTTTTGACTATGTATTTAATAATGGGGTTCGTCCTACATTGTGGTTGGTCAATTGGCTTACACTCATCCTTGATATAAATTTAGTGGGTGCATATATCTACAGGAGTACCTCTCATGGCATGATAGTCCCAAGTAAAGTTTATTTTGTGGCTTTGGATCATGGTGACTAGTTTAGTTTCTTGATGAGGTTCTAATTTATTTTTGATATTAAGGAGTTGTGTTATAAATATTTCTACTTGTTTAGATAGGGACAACATGGATTATACATTACCCAAAAATGAGCTATGGTTTCAATGGTGTGGTAGTATTTGATGGAAAGCTCTAATTTCTCTTGTAGTATCACATGAACCTTCTTTAGAAATAATGTTTTTGAAGGGACATGGTATACATTGCAAGAGATTATTTGTTTCTAAGTCAATTTGATAGTATTTTTTAGGATGTTAGTAATGACAGTGTCTTCCTCCTAATTTCTTAGGGATATTTTTTAGTCAATTATGAGCAAAGTATGCATATAAAAATTTCTTTGTATTCATATTCTACTCAATAAGTTTGTTCTATTTCATGCAAATGTTTGGTTAGTGGGTAAAACACTAATTTTTTAGTGTTATTACCATTTCAAATCAGAATGCTCCTAGATCTACAGCCAATGTAAACATCAATTGTATCTATCTATGGTCTTCCTGAGATAAGAAGATATCCTCCTAAGCTTTTTTTAGTTAGTAAGATGATAAAATAAGCTAGGTATTCCCATGAATCCATAGTTATGACAAATTCTTCTATAATACCCTCTATATTTATCGTGGATCTATATACCATTTGCATAACTGAAGGTGTTGGAAGAATATATTTAATACCAAGTTTATGCATTATTTCCATATTCATGACATTCATAGATGATCCTAAGTCAATTAATGTTTTTTTATAAGATTTCCATAAATATTGACATCGACTACAAGGCTGCCTATATCAGATAATTAAGTGTAACTATATTACTTATCATAATTTCTTCAAGTTGTCCAACTACTTGGATGGTCTTGGGTCCTTCCTATTTTACTAGGCTTCTTTAAGCATAGTTCATGCATAACTTTAGTATAGATGGGCACTATAGCCTGTAATAGTGGAATTTTGACACAAACATTTTTTTAATTATCCTAAAAAATCAAATTTAGATTCTTGATCTCAATATTAGAGGTTCAATATCTCAATAAAAGGAGGGTTGGTAGGCCCTTCTTATGTCATGATTGTATTTGGTTTAGGATTAGTGGTTTTAAGTTAGTATGGGTCTTCGAAATCTCTTCAAGGGTTTCATTATTACTGGTGAGATGGGTTTTTGGAAAATATGTCCTAAACAAATATGGACCTCATTGATGGCCATTGCATAAGTTAGATATTTCATTATTTTGATTACTTATGTCAGTTGAATTGACGTATTGGTGGGGTTTGATAAAGGTTAGGAAGGCAATTATAGTTTCCTAGGAACTAGATGAATGTTAGGCATCAAGGCTAGTTATTTCTATTATAATTATGGTTTTTATGGAAATATAGTATTTTGGTTGAATCATGGTTGGTTATTTATCCATGGCTATTTCCATCACTTGATAGAAGAGAATTATTGTCAAACTACTTGGATGGACTACAAGGCTGCCTATATTAGATTATTAGGTGGAACTATATTACTTAGCATAATTTCTTCAAGTTTTCCAACTACTTGGATGGTCTTGGGATCCTTCCTATTTTGACTAGGCTTTTTTAAGCATAGTTCATGCACAACTTTAGTATAGATGGGCACGTATTTTATATCCTAAAATAGTGAAATTTTGACATAAACATTTTTTAATTATCCTAAGAAATCAAATTTATATTCTTGATCTCAACATTAGAGGTTAAATCTCTCAAGAAAAGGAGGGTTGGTATGCCCTTCTTATGTCATGTTTGTATTTGGTTTAGGATTAGTGGTTTCAAGTTAGTGTGGGTCTTTGAAATCTCTTTAAGGGGTTTCATTATTACTAGTTAGGTGGGTTTTTAGAGAACATGTCCTGAATAAATTATACAATGGACCTCATTAATTTCCATTGTATAATTTTTATATTTTATTATTTTGATTGCTTATGTCAGTTGAATTCACTTATTGATGGGTTTTGGTAAAGGTTGGGAAGGCAATTATGGTTTCCTAGGAACTAGTTGAATGTTAGGCATCAAGGCTAGTTGTTACTATTATAATTATGGTTTTTATGGAAATATAGTGTTTTTATTGAATCATGGATAGTTATTTATCCATGGTTATTTCCATCACTTGGCAGAAGAGAACTATTGTCAAACTACTTGGATAGACTACAAGGCTACCTATATCAGGTTTAGGTGGAACTATATTACTTAGCATAGTTTATTCAAGTTATCAAACTAATTGGATGGTCTTAGGATCCTTCCTATTTTGACTAGGCTTCTTTAAGCATATTTCATGCACAACTTTAATACAGATGGGCACGTATTTTATAGCCTAAAATAGTGGAATTTTGAAACAAACATTTTTTAATTATCCTAAAAAATCAAATTTAGATTCTTGATCTCAACATTAGAGGTTCAATCTCTCAATAAAATGAAGCTTGGTAGGCCCTTCTTATGTCATTTTTGTATTTGGTTTAGGACTAGTGGTTTCAAGTTAGTATGGGTCTTTGAAATCTCTTTAAGGGGTTTCATTATTACTGGTTAGGTGGGATTTTGGAGAACATGTCCTAAACAAATATGGACCTCATTGATGTCCATTGTATAAGTTTGATTTTTCATTAATTTTATTGTTTATGTTAGTTGAATTGACTTATTAGTGGGTTTTGGTAAAGGTTGGGAAGGCAATTATGGTTTCCTAGGAACTAGTTAAATGTTAGGCATTAAGGCTAGTTGTTGCTCTTGTAATTATGATTTTTAGGGAAATATAGTATTTTGGTTGAATTATTTCTAGTTATTTATCAATGGCTATTTCCATCACTTTGAAAAAGCTAACTATTGTTGGTTCTATTTCTAAGGTTTCCAAGACTAGTTTTGGGATGGATGTAAATTGTTTAGTGTTTGGGTATTCTAGTGTTGCCAATTTTGAGGTATCCAAGGCTGGTTTTAGGGTAGATAATAATTGTTTGGATGTTTTCCATTATTTTATATCTAATTATAGTTTTTTGGTGGAATAGTGTCCAATAATTAGATCCATATAAATTAGGAACAACTATAAATTGAGAATTTGAAAAATGCAAAATTTGGTGGCCTTTGTGGTCATTACCTTCACTGAGATATGTAGAAAATATAATCTCCATATCCACCAATCATATGAAATTCCATTTTTTTAGGATCTTCCTTTGTTATTCTGGACACTTTTATTCAAATGGCATGGCATTTATAGTCTACTTTCTTATTATGATAATCTAGACAATAAATCCTCAAGGCTTACTTTGTTTCTTCTTAATTATTCCTTGTGTGTAGAGAAAATATTCATGTATCCATGTGACTGATAATATATTTCTTCATATCCTACATAAAATTAATTACCTATGTTCATGAGATTTCATTTGTAGTTGATGAATTATTTTATTTTTGTGGGTTTTTCCATTGTTGACCTTGAATAATTCTTTCATAAAAGGTTGATCTCATTAAATGGTAGTTGTGAGACATATCCACCTATCACTAAGTCCAATGCTTCCAATTTATCTTATTTAACTCCATTAAATAATATCAATTTATGAGAATTTAAATTCCATGTGGTCTAATTCATTTTTTTAAGTTGAACATAAACCATTCTATGTAATCCTCTAGTGATTCATCATCTTCTTGTCACATTAAAAAAATCATCTCTCATTTAGTTCCTTCCTTTGTAGTAGTCTTGATATTTATAAAGAAACATTTCCTTCACATCCCTCCAAGTGGAGATTGTATCCTTCCCTATACCCATAAACTATATAAGGGCTACATCTTTGACTATTACCATAAACAACTTAAAACTTTGAGCATATTGATTATAATCTATCTCTCCACCCTAGAACATCAAACTCAAAGAGGAGTGTATCCAGATCCTTATTTAATTTTCCCCTAAAATTAGGTAGGGAAAAATGAGGGATATTTTCATAGGTGAAATTACCCCAAAGGTATTGATGGGAAACTCAAAGGTTGCAGACTCATTACCAATGTTTTCTTCTTGATGTTCCTCCATGAATTTTCTGTGTAGATGAACAAATTTTGTTACCCACCCTTGAAATTCTACATCAATATTTGTAATCCCTTATGAATAATAAATGAAAATTTTTAGGATTTTCTAAGGGAAGAGAGTGTTTCCCAAATGGAGATGAGGGAGTGGAATTTATTGATAATCCTCTCAGAGTTTCAATAAAGAGGTTGTCTTGTTCAATAAATTTAGTAGGTTTTGTAAGTTTGATATCTCTTTTAGGGGCTAAAAGGGATTTAAATTCCATTTTAAAAAGGAGTTTAGGTGAGGGTGGAGGAAGTTGAATTATATAATATTGAGTGTGGGTGGTTAAATAGGTACCCTTTAAAATCATGGAAAAGTGTTTTTCTCAAGAGTATGGAAATCCTTTTCCTCTTGATTATTGGTTTGTTCTACTAGTTCAATAAAGAACTCCTCTACTACTTTCTCTTTTATCTCTTCTAATGAAAATTGTGGATTTTATGCAGGCATTTCCTTGTGACTTACAATTTTTTTAGGTTTTGAATATGTTCTATGTAGAAATATTCAATCATTTAGGTAAGAATCTACCCAAATGGTCTCATTCCCACTACATGCAAATCAACCACTCTCCCTTTCTTATGATTTTGTCTACATGGCCCTAAATAGGGTTAGTATAGCATGTGTTTTTGGGTTTTTCACTAATCTAATTTTGCATAAGTTAAATCTTATGCCTATAACATAAGAATGTAAACTAGGAAAATATTAATTGTAAGCTAAGAATATATAAAAATTTAAACTAATAAAGAAAAATATTTTATCAACTTGAATATACAAATATTTTAACACCTTCCCTGATAGTGGAACCAAAATGATGAGTAGAATTTAACCACCAATTAAATTAATGCAGACCAATCTCTATATGTATAACCTAATCAATCAATAATGAAACCACTTGGTTTATATACTCAACTTATTTCACTAATTATCAACCTAGGGTATGTTAAGCTTAAGATGTCAGCACTATATGTGTAATACTCATTCATTCATGGATATTTATCGATTGGAGATAGGTAGTACACTATTACATAAATTAAAATTATAAGAAATTAAATCATACTTCATAAGAAGTGAATGAATGTAATGAATTAAAATAATTATGTGTAAGTTTCCCTTAATAAAGTCAATAACATTCACACCAATTAGTATTATGCAAAAAATAACTCACACATGTAGAATTTAAAAGTAAATAAATGAATGCTTGTATACAAAGCAATAGTTAATCTAATATGACAATGAGATATAAAAGGGTTGGTAAAGTGGGTTGGTTATACCCATCCCCACCCAAGTTTTAATATCAAAGGGAGTTTATAGGCCAAATGTGGCCATTTGATTTTATTCAGTGGTTTCAATTGATCAAGTGGTAGTCATTTATATTGGTTTAATAGTTCTTAGGGACTAGGATCCTAGTTTGTACCCTAAAACTAGTTTGTAACTCTGGTCAAAAGTGAATATCAATCAAAAATATAGTTAATCTAATAGATCAAGATCTTCAATATAATTCCTTATAATGGGCCACTCCTTGATTGGATTTGAGATCTAATCCTTCCTTTGGGTAGTAAATTCTTTTACTTCAAATCACTTTCTCTCATTAAGAATCTTGTGGAAATTAAATATTACTATAATAAATATTATATAAAATAAACTGATATAATTCAGTCATTATTCATTCCCTAATTTTCCTATTATCATTAGCCTATGCCCTATTGTCTTAATTATAGGGGCATGTATCTTATTAATTTAACCTAAAAATACATAAGCTAGGAATAAAAATAGATTTTAAGAAAGTAGTTTCATACATCCTAACTATGAGAATGTTACCAACACTATGAAAATAAAATAGAATAAAATATGTTATGTTGCATGGTTTTGATGACAAAGGGATATGGTATAGTAAGGAGGAATCATTTCAAAACCTTTATCCCTATATTTTTCATGGTCCTATCTTGTGAGATTCATTCCTTAACTCCCTCAATTTCTTATTAATAGGAAAAGATGTCATTATAACTGCTATCAGTTAGAATAGTTTTCCATCAGTTGTTATCAATTAATCATGGAAACTTACAAGTTTCTACATGTTATTTTTTAGAGGTTTTATTACACCATTCACTATGAATTAGCTTTATCTAGTTACTACGAGCTAGTACTCCCTAATTACTATGGGATGCCACTACCTAGTTGTTCTAATATAGAATTTAGTCTTGTTTTCTCAATATCTTAAACACATGATATTATAATTAAACCAATATATCAAAGATAGTCCATAATGCATATTAATCACAAAATAAACCATTTTATCCATATAAATATAAACAACATATGAATCATATTCATTAGTATTATTTATAGGTAGAATCCACAAAACATAGTGTTTATGTCTAATGAGTTATCAATAAGACATTTCAAGGTCAAATTTATTAGGGGATTTGACTATACCTTGTATACATATCATCAATGTTATTTATTTTACCAAACTAGATATTTATTCTGGATATCATCAAATTTAGCTCAGAGATGAGGATATCCCTAAAATAACTTTCAAAACTCATGAAGGTCATTATGAATTTATGTTCATGCCTTTTGGTCTCATAAATGTACCATCTACATTTTAGAGTTTAATGAATACTTTTTTAGGCCTTTGTTAAGGAAGCTTGTGCTAGTGTTTTTTTGATGACATCCTAATCTAAAGAAAAACTTGGGAAGAACATTTTAAGCATGAAAAACAAGTATTGTTAGTTATTAAACAACATTAGATTTATGTCAAACCTTCCAAATGTGATTTTGGAGTCCATGAGGTGGATTTATTGAGTCATATCATTTCACATAAAGGATTCAAAGTTGACCCTAAGGATATAAAATCTATGATAGAGTGGTAAGTGTTAAATACCCTCAATAACCTTCATTGATTTTTGGGGATAACAAGTTACTATCATCAATTTGTAAAAATATATGGTAGTATATAAGCTCCACTCATAACCTTGTTGAATAAATATTCCTTCCATTAGACTAAACCACCTACTAAGGCATTTGATAAGTTAAAAGAGATTACGTGTATGTGACCCCTGATCTTTCCAAAACATTTATTATTGAATATGATGATCAGAATATTGCATTATAGAAGTATTCATGAAAGAATGAAGACTCATTACATTCGAGAGTTATCAAATTAAGGGAAAAACCAAGATCAAGCCAATCTATGAGAAATAGATGATGATTATTCTTCATGTAGTCAAAAAATAGAGACCTTATATAATGGGTAAACACTTTTAGGTTAAGATTGATAATGATAGTCTAAAATACTTTTTATAAAAATGATTTTTATATAATAACAACTAAAATGGGTTTATAAAATGTTTTTATATGAATTTTAAATATTTTATAAGAAAATAAAAAAGAATGTGGTATTATATGCACTTTCTAGGAGGGATGAATCAATAGAGGCATTTTTATATGTAATGACCATTTTTCAAGAAGATTGGTTAAGAAAAATAAGATCTAAATGTAAAAATGACATAAATACATAGGTCCTAATTTAGAATATTCAGTAGGGTTTAGGTGTTCCTAAACTCTTTTAGTGGAAAGGGAACACATTATGGTGTAAAGATAGATTATACTTATGTATGGATTTTTTCCTAAAACACAAGATCATGCATCTCTAATAGGGTGATCAATATTTTTTAAGATATATCATCTAATAAAGAAATATTAATTTTAGGAAGGACTCAAGGGGAATATACATCAATTTATGGTATAATGTCTGGTTTTTTAATAAAATAAAGGAGAAATAATTAAGACATCATGTCCTTTACAACATGGTGTCTTTAAATTTTTAGTTGTATTTTCTAAATCATAGGGTTTCTAATTTGTGCATATGCTAGATTAGTTGGAGGATATTAGGTTTTTCTTCATTTACCTTTGCTCTATATTCAGATGTGCTAATGTTATTTGATTATAGTAGTAAATCCTTAAAGTAGACCTAGTTCTTAGTTGTGACTCTTCACATTATCCTTTGAAGTTTGTTTAGTATATAGTGGAATTTGATCCTAGGCTATGTTGTATTATATATTATAAGGGCATAAAAAATATGATGCATGCCAAATTGGTAAATTTCCTTAACATTCTTAAGGTAAAAGGGAATATTCACATAATAGTACATGTCACATAGGGTAGTAAATTATCTTATGTTGATCTTAAAATTAAAGTTGGATTTGATTATATCTATAAAAACCATTTAATACTAATAACATCTTATATCTACCAATATAATCCATGATAGTTTTCATGATAGGTAATAGAACATTGTCATTCCTAGCCAAAGGTGGGAGGAGGTTTCCATGGATTTCATTATAGGTTTTTCAAGGTCTGAAAGTAAAAATTTAATCATTGTAGTTGTGGATAGGCTCACAAAATATTCTCTTTTTTTTACTTATCAAAACCATTTGTATCCATTACATTATCTACTCCTTTTCTTAATACAGTTCAAAAGTTGTATAGTACTCCCAAAATATTTGTAAAGGATCATGATCCTATATTCACCAATAAATTTAGGAATAAGTTATTTACATGTTTGGGTACTAAATTGGATCATATATAATTGTATCATCATCAATATGATGGGAAAATAGAGGTTGTTAAAAAAAATCTATAAGGGTATCTTCATTGTTTTACATCATATAAATAGGAATGTTGGATCCATTAGTTGACACTAAGAGAATGGTGGTACAACACTTTCCTTCATACCTCTTCCAAAATGTCTCCATTTGTAACACTTTATGGATATCATCCCTGTTTATCACTTCATCCTTAAAGGTTCAACCCAAGGTTCAAGCTATTAAGTAACACATTCAACATCAATAGGAGGTACTTGTATACACACAACATTTTTAAAACTATATCATTTATTGACGCTCTCTCTTATAGCAACCTTTCAAGTTTAAATTTACCTCAGTGCACACCTTAAATTATTCACCAAGAAAGTGATGGGCACAATGATGGTGTTTTATAGTAGATATTTTTGTTTATTTATTATCCTCATATCCATTCTATCTTCCCATATTTAATTCCCTAAGCTATCTCTTTCCATCTATTATTCTTTGACTATGTGAATACTTATGTTTTATAAATATATCATCCTATTTTATATAGTTATAACTATTATCCACCTCATCCCAACTACATTGATCAAATGGATAAAATTTCAAACATTCTGGTACATGCTTCATAACTAAGTTGACCTAGCTAACCTAGTTGGAGGTTAGTCTATCCATTTTAGACTAAATCAAGTTACAAAATATTTTCATATAAATATATAAGAGGGATTAGTGGCACTAATAATTATAAATATAAGTCACCATTTCAATCTAATATATAAGAACATTTATTTTCAATTATTATTACTCGCACTTCTACCCTAAGTCTACATTTTAGAGGAGTTATTGCTTAAATCTTGATTTGGAAGGAAAAACTTGTCTTATGTAATATTGGATGTAGTAGGAGTCATTTTAGCCTAGTGTTTGATTCAACCATTGAGATTCTTACAACCATGAAAATGTCTTTAAAATCATCATTGGCTAAGGGAGACATTGACATTCGATAGGTCTTATTCAAGGTAAGTATTTTCTAACCTTAACTCTTTCATTTTAAATGAAAGAAGTTGCATAATTAATTGGTTAATGAATGTATGTCTCATTATTTTAATTATCTCTAAACTTAAATTTAGTGTGTTTATAGTATTATTCAAACTTTCCATTTATACACCTTAGGTAGCATAGGCCCCCTACATAGCATGGATCCTTGACCATTTTAAATATATTTCTAACCCATGCCCTTACATTGTTTGATTGTGCTATTTGATTACTTTCTAATCATAGACCTAGTTAGGGCTATTGCATTGTGTTGATTGTCTCTAGTCTTTCAATCCCTTTCTCTTGATATTATTTTGTTAGTGCTCCTCTTGTTAGGTTTATTAAATCCATTGGTCATATCTAAATTTCATTTAGTATCAGTTGGATCTATATGATTTACCTTATCTAAGTATAGATCTTTAGATAGGATAGTTTTAGGTTAATCCTAGCTCATTCCATACATTTTATTCAACCTGACATGAAACTAACCATTACTTTCACCTCTAAAGCAAACTATATCAAATAGTTTTATCCAATTCTATTTTTATTTTTCTCGCATTGCACTATTTCAAACATATCGATATATATCAACCATGATTTTTACATATAGGAAACTATATCAAACAACACAATATAGTTTCATCTTTGTGTATTTTTTAGTGAATAATTTTGACCAGTGCAATGTAGTCTTATTTTATATATATTTCTTATTTTTTCTATCCAACTATAATGACCTAGTCAATTTAGTTTATGTAACCATATTTCTAGTCAACATTATCTATTTTATTTATATAGTTATGTAATTGATATATTTTTATCTAAAAATTATTTCCAACAAACATTATTGATCTAGTTGATTTAGTTTTATAGTGCATTTATTTTCAGTAAATTGCATCGAATTTTTTGATTTAGTTTTGTATTTCAAATATTTTTTGATAAATTGTGTCAACTTACTTGAATTAGTTCTAAAATTGTAATTATTTCCAATAAACTGAATTGGACTGCTCAATCTAGTTATATGTCTAAAATTCTAATTTATATAGACTGTATTGATATACTTGATACAGTTTCATATTGTGTATATAATTACATCATCCAACACTAACAAACTACTATTTGTTTCATTTTTTAAGAATAATCAAGGAAAATTAACCTTTTTTTTCAAAATATAATCACACGTTTCATTTCAAGTTGACTACCAATTTATTTTAATTCACTAAATGCTGAAAATTGGTATTTGATATTGATTTTCAAACCTTATTTTCTATATATTTGGTTTTCTCTAGAAACTATGTTCTTAGAGTTTTCAAACTACTTATTTACTATTATGAAGGGCTATGTAGTGTTCTTATTACAATATTTGTCTATTATTTACAAACATCATGGCATGAGGAGATTTTCCTAATCCTCATAGCCATAGTATAGATCTAAACATAGACTTTATTTTATAAAAACCTCATGGTATAGTAGAAATGCCTAGGATTCCCTTTGTATGGAAATTTAGGAAGCCATACATATAGTTAATTCTATAGTGCACTAGTTAGTGGTTAGCATCAAGAAGTTACTCTCAACTTACCCTTGATACTAGGTTTAGTGGGATATGGGCATGGTACATCTTCCATAGTCAATTTTCTAAAACATTGGGCCAATATTATTCAATGGAAGAGATAGTATATATGAAAGCATACAAATTAGTTAAGTAATTTAGTACATCTACCTGATCTTTCTAAAAAAATAATAAGTGAAAATAATTATTTTTCAAATTTGTTTTTTATTATTATTATTATTATTATTATTATTATTATTATTATTATTATTATTATTATTATTATTATTATTATTATTATTATTATTATTATATTAGCTAGCATCGATATAGTTTTGTGTTGTGTATAGTAACTACATCAGCTAGCATCAATATAGTTATTTGTGTTTACAAATTATGTCAACCACTTTGATATAGTCTTATGTGCTTACCTCCTTGGCTATATTGAATAGCTAAACATAGTTTATTATAATATAGTTAATTTTCTACTTATGCAAATGCATTGAACAACTCGATATAGTTCACATTCCACTTGTTACTCTCAAACTTTTATCCCGTAGAGTGCATCAGAAAAATTGACTTTGTTTATTCCCTAACATTTGAAATCTCCTTAGAATAAACCATATTAACTAGCTTGATAGTGTGTTTTTATCATCTTAGAAATCCTAGCTACATCAACAGATTGATACAATTCACTTTCACTATATTTTACTTTTAAGACTTCCTAGATTAGACGGTATTAGCCAACCTGATATAAAAAAATTTGAGAAAGGGATTTTGGGATTCATCATGTGAGTGTAATTTCTATCTAACATTTTGAGTACCAAATGTGTACTCATCTTCAGGGAAAGAAAGTAGAAAATAAAATGAGTTATCTTTAATATCTCAAATTTGACTTTATGATAGTATGGAACTACTTGATATAGTCATTTTTTCTCATCTGCCATTTGTGTTATCTTTATAACTATACTATATCAATATGATTTATACTAATTTATCGTAACTATATTTTTATCAAATACATCAACCTGATTGATATCATTAATTTTATATAGGATATATCCTTTTTCTCTTACTTTTTCACATCCCATAAACATCATGAAACTACCTGTTAGGATTTTTATTGATAATCTCAACCCATTTAGGTTTTACATGGCTTTTTCCTTCCTATCTAACTTATCCATAATTGAATCTAACACTTCTGGTGTAAACACTCTCAACACCCATCTAGATCCACTACATGTAATATGGTTGAAATTAGTCAACATGGTGATTAAAATAATTATACCACCTTTAGTAACCTTAATGATAATATTATTTATACTTTCAATCACAATGGTACTTTATCTAAACATACTATTTGATTAATCGATACTAGTTATTTTAACCTTTTAGGGTTTTACTATGAAAATACCATGTTTGATTAAAGGGATGAGTAGTCTAAATTAGTGAAATAATATGTAATAAATAACCACTAATTTGTTACATATTTTGATTATCTTTGAATGTCTAAAAATAGTAAAAAAATATGTGCAAATAAAGACTTATATAGAAAATAATTGATACGTAAGATCTAAGTGTTAAAAATAGAGATACAAATAGGCATGAGTGTCATCAATAGGATCCTTATGTTATATTCTCTCCTACACAATAGCACCACACTTGGATAGTAACACCATGTAGCTCTAGTGTCCTAAAAATAGTGCTAGTGTCTTATGTGTAAGACTATTCTAAAACTTTGGGTACACTTGGAACTATGTTTCTCAGTTCTTTTCCTATACACATGAAGTCTAAAACTCTATATAATGCCTATAATATCTGATTTATTATACAAACCCTAATCCTCCTTATAATTAAGGCATGAGATAAAAAGTACATTCATTAGTACTATAGGCTAGACATTCTTAACACTCTATTATGAAGAGAGTTGGCTACATACCAATACTTTGAGGAAGGATCAATCCTAATGTAGTTTTCCCCAATTAAGTGTTGGTGTAAGTTTAAGTGATGTTAGAATGATAGTGGTATTGAATTCCTTGAGTGTGCCTGAGATTGGAAATCAATAAAATCTAAGCTTAGGGTAGATGTAGATGGTTGTATGCATAAGTAGGGTATAATAGAGATTAATAGCCTTAATTTTGTTTAACTTATTTCATGTTTAAATAGGTGTTTTTCATCTAATTTACATCTAGTAGATAGATGTATAAATGTCATGTATTTATAGTGTTATGTACCTTGTATAGATAATGAAAGATGTTTAGGTTGACCATAGGAGGGTTTTAATTTCAAAAATATAATCTATTTAGAAAATATATGGTAAAGGACATTAGCATCATTTTGGGGACACTAGTGCCACATGGATCTAGTGTCCTTAATGTGGCACTATTGTCTAGCTGGTAGGTTGTTGGGCACAAATGGATAGGATCTAGAAATGAGGGTCTAAGACTATGTTTTAGTTGATTGGGCATACCAATGGTCTACACAAAGGCTAGAAAAGTGTGATAAAAGGATCTAGGATAGGTCTAAGGATAAGATAGGACTATTTGAGAAGGGGATTGTCTAGGTCCTCTACTCATATCTAGTCTAACATGGGACTGACCCTAGGTTGTGGGTCACCTATCACAGGGTCAAACCTCTGAGAAAGTTAGCTTCCTTCTAGATCCATCACCTATACTAAACTTAAACTAGTACTTGCTTGGAAAAATGAGAGATATTTTGGCAATAACTTATAAAAACATGTAAAAGAGGTGATGTACCAATTATTTGATCACTCAAACTCACACAATATACACTATGATACACTTTCAAGACCAAATAACATCAATCTCACATAAATATTTTAGAATAAGGTGTTAATCCATTATCAAATTAGCATGAGAGGGTAAATATCCACTTTCAAGATAGAAAAATAACTATAAATTACACTTATAATGACCTATAAGAACTAATAAGTACTCTATAAAGGTGATAAAAACTTAGACATAGATAAGGAACATACATTCACTTAACCACAATATATGAAATCATGGAACACACTTCAATCTATCTTAGAAAATGATGGAATTTGATCTTTATTGCATCAAAAGGTGTTATAGTACAAATTTTAGTAGAGTCTAGTCATACCAAAAAAGAGCGGTCTATTTTAAGGATTAAAAGCCTATATTTATAGAAAAAAGGGATGAGAGAGAGAAAAAACTGAGTAGATGGAAAACATTGAATAAATTCTAACTACTCTTAATGGATTATCATTCTCGAGGATGTTGAGTCATTATCTTATAAAGAAGGAATGATTTCAAAGGCTTTGTAAAATAATTTAATGCTCCATGATCCTTATTCAACCACCAAGTCTTCATTTCAAGATTCCATACCATTTTCACTTTATTTACTGATGAGAACCAACTCTTCATGCCTTAGAACTAATGGAGCCATGTAATTATATAGATTGAAAACCAATCACATTCATTGGTTTTCCTATAGCTTTCATGTCAATGAAATAAAACTCATTACATATTTAATCTCACTTTGACACTCAATCACCACCCTTTTATCTATGTTAGGTCCTAAAAGACCTATTCTACATTTACAAAGCTTCAATGGCCCCCTTTGATCTTGAAATATATGTTCTGGTTCAATCCTGGGCCATCTTCAAACTGGACTTCCTTGTATTTACTTATCTTAGCTGAAGAATGGCTCATTGACTTCCATCAAAAATGTCATGGGCTTTCCCCTTGTTTATTAGTTGTCAAAAACTAACCTAGATCATTGACATATTGACTAATCTTGTTATATTAAATCTTGCTCATCTAGATGAACATTGATCATGAATCTTCTACCAAATAAATGCACTTGTGCCACTTTTAATGTATTTATTTTCCCTTAGGATTCACTATATTCTTTAACATTATGCTCATTTTTAATCTTGGACACAAGATTGAATGCACACTATTGATCTCCCTGGGCCCATTAACCTATCAGTCACGACTCACTATTAGATCTTATGTACGATCAAATGTGGATTATTGATATGAATATTTAAAATATAATGGTTATTCCATGAGGCTTTACTTTAACATCTATGCACCTATATTTGATGTCTTCATGAACGTATTTGATGTTTATGTGACCATCACTAGGATATTTGAACTTCAAAAGCTATCTTTTGTGCTTAAAACTTGACACTTTTGTGAACATCTCATTTGACTTCTTGACCTTACATTTGGGATTATATCTTTTCTTAGATTGAACATAGAACATTTATCTTTGACCCATTTGAATACAAGTATCTATTTGATGTGGCTTAAAATTGATGTTTTCACAAATATTATTACTTTTCTAGAACATAAATTCCCTAGACCATTTCATTTAGACTCTTGTCTATGGGCCTTTTATTGAATAAATTACCCTTTTTATTTTTGCCTTAGGACACTTTCTCAAAGAATGACCCTTTAAAAAAGTGTTTGGGATAATTTGCTATAGAAATGACCTTTTGAGAAAATGTATAGGACACTTTGCCTAAAAAATTACCCTTCAAGATTATGTATTAGACACTTTGATTTAAAATGACCTTTTGGGATTTTATTTTTGACCAATTTGGTGAAGAAATACCCTTTTGAAAAAGTGTTTGGGACATTTTGCTTGAAAAAATACCCTTCAGGATTTTTGTATTGGATAAAATGTCTGAAAGAATTTAAGTCTTTGGGACTTTTGTTTTAGACAAAATGTCCAAAATAGTTCTCAGCACTTAGCCAAAAAACTCAAAAAAAATACCTTGAAGGAAATATTATCACTTACCTAAATAAAAGATCTAAAATATTTGAACTTAGAAAAATAAAGAACCAAAACAATTTGCCTGAGAGAATGAACACTTAGTCAAATAAAAGGTCTGAAAGAATTTATATTTTAGCCTAATAAAATCTAAAAGAATTGCCAAAGATTTAGCCAAAAAAAATTGTACTTAGCTTATTTTAAAACCTATAGGCCTTTCTTGAACATGTACTTGAAGCTTCAAGATTTCTTATACAAACTTATCTAGATCCTCTATTTACTCTATAGACCCATTCCTCAAAAATCAATATAATTACACTTTAATCTTGCTTAAAGTGTTTTAAAAGTAGTGTAATTAATATGATCTCCCTCTTTTATCATTATATCCTTCTCTCAATCAAGAACATTTCTCAGTCCTTCAAATATTTATATGTAGACCCAAAACCTATAGGCCTTTCTTGAACATGTACTTGAAACTTCAATATTTCCTATACAAACTTATCTAGATCCTCTATTTACTCTGTAGACCCATTCCTCAAAAATCAGTATAATTACAGTTTAATCTTGCTTAAAGTGTTTTAAAAGTAGTGTAATTAATATGATCTCCCTCTTTTATCATTAGATCCTTCTCTCAATCAAGAACATTTTTTAGTCCTTCAAATCTTTGTATGTAGACCCAAAAATGGCCAACACCTTTGGCAACTCAACTAGGTAGCATGTTTGCTATGGTCAAACATAGACCATGTACATAACCTTTGACTCATAACAGATAACACATATGTTCCATGATTGTAAGGTACCTCTTAATTTTCAAAGACAAAAAACTCCACCAAAATAGGGAAGGAAACAAAATAAAGCAAGGAAAAAATCCTAACAAATAAAATGTGCAAATAAATCACTTATTTAGGATAAAATATAAACAAACTAATCTAATTAACCATGACAGAACATGGTCCACCTTGATCAAAATGGAAACACATGAATTTACTCATTCTAGGGGAAGGTACAAGTTTCAAATCAAGGTATTTATTAAACATGACCTTTGAAGAGGTAGTATTCTTACCAACTATTTCTCTTAATATCTCCTAAAATGAGCTATCAACATCAAACTAGTCACCAACAAAGACAAACTCATCTTGCACTTCTGGTTCTTTTTCATGCTGCTTGTCAACTACAACTTGGTCATGTGATATTTAATTTATGCATTGTTCTTGAGTGACTCCAACCTTATTACCAAATATTTTGAATTTATCCAGATCTTCAAGGATATTTTAATAGTCAACCTAATCTATATCATAATATTAAATAGGTGATTCTTGATCAAACTTCTCAATAACATGCTCTTTAATGGGTGACATATCTCTATAAAGATCTTCAATCTCTTACAGAGATTCAAGATATAGCTGTCAATCATATTTTTTCTCTTCACTTTGATAAATTTGAATAAGATCATTTTGAAATGTATCTTGATCTTCCTCAAGTGGAGATATCTCAATCTTATTTATGACTTCAGCGTATAATAATTCCTTATGGAGTTCTTCCATATCAAGATCAGTCTTTTCCTACATACCTGAGATAACTTCTTCAGTATTAGCTATAATCTTAGTTTAAAATTGTACCTCAAGTTAAGTATCAATGAATAAATCTTATTCATACACATTTGAAGAATATTTTTCACATTCCCCAAGATCTTGACTTGCAGTTGCAACATCTTTCTCCATCTCCTATAGAACAAGTTCCTCTTGAAGAAGGGAGATAGTGGGAGGGTGATGAAATTCATTTACTAGAGAGGAAATATGAAGCATGTAATGTTGATCATGATTATAATTTGGGATATTTGGGGAAATGGAATAATTTAGGGGTTTTTGGAGAGGAGGAATAGAGAAACTTGTGTGGACCTTTATATTCTACTCTTTCCACTTGTCTATTATTTCATCAAGGTCTGAAACTTTTTTATCCTCATGAACAGCTTGAGCTTGAGGGTTAAGTGGTGAAGAAAGGGTACTATAAGAAGGTTTAGCCTCTTGAATAGGCTCTTAAATTTTCATATGAATATCTTATTTAATATGTTTTTGACTCTAACTAGGAATCTTCATTGGCTCACATTGGGCATGGTTAAGAACTTTATGAGAATAAGGAACACAAAAAGACTAGTAAGGAATACAAGAGGGTTCTTGAGACAACTGATCCAACTCAATTTTTTACCTTTATAAATCCTTCATATTCTCTAATACAAAGGTAAAAAACTCATGCCTCTCTTCTATATCATTAGACACATTTTAAAACTATTCATTTAATTATTTATACTCGAAATCTGAACATACTTTTCTTGTATATGCTATAAGTTTAATCTCTATCTCATCAATCTTTTCTTATAAATAAGACTGCTCATATGAAACCTCATATCCACATGATAAAGGTAAAATATGATCTTAAGTTTGATTTTGTTCGTAAGTAAGGTAAGATTCATACTCTTGATAATAAGGATCATGGGAAACTTGATAAGGCTCATCATGGCTTTGATAAAATTCTTGGTAAGGCTGATTGGGCTCATCACAAGGTTTGTATAGATCATGATAAGGCTGGTATGATCCATCATAGGGATGTTAAGGAGGTATTTCCTTCATACACAACCATGGAAATAACATAAAGATAGTGAAATGAAACTTAGACTTATTTAGAAACTACCTGAACTGTTAGAAGCAATTATTTGAGCTTGGAATCACTAGATTCTTCATGAAGAAAACTAATACAACTACAATTTCACCAAGACAAAATCTAGGGTCCCATTTGGTGTGCTAAAACTATTAGTGTTCTACATTTTCACCCTAACTAAGAAAGGGATTATCCAAATCCTCAGCTCATATCTAGTCCAACATGGGACTGACCCTAGGTAGTGAGTCACCTATCATAGGGTCAGACCTCTAGAGAAGGCCAGCTTCCCTCTAGATATATCACCTATACTAAACCTAAAATAGCACTTTCTTGGAAAAGGGAGATAAATTTTGACAATAACTTATAAAATCATCTAAAATAGGTGATGCACCAATGATTTGATCACTCAAACTCACACAATACACACTATGAGACACTTTCAAGACCAAAGAACATCAGTCTCACATAAATATTTTAGAATAAGGCATTAATCAATTATCAAATTAGCATGAAAGGTAAAATATCCACTTTCAAGCTAGACAACTAATTGTAAATTGCACTTATAATGACCTATAAGAACTACTAATCACTCTCTAAAGGTGGAAAAAACTTAGACATAGATAAGGAACATACATTAACGTAACCACAATACATGAGTTCATGACACACACTTCAATCTAGCTTAGAAAATGATGTAATTTAGTCTGTATTACATCAAAATGTGTTACAATACAAATTTTAGTAGATTCTGGTCATACAAAAAGAGGGATCCATTTTAAGGCTTATAATTTTGTATTTGTTTTAAAAGGGGATGAAAGAGAGAAGGACCTGAGTAGATAGAAAACATTGAATGAGGTCTAACTGGTCTTAATGGATTAACATTTTTGAGGATGTTGAGTCATGATCCTATGAAAAAGGCACAATTTTAAAGGCTTTCTAAAAGAATTTAATGCTACATGATCCTTGTTCAACCACCAGGTCTTCATCTTAGGATTCCATGCAATTTTCACTTGATTTGATGATGAGAACCAACTTTTCATGCCTTGGAATTGAAGGATCCATGTCATTATATAGATTGAAAACCAATCACATTCATTATTTTTCTTTTAGCTTTCATGTTGATGAAATAGAACTTACCAAATATTTGATCTCACTTTGACACTCAATCGCCACCCTTTTGTCTATGTTAGGTCCTAAAACAACTATTCTACATTTGTAGATATTCAATTGCCCCATTTTATCTTGAAATATACATTTTGTTTCAATATTGGGCCATCTTCAAACTCATATTATTTGTATTTACTTGTCTTAGATAAAAAACAGCTCATCAATGTCCATCGAAAATGTCTTAGGCTTTCCCCTTGTTTATTAGCTATCAAAACTAACCTAGATCATTTACATATTGACTGATCTACTTTGTTAGATCATGTTCATTCAGGTGAATGTTGAACATTTAACTTATACCAATTGAATGCACTTGTTCCACTTGTTATGTATACATTTTCCCACACGATTCACTAAATTATTTAAACATATGCCCATTTTTAATCTTAGACACATGATTAAATGTGCACGATTGATCTACTTGGGCCCATTAACCTATTAGTCACTACTTTCCATTGAATCTTCTATATGATTGAATGTGAATCATTGATCTGAATATTTGAAATATAATAGCTATTCCATGAGGCTTTACTTTGATTTTTTTATGCATGTATTTGACATCTATGTGAATGTATTTGATGTACACATGATCATTACTAGGATATTTGAACTTCAATGGATATCTTCTATGCTTAAAACTTGACACTTTTGTGAACATCTCATTGACTTATTGACCTTATGCTTGTCATTATATCTTTGCTCAAATTGAATATAGACTGTTGATCTTGGACCCATTTGAATGCAAATGGTTAATTGTCATGGCCTAAAATTGACATTTTTGCAACTGTCATTACTCTGCTAGAAAATAAATTACCTGATCCATTTCCTTCAAAATATTATATGTGGGATTTTCATTGAAGAAATGACCCTTGAATTTTTTTCCTCAGGATACTTTCTCAAAGAATGACCCTTCATAAAAAGTGTTTAGGACACTTTGTTGTAGAAATGACCTTTTAGGAAAATGTATAGGACACTTTGTTTTAAAAAGTACCACTCAAGATTATGTATAGGACACTTGTATTTAAAAATTAAATTTTAGTTTTCTATTTAGGACTAATTTAGTGAAGAAATACCCTTCAAAAAAAGTGTTTAGGACAATTTGCTTTAAAAAATACCCTTCAAGATTTCTATATTAGGTAAAATGTCTAAGAGAATTCAAGTATTCAAGACTTTTGTTTCAGACAAAATGTCTAAAATAATTCTTGACACTTAGCCAAAAAATCCAAAAAAAAACTCCTGGAGAAAATATTAGCACTTATTTGAATAAAAGATCTGAAAGATTTGAACTTAGTAAAATAAAGACCTGAAACAATTTGCTTGAGAGAATGAACACTTAGTAAAATAAAAGGTCTGAAAGAATTTAGATTTTATCCCAATTAAAGCTAAAAGAATTCCCAATTAAATACTTAGCCAAAAAAGGTTTTTTACTTATCTTCTTTTAAAATTTGTAGGCCTTTCTTGAACATGTGCTTGAAATTACAAGATTGCTTGTGCAAACTTATCTGGATCCTCCATTTACTTTGTATACCCATTCCTCTAAAATCAATATAATTACACTTTAAGCTTGCTTAAAGTTTTTTAAAAGTGTTTCAATTAATATTATCTCCCTCTTTTATCATTGGGTCCTTCTCTTAATCATAAACATTTCTCAATCCCTTAAATCTTTGTATGTAGGCCCAAAAATGGCCAATGGGTTATATCAAGTAGCACTCTTAGCACTCAAATACCAATTTTAGGTGATTATATTTTCTTCCCCTTTATAATATAAATGTATCAAAGTAAAATGACTAATATAAATTAAAAATAAGCATACTTAGACTTACCTAGGAAGTAAAGCCCATGAAGCTGAGTTTGAGTATGTGAAGATGGGTCTGCATATGTGAAACATGATAAATAAAACATGATTCAAAACTGAAATGTGAATAAATAAATCCTTAAGAGATATCAAAAGTAAGAGACTATGTTGAATAAAGAAATAATTGATTAAAACTAAGTAAAGATATGGGAAAGAGGAAAGGAATGAATACACCTCATTAGGTATGCAAACCAGTGTATGAACCTAGTGACAAACTATATGTGTGCATGTATATAATGATCAAATCATTGAATATATTTTAATGAGTTGATATCTTGCTCAATCCTCATGTGTGGGTGGCTCAATAACTCAATCTAGTTTTGACTCCATCATTGCCCAACCCTACTTGGTAGATAATGACATATGACTAGTGTCCCTATATTGGTAGTAGTGTCCTCTATATAGGACTATCTTGATATTTTGGGTGCACCTATGTCTAGATATTTTATGTCTATTTCTATGTGTATGAGTTATAAATCCTTGTATATGGCCTATTTTTATTGATTTTATGAGTAAACACTAATATTCCATTTTTTTAGGGTATTTGGTTGATACAAGCTAAAAGGTGTGTTTTTAGTGGGGTTGGTTGGACATCTTCAACATCCCAATGTGATGAGAGTTTCTTACATACCATTACTCTAAATAGGGATCGAGTCTAATTTAGTTCTCCTAACCTAAGTGTTGGTGTAAGTGAAAGTGAAGCTAGTATGATAGTTTACTTGAGTGCTTTGAATATGTTTGAGACTGAAAATCTAAGTAATTTAAGCTTAGTAATGTTGTAGATGGTAGTATGTATAATTAAGGTAGAATAGGGATTTATAACCTTAATTTTATATAAATTATTCTAAGTTTAAATATTTATTTTTCATTTTATTTCTATCTAGTGGTCATAAGGCTAAAATTCATGTATTTCTATTGTTTTATTACTTTTGGAGGTGCTAAAATTGGTTTAGGCTAACCCTAGGAGATATAAGATTTGAAAATATATTCATTTGTGAAAATAAGAAAGTATATTAGTTCTATTATTGGGATGCTATCTATTATCCCTATTATGTCACTAGTGTCCAAGTGGTATAACATTAGGCACAAAGGGTTAGGATGCAATAATGAGACTTTGGGAATATTTTAGGGATGAATAGGGACACATGTGGCCTAATAATGTATGAAAAGTGTGAAAATAGGCTCTAAGATAGGTGTAGGGCTAAGCTATGGATAGGTAGTCTCAAGCATCACTCTTATCACTCAAATCCCACTTTTAGGTGATTACATTTACCCCCCATTTATTCTATAATTTTAATATATCAAAATGACTATGATAAAGGAAAAAGAAGCATACCTAGACTTACCTAAGAGGTGAAGCCCATGAGGCTGGGTTTGAGTATGTGGATCATAATCCAATGCATTTATTTTAAGTGAAACATGCATAGATTATTCCTTACTTAAGATATATCAAAATCAAATACAAAACTAAATAAAAAATTAAAATTGAGTAAAGGGATAGGAGAGAGGAAAATAATGAATACACCTCACTCGGTACATGAACCAATGCATAAAACTAGTGATAACTTGTATGTGTGCATGTATATATTAATCAATCAATGAATATATCAGATTGATCTAATGGATTACTCAATCTTCATGTGTGGCTAGATCAAGAACTTAATCTACTTTTAACCATTGCCCACCCCTACTTGGTAGGTCATGACCTATGAATATATTGGATTAGATTGAAAGTTTGTCCAACCCTCTCATGTGGGTGGCTCAAGAAATCAATTGGGATATGACTCCATCATTTCCCACCCATGTGTAGTAGATGCATCTAAAACTTAACTACACAAAGTGTTATAAATATATAACTAAGTATATCTAATTGTGTATGTTGGCTTTATGATCATTCAGGTACATTAGGAATCTCTAGGCCACTCAAGAATGCCAACCATTATAGATGGATTAAGGTATGAAACTAGTGATAACCTAAAATATGATGTCAAGTGTATATAGCATAGAGAATAAAATGGAGTTTTCCATTCCATCTAATCAGCCTATGTGTAACTAAGCATATGGAAACAATGTGTTGTGCACATGTCCCCATTATGATATTTAAGTATACTAGTTATAGTCTAAGTTATGATGACTATATCTGAGTATATGAACTAAATATGGGAATGGTCATGATGTGTGTGATCCCCCAATATGAGAAATTAACATGAATCTAAGATGATCTATTGTGAATCTAAGAAAAATATAAGGATAGCTATCAAACTTATAGTTATATCTATGTAAACCTATATTGTACATGGTGTACTATTCTATCCAATATGAACTCTCCTAAAACTAGGTATACTAAATAGTAGTGTTATATCTTGGATAGTATCACCATGTGGTGCTAGTGTCCCTATCTAGGTGTTAATGTTTGTCTAGTCTGAAATCTGAGTCACTATATAAATTTTTTATTCCTTATTTTTTTCCTATGTTTTACCTATGTTTGCTTTTATGAATCTAAGTCTATGTGCTAAAAAAAATTCTATTAATGAAATGTAGGAGAATTATCTCTATGATAAACCCTTATGAATTTATTTCTTTTTAGAATAGTTTTTGAAATTATAAAATAACTATCCTTAAAAGAAATATCTCTAAAAAAATGTGTGTTAGCTAGAGCATATATGATAACTATGTGATAATCCAATACAATATGCAAACATAACATTAGAATGTAAGAGAATATGAGCATAAGTATGTAATGTAAGATGTATGTTGTGTCTATCATTACACAATGGTGTCAAGATAGATGTAATCAATGTATGTAACAATAAATCTGAGTAGCTACCTAGGGGGATGGGGCATGATGTCCATCATGACACCCAAGTTGGAAGGGTAGATGCATGAGGTACCTCATGGCATCCAGAACCGGTGTGTGTAACAAGTAAATAAAAGTGTCATGGCCATGACACATATAAAAAATAATACATATAAAACACATGAAGTATGTAAAATAGGTGAAGGGGTCATAATACAATGGGCATGGGCATGTGTTTTTAAAAATCTAAGAAAAGAAGACATAAAAGGATATGTTCAATTATCTACATACGCAAGCAACAAGCAAGTTGGCTTAGAGACACATAGAAAGACATGTGAAAATGTCTACATACACAATCATTAAAGTATATATAAGGGACATGGGCATGTGTCCAAGGCATATATGAATACAAGTGGTGTAGATCCAAATAGCAATGACATATTCAAATACTTTTGAATAGAAGAAGCATAGAATATACAATAAAGTCTAAAGTAGGAAATTTAGAAATGAAATCATGCATGAATGTATTATAAATCTTTGTAATAGCTATGATGTACATATGTTGAGTCTAAACTAGTGATAGTTGGCAAAAAATCTAAGTGTGAGATAGCAATGATCAATATCAAGATATAACAATGCTAAAAATAGAATGTCAAGAATATGGTAATATAAATTATGTATAAGATGCCCCCAAGTGGGTGGATGTATCAAATGAATAATCATGAATTGGTGTATATGACCCCAGTGGGTAGATGATATCAAGTCTAGATTAGTGTAGTGGACCTAAGTCCTGTAAGTAATATCTAAGCACTCAACAATAATAAGTGAAGCATGTATGTATGATATAACTGACTATACCAAGATATCTAGCATATGTAGTAGTTATAAAATATAATAAATGTAAACACAGTAATGCATACAATTTATAAATTTTGTGTTTTCTAAATAATATTTAAATGTTTTGTGTTTTAGCATGTTATATTATTTTTGTATTTTTTGGATATAAGCTATGTACAAACAACTAAAAATAAATTATGTATAAGAATCAAGATAAAATAAATTATGTATAAGGGTATGAACCATAATAACTGATGAAGCTTATGGGAGACTCACTATCATTGTGACCTATGTCAAATAAGGGAAATTTGATCATGTGTGTTGTGTGAAAGAGCATCTATGATCACATAATCTATTTTAGTAAGCAATCTATGTCTTTATCTATATTTTTAGTGGTGTTATGAATCTATGGCACTGACTATGGTGTCTTATGAACTCTAGGGGTCTTAGGAACCCATCTAATAAAATAAGATGTAGGTGACATAGGTACCCTATGTTGAGAACCTTGAGAACCCAATGATATTTTTCTTTACATAAACTGAATGGAAGAAGACCCTCTAGGATTGTGACATATCTTTGATGCAAGGGTCTCAAAAATAATGGCCTCTATGGGAGAGTATGTGTACATGTCAATACTATAGGAGTAAACCTTGCCTACACTAATGGTTCTATGAAAGTCTATAATGTATCCATAGGAACTATACTTTGAGTTGTAACTGATAATTGTGTTATATTTGGTAATGGTTCCAGAACTATAATTGGTAAATGTGATATAACCACCTGTTGGATAGGTAGAGGATACTCATATGGGAGACCCTCCACTTTGACCACCTAATTTTCATGTATGTATTTCAATCATATGTGCACTATGGATGTGATGGCTCATTTATATTGTAACCATGGCCTACTCAATAACATATCAAACACACCTGCACTACATATAACTAATAATCGAGTGGTTATATGTGTTATTCCAACCTATAATTAAAGCACAATCTCCTCAATGGAGCTCTAAACATGACCACTGAATCCACTAATAACATTTTATGTGGGGAATATATCATATTCTAAATATCCCAAGTACTATAAAAGTGTCATAGTGCACATGCTAATTCTTGACCTATTGTCAACCATAACACTTTGGATAGGATGATGATTTATGTATGTTTGTATAAAGAGTGCATGTAAATTTATATCAACAACAACCTCTTCATATGAGAAGGTAATTAGTGGTCTATATGGGACTATAGTATGGTACATTCTAATGATGTTGTGTAAGGGATGTGCCTCCTTTGAAATAGCATGATATGAAGCTGGTGGTGGATGTGCCTAATATCTGTAGTGAACAAATGATGTGTTCCCTACCTCATTCATTATGTGCTTTGAAAATAGATATGATAAAAAATTTAATGCCTTAGCTTATATTTTCTATACTTTTGGTGTCTCTGTGGGTGTTCTCACATAAATAATATTAGCCTCAATCAGATCTCATATCTTATGTTTTAGGATTATGTATATGTTTTTATATGGCCTAGTGCCTTATGATACTCATAGAATGTGTTAGAATCATAGTTATTTGGAATAGGTCATGTCATATCAACATATTTAATGAGAGGGAGAGATATGACATTACATTCCAATAGCTATTGTAAAACACGTGCTAGTGACTTTAAAATGTTGGTAAAGATTTGGCACTAAAAAGTGGATAAAACCAACTTAAGAGATGGCTCAAAAGTTAATTTCACTATGCCATTTTAATCACTCTTGTTCTCAGTGGTCCTTATCTTGTATGGGGGATTATTTTAACTCTTAATTGTTGATTCTAATCCATTGGTAGATTTTAATTTTCCCATTGATATAAGCTTTATCTCTCTTTCTTTTATTGTGTGGCATAAATCTATGAATGTAGGAAACTTTTTAAATAAGATATCTTCCTGTAATGATGATAAAAGACTTTGTTTAAAGATGTCTTGAATTTATTTGTCTATCATGGGGATAGTCAATTTGTCTAATCTAGTCTTGTATCATAAGACATAGTCTGTGATGGATTTATTTGACCTTTGTTTCAACTCTGCCACTTGGGCATATTATATCTTGCCACTGATATTGATATATAAGTATGTTAAAAACATGTTATCCAAAGGATTGAATGTGGTTATAGATTGATTAAGTAACTCATAAAACCACTATAGGGAATAATCCTTTAAAGTATGTGGAAACAACTTTGTGAGAAGTCAATCATTGGACACCTAGTCCAAACATGCTAACATGAAAAGTTCTAAGATTTTTCTTTGGGTCACCCTTGCCATCATGTAATGTAAGATTAGGTGCCATGAAACCCATTAGAAATGGAGTTTCCACTATGTGATGTGCTAAAGTTATATGTAAGAAAATATTAGAATCCAAGGTATGTGATGGCCTAGTGGCTCCCTTCTCAATATATAACACCTTAGCCTATAGAGTATGAATGTTTTACATAAAGGATTGTACATCTAGAGTGGAAGAACTAGCCAAAAAAGGTGTATCTATCACTAAAGTTTATTAAATTATAATTTTAGGTTATGTTAACTGAGTTTTCCCTAATTTAGGTGTAACAATGTTATTAGCTAAGGAGTTAAATATTGACCATTGTTTATTTTTTGGAGTTCTACATGTTTGGACACAAAATCTTGTAATTTTTTCTTACCAATCTCATTAAATCTATTGTTTAATTCTACCATTATAGTTTGGGAAGTAATAAAATAAGTTTTTTTATATTTTAAACCTTTTAAGAATTTTAATTTAAGAAATATTGCAAAAAAAATGGAAACAAATCTAAAATTTTGGAACTAAAAGCTTAGCAGAAATTAAAAAAGGATACAAACCCTAAAATCATCTAGGGTTTTTAATTAGGGTTGTTTTGTAAAAATTTAAATTATATTTAAAAAAATTAAACCCTAATGTGAGATTGATTAAATGATCTAGGTTATGCCAAAATATTAGAAAAATATAATTTTGGAACACTAATTTAGTGCAAAAATTTGGGAGAAGATAAACCCTATGAAAAACTAGGGTTTTAAGTAATATTTGAAGTAAGTCAGGTTCACCAAATGTTTTAACCTTTTAGGGTTTTAATATGTAAATGCCATATTGTATTAAATGGATGAGTAGTCCAAATCAATATATAAATATATATATATATATATATATATGTATATATATATGTGTGTGTATATATATATATATATATGTATATATATATATGTATATATATATATATGTATATATATATGTGTGTGTATATATATATATATATATGTATATATATATATGTATATATATATATATGTATATATATATATGTATATATATATATATGTATATATATATATATATGTGTATATATATACATATATATATATATATATGCAATAAATAACCACTAATATGTTACAAATTTTGACTAGCTTTGATTTTCTAAATATAGTAATAAATATGTGTAAATAAAGACTTATCTATAAAAAACCTAATACAAAAGTTCTAAATGTTAAAAACTAAGATATAAATAGGTCTAAGTGTCATTAACTAGATCCTTATGTCAGATTCTCTCATGGATAGTAGCGCCACACTTGGACAATAACACCATGTGGCTATAGTGTCCTCTATGTAAGATTATTTCAAAACTCTAGGTCCACTTACAACTATGTTTCCAGGTTTTATTCCTATGTGCACAAAGTCTAAAACTTTGTATTTTTCTTGTAATATATAATTTATGATGCAAACCCTAATCTTCTTTATAAGTAAGGGATGAACTAAAAAGTGTGTTCATTAGTAGGATAGGATAGACATCCTCAACACCCTACTATGAAGATATTTTCCTACATACCAATACTATGAGGAGGGATCAATCTTGATTTAGCTCTCCCCACCTGAGTTTTGTTGCAAGTGAAATTGATTCTAGAATGATATTGGTCTTGAATGCCTTAAGTGTGGTTGAGATTGGAAATTTAGAAAATATGAGCTTAGGGTAGTTGTAGATGGTTATATGTATAAGTAGGGTATAATAGGGATTAATAATCTTGATTTTTCTCAAATTATTTTGTGTTTGAATAGGTATTTTACATGTGATTTCCATCTAGTAGATATAGGTCTAAAATTCATGTATTTATAATGTTTTATAGCTTGTGCCAATAATAAAAGATTTTTAGGTCAGCCTTAGGAGTGTTTTAATTTTTAAAATACATCCATTTAGGAAAGAGAGGGTAAATTACATTTGTTCTATTTTGGGGACACTATCACCACATGGCACTAATGTCCAACTGGCAGGTTACTAGGCACAACTAATGTCCAACTGGTAGGCTACTAGGTAGAAAGGGCCAATTTCTAGAAATAAGAGTCTAATATTGTGTTTTAGTTTATTAGGGATGCTTTTGGTCCACACAAAGGTTTTAAAAGCATGATAAAAGGTTTTAGGAGATCTAGGGATAATCTAGGAATAGGTTATCTCAAGTGTCACTCTTAAGATTCAAATACCACTTTTAGGTTGATATAACTTAACTAATTACATAAATGGTTTAATAAATGAATGCCATATAAAAAAATAATAATTCTTAAATATTCCAAATTCAAAATCACATATTATAAATGGCTATCCAACCTCTAGTTATCATTCCTCCACAAAATCATAATTTTTTTCCTCTTCCTTTTAGATATGCCAATGGGAATATCATCCCTTAACCTCTTATCCATAATAAAATGTTACAAAATCTCTAAAATGAACCTTTAACATCCTTCATTATGTCCATAAACATTGGAAATTTTTCTCCAACTATCACATATGATGGGATTGAAAACCCTATTATTTTCCTTAAGTCTTTTATTAATCTCTATAAGTAATGGGTTTGAAATAATATCTTTGACACTATTAAACTTCTTGTCAAAACCTTCATGGGAGATGTCTTATAATGGTATAAATAACTCCCTTGCCATTATATTCTACAACTATATAATTTATTGAATTATTTAGTCAATGAATTTCAACATAATGATCTTCTTTAAAATAGCCTTAGTCATTTCATCAATGTTAAGCAATTTCTTAAATATTGTGCTCTCACCTTTATTAAATAATGGAAGTCTTTAGCACATAAAGTATATCATAACATAAGTGATGATAATCTTTTCAAGGTTTTAATTATTATTCTTAAATCATCCCTTCAATACAAGGTTGGGATATTTTCCCCCAAAACTTTAGAAAAGAATATTCCATTATGACTCAATTTGAACCTTCTCATAATCTCATAAAGGAATCTTTCCAAACCTCAACTAATGCAATATCCACTATTAACTCTCAACTAAAATCTCCTCAAACTAAAACATGAGCCATCGGTTTAGATATTCAAAATCCCTCCCACCCACCATTTAGTGTTTTGAAAATGATGAAGTTTTTATCTCCATCAAAACCTTTCATTCGTACCACTACTTCTCCTCCATCATGGTAAGATCCTACAAACATTTATTGGTTTCACACTAACATTAGCCATTCTCATGAAACATATCAAGTTCTTCCAAAAAAATTGGCTCACCTCATGTTAGGATAGTATTTATTTCATGATGTTATGATTAAGGTTAATCATAATGAATGTCTTAAATATTCTAAAACCTTAACCTTTTCTGATCTACAAACCAAAAATATCAAAAATATTCTTCAAACACCAATACAAACTTTTTAATAAAAATATTTGTACCATTTATACCAATTATGATAAATATTACACTAATTCTCAATATGTGAATATGGTAAAGGTTAACTATCAGCATAAACTTGGTCATAAAGATACTATCAACAAGCCTGAAAATCCTTCTACTAAGGAGCAACTTCTTAGATATACTACCACTAATTATACTACTTATTAAAGCTAACCCACTAGTGATGAGTTGACTCCATAATCATATCCTTGGCCTAGTTCTTCCATTCCTTCTAAGAATGTAATAAACCTAAGCCTCATGTTAATTCTTCCTCCAAACCACATTTTATTTTTTTACATGAACTTAACTCTATGCCTTTTAAAATTCCACTCACGGAATTAGTAATAACTTCTCCTCACCATCATAAGTTTATTATGTAATAATTTAAATACATAGATGAACCCCCATCTAATTATTTTGATACAACCTAATTCAATCTCCAAAGGTCCCCACCTATGAAGTTTCATGATATTAGAATTATTTATTATTTTTCTTTTTCTACAAAACCTTCCATATAATTTCCTGAATAATATATGATTAATGATGAAATTATTTTTTGAGTTGATGATCCACCACTATGTATTAATATTATAATCAATAATACTATAATAATAAAATTCTTAGTATATTAAGGCTTGGACATTAATTTTAATTCCCTTTGACTACTCTAAAAAATTGGATATTCTAAAGCAAACCTTAAACAAACTCACCACAATCATCTTGGATTTGATAGAACCAATCAAAATCCTCTTGGTTATATTCAGTTCGCACTCACAATTGGACCCAAAATAATTCACACCAAGCTTATGGTTTTATATCTTCTAATTTCTTACAACATGCTCTTAGGTCATCCATCGACTTATCATATGAAATATATAGAATCTTCCACTAGCCAATATATTAAATTTATCCATAATTTCAAACATCATAAGCATGAGGTAGATCCCAACCCTTTGAGAAACCAAATTTCAAATCCAAAATATCAATATTGTATTCCCACTATGGCTCATACTAATAGTTCACCTCATCCTGAGTTCATTAAAATGCATCCTAACCTCCATGTCACTCTTGGAGATTCTGATGATGAAAAACCTGATGAATTACAAAATACCTATAATACCACTTGATTACCTCCTTATATCTTAGAATGGATGCCTCATTATTTTATTCATTGGGATAAGGATATTCCTCTAATTTATGGCATTACTAAAAGTCCTCCCCCATGTAATGCTCATGAAGTATCTTATATAAAAGAGTATTTCAGTTTCAAATAATATGGAGTTGTGAAACTCTTTCAATATTCTCTTACTATGTCTCTAGAAACTTTTAGCAACATGGGAATCACCACCATTAATATCCCTACTGGCATATATCAACCTATGTCTCATGCATGTGTTATTTCTCCCTCTTATGATGATGCTTATGTCATGGTTCAAGCCCAATCATGATATATGGATGTAATGCATTCTTAAAATACCTTGGCCAAAATCCATTCTTTTAACCATGATTTTCATGTTATTCATATATCATATGACTATTCTGATATGTATTTCAAAAAGGTTATGTCCCTCTTGTTAACCCACCATTGGAAGACACTCCAAGGGTTGTTCAGGAAATCATAACTTTTCCCACATCTGATAGAATCATCTAGATCGATACCATTCAAATAGTTCACTATAGTCCTAATAAAATAGACCAACCTAATATTGTTCATTATATCTCTCCACATTTAGACTATATTGGCCAAATAGATACAGTCCAACCTTTAAATTTAGCCTTCATTAGCCAACATAATATCATCTAATATTCAATTCTATATTATATCAACTAGTCAATATTAAGTATCCAAACAACACCCTCATATTCACCCATAGTAGAATACATTAGTGAACTTGATATAGTAAAAACTATTACTAACACTAATAATCATATTTAATGAATTGATATGATTTAGACCAATTTTTGTAATCAAGGATATATTAGCTAGATCGATACCATGCAGTCAAGTTCTTTACCATTTATTTCACCATCTAAAATCACCTTAGATGTTAAAGATGTTATTTTAAGATAAATTCATTCTAAGTATGTTAGTAAAGGTAATTAAATTACTAATATTTAGTTATATGTTGAGTATTATGGACCTTTACCCATGCTTCCCACCAATGAAGCTATCTTAGAACTACTCCATGCTAGAGATCCTCAACTTCCTCACCAACACCACAAACTTGGCCATTTTTTATAAAACAACTCCATGATTCAATAATTTTGTCTTTAGCATTGATCCTAAAACACTAACACATCTTTATTCAAAACTTACTCCAACTCCATATCACTTTTAATATAGAAATTCCATGCTTATAAAGGAAATTATTGCAATTAATTATGGCACCACAACATGTCTCAGACCTAGTCTTATCTCTAAGGAACTTCATCCTATAAAGAATGATAATTTTAGTCTTTTATTTGACAATATCATGATTCCTTCACTTGGTCATATGAATACATGATTGGTATTGACCCTAGTATTATTTTCCATAATATCATAACCTATCCTGATGCAAAACTAGCACATCAAAAATAATGAAGATTTCCTCCTGATATTTCTACCTTATATCACAAGGAAATCATCAAAACTTATAGATGTTAATTTCATCAAACCTATCAATTACTCAAAATGGGTATCCAACATTATTCTAATTTCAATAAATTCACTATGGTCATTTGAATTTATATTAATTTTCATAACCTCAACTTAGCATATCCTAAAAACAATTTTTCTTTACCATCAATTAATGCTATTGATTCTATGGCTGACTATGAGATGTTATCTCTCATGGATTGTTTCTTAGGATATAAATAGATCCACATCACTCCTAAATATCAACACAAAAATACCATCACCACTAAATTATGAACCTATTGTCATGTTAAAATTCATTTTGGTCTTAAAAATGCCAGCGATATATATCAACGTGTAATGACCCATATTTTTCATGATCTCATCCATAAGGTTGTTGAAACTTTTATGTATGATCTTATAAATAAATTCAAGCATCATGAAAATTATCTTCAATATTTAGACATTATCTTTGACTAACTTATCAAATATAAAGTATGACTCAATCCTTACAAATGTGTTTTTTGTGTCACTTTTGATAAACTCTTAATATTTATTATCTCTTATGATGGATTGATGTTTATATCACTAAAATAAAAACCATTATTAGCATCACATTCCTTGATCTATCCTAGACATTCATACCTGTCTTGGGAATCTTGGGGAAATCCATTGATTCATCCCTAAAATGGCTTATCATATTAATTTGGTAAATTACCTCCTTAAGAAAGGTATTACTCTTAAATGGATTGATGCATGTCAAAAAAATTTATATAACATAAATTAATAATCACTTCATCCTCCTACACTTGGACCACCTTATAATGATTTCCCACTTATCTTATATACCTCATCCACTACCATATCATTTGGGACAATGCTCACTCAACAAGATGAAATAAGATAAAAATAGGCCATATATTAAATCAATTTGTTTTGATATATTATGAGACTCATTAAATGAAAGTAGAACAAGACTATCTCACCATATGTTTTGTAGGTGAGAACCTTGCCACTATGATTTATCATGAAACCTATATTATTGTCCATTCAATCCCCCTTCATCACTTTATCTCCAAAGCATTCTTACCTAGAGATCGAATCATAAAATGGATGATACTATTGATATAACTTTACTTAAGAATTATTATGCAAAAATCAATCAAATTTTAACTAATTATTGATTAGATTGTTACCGTAGCTACACCAACTACTAATCACCTCTAAAATACTCTTCTTGATGAATACATCCTTTACATTGAAAGTCTTACTCAAGAAATTTCTCTTAAAGATTATTTTCATTATTTCAATTTTGATCTCAAGGCACAAACCTTCAAAGAACCATAAATTTCCACCTTAAACCCAAACCTAAAGTAATCATAAAAAACTACTTGAGGTTACCAGTAACTTGCATGAAGACACTTGGACCCTTCACTTTGATGGAGCCAAATGCCTTTAAAGGGTTGGGGATAGATGTGTATTAGATAAACCTCATGATAAAATTATCCCTATAAATTTTATAATAAACTTTTAAGTCACTAATAACATGGATGAATATTAAGCTCCCACCTTAGGCATGCAAGTAGATATCAACTTATAAATCCTATACATACATGCCCTAGGATATTCACAACTCATCTGTCATCAAGTTAGTGTAGATTATCAAGGAAAAATTAAAAATATCATTACATGTCATCAAATTACTTCCACTCTTTCTAAATAATTTTCATATTTCACTATTAAATCAATCCCACAAGAACAAAATGCTATAGTTGATTCTCTTGTTTCATCAACCTCTCTTTTTCAACCTCACCAAACACTTCATGATTCATAATTTCTCATCCACATGAGAAAATAATATTATATATTATAATAAAAATATGAATTTCTTATTTTCCACATTGAGGTTGTCACTACTTGACAAATCCCATGGTACAAATACATCATCCAATTTATTGAACACCATACTTATCCTCTACAGGCTAACTCTCGTGAAAAGACTCAAACTAGAAAGCAAGATTTAAAATGTTTTTTTGATATGATACCATATATTATCTTAATCAAAAATTTACATTTATATATTGTGTTACTCAAGATGAAGTTCCTTCTCTCCTTAAGCAATCACATGGGGTAATTTTTAGTGGTCACTACAGTAGACGTTGCAGCCTAAAAATTCTTATACATGGGATATTTATGACCCACTCTTATAAAATATGCCATTAATTTCACCAAAAAGTATAATCTTTTCCAACTTCATGATGATATTATTCATTTTTATTTTTTTGAGACTCAAACCTTGGAATCTTCTTGGCCATTTTATATGTGGGAACTAGATCTCATTGGAAAATTATCTATATCTCAAGATGGTTGTCTTCATCATTACTACCACTGAATATTTTACCAAATGGGTTAAAGTCATACCCCATGTAAATATTACTATTATTACCATATATAAATTATTCTTAACCAAATCATGTTTTTTTGATATCCCTCACACCATCATCTTTGACAATGGTGGGAATTTCAAAATCAAATAAATGAAATAATTATGTGCAAAATTCAAAATCATGCACAAATTTTATACACACTACCATCTTCAATGCAATGTTCAAGTTGAAGCCACTAATAAAATAACTCAAAATATTTAAAAATACTATTTGATGTTCTTATTTTGATTAACATATCAATATTTATCCCATAATTTGGGCTTATCATAATAGTATTTTTACTACCACTACGACAACTCCCTTTTCTTTAGTCTAGGGTTATGAAGTTGTCTTACCATTTGAATTTGAGTTACCTTCCTTGTGTATTTATATTCATGATATAATTATAATTGAATATATTCAATAATCTCATCTTCACCCTCAAATTTTTTGGACGAATGATGTATGGGTGCTTTACAACATAGTTGTTAATATAAATCTCATATATCCAAACAACATAACAAAAAAATCAAAGTCTATACTTTTCACATTGGATATTTAGTACTTAAATTATATTATATCCTTGACAAATAAGGAAAGTACACCCAAAAGTGGTGGGGTCCTTACTTAGTCAAAGACATTCTTGGACTAAGGGCTTACTGACTTCAAACCAATGATGGACACATCTTCAAAGACCAACTAATGCTCAATTTTTGAATAAATACTTTGCTTAAATTAATTTTCAATCACAATTTTACTTTCATGTACTTATTTTCATTTATAATACATTTTAATTGCATACTTACAAAGACTTTCATATATAATGTAGAGATAACTTATTTTGTAGGTTTTACTTAATAGTTTTTATATGCATCATAGCACTACAATTAGTCATTTAAACACCTCTAATCCATTTACATATTAGCCTTAGTTATTATCATGTATCCTTTGGCCTTTTATCTCTACTTGATTTTTAGTTTGTGATTTTGGATTGTGAGTTTGTATTTTTAGTTTGTGAGTTTGACTTTCCTCATAAACATACATATTCTCTTTTAATTTTTTAGGGTCCTTTGTTATCATTTCACATACTTTTTGGGGTCATTTATTATGCGTCTTGGCTTCCCAATTTTTTATTCACATTGTAATACCTTGGATAAGACTAAGCCTTCCTCACAGATGCTCATTACTTCATTTCATACATTAATTTTATTCTCAACTTTATATATGTGTCTTCCCCAAAAGATAAGGCAATGATTGATAATAGTGTTTTCCTACACTTCAAATCAATTATATTATTTTATGATTACACTTTAACATTCTATCTTCATGTTTTCAGTCATAAATGTGATTTTTTATTATTATGATTCATCCCTACCTGTCATTATACCATCTCAATTCCATTTTTTTTAGTTGGGTTAACCCAATAATTCTATACTCATTTCCATCATTCCATTTATTTCACATCATATTTGGTATACCAAGGTCAGTTTCAAGATTGTACTTTCTTCTAATATGCAATTCTAGAAATCTTAGACAACATGGTCCTTTGGTTCTTTCCTCTAGCCACCAAATGTAATATTTCTTTTTCTATTTATTTTTTCACTCATGTTTTGTTTTTTGAATCCATGTGGAGGAGGAATAGAAAAATATAAAAGATTTGATCACACCAAAAGACATGATATTTATTTGGTACATCACATATCCTAGTCAAAGATCAAACTCTAAAGATGGCCTCATAATAAAGTTGAGGTCTATTATGGTGAGGTGGGCCAATAGATTGGGGTATTATTATATACTATCTAGTGCCACCTACTTTCTCACACAAGTAGCCAATATTTGAAATAGACTAACATCTTTATAAAGGGTCTTGAATAATGAGGGACACACTGTGGGAAGGTAGGTCCATTTTAATTTTCATACACACTAGAATTCATGGGATGATATTTATACTTCATTAGTTATCCTAAACTTGTGTGGTTAGGTTCAAATCTCTAGGGTCATTGATGTCGATAGACTCTTAATATTGTTTATTCGATTGGAGTTTTTTTTTCACTAAATATTATGTTTTCTCCTTAGTACCACCATCTCTCCCCTATCACCCATTTCATTTCCCCCTTGATAGGTAGGTTTGTTTATAAATATTTTCCAACTTATATAATTTATATTTTACTTCTCTTTTCAACATGTTTTAGAATATGATAGTTCTAGTTTATCTATCATTATAATAGAAGTTGCATATTTGAGTTGTTGTGAGAATCTCTCTTGGTTAACTGGATTATCTTTCTTAGATCCCCCTTACTTATGCCTAAGACCTTGAGATTTATCTCATTATTTCTTATATTTTTCCATATTTGAGTGAGTATACATTATTACTTATCTTTCATAAATGTTGTTTTCACTTATTTATTCTCTTTTTGATCTTCGATAGAGTATGAATTATTACTTATCTTTCATATATTTTTTTCACTAATTTCTTCCCATATTTCCTTCATTGATTGAGTATGGATTTTTACTTCTCTTCCATTGATGTTGACTACATGATTTTGTTTCATAAATCCTTAAGTCTGATCTAGATTGTTAATTTTCTTACTTGGATACTTTTTTAGTTCTTTCAGTCATTAGTAACCTTAGCTTTTTAGTTACCTAATTTTCTTTCCCTTTTATCATTTACATTCCTTGGTCTCTTGGTCTAACCTAGCCTTTGTCATCCTAACTTACCAATTGCCCAAGGGATTAAATTTTTTTTTCAAGTTTTCCATTTAATTTCGCCTTCCTATGATTGTTTGGTCTCTATCCTTATATCCATAGGGATTTTCTAATGCAGTTATTATGCCAACCATGATCAAGACTATAAATAAAACATGCAACCATTCAGTGATAAAAGTGAGTCAAAGTGTGTATATGGTACTTATAATTATTTTATTTATCAAAATTTAATTTTTCACTTTATTTTTCATTCTATTAGCTTAGTTTTTTTTTTTGTGTGTTATTTCCCAAAGCACCATCCCATGTTACACTTTGGTAACATGTGATGCTCTTCAAGTGGGGCATATGTATACACATAATATTTCTAAAAATTTATCATTTATTGATTATTTATTTATTGAAATAACCTATAAAGTTTTAATATTTTTGAGTGAATTCCTTAAATGGTATACTAGGAAAGGGGTGGGCAGACCAATAGTGTTTCATGAGAAACATTTTTGTTTATTTATTATCCCTATATCCATTATAGCCTCCCTATATTTGATCCCCTAAGTTATCTCTTAACATACATTATTCTATAGCTATGTCAAGACCTATATTTTCTAACTATTCCAACTTATTCATTGTAGTTCTAATTATTATCCACCCCATCCCAACTACATTGATCAAATCGATGTTGTTTTGAATGTTCTAATGCATATTTCATAATTAAGTTAGCTTGGACAACCTAGTTCTAGGTTATTATACCCATTTTGGATGAAATTGAGCTAGCTAATATTTTTGGCTAAATATCTAAGAGGGATTAAAGGCAATCATCATTATAAATACAAGCCACAATTTCAATCCAATAGAGAGGAATATTCATTTTTAATTACTATTACTCATACTTCAACCCTGAGTCTACATTTTTTAAGAGTTATTACTTATATATTTCCTTAGAAATAAAAGATTGTATTGTGGAATAATGGATATCATAAGAGGATTCATTTTATCCTAGAGCTTGATTTAACCAATGAAATCCTTAAAACTACAATAATCTCTTACATGGAACCATTAGCCAAAGGATAGATTGAGGCTCAATAGGTCTTGTTCAAGGTAAATATTTTTTAACTCTAACTCTTTTCATTTGATAGATAAAAGTTGCATAATTATTAATTAATGTATGTCTCCTTGTTTTAATTCTCTCTACACTTAAACTTAGTATGGCCATATCATTATTCAAACTTTCCATTTATACACTTTAGGTAGCCTAGGACCCCATTTACATACCATGGCTCCTTGCCCATTTTAAATATATTTATAACCCATCATTTTACTTACATTCCTTGATTATGATATTTGATTACTTTTTAATTATAGACCTAGTTAAGGCTATTACATTATGTTGATTGCCTAGAGGCTTTAAAACCCTTTCTCTTGACATTATATTGTAGGTGTTCCTCTTGTGAGCTTTAGCGAATCCATTAGTCATATCCCAATTTCATTAAGTAGAAATGGGATATATCTAATTTACCTTATCTAAGTATGGATATTTAGATAGGATAGTTTTAGGCTAATCCTATCTCATCTCATATAGTACTAACTAGTTTGAAGGATAATTTAGTAATGGCATAGAATAGAATAAATTAGCAATATGATCAGCACCATAGTGAGAGATATTTTGATATTAGTGATTAGGTATTTTTTCACTTGTATCCATACAAGTATATATCTTTAAAGCAACATAAAAATTATAACAAAATTTCTCCTAAGTATTATGTCCCTTATCATGTCTTACATAAAATTAGTAGTGTGGCATATATGTTGGAGCTAACCCAATCCACTCACATACATCATGTATTTCATGTATATTTCCTAAAAAAGGTTATTGGATAGAGATTTTCTACCTAGACTGGTTATCCAAAATGGATGAAGAAGGTAGAGTCATTATATAACCTAAGGATATCTTTCACACACGCATAAAAAGTGTATTAATAAGAAAGCTTAAGGAGTATTTGATCAAATAGAATATTTTAAATCATTAAGATCAACATGGGAGGATGAATTTTTCCTATAGTAACATCAAAATTTTATTTGATGTTGATAGAAACATTATTTTGAATGGAGGGACATGCTACACCCTTAACCTATAAGGCATCTAGTGATATGTGTGGTTGAATTTTGGCTTGCATACCCTTCATATTATCTTATTACATTTCTTTGTGTTCTTAGTATGGTCATCCTATAGAATAACCATGGCTAATTAGAGTATATATAGGAGGAATTGTTTAGTATTTTATCATTATATTATGAATTATGATATTATTACATTATTGTGTATGTTGCCACCTCAAAGTAGATCAACCATAATTATCAAGTATTCTACTTTTTTTATCAATTATTGTTGTGGATGTGATTATTTTTCTCTTAATTATGTGATATATTAACCTATTATTGTGAAAAATCTAAGTAATTTCATTAAACAAAAGGAATTATATCAATGTAGATAAATATGCTCTTGCCCCAAATGAGAAAGAATCTATGTGTGCTCATGGAGAATGTAGATAAATAGTTGTGATCAATTAAGTGAGAATAAATCCATAGCATAATAGGGTATGTAATAGTAATAAATTATGAGAATTAAAAGCATTTGTAAGATATTTTTTTTATTGTTATAAATGGTTTTTAAAATCAAGAGGGAAATTGCCAAAAGTGAAAAATAAATCCAAGGGCTAGAAAAATGGTTGTATAAGGGATGGAACAAGTAGCAATGAAGTAAAATAAAATAAGATATGCAAAAATTAAATTATGTAGATAACTAATCAAGATAATTGGCATAATTATTATAGTGGGAGGAAGTATAAGGTTGTGTACAAAAAAAATATCATCAAGAGGATGAAAAAATGTATACCCAACTATATTGTATGGAGTAACTTCCTATGAAGAAGAAGTGTCAACTATAGATGCCTCTAAATTTAAATTATGATCATATGTTGTAATAAAACTATTATCACTCAATTTTTCACCCTTGGAGAAGTATTTTAAGCCTTATCCAAATTAATTTTAACATGGGATTACCCCTATACATGTAGGTTGTCTATAATAGGGGTAAACATCTAGATTAAAGGGCTAGCTCCCTTGATATATCTATTGAAGCTTATCACCTATGCTACTATATTGTTAGAATGAAAAGGGATAAAGAGAACATGAAATAAACCTAACCTAATGATTTGATGAACCAAATTAATCTCCATAAGACTACCATGACCTTTCACTATGAAAGGTGATTCACAAAACTAACTTCAACATCCAAGGTTTCTCAAACATAAGTATTACAAACATGGAGGTGAAATGAAATGCAAATCTCAAGGTGAATGAATAAAAGGTCTGATTTTAGAAATTATTGCCCTTAATTACACTTAAATACATACAATAACACTAATTAAACTTCATGTGACCTATTAGAGAGCAAGCTACTTGCATAAAACATGAAAGAATAAGGTGAACACAAGGATAGATGATTATCACTTGTCATTAAACTATGCAATACTTTACACACTTAGATAATAATTTGATAACTCAAAACTTGATTTAAATATTTTAATTTAAAGGAACAAATAATACTCAAACTAGTAGGGCTTCACCATACTAGGTGTGGATTACATTATAAAGTCAAAAGTGGTTGCTTATATAGAGAAGTGTGAAGAGAGGGAGAGGGGCATAGTAGAAGAGTATTAACAAGTGTCCATGTGAGTTAAAATAATAAATGGGTTTATGTAATTGTCATTAATAAACCTATAAACCTATGTGTCTCACTCTTAAATATGCTTCAACCTTCCAAGTGGTGTAGGGGTTATAACTTATCTTGACACCTTGATTAGCTTCTTGAAAACTACCCTTTTTGAATGAAAGGAGTGACAAATGGAATTTAAAATCATGAATTTTCAAATAAATTAACTTAAAAAAACTCATTTTAAACCTACCATATCTTAAAAAACCCCTATAATATGATATTCCATCATCCATGTTCATAGATGTTTTGAGACTCTTCATTTCCCATGCTTAACTTAGTCCAAGTGGCCTAAAACTCAAGTTCTTATTCAAATAATTTTATCTCCATATATGTTTTTATAATATTTTATCATGCTTGAAACAAACAATTTTGGTTTTTGTAACAACTCCCAAGAACTTGTTTTGCCCCTCAAGCCCTCATTAGGCCTATTTTCCTTGTGGCCCTAAAAACATATAAACCTCCTTATGTAAGATAATGTATGGAAGTTAATAAAAAAATGAAGGTATATTATAGGACCTAGTATTTCCTTACATCTCCATGTCAATTTTAATCTTTATATTCTAAGTAGAAGCCCATTTTTCAACCTTTCTCTCTCTTGAATTAGGCCTCCTTGCTTAGAACCCTATTTTCTTGATCCAAACTTATTAAACATAATTTAAACCACCAAAAATAATTTTATTAACTTTATATAGGATATTATCAACCTTCATGTCATTTTTGGGGTCTTGAGACCCTATGGAAGTATGCAAACCATGAAATCACCATGCCACCTAGTCTCATGTTGAGCATGTCTGAGACTACCTTAGAAAATGAGCCTTGTTTGACCACATATAGAATTTATTGTGAAAATATTTGGGTTTTAATATTTATTACACACCCCAAATTACCTCATACAATTATTTATAATTTATCCCTTTCTTAGAACACCTAAAAAATAATAAAAAACTTGAAAAACATGGCATTTATGGTAGTTCATTTAACTAAAAGTATGAAAAAGGTAAATGTGGATAACCTAATTGGTGTCCTTAAAAAATTAAAATATGTTTTAAGATCAAAATATGTCATTAAATGTGTATTATAGGTTCATTTTCCTTGATTAGTCACTACCAAGGTTTTAAAAGGGTTTAAGACCTGTCAGGGGTATTAACAATTGTTCATAAAGAACATATCACCAACTGACCTCCTTCCACTTATAAAACCTTATTTAATAACCTCATCACCTATCCTAAATGGCTTAACTTCCCATTAAAAGTGTGAGATATGGTGTGAGTGTGTAAAGTTTCTCCTTAGGTGGCATGCTTAGCTATCTTAAACTCGAGAGAGGTCAAATTTGAGTTTTGGGCCTAAAAACTCATTTAAAATATTATTATAGGTTAATAAACCTATAAAAAAATATTCCCCATGATTATACATTATTTATTATTGATTATTACTCCTATGTATGTATTTGGTGCACTGGTCAGGGGCTTAGGGTTATGGGCATATCACCTTCTTATTAGCCCTCAAGGGAATTAGATTGAAAACTAAGTTTTGTGTCATATGGAGGTATATTTATACATAATATATAATTATTAATTTTTTAAAATATCCTCCATTGTGTTTTAAATTCTTACTTTTTGTTGTGGGTCCAAACAAACCCCTTGGTCTCATGACTACCACTTGCCAATGGAGTAGGAGAGGTTTGAGACAAAATAGTGGTTATTTATATTATTAGTATGGCATTTAAATTACCATGAACATATTATTTCACTCATATTAATCCCTTTTACCAATTATCAAAGTGTGGTTATACCTATAAATCCCTTGAAACATTAGACTTTCTCATTATTAGTTGTAGGTGATGACTATGTAAACATTAGGCTCTCTACAGAGTTTCATACTTCTATCATCTAGTTTGAGAGTTGAAAAGAGACATTAATGACATTATTATTCCACTCCAAAATTCCATTTATTATTTTCATACCTATTACCATTCCATCACCTTTCGTCAATCAATCAAAATCCTCACCTAAGTGGGCAAACTTGTAGTTACTTTTTGACTGTGTATGCCCTTTGAACTCAGTTTGGTTCATCTTCTACAGTCATTTAATTTGGTCTCAAAGTGACATTATTACATGTTAGTATCTATTAGGTATACTTAAAATCATCCATATGTATTTTTCCCTTATTTTTAAGTTTAAGACCTACTTTCTCTCATTACATCTTGTAGGTGTCTTCTAGGATGATTGGCTACATATTTTTGTGTTCAAGAACTCACTTCCACATCACTAACTTTCCTAATGGTTCATGAACTTTTATGGAGTCTAAATTGAGTTAAATAACCTTTCATACACCTCTACTTCCTTTTCAAGTTTGAAAATGGACTAATCTTTCAAATAAGCCTATAGGTGGATTTTTAGGGTATTGATTGTATATAAGAGTTTTAAAACTTAGTTCTCTCTCTCACCATTATGTTTGAAGGATTAAAATAAATAGTAAATAATTCCACTATATAAAAGTTTTTTTTACTACCTTAATATTATTTCCAAGTCACTTCTCACTTGCTCCCATGCACAAACTTATGGTTAGTCTCTTAGGGCTTGTCAACTTAGCTTCACCCATTTGACCTTCATCTGACTTGAAAGTGACTATGTTATTCTTAAATGGTTTGTGACACTATCTTCACCTTATATTTAAGTCAAGTCTTCACTCTTTTTATTTTATTTTTTTGAACTTAGGTTGACTTTGGTTTAAAATGAGGACCTATAGTATTAGAGCCCATAGGTCTCATATGCTTGTTTTAGGGCTATAAAGATCCACTCATTTGAGTTATTAAGCCTTTAAAACCATTTCAAACCTTTAATCACTTTATTTTTACTCATTCAAAGGCTCATATTTTTTCTAAGCCTTCTAACAAGGCCTCCAATTAATTTCAACTCACCCTATGGTCCGTACAAACCTGTAGGTGTAGTCATCTTATACATGTGGTCTATGTATTGAAAATTGGATAATTTAATAAATTTTAATCTCTTGATAAAGGTATTAGGGTATTCATATACAAATTAATTCATTAATATATGTATCAAGTCTTTCTAATAGCTTTGAGCATCTTCTAAACACTTCTACGGTCTGTACAGGCCTATGTATTGAAGAAAAAATCATGACTTCTCATTGAAGGGTGTATTGGAATAAAATATTGATTATCTCATGCTTTCAGTATTGAAATTATATTTTATAATCTTACACTGTGATATATATCTAATATTTGATCCCATTTTTATAATCAAACTTTCAGTAGATTGTTCAACACAAACTATGTTTCCCAAGAGCAAGCACACTTGAAGATTTCATACAAAAATAAACTTATAAGATATAATGCATGATATACACGAATTTAAATGATCCTCCATAAGTTATGAAGCATTTACAACCTATGAGAGTGACCACCATGAAGAAAAAATAGAAACTTGTAGTAGGTTTGACGGAAAGACCTTATATATCAAGAAACTTTTCTTCCAAGTGAAAGTACCTAATAGAGATGAGTTGAATGATAAAAACACCATGAAAATTATATACTTGACCTATTAAAAACACCATCAAAAATAGTAATCTTCATAAAATTCTAAAGTGGATAAATAGGTGTAATAATAAACCCCTTTTAGATGGATGGGCTATAGTGACCTATTATCACTCTTATCAACTGTTCATAAATAAGAGGCCATCAATATGTAAATAAATTCCTCTTATTTCAATCTTACTATGACCCATAAAAACTTCCAAAGTTTTAGCTCCTCTCTCTCTCTCTCTAGTTCAAATTTGCCTTCCTTAACTTATGAAGGCAATGATGGAGGATAAAAAGTGTCTAGAGTGTTAGTTTAACTTGAAACTTATTCCAAAGTTGTAAAATTAGCTAAAGTATCCCAAGAGACACTTAAAAAACATTTGAAACTTAAATATGATCTTGAAATACCATACAAGTGCTTGTAAAGTGTCCTTTTTGCTAGTTTAAGCATTAAACTATAGGTGTTATTAGTATATGGCCATCCTTAAACATTCTATTACCTATTTTTGGCACTAGGGACATTTTAAATCTTTTTTAAACTTATAATTCTTGGAATGGCACATCCAACTCTTCTAAATGGGCTAAAAGGTGCCCAAAATGTGATTTTTTGCATATGAGAGTCAAATAAAATGTTATTACATGATAATGTGATATTTATTACACTTCAATAACCTTTTGTAATTAATTTAGACCATACTAAACCTTTGGCCATGTTTAACAATTTCAAGACCTTACAATTGACTCATAGGACTAGACTAGTGAGCATAAAACTGAAACTTGGATAATGTCAGACAAAGATAAATATGACCATATAGGACTATTCAAGACCATTTAATACCATGAAAATATTTTGAAAACCTTATGAGGTTTAAACCTATAGGGGGCAACCAATTTTTACTTGAGGTCAAATTTTGGTCAACATTCTTGGTTATTTATAGGGGTGGCATGCTTGTAATGTTAATGGACTAGTAGCCTTGTCCTTCCATTGGGAAATGGAGTCACTCTTATAATACAATCTAAAACTAGTATGATTTCTAAAGACTTCAAACTCACACCAACACATATAAAAAATGAAACACATTATTCCAAAGCATTTAGGTAAAACCACACATAAAAGACTCAAAATGACATACCTAACCTAATATGTACAAACCTTGAAGAATGTTTCAATTGATGAAACACTTCCTCTTGCTTCAACCAGGATGAAAAAAATGTTTCTTGAGTCATATATACTCCATGAGATAAATTCACCATATTATGGATGTTTTTTTTAAAAAATTACTTTTGAAGGTGATCAAATTACTTACCACTCATGAGACCTCTACTAGCTATAAGTGAATCATTTCAAAATCAATTGAATATTCATTCTAGATCTCCTTTAGGTTTGATTGACAATATAGCCTACTTGATCTCATTCATGATCATTTGGTTCTTGTTAATCCACTCCTTGGGAGTCATGAAAAAAAAATCTTAACTTTACCTTCATCTATACCATGATGTGTTTGATGTCTAAGACCATCATACTTGTCTTCTTACTAGTGAAACATGTTTACAAGTGAATCAATATCAGATTGAGGCTTAGGCTACTCCTCAACTATAAAAACTTCTGACTTGGCTTGATTTCACTCTTCCAAGACTTTATCCCATTTGATAGTGACTTGAAACTTATGTTTATGTTCATTAGGTCCACCAATGACCTTACTATCAAGATCATGATTCTTTAGAGGAAGAGTTACCTTGTTCAAATTCTTGTACTATGACATGAAATTGTTGCCATAGATCATCATATTCTTCATGAATGTCACACTCATGAACTTATTCATTTTATGTATGAATAATTTTACCATATTCCTTACCATGTTCTATTACACTTTGAAAATCACCATCATCATCTATGTGAATAATATAGTTTCCTTTTGTAGCTTGTTGAAGAGGACCATCAAGACTTACCTCAAAATATTCATCTTCCTCATCATGAATGATGTATGTATCAAGGCTTGTCTCTTCCATGAAATCATAGAGATCATACTCATATGTCTCAAAACCATATGTATCTGTGAAGAGATCATAAATACCATCAATTTTGGAAGATGTTCCATTATCTATAACATGTTCATTGATAGTCCAATTCAAATTAGAACTAGTTTCTAGTATGGTTCAATGTGGAAATTGGCCAATATCTATGTTATTGTTATCACCTTATCTCCATACCTTGTTATAAAATATAATAATGACCAATTAATAAAAACATACCATCTTATCTTGGTAATGAAGTCTCTTAATAGGAAAATGGCAAAGTGTGCAAGTGAATCCACCACCACTATGTCTTGTAGAATTGGAAAGCTTAGGCAGTTATGCAAGAATAATTTTAAACCATTTATGATCCCTATTGACTTTGTTGGTTTTATATCAAGTTTCATCACTCCTATGTTATATGATTCATACTTCAATATTAACTTATCTACAACTAGTTTAGGCATGACTAAATTACTTTCCCCATTATCTATAATGTAATCATGGACTACCTTATCTCACAAAATGAGGGTAAGATAGAAAGGTGGGGGATTTTTAGACTTGTTATGGGTTAAAAAATATGATTAGGTGAATTTTTAATGGATAAACTAGTGTGATTTGATGGTTAGGGACTAATATGAAGTTGGAATAGCTACTCTTCGACTAACTCCTTTTAACTAGGCATGTGGAGTAGCTCCCAAAGAGATCTAATCTTTTTTGTGCTATTCAAAAAGTTAATGATATTTAAAGGAGAGACACTAACCTTTTACTACATCCTTGGATGCAATGAAATACCTTGATCTTAAGGCAATGAAGGTTTGCTCACCTTTCCAACATTTTGTTTTTGAGGAGGTGTATGACTTGTAGAGGTTTCCATAATTACATTCATACCTTGTTGCCTTAAAGGGAGATTTTTTGGAGTTGTATCTACATTTTTAACATCTCTCAAAGCTCTTTTCTTTGAAATTGCATTGGCTGCAACTAAATTACTTTAATTTAGGATAAAATTTTCCTCTACTTGGAAGTTCATAAATTTCACTCTTGAATCACTACACTTTCTACTTGACTCTATTCGCATGAAGCTCTCATATTCCACTATAAACTAAGGAGTAGACCCTCCTTGAGATACCAAATCTTGACCTTCACCCCAATTATCATTCACAAATTATCCTTGAATCTACCATTCTTCTTCTTAAACTAGGTTAATATGGATTAGAACCATGGCTCTTATGGTGGGAGAAAAATTTGGATCATAGACATTCGGTGTTCTATTGTACTTAGTATAACTTTGTACCCTCCCTTAACCATTATGCTAGGGTGGAAATATATTTTCTTATGGAGGGTAATAGTATGGATTTTAGTGAGCTCCAAAATTTTGATTTATTTTCCTAATTGAAGCTTTTAAGGTCTTATATATTGCTTACCAATTAATGGAATCATCTAATTTCTTTAAATAAAATTTGGGCTTGCTATTTAGATTTAGAATTGGAGAAAGGCTTAGAGGGGTAATAGGCATGTTACATATTGAGACTTTTAAAGGGAGCTTACTAGTTTGAATTAAACTATTATCAGCTACAATATCTACATTATAGGTATTACACAAGGTATACCCTCCCAACGACTACAGTATGGCATTTATATCAGTCTCAATAGCTCTAAGATAAGTTAGGAAAATAAAACTTACAAGGGGTATCATTAGAGGTGGCAGCCTATTTCATTTCCTTTGGAACATTTCATTGAAATAATGCATGGACTCTTTAGGCCCTCTTTGAATTCTATTCAACTAATGACTCAATGATGTATGATCACTCATGCCCTTAAACATTTGAGTCAACAACTCTCTAAATTAATCCCATATAGTAATGCATCCTCTTGACAAGGTTTTATACCAATCAAGGGATTTTCTCCTAAGATACTTGCTAAGCAATCTAATTTCTATGTTGATCTTAGTAATATTATGAAGATTTTAAAAGTTATATATGTCTCTAATATGTTCACTTTGGGGGATATGACCTTCCCAATTAAAATAAAGAACACCCTTGGTGTCATTGGGAGGGATATCATCATAGGCAGAAAGGTTTATGTGATTTTTAGTATTAAAAGTTGGGAAATCATGTTTTAGATTAAGGTAAAAACAAGTTTTGAAGGGACCCCAAAACCCTAAAACAAATCATGTTACCTTAAAAATCTTCTTCACTCTCTTATTATTCTTAACTTTCAAAATATTATTGTTCTTTAATATATTCAAGTGTCAATATAGTCTTAGGGCACTGAACTTCAAGAGGAAGATCAAAATGAGGGAGTGGATTTGCAGAATGAGTACATCTACTAGCATTAGATATAGTAAAGTGCATGAAGCATGGAAATTATGAAAAATAATAAATTATTCTACAATAGGATATTATACCTTCAGTGGAGTTGTCAAATGCTAAGTAGGAAACACTTATGCAGTTGTGGTCTTATCAAAGCCAGCATTCACCTTGACATGAAGTGTTTAGGATAATTGTCATACCAGGAATGTCATATCTACTACCACCCAATTTTTCACCCTTGGAGAAGTATTTCAAGTCTTCTCAAAATTTATTGGAACATGAAATTACCCATAGACCTATGGGTTGTCTATATCAGGGGTAAACCTCTAGATTAAAGGGCTAGCTCCTTTGATATGTCTATTGAAGCTCATCACCTATGCCACTAAATTATTGGAATGAAAAGGGATAGAGAAAACATGAAATAAACCTAACCTAATGAGGTGATCACCAATTTATTCTCCACAAGACTACCATGAACTTTCACTATGAAAGGCGATTCACAAAATTGACTTTAACATCCAAGGTTCTTCTAACATAAGTTCAAACATGAAGGTGAAATACAAAGCATCTCTCAAGGTGAATTAATAAGAGGTCTAATTGTAGACACTAATTCCCTTATTTATAATTAAATACATACAATAACACTAACTACACTTCATGTGACCTGATAGAGATTAAACTACTTGCATAAAACATGAAAGAGTAAGGTGAACACAAGGATAGATGATTGTCACTTATCATTCAAATATGCACTACTTCACATGTTTAGACAAGAAGTTGAGAACTCAAAACTAGATTGAAATATTTTAATCAAAGGCATAAACAATAATAAAACTAGTAAGGCTTCTCCATACTAGGTGTGGATTACATTACAAAGCCAAAAGTGGTTTCTTATATAGAGAAGTATGAAGAGAGAGAAAGAGAGGGGGGGCATAGTAGAATATGATTTACAAGTGTCCATGTGAGTCAAAATAATAAATGTTTTTATGGAACAGTCATGAATAGACCTCCAAATCAATGAGTCTCACTCTTGAATATTCTCCAACCTTCAAACTGGCATAGGGGTTACAACTTGGCTTGATACCTTGATTAGGATCTTGAAAACTACTCTTATTTGCATGAAAGGAATGACAAATAGAATTTAAAATCATTAATTCACCATGAAATAAGCTCAAACAACTCATTTGACACCTATCATGCCTTAATAAACTCCTTTGATCTGATATTCCATCATCCATGTGCATAGGTGCCTTGAGACTCTTCATTTCCCATGCCTAGTTTGTTCTTGATGGCCTGAAACTCAAGTTCATCTTATTATAGTGATATTATCTCCATAAATGGTATTTAAATATATTATTAGGCCTAAAATAAACCATTATCATTCCTATAATAACTCCCAATAACTCATTTTACTCCACAATCTAGGCTTATTTTCTTTATAGCCCTAAAAACTTGTAAACTTCCTTGTGTAAGAAAATTTATAAAGGTTACCAAAAAATAATGGAATATTATATGACCTAGTATGTCTTTACATCTCCATGTCAAGTTTCATCTTTATATTATGAGTGGAAGCCCATTTTTACTACCTTTCTCTCTCTTGATTTAGGCCTCCTTGCCTAAAACCCTATTTTCTTGATCCAAACTTCTAAAACACATTTTAAATAACCAAAAATCATGTGATTCACTTATCATAGGATACTATCAACCTCCATGTCAATTTTTGAGTCTTGAAACCCTATGAAAATATGCAAACCATGAAATCACGTTGCCACCTAGTCTCATTTTGAGCCTATCTGAGACTACCTTGGAAAATGAGCCTTATTTAACCACTTATATATTTTATTGTGCCCATTTTTTTTACTTTAATAGTTATTACACACCTGAAATTACCTCATCCAATGATTGGTAAGTTCTCCTTTTCTTAGAACACTTATAAACACTAAAAATCATGAAAAATAGGGCATTTATGGAAGTCCATACAACTAAAAAAATATAAAAGTTAAATTTTTATAACCTCCCTATAATCATAAACAACATAAAATAGGTTTTAGGATCAAACTATGGCATTAAATTTTCATTAGAGGTCCATTTTCCTTGACTGGTCACTATCAAGGTTTTAAGAGGGTTTAAGACCTATCTAGGGTCTTAACAATTGTTCATAAATAAAAAATAACCAAATTACCTCATTCCACTTGTAAAAAATTATTTATTAACCTCTTAACTTATCCCAAATGTATTATCTTCCCATGAAATTTGTGATATATGGTGTGAGTGTGTAAAATTATTCCTCAGGTGGCATGCTTAGCTCTCTTGAACTCGAGAGAGGTTAAATTTCAGTTTTGGGCCTCAAAAATAATTTCCAATAATATTATAGGTTCATACACCTATAAAAAAATATTTCCCATGATTACACATTATTTTAAAATTATTATAACTCTTATGTATGTATTTGGTACATTGGTCAGGGGTTTGGGGTTATAGGCCTATCACCTTCTTGTTACCCTCAAGGGCATTGGATTGAAAACTAAGGTTTATGCCACATGGAGGTATTTTGAGAAATTATATTTAATTTTTAATTATTTAAATAACATTACATGGCGTTTTAAATGCTTACTTTATGTTTTGAGTCTAAACAGACCCCTTAGTCTCATGACTACCACTTGCCAATGGAGTGGGAGAGGTTTGATAAAAAATTGTGTATTTATACTATTAATATGGACTTTAAATTACCATGATAATATTTTTTCACTCATTATAATCCCTTGTACCAATTATCAAAGTGTGGATCTACCTTTAAATCCCTCAAAACATCAAACTTTCTCATGATTGGCTGTAAGTGATGACTATGTGTAAGAATTACGCTTTCCATAGAGTTTCATGCCTCTATCATCTCGTATGAGGGTTTAAAAGATATATTCATGACATTATGATACCACTCCAAAATTCCATTTCTTCTTTTCATACCTATTATCAGTCCATCACCTTTCTTCAATTAATCAAAACCCTCACTTGAGTAGGCAGACTTATTGCTTTTTTACTATGTATGCCCTTTAAACTCAGTTTGGTTCATCTTCTACAATAATTTACTTTGGTCTTAAAGTGACCTTATTACTTGTTATTCTCTCTTAGGTAGACCTTACATCCTTTATAATCATTTTTTTCCTTTTATCTTTAAGACTTGCCTGCTCTCATTGAATCCTATAGATTTCTTCTAAGATGATTAGTTGCATATTTTTGTGTTTAATAAATCACTTCCATGTCATTGAATTTCCCAATGGTTTATGAAATTAGATGAAGTCCCATTTGATTTAAATCAATTTTCATACACCTTTGCTTCCTCTTCATGTTTTAAAATGGAAAAATATTTCAAATAAGCATGTAGATGGCTTTTTAGGGCATTGATTGTATATAATAATTTTGAAACTTAGTTCTCTCTCTTGCCATTATGTTTGAAGGAATAAAATAAATAGGAACTCATTCCACTATCTATATGTTTTTCTCTCTACCTTAATATTATTTCCAATCCACTTCTCACTTTATCCCATGCTACCTTATATTGAATTCAAGTCTTCATTATCTTTGCTTTGCTTTGTTCATCTAATGTTGACTTTGGTTCAAAATGAGGACCTGCACGCTTGGGGCTTGTAAGTATCATTTGCTTGTTTTATGGATACACATATCCACTCATTTAAGTTATTTAACCTTTAAAACCACCACTCACTTTATTTTTACTCATTCAAGGGCTCACAGAGCTTTTAGGCCTCCTAACAAAGCCTCCAATCAATTTCAACTCACCCTACAGTCTATATAGACCTATAGGTGCAGTCATCTTATACATGAGGTCCATATATTGAAAACTATAGAATTTATTTAATTTTAATCTCATGATGAATGTATTATGGTATTCATAGACACATGAATGCATAGATATATTTATAAAGTATTTCCCATATCTTTGAGCATCTTCCAAACACTTCTACAGTCTATAGAGGCTTGTGTATTGAAGAAACACTCATGACTTTTCATTAGAGGGTGAATTAGACTACTATCTTGATTCTCTCATTATTTTTGTAGTGAAATTATATTTTATAATCTCACACTATGATATATCTCTTATATTTGAGCACATTTTGATAATTATACTTGCATTAGACTATTTAACACAAACTATGTCTCACAAGAGCAAGCACACTTGAATATTGCATACAAGAAAAAAAATATTAGAGATAATTAATGAGATACATGAATTTTAATGATCCTCCATGAGTTTTAAAGCATTTATAACCTCTAAGAGTGACTAGCATGGAGATAAAATAGAAACTTACAATAGCTTTGACTAAAATACCTTGTAGAGATGAATTGAATAATTATACCACCATGAAAATTATCTCCTTGACCTATAAAATCCACCCTCAAAAACATTCATATCTATCAAATTTTTAAGTGAATAAATAGGTGAAAAAACAAACCCCTCTCATATGGATAGGCCAAAGTGACATGTTATCACTCTTAGTGATTGTTCATAAATAAGAGGCCACTAATATATAAACTAGTTCCACTTGTTTCAAGATTACTATTACCCTTAATAATGGCTAAAGTGTCATCTCCTAACTCTCTCTCTCTTGGTCATACCATTAAATTTAAATTTGCCTTCCTAAGCTTTTGAAGGTAGTAATGGAGGAGAAAGAGTTTCTATAATTTCAATTCAATATGAAACTTGTTACAAATCTTTAAAATGATCTTAGAGATCCCAAGGGATACTTAAAAATCATTTCCAACTATAATTTGATCTTTTAAAGTCATACAAGTGCTTGTAAAGTGTCTTTTTACTTAGTTTAGGCATTGAATTGTAGGTGTTGTCAATATCTAACCATCCCTAAACATTCCCTAAACTTTTTATGACACTATGAACTTTGGTAATATTCTTGAAATGTTTACTTCTCGGAATGGTACGTTGAACTCTTACAAATGGGCCAAAAGGTGACCAAAATGTGATTTTTTGCATATAAGAGTCAAATAAAATGTTAGTGCATGATAATGTGATATTAATTACACATAAATAACCTTTTTTAATTACTTTATACCATACTAATCCTTTGACCATATTTGACAATTCCAAGACCTTGTAATTGACTCATAAGACTAGACTAGTGAACATAAGACCAAAAGTTGGACAATGCTAGACAAGGACAAATATGACTATATGGGACTATTAAATACCATGTAAGACCATGAAAATACCATGACATTATTATTAAAACCCTATGAGGTTTCAATCTAGAGGGGTGACCAATTTTTCCTTGAGGTCAAAATTTAGTCAACAATAACCATTTAAATCATTACTTATATAACCATGTAGACATGTATCCTTATGTGTAATAGGATAATATGTAATAACCCATACCTATGATGCCTTAGGAGGATAATACCTCTTTTATGTGCCACTTTATTCCTAGGCTAATGTACCATGATATTTAGAACTAATTATATATATTCATGTGTAATTGTATCATGATCAGAACTAGATGGATAAATTAATTATGTAATATGTTTATGTTTAATTATATCATGCTCATAAAATTATGAAGAAATTTATTCTATAATATGATCTTTAATAGCTATATATACTATTTTATTACCATGTTTCTCAATCTATGTACCTTCCAACTACTATGTATGAGGAATAAATATCATTGGTTCTAAAGGATATTCATATTAGATTCCTAGAATTTTGACCTCTTTATTACCATGAATATATTTGATAAATTTATGCACTATAAAATATACTTCTCTAATATTTTTATCCAAGGATGTACTAATATCATATCAAATACCCATGTGTTTGATACGATGAAGAATGGAATGGGAGCTATAATAGGGTCCACTTGTAAAATTAATACTATATGCCCAATATTATCTTGTGTATGACCATAAAATGCTTTAAAAACTCTATAAGTATCATGTAAATCTTTATTTGTATAACTAAGATAGTATAAGAGTGTTATGGTTCACACATTTTCGCTTGATCATTTTTTTATCATAACACTTTGTATGGATTGATTATCAACATATACTCATACACTTATCAAATTTTCATTGGTACTGAAATTTCTCATATTCTCTAGTGAACACTAGTTGGGTTTCATTAAATAAATCCAAAAATCCTTTGTGTTTAATGATTATTTTCATTCTTGGTCTTCATGTGTGGTAATTATGTATTGGTAATGGCTCAAATTGATTTAATGTAGAAGAATAAGCCATTCTAATAGATCAACAAAGAGTAAGAAAATGCAAAAAGGGTGAAAAAATTAGCACTAAGACAACCCCTCAAAATATTTTTTATTGAGCCCCCCCAATTTTTTTTTGGAACTTTATATTTTAGTGAATTTTACAAAAAGACACCAATAGACCAGGTATAAAAAACATACACTTTTGAAAAAAAAACACTCAATTTTGAATTACCAATCAAAATATATAGTTTTTAAAGTTTTCCCATCATAAATGGGTCAAAAAATAAAACCTTTCACCAAAATAAATATTAAATTCTTGAAAAAAATAATTATTGGAGAGATTACATAAAAAATTCAAGGGCTGAAGTTAATCCCCCACTAGTATGAATACAAAATTAAGTCCCCTCCATGCGACCTTGCCATATGATCAAGGGGCTAAAGGTGAGGATGAGAGCTGATACTCTCCTACACATCGGCTTGCTACCTATTGCTATCCTAAATTTGACACTTTCCTAGTCATCAATTTATGCTATGCATGGATCTACAAGGTAAACATGCTTGTAACTCAAAAAACACATAACACTATGTGGAATTATACTATCAACATGTATACAACACAAAATGGCATATAAAATGTAGAATGACACATAAAGTGTGTCACCCAAGAGAAATAAACATGCCTCCATATCACCCTATATAAAAATGCACACAAACATCTAAACAACAACAATAAACTTTGGGTATATGAAATTAAATATGCCCTTGTAGTGAATTCACAAATGAATGACTACAACAATATAAGTTCTTGATACCATGAAAGGAATGAAAATTAGATTATTCCAAGCTAAAAAGTCTATGGTGTTAGTAGAACATCACATTCATAAAAATAATAATCTGAAAGAAATTTAACAACATAGACTTATAGATAGATATACAAAATAAAAGACTAACAATATCATATATTATATCTGAAAAGCTTGTCAAATACAATGAATGAGCCTTGAATATATAGGTAAAGAAGATCAATACTAAATAAGAGTCAAGATAAGTTATAAATAATAACTAAGTGATCAATCATATCTAAGAGATTAAGCTAAGAAATCAAACCTAGTACTAAGAGATAACTATCCTTAAAGGATAGAAACAACTAGAAAATATCTCCATAATATATAAGAGATAAATATGTAATATCTCATAATATCTAAAATAAGATAAATGAAATATCCACACATAAGTGTGTGAGAATAACTAAATGAAAGGAAAAAATAAATCTCCTTGGTGAATATGATCTAAGGTAAACAACCTAATCTAAAAAATAATATACTCTTAGATGGTTCTATGATCCTCCTCTTTAATTATTAAAGGCTTCCAATCCATTGGAAAATTAGTTTCTAACATAATTTTCTATCAACATTGGTGATAAACTATCATATGCTCAAATTGAAATGCTCAAACAAGGTTATAATGAAATAATTAGTGAATATGTGCTAAGATACAAAAATATGATAGTAAAAAATGAAAAATCAAACCATTGATAATGAGCTCCAATATATTTTCACTCAGAGTTTGTTATCTCCACTTTAAGAATAAATTATATTTGATAAGTTCAAATCTATTGATGAGTTATGCAATGTAGTCAAAGAGTGTGAGATTAAATTTATTACTTTGAACAAGTTCAAGTATACTTCAAATAGTAATAATTCAAATGTTAAGTTTCAAAGCAATACATGTTATACGATCAAACCAAATGAAAGTAAGAATGAAGCTAATATTACAATTGATACTATCTCACAACCGAAAAAAAATATTAAAATTATAAGCTCTTTCAAGGAGGCAATTCTCAAGGTTACCATCACCTCCTCATGTACTCTTGAAAAATATACTTGAATGTAATCTCATCACTCTTTATTTGATAAGATAGTTGGTATAGTTATAAGAAAGCAAGTATCACTTCCTATAATCACATTTGATGATAGTGAAATTGTTGATGATCATTCAAATAGACATGCACTCTTTATTTGAGTATATGTTGATAATCAATCCATACAAAGTGTTATGATAAAAAAATGATCAAGCAAAAATGTGTGAACCATAACACTCTTATACTATCTTAGTTATACAAATAAATGTTTTCAAGAATACATGAGGAGGTGATGGTAACCTTGAGAATTGCCTCCTTGAAGGAGCTTATAATTTTAAGATTTTTTTTCAGTTGTGAGATAGTATCAATTGTAATATTAGTTTCATTCTTACTTTCATTTGGTTTGCTCTTATAACATGTATTTCTTTGAAACTTAACATTTTAATTAGTACTATTTGAAGTATACTTGAACTTGTTCAAAGTAATAAATTTAATCTCACACTCTTTGACTACATTGCATAACTCATCAATAGATTTGAACTTATCAAATATAATTTATTCTTAAAGTGGAGATAACAAACTCTGAGTGAAAATATATTGGAGCTCATTATCAATGGTTTGATTTGTCATTTTTTTCTATCATATTTTTGTATCTTAGCACATATTCACTAATTATTTCATTATAACCTTGTTTGAGCATTTCAATTTGAGCATATGATAGTTTATCACCAATGTTGATAGAAAATTATGTTAGAAACAAATTTTCCAATGGATTGGAAGCCTTTACTGATTAAAGAGGAGGATCATAGAACCATCTAAGAGTATATTATTTTTTAGATTACGTTGTTTACCTTAGATCATATTCACCAAGGAGATTTATTTTTTCCTTTCATTTAGTTATTCTCACACACTTATGTGTGGATATTTCATTTATCTTATTTTAGATATTATGAGATATTACATATTTATCTCTTATATATTATGGAGATATTTTCTAGTTGTTTCTATCCTTTAAGGATAGTTATCTCTTAGTAATAGGTTTGATTTCTTAGCTTAATCTCTTAGATATTATTGATCACTTAGCTTGATCTCTTAGTTATTATTTATAACTTATCTTGACTCTTATTTAGTATTGATCTTCTTTACCTATATATTCAAGGCTCATTCATTGTATTTGACAAGCTTTGGAGATATAATATATGATATTGTTAGTCTTTTATTTTGTATATCTATCTATAAGTCTATGTTGTTAAATTTCTTTCAGATTATTATTTTTATGAATGTGATGTTCTACTAACACCATAGACTTTTTAGCTTGGAACAATCTAATTTTCATTCCTTTCATGGTATCAAGAACTTATAGTGTTGTAGTCATTCATTTTTGAATTCACTACAAGGGCATATTTAATTTCATATACCCAAAGTTTATTGTTGTTGTTTAGATGTTTGTGTGCATTTTTATATAGGGTGATATGGAGGCATGTTTATTTCTCTTGGGTGACACACTTTATGTGTCATTCTACATTTTCTATGCCATTTTGTGTTGTATACATGTTGATAGTATAATTCCACATAGTGTTATGTGTTTTTTGAGTTACAAGCATGTTTACCTTGTAGATCCATGCATAGCATAAATTGATGACTAGGAAAGTGTCAAATTTAGGATAGCAATAGGTAGCAAGCCGATGTGTAGGAGAGTATCAGCTCTCATCCTCACCCTTAGCCCCTTGATCATATGGCAAGGTCGCATGGAGGGGACTTAATTTTGTATTCATACTAGTGGGGGATTAACTTTAGCCCTTGAATTTTTTATGTAATCTCTCCAATAATTATTTTTTTCAAGAATTTAATATTTATTTTGGTGAAAAGTTTTATTTTTTGACCCATTTATGATGGGAAAACTTTAAAAACTATATATTTTGATTGGTAATTCAAAATTGAGTGTTTTTTTTCAAAAGTGTATGTTTTTTATACCTGGTCTGTTGGTGTTTTTTTTCAAAAGTGTATGTTTTTTATACTAAAATATAAAGTTCCAAAAAAAAATTGGGGGGGCTCAATAAAAAATATTTTGAGGGGTTGTCTTAGTGCTAATTTTTTCACCTTTTTTGCATTTTCTTACTCTTTGTTGATTTATTAGAATGGCTTATTCTTCTACATTAAATAAATGTGAGCCATTAACAATACATAATTACCACACATGAAGACCAAGAATGAAAATAATCATTAAACACAAAGGATTTTTGGATTTATTTAATGAAACCCAACTAGTGTTCACTAGAGAATATGAGAAATTTCAGCACCAATGAAAATTTGATAAGTGTATGGGTTTGATAGGAATATATATAATTCATAGTCTTTTATTTCATTTTAAAGGATGTTAATTTACTTTTAAAATTAAATCAAAATTAAAGGGTTTATTTGGTAATGTAGATTGCATGAGATCCATGTATCTTGAAATAGATATCACTTATCTCAATCCTAAATATTTTCCATCTATTGTAGACTATCTTACTAAGTTTAAGCACTTGTTGACATAATTTAAGGGAAGTAGAAGAGACAATAAATATGAAGAGTGTGTTTAATTACTTATATCTAATTTGAAATATCCATTCCAAATATTTTCTTCTACCTTTTTTGGTAACATGGATTCCTTAGGTGCCACATTTAAAATGTCCAATTTAGAGTTGTTTTATGAAAGACTTACTAGGGAAGAATCCAAATTGTCTAACCTTGAATCTTCCACCTCTCAAAATGACTCATTAGCATCTTATCCTAAGGGCAAGGAGAAATCAATAAGTTTACTAAAACCACTCTTCCATCTTAAAGTGACATTAAACCTAAATATAAAAACTCTAAACCCAAGGACTCTTCTAAATCTAAGAATAGCTTAGCCTTGCATGCTAATTTTATGGGGGGATTGGTCATGTAAAAACTAGGTGTTGGAAGATAATAAAAGCCTTAGATAATGAAATTATAAAACACAATATATCTATCTCCACTCCACCTCCTTCCAATGATCATGGAAATCACTTAATGTTGTTGGGAGATCTCATTCACTTGTTATAGATAGTTGGGTTATATGTTATGGTGCTTCTTACCATATGACTTATTCTGAGTCTTTTGTATCTCTTAGTTTGAGTTCTACTTACAAAATTGAATTTGGAGATTATTCCTTTATTTTTTTTAGGGAAAAAGTGGAATACAACTTATTGTTGCATCAATGATGCACTATATGTTCCTGACATCACATTTACTTTATGTTTATCAAATTTGTCATTCTGGTCAGGGCAAGATAGTGACTTTCACACCATAATGAGATGAAATTCAAACCTTATTGTAGCGTCATTCACTATTTTCACAATGTTTTTTCATCATAGTTATTGAATATATCACTTTGATAGTTTTGATGACACTTATTCTATGGTGACATGTTTGGTTTCTCATATTGATTTTGAGAGTAAGTTTTTTATGAGAGATTTGGACATCTTAATTATAGATATTTGAAGTATTTGAGCACTCATGGTATGTTCAATGGTCTTCCTAGATTTTTTTGTCTTGATGGAGATTTTCTAGCCTTGCATTAGGGAAAAAACACCAAGATTAATTTCTTAAGGGCATGTCCAAGAGAGCTTATTCACCACTTGAGCTTGTACATAGTGACTTGATGGTTTTTTTACTCCTTATTTCTATTGAGCTAAGTATGATCTTATATTTATTGATAATTTCTCAAAGTGTACTTATATTTTCTCAAGTATAAGAGTGAGTTTTTTTCAAACTTCAAAGCCTTCAAAGTTTTGGTCAAGAATTAATCTTCTAGTTACATAAATGATCTTTACATTGATAATGGAGGGGTACTTCAAGAAAAATTATTCTAAGTTTTTAGTAGCATATATTGGAATCGTTCACCAATATTATACTCTTTATACTCCATAATATAATGTATTATCATAAAGGAAGAATCAAACTTTAAAGAAGATGGATAATTGATTGATGTATTCTCAATATTTAGCTCATGTATACTAGTAGAAGCACTTAATTATGTAAACTACATTCATAATCACACACCACATAGAGAACTTGAGCATTTGAATCCATAAGAGATTTCGTCTATAACTAAGCCTAATGTCTCATTATTTCAAATTTTTAGGATCCATGGTTTGGATTTTGTACCAAAGAAGAAAAGGAAAGACTTGGATTAGAAGATCAAACCCTTTATTTTGGTAGGGTATTATAAGGACATGAGATCTTATTGACTTTTGATTTCTGATACTCATGATTTTTTTGAACACATGTTTAGTTTTATGATCATTTATCTTCTCATGATTCTTCATCTTCTTCCATATCTTCTTATTTGCTCCCATCCATTGATGATTCTTCACTTCATCTTGAGGATTCTTTCTTTGAGGAGTCAATTTAGGAGGCCACTAAGGAGGTTATGGATGTAGACTTAGATGTGAATCATAATCCTATTATTCCTATGTGGGCTCATACTATATTTTTTGAGGTATCACCTTTCACACATGATCTTCCACCCACTATACATCATCATACACATTTTATAGGTTTTATCCTTTGTGTCAGGCATTTTAGGGGGATCCATGATATTTTTCATAGGCTCATGGGATTTTGTCTCTCTTCTTAATGGAATAAATTTGGTTAGATGCAAGTACATATACCACACCAAATATTGAGTTGATGGGAACATTGACAAGTATAAGGCACATCTTATATCAAAGGGTTTCTTTAAAGTTAAAGGTATTGATTAATTTGATACTTTTACCCTTATTTCCAAGATGGATTATATGCACCTTTTACTTTCTCTTACTGCATCACAAAGTTGGCTAATGTACTAGACGGATGCAAAGATTGACTTCTTACATGGAGATTTATACAAATAAATCTACATGAACAACCTATTAGGTTTTTTCATGATTTTTCTCTTGTTTTTCAACTACAAAGGTCTCTCTATGGTCTCAAGAAGGCTCCTCAAGCTTAGTATTATAAGATGGATTATTTTCTTATATCTATTGGCTTTGTTCACTGCCATTCAGATCCTACCATATATATATAGCATGTTTGAGAGGATATTATTATATTAGTTTTCTATGTTGGTGATTTTATTATTATAGGTGGATTTTATTCTTAGATTAAAGTTATTTAATAGTATCTTTTATTGTACTTTGATATTATAGGTCTTGATCTTTTATACTTTTTCTTAGGTTTACATATTTCTCAGTTAGATTCATGGATTCATTTGAGTCATTAAAATTACACCCTTGATCTTATTAAATTTTTTTTTCATGGTTGAATATAATCCAAGTCCCTCTCCTTTTCATTTTTGAGTCATTATTACTTCCACCTACATTACTCCTCTTTATGGTCCTATATTGTATAGGTAGTTGGTCAGAAGTCTTGTGTACTTGACCTATACTCACCTTGATATTTCCTTTGTAGTTAAGATTGTATCTTGGTTTTCAAATGCTCCTCGTGATAGTCATTGCTAGGATACCAAAAGGATTTTATGATATCTATAGGGTAGTTTCCACTTTGGATTACACTATACTAGAGGTTCTACTTAGTTGGCTATACTAATTAAGATTGGGTAGGTTCTATTGATGATAGGTAATCCACTTTTGGATACCTTTTTTGTTTTGGTTCTTCTTTAATTACTTGGGCATACAAGAAATAATAGGTTATTTCACTTTCATCTATAGAGGCTAAGTATAGGGTGGAAATCACAATGAGTTAGTAGGTTTTTTGGTGCATATAGTCATTTATAGAGTTTGGCTTCACACAGGATTCACTTACTATACTTTGATATAATAACCAAAGTGTAATTCACATTTCATGTAACCCTATTAAGCACAAATAAATAAGTCATATTGATATTATCATGTACTTCATTCCTTAGCACATGGTTCTTCTCTAATTACTTGGGCATACAAGAAATAATAGGCTCTTTCACTTTCATCTATAGAGGCTAAGTATAGGGTGGAAATCACAATGAGTTAATAGGTTTTTTGGCACATATAGTTATTTATAGAGTTTGGCTTCACATAGGATTCACTTACTATACTTTGATATGATAACCAAAGTGTAATTCACATTTCATGTAACCCTATTGAGCACAAATAAATAAGGCATATTGATATTCACATGTACTTCATTTCTTAGCACATTTAGGATGGAGTTCTTTGCTTAGAGTAGATTCTAACTCAATAATAGTTTATCAACATCTTTATGAATCCTTTTACATCATCTTATTATTTTAGTTACATGTCATTCTTGGGGTTTTATAATTTATCCATGGGGTGTTCATGAGGATATATATTATACATGATTACTTGATCAATTCTTGTTGCTAGGACTCATATTATGGATATGTCACTTTATTTTTGGCCCCTAACATCACTTGAGGGGGTGGTAGAGTAGGTTGTTTACCTTATTTCATATTCACCTAGGTGATTTTTTTTATTCTATTTATTTATTCACACCTACTTATGTGTGGATATTTCATTTATCTTATTTTATATATTATGAGATATTACATATTTATCTCTTAGATATTATGGGGATATTTTCTAGTTATTTTTATCTTTTAGGGACAGTTATCTCTGAGTCATATGTTTGATATCTTAGCTTGATCTCTTAGTTATAATTGATCACTTAGCTTTATATCTTAGTTATGATTGATCACTTAGCTTGATGTCTTAGTTAGGATTGATCTTCCTTGCCTATATATGCAAGGTTAATTCATTGTATTTGAAAAGCTTTGGAGATATAATATATGATATTGTTATTCTTTTATTTTTCATATATATCTATAAGTCTATGATATTAAATTTTTTTCATATTATTATTTTTATGAATGTGATATTCTAATAACACCATAGATCTTTGTGGTTTAGAACAATCTGATTTTCATTCCTTTCATTCTTTGGGACTTCTTTAAAATATTTTTGTTGATATTTTATAATTATGTGCATAGTCTAGATAATTTATATGGAATGAACACAAGTTTTATTCAAGATTGCTTTTGGCTTCATTTAGAGGTAGCGTATGAGCAACAATTCCAATTGGTAATGGATAAGATTCAATTTTGGGTGTCAAAAGGTTGTGTAATAAGAAACATGATTTCATGTAAGGGATAGCATGAGAAAGGGTTTGTTTAATTTAAGATAGCTTATCTTGTATAGAAACAATGGTATGCTCAATAGTATAATTTGTAGAGGTATTGGATGAGTATAAGTAGCATGAGTAGGTATAGGCATGGATATATGTTATAAAAACCAAGTGATGTTCCCAAACCATAAGATGGTGCTATGGAGGTAATTGGAGGTGTATAACTAGGAATGGATGCAATAGTGGAAATGAAAATATATAAAATCAATCTTGGTCACCTTTTTTTTTAATCTCTAGAAACACATAAGAGGGAATCAACCTTTTCTAGATGTTCATCAAGATATTCCATAAATCTTTCTTCATCAATTTCAATATACTTTTCCTAAGTATTAGGTTCAAAAACAAGATCCATAATGAGCCCTTCAAGAGGATGTGAAGTAATAAATGGAGATATTTTTAGGTTTAACATTTGATACAATGTATAACATATGTTTCCTCTTGTTTCCAAGTCATTACTTATTTGACAAAATCTATTGGAGAATAAAAATGACATGATGTAGTAGTGAAACTATGTGAAATAGGAATGCCATGATATTGGGACTTATTTAGCAAAAATTTTCTATTAATTTGGCATTGAATCCATGTAAAAACATAACAAATATCATATTGAAAATTAAGATAATATATAACAATGAACTACATAATACAATGTAAAATATGAAAGAAACATTCATCCATTGATCCCAGTATAAATAGAATGCAAATATAAATAAAGATGCTAATGGAAATGAATATAATACAATAAAAAATCAAGGTATAGGGGTGATCTAGGAAATGCTTTGACAAATTGTGTGGGACATAAAATATACTCATTCATTCATTGATTAATGTTGGACCATTATTTCATAGCACTAACTATAGAGGCAAAACCATGTTTGTAGCCCACTAACCTCATTTTTTAGGGTAAAATGAAAGTAACTTCCTTGGGTGATACACTCCTCTTAGGTACACCACACATTAAATAGATAAAAGGGGTTTCCTACAGTATAAATAAGGGACTGTGTGCATTTATGACATGCCATGAGGTTCATGGAACTAAATTCTATGTTTAATGTTGTAAAATGGATATGAATATTTGGGTATAACCCCTCACACCATGTTACCTTTAAAACAAATTACCACATAGCTCATAATGATAGTCACTACATAGTTTTACAACAGTTTAAACATAGTTCTAAAAATAAGTAAGAAATAAATATAAAATTAAGTGAAAATTAAAATTAAAATATTTGTGTGTAAGTGTTGTCTCCTAAATCTTTCACCCATTTAATCATTATTTGATTTATTATACTAATGGGAACATCCCCAAGGTGTGGGAACTTGGATCCTTAGGATTAACCTTCAGATAAGGTTATCTTCCTTCCTAAACTATGTGTACCTGATATATTATCATATTACAAGCCTAAAACACTGCTAAAAAGACTTATTTATAGCTAATATTGACCTTATTGTCATCGAAAATGGATAGAGATAAACCAAAATTACAATGTCGTGATGCACCACATCTTAGAAAAATCCTTTACTCATTTGAATCAACACAAGACAACCTTTTTAGAACTGATAACTCTTCTACATAATCTTTAAATTAGACTTCTCCCATATAAATATTTTGTATGAAGGTAAGAAACCTAATACAACACTAGGAGGGATCACAAATCACCTTATAAAAGGACTCAAATGATGAAATCCAGAGTTAATTTCTATGTACATCTAATAATACACTACATACAACCTATAAAATAATATTTTTGTGCATGAAGGTGAGAAATATTGGACATAAATATAAGGGAAGGACTTATTTTCCATAAGTAAAAATCAACATTCCACAAATTACACACAAAATGTAAGAAATTGAAGAAAGGTAACTCAATTTTTTATTGATTTCTAGGCTAAATCTAGTGTTACAATATCAAATGAGCATAATTTTACTACACTAAAGAGAGGGATCCTTAAAAATTCCGTTTTCAATCATATATATATATATATATATATATATATATATATATATATATATATATATATATATATATATATATATATATATAATACAAGTAAGTGGGAGTAGAAAAAATAGTAATAAATTCTCACTATTACATTAAGTCATGCATGTAGAAGAGAAAAAACCAATCTAAACGTAGTAGGGGATAAAACACCCTATTCTTCCTCTATTTGTATCATTGGTAAGGCTTTCCATGATGGATTTGGCTAAAGGCTTCCCCATAATACTATATTCCTAGAGTATGCTTGGTCTTCATGTCTTAATGAGCTTTGAACTTGTCACTTTCATTTTCATGCATGTTGGAGAGAAGGAAATTGATATTTTACTTGTTCTTCATGGTTTAATGAGTCCTTATTGAGTATCTTGCATGAAAATGGCCCTAAACTAACCATTTTAGGCCTCAAGCTAACATAACTCATCTCATTTTGAGCCTTGAATATGTTTATCATGAAAACCAACCACTTGAGAAAGTTAAACTACATAAAAATCCTGATTTCAATGGTTTCCATGTTTTTTTTATGCTCTTAAAGCAACCTAAACCGCTCATTAGCTTGAAGAAGTATTATTTTAGTTATTTGATATTGTTTAGAGTGTTCATATGCTTGAGAATGCTTGGAAACTTCTTTGGAGACCTAAAAATCCTACCAAAACTCTATAGGTATTTTTTAATGATGTTTGAGAATAGTGAAGTTTTGACTTCAGACTCATTACTCAATTTTCTTTCTATAATAACCTTGTCTTATACTTTATCTTCATGAAAACTTGTTATGTCTTGTTATAGTCCTGAGGATGGGCCTATATTCTACTCAAATATTCTTATTTTGATACATAGAGACCCTAAAAACATATTATATACCCCATAGACATCTTGTAATTCGGATATAGGATGATTAGTGTGCCTTGAGACTATACTCTCCTCTTGAACAATCATGGAAACCTTCTAAAACCTACCTATAAACCTACAACCATCATGTTATTATCCCAAACTCTACTAAACAACCTATAACTTTGATTAAATTTGTTTAATAACCTCTATCTAAGCCTTGTTAATCCCAAAACCTTTGTAAAACTTGGCATAGAAATAATAAAATATTTTATTTATATCCTAAAACATCATGAGACAACCTTGTATTAGTAACTTCTCAATTAAAAGCCTGTATGAGGTCTTAATTCAATCAAGAGGTTTTAGAAACATACTATAAACATGTAGGTGCCTTGATCATGCTTACAACTTGTGAATATTTTACATGTAATATTATTGGACCTATAACCTCCATGTTTTTTTTAATACACTAATAAGCCTTATAAACATGTTAAGGCCATTTACGAATCTTGTGAAAAAATGGTGCTTGTTGTAAACCTATAAATTGGTCTTGAGACTCATGGAAACCTCTAAAACATGTTATAAACTTGTCCATTAAGTCTTAATATGATTAATACCCTTCAAAGTTTACACTATTATCATAAAACCCTTAAAAAATATAATTTGATAATCATGGAAAAAATTTAAACTCTAGAACAAACCTATAGGTAGTTTTTTAGGCTCTCAAATCCTTCTTGATTTCATGCTCTAAATCCTTACAACTCTGACTTATAGACTTGATCATGCTTGAAATTTTCTTAAAGCCTTGAAAACTATAATGTATACCTTAAGGCCTATAAATATTATTATATATCATATAAACCTCTATTCTATTTTTCATAATATCATGGGCACTCATAACATTATGTATAATATGTGTTTCATGCTACAACATCAAGATAATTTGGAAGCTTTGTTTATCTTTATTTAGTCAAAAATCCTTTAAAGAGTGATTTATACTTGTATTTTATTTTTTACCCCAAGCATAGGATTTTTTAAGCTCTTTAAAGATCTTAGAGCATGCTTAGACGTACTAGTTTTACCCTATTAAGCTTTGAAAACCATGTTATAGGCTTGGGGATGGGCTTTGATCATGTTAAATGATCCAAAACTTAGAATTTTTTATTGATATATGTTTCAAGAACACAAAATTAACACATTAATAATGAATTCTCTAAGAAGAGGTGTTGTATTACTCAAGATTGCAATACAACTATATGCTTATCTCTAGGAAGAGATGTTTGATTTCCATTTTGGGTTACATATTCATTTATACACATTTTTAAATTATGATGAGGATTTTTATGGTCACCAATATCAAGGTAAATTAAGTTGTTTAACTTCCATGATTTAAAACAATACAGAATTTGAGGAATTGTTATTTTTAAAAACTTACTATTTTTATATTACACTAATAAAATTGAAATTTGGGGTAATTACATTAGGTTTTGGGGGGTAAAAAACCATTTATTATATCTCTATAACATCTCACCACATTCTCCTCATTCTTATATTTCCAACAATTCAAATGGGGAGTCAATCGGAGCTACAGTGTAAAAGTTATGGCTCCTGGAAGTTTCGTCATTAATTGGGGTAGAACCGTCACCCAAATTATTTCCTGAATTGTTGCCCAGATCACTAAATCCCATTATATTATCATTAAATCATCAAAAACCCATTAAAATATTTTTAAAAAAAATTAATATAGGTATGGATAGGCTCAAAACCATGTTTCCACATATTACAAGACCATCTGAGCCTTGAAACATGCTAATAAACCTTGTCTTACACTTTACCTTCATAAAAACTTGGAAGTCAATCAGAACTATTGGAAATTTTTTTTACAATCTTGTTTAAAGTTTTGGAAACCATGAAAACCATCTTTTCTTATGCAACTCTACATGTAAACCAATTATATATGGTATAAAGACCATAAAACCTTGATTTGGTCATGCATCCTTGTATGGAAGTCTTTGAAATAGTTGCAAGTATATAGATTGGTCTTAAGAATCATAGAAACCTCTCTTACCTTTATTTTATGCTTAAATTCCTACTAAAACCTTGCACTCTGTATACTTTTGTTATCATGCATTATGTGATCTTAAGGACTTTTAAATTTCTATTACAATCCTGTAGGTTCTTTTGAAAGAACCTAGAAGGGTTCTACATGCAATATCTCCTACCTCTCAAGCTTTAAAATCTATCAAAATGTAAAGTCACATTTTAGGGTTTTAATAAAATCTATAACCTCATTTTTGGATCCACATGATTTATCCATTCTTGAAAAATCTATATACTTTTATGAGATGCATCAATACTTACTAAGAGTCCTCCAAGACTCCCTTCATATAGTGCATAAAGAGAAAGATGAAATAACATCGATTAGTTATTTTAAAACCTTGTAAAAATTTATATTTAATATTATCATGTATTATAAACCTCATGGTTATCTTTAAATCTCTCAACCAAGAATATATGATTCCCCTAAACCCTCTCAGCCTTTGTTTCTCGTTTTTGGATCTTCAATAAGAGCCTGTAGACTTGTACAGACCTTCAAATTTTCATTTTTACTTTTTATATAGCCTACATAACTCTACTTATTATCTTTTAGGATTAAAAATCTTCATATATGGCCTTGTTTCCCTTTTTTAACTTAAAAAATTCTACTCCATGTTGTTTGACTCTTGATAGGCTTTTAAAAAATCATATATGCTTATAGATCTTCATTTACTAGTTTTTTGGCCTGTTATATATCCTGTAGATACTTGTAACCTTGGAAGACTACTTGGATATTTCTATTTGATCTTCATACATCTTGATAGACCTCACCTAAATTTTTTCTTGTTCTCATAGACCTATAACTCGTCATTGAAGCCCTCAAACTATAGACTTATTATTGGACTAAAAAATCATACTTGGAAGTTATGAGTAATGCTTGAATTATAATTTTAGGGAGTAAGGAAGGAGTGGGTTTTAAATATTTTCAAGAAATTTTCACTAAGATACCTTATATATCATTAATGATTATTCTACTTGTTAGAATAAAGAAGGAAGTTATAACACACTTGAATATTACCTTGAATGACTTTTTTCAATGTTGAAATCTTTAAACTCTCACAAAGAGGCAAAAGAAAAGGGAAATCAAACCAAATAGGACCCATCAGCAAGATGTATGTACTTTTTTAGTTTAAAATAGGCTTAAAATTCTTAAATGACCTTTATGAGTTGATTTAATACCCTTTTTATTATTCTTTCACATTGAAAGGCACCCGTTATGCCATTTATGTCACCAAATAGGCCTCAACAAGGATTAATATGATCCTATGACCTCAAATGTGCTCATTAGGCATTTTAGAACATTCAAATACTTTATTTTGGTCTAAAATGGTCAACATGAAGGTTGGTGAAGGTTGGGAACTAGATATTATTAAGCTTGCATTAGCCTAAAAGTCATGTTTCTAGCATGTGGGTGATGTAAAGATTAAGACAACTTGAACATTCAATAGTAAAGAATCATGATTTTTTGAATTTTTATAAAATCATAAATTCAACTAAAAATCTAGATAGATTGTGGCTTCACCAAAAAAAAATAATCTATTTTGAATTGAAATGAATCAAATAAATAGATCTAAACTATTGAAATTAAGATACAAAAAATATACAGATTTATAAGTAAGATACAAAATTTACGTAATTTTAAATGAGATAAAAATATTAAATTGACCAATAGTTATGTAAACCTCCCTAAAACTGATTTTATGTTGATTTTGCACATTAACTATGACAGAAAAAAATCTTGAAAAAACATGCGAATTATGTCATAGCCAAAATAGAATTATAAAATATTGGGTAAAATCTACATTAGGAGGATAGAGATGTACTAAAATGTTGTTTGTTTATTTTAGTCACATCTTGGTTGATTATGCGATTAGTTTTTTTATCTAGGTTAGTGCGCTTATATGTGAGGGTTTATTGTGTGACTATGTGTTTTGATTTGATGGGCATAAGACTTGAAAAATATAAACCATATCTCATGAACAATAAATAAAGTATATATCAAATGCCAAAATGGGGGAATAGGTTAATAAAATAGTCAAGCTAACCTATGAAAACATTTTTTAGTCTAAGTGTTGCCTACATATCCCAAAAGGGTCTCATGGAAATGTAATTTTCGCTCCTAAAGTGAGAGTGTGAATCATAACTTTGATATATGAATGTAGTTAGATAAATTATTTTAAATGCTTGACAATGATTTCCCTTGACCTAAAAAAATATATATTTAGACTTGGTCTGTGACTATTAGAATGTTTTAGAATTAGAATTGGAATAAATAATGCTCTTTTGCTCAATGTGTAGTACTATTGCCAAGTGATTTCTAGGTGTGTCTAGAGAATCCTTCATGTGCTTATATAGGGGAATATTTTGAATTTTTCATTAACCAACATTGATAAAAGTATAGGATGGGTAAAACACAACATCTAAAATTTAAAAATTTACCGTTATGGCATAGGGGACAAGGTCATGTTAGTGAACAAGGCCATAGTGCAACCCTATCCAACCTAGTATGGTCCTATCCCAAAAAGATAGAGACTATTGGAAACTTATAAGAAAAATAGGGAGGTATAAGTTTTATTCTAAGTAGTATCAAGACATTTTTATAATAATTAATTATCTCATAGAGATTATAATTTATTGGAATGGTGAATTAGTCAAGCAAGGTAAGGATGTCAAGTTTAAAATTCTTCAAGTGTTTAATGATTAAATTTATATGTTTATAATAGAAAATTTTAAGCAAAAAATTAGTAGAAACACTCACTAGAGCATTCTATAACCAATTATCCCTCTCAATTAAAATAATCAAGAACCCTAGGATTTGATATTCAACCAAAGCAATTATGTGGAAGATCTATTATACAACTAGAACTCTACTATCACAAAGAATATTTATATTTCCTAGGATATGATCACTACTAGCATAAAATATGACCTTTATACCACACTATATGATCAATACTAGGATAATATCCACAAGATCAAACAATTTAACTATGACTTCTACTATGGATCCCTCTTATTAGTGTTATCCATGTACTTTTCAAATACCATTCTGGGGCATTAAGGATTAGTTCAGTGGGACCCAAATAACACTATAGGATAACATAGAAACATTGCACTAGAATCTACCCAATAAATGGATGGAGAGATAACACATGTCCTATAGTAGGAAATATCATTAGGAACATGGTAACCATAATATTTATAATCCTCATAACATAGCCCATAAGTACTTCACAAAAGTCCAATTCATAATTAATATAGTTAATATATACATATAACCATTTTCTAAAAAGGATGCACCCCTTCCCCATATCTCATTAGGTCATTGATGACCAAGTATAAACCATCATTATAAGAGCTATGGGTTTAATTAAATGTCTAATGATAACCAAATTTATGAGTGAAATAGATTCTAACTCCCAACCCCCTATAAAGAGTGTACCTACCAAATCAAAATTACCCATTTTAGTTCAGTTACAATATACACTACAAAAATAGGTATCTTAAATCCATATCACATAACTCCAACACTATGTAGATCATTATGGTTACAAAAATATACCCCTAAATTAGATCCACTATTTTAAAAATAGGAAGTGAGACTGTTGTCTTTGTAGTCAATATTCCACTATAAGATGGATCCTTAATGAATAGGAAATGGAAGTGAATGAACTCCCCTTATTATTTGATGGAAAATAAATTTAAACCATGGGATGGAACATCTAATGGGACAAATAAAAAAACCCAAAAAAAAGAGCCATAAATTAATACTACATTGTTTATGGTGACCGTAGGATAAACTATACAAGAAATTAGCATAGAGAAAATAAAAATAATCCCACCGCCACAAACCACAAGGAAGGGAAAAAAAATTGAAATCCACTAAAATATAAAAAAATTAAAGGTAGAGAAACATTTGTCTCTTACTGAAAGATAAAATCATTAAAAGAGGAAGAATAAGCAGAAGGTCAAGAAGGAGAGGGGAAGGATACCACAATATAGGTTCCTAATAATGCTACATTGATAGGAGAGTGTACAAATAAAAGTGAAATACCAAGCCTTGGAAAAATTTATGAAAATTTTGATATGGAAGGCATAAAAAAGATCATAAGAGTAATATTGAATTACATGGATCTAATTTTATTACCTTAGATTACATAATAGGAGGATTACATCCAACTCTACATGAAGCAATAATACAAACTCAAGAGAGGATAAAGGAGGCTAAGTATATTATATAATAATATCAAAGAGAAGTACTAGAAAAGGAAGTATGGGGAACAACCATGTCCCATGAAAACAAAGAGAGACTCTGATAGATTCAACAAATAGAGTTTAGAAAAAAATAGAAGGCATACCTAATGAAAAATCAATTAAAAAAAATAGATCCAAGGATTAAAATAATAATAATAAGTTTTTTTACAATAGAGGAAAGAAATGGAGATGGACCTAGAGGGATAAAAATAGAAAATACATGAGATTATAGAGCTTTATACAAAATAGGTTTAGTAAATACTAAAAAAGGAAAAAAATAGATAAATAACTACAGAAGAAAATAAAACTAGAAAAATAAATAATGGAAAATAAAAAATAAGAAGGAAAAACAAAAATTATAATAAGAAGAGGAGGAGGAGGAGGAGGAGGAGGAGGATGAGGAGGAGGAAGATAAAACAAGGAGTATAAGAATGAGGAGGAAGAGGATAATTAAAAGGAGGAAGAAAAGAAAAAGAGGGATGAAGAAGAAAGAAAAAATAAGGAATAAGGGGAAAAATTAAGAAAATAAAAATAAGACAAGGATAATCAAGAAAATATTAAACAAGAAAGAAAATCCAAGGGAGAAAAAGGGGATAGAGGCAAGCAATCCATCTACAAGCTCTATAGATATAAGGGAAACTAGTAAGATAAAAACACAAATTACTCATGGTGAGATAGGCACCATTATGAGTAGTAAAACTAATCTAAGGGACCCTTTGAAGAGATTAAATAAAAAATTGGCCTAACACAAACAACTAACTTATACTATCATGGTGCCATTTAGTTTCATTCAACCCATCTCATGAGGAAATATTACAATAGATTTATAAAAACTCACACCAATTAAGAAAGAAATAATTGGGTAAACCCTCATCTAGAGAAAAAATATATATTGGATGATGTGGTGTGTCAATCTAGAAAAAGGCATAAAAATGTCTTTCACAACCTTAACTATTGCTAGGCTATAATATGACCTAGACTCAACAAGGCTAATAGAGCAATAGCTAGAAGAGACCATGAAAATTTTCATTATCCATGTTGGATTTATGGTCAATAAAAACCTCATAAAATTAGAATCTATATAAAAATATTAGGATTAAATTTTAGGTTCATTGCTAAGATAAAATCATACAAATGGGAGGGAATATAGAGGAAGTAGATAAACAATGGAAAGCCATGGGAGAGGTAGCTACTTACTTTGCATATTATATTAGTTGGTTGTTATGGACTCAAGAACAAAACAAATAATTGGAGGATATGGAGATTCAACTTACTATTGCCTCCACTAGATTTAATGCCAATAGAATTCCTTCCAAAGCAAAGTTGGAAAATTGGATAAGTATGTGAAATGAATACAAGGAAAAACAAACTCAACACATACTTATTTTTTAATACATGGGGGATGATGTAACTCTAATAAACACCTAAATGAATAAAATGGAGGTTCAAATAGCAGTCCATGAAGTATACCTATGAACACTAGATAATTCACCAACTCCAACATATATGGTGATGGCAGCCAAGGAAAATACTACATTAGAGTTTAAGATATTAGATGTTAAATCCATACTATTGAACTAGGAAACTTTCTCCAAGGCTATTAAAAATAATTATGAGAAGCATTTACCCAAATAAGGGTAACCCACTCAAGAATCAAAAAAATATATCAATTTTGACATTTAGATATGTGAATTATTTTGATAGTACTTGGTAATATTCTTCAAGAGTTATCTCAAGGATGAGACAAAGATATAAAATCTGGGTCAATATTTATAGTATTATTCAATAGTTTTATAAGACCCTTAGTAAATTTTAAGTAAATAAATAATAATTATTTATTATTTATTAATATGGGCTAACAACCTCCTGTAAAAAAATAATAAAACATAATTTTTTTATTACTTATCGGTAAAAATAAAAATATTTATTTATTATTATCAATAATTTAAAATGTTCTCAAGATGGTTGGATATGTTATTTAAAAATGCCACATCCTTTCACATTTCACTATAAATAGGGTTTTACCCCTATTGTGAATGAGTGTATAAAATATTATATAATGAATCATGAATTATACATCAACAAAGAGTTTTGTGAAGGCTATTGAAAAAGTGAGGAGGAATTTATGTATTTGGGTGATTTGGTTTCTCAAATATATGAATATCACATTCATGGGTTTTTTACCTCTTTGAGGTATCCCCATGGTAATTCCTTTGTACTTGTTCATTGATATATGTTCACTATTATTTGTGTATGCTTTGCTTATTTATGTCACTCTAGATCTATCATGTGTATTATTATTGATACATTTATTTTGTCATGGTTTCAAATCCAGTGAGATGTATGTGATTAATAAAGTGATATATATAAAAACAATTGATATATATATATATATATATATATATATATATATATATATATATATATATATATATATATATATATATATATATATATATATATATATATATATATATATATTCTATTTAAAATATTTTTTAAATAATTTTCAAAGCCTGGTTGAAGCCTGTATACGGCATAGAGGGAGAATTTTTTTTGGATCTCTGAAGAGGCCTCTCTTTCAAAGTTGGAGCATTCCAACCTCAAATTAAATAATTCAGACCTCATTCAAACAACCATTTTTAGTTTTGAAGATACAAATTTACCTAGAATGCCATTGTATGGCCTAAAACAATACTTTTTGACATAAAAATATTTTTTCAGTCAAAATTGATTTTTGAAGACATCTCTAGCATTAGGAGGCAAAAATTAAGAGGTTGATAAATTTTCAAGACTTTTGGTGGCTTATAAAATTTACTATGTCTCCCTAAAATTTCACTTGAGCACCATTATTATTGTTTTAAGGCAAATTATAGCCTAAAAATTTGAAAAAAATAATCTTTTCTGAGATATTTTGTTACCTTTCTTTAGCCTGAGGGGTTAGTTCAATGAATTAAAGCATCCCTAATCACTTTCAAAGCCTAATATGGTCTGTTGAAGTCTATATAATTTTTTCTTGAGCCTCTTGGAGCATACCATAGTATAGCCTAGTGGAATAAATAAATTTTTTATGAGGCAAAATTATATTTTGAACATCTGGATGGCTTTAGCATCCAAAAAGAAGTAAGTTTGCAAAGTTTTATAGAATTTCGTGGCTTCTTCATGTTGGTCTTATTTCTCCTACTTTTCTTGCAGCATCATAACCAGCTACAAGAAGATTCAACTAAGTATATAGCATTTGGAAATATTTAAAAAATGATTTATTTTTTAATTCAAATATTCCATGCCAAAAGGAAGTGGCCCCCATGTTTTGTTTTTAATAAGTTTTTAACTCAAAAATTTAAAATTAGTAAAATTTATTTACTATTAATTTATCATACAATTAAATATTTATTTATATATTTTTTATTATTAAAAATTAGATAAAAAATAAAATAACATGCATGTAAATCTTTAAATAACCTCGTAGATATGTTGGTTGTTCTTATTTTGGTAAAAACTTGTAAAGAGAGTATAGTGTTCAAAATATTTTACAATGTTTTTGGTTTACCTGTTGACTTGGTCAAATTAATTTTTTTTAAAATTGATTTAAATTTCATTTTTTAGTTTGTGTGCAAAGTTTCATGCATTCAAAACCCTAGTTGACCTATCAAACTTGTTTTAACATAGTCATATAACTTGTTGATCCATAGGTTTTGGCACCTTTTGAATGCATCTAAATGGTCCATTTTGTGTTTTAAAACCTTATACTATTAATTTTCCAACTTTTTAAATAATAATGTCTAGGTAGTTGTTCTAAGTGTGACTCTTTCGACACTTAGTTTAGGACATCTCTATTTCAATTTTTTACATTATTTGGCATATAATTTATGAAACTATCATAGTTTCATATGTAATTCAATTTATTTTTGAAAATAGTGTGAAAAATTGTAAAAAAAAATCTAATTTGTTAAATTATTCTTACATTAGTGTATTTTTTGACACTTGCAACACCCTATTTTATCATAATATTTTACAATTTTCTTGCTTTATCTAGTATTAAATTGAATAATTATTGTGTGTTTACACTTTCATTCTTTTTTTACTTTCAATGAAGTTAAAATTTGCACTAAAATAATTATTTTTAAGTATTTTATTAAAATCTTGTTTGAATTGAAGCTATGTCTTTGCCTCATTTTGTTTTAGATAAATCACAAATGCTTAATAGAAATAACTATAATATATGTAAAATTCATGTCAAATTTAAATTTTTGACTTGAAAGTTGTGGAATATTATCATTGGTACCAACAAATCCCCTTCTAGATGACATGTGACTCTTGAGCTTACCAACACATTTCAACAAAAATCATACAAAGCTATGTCTATTATCTTGCGGAGTGTTAAAGATGAATTCCTAATCCATATTGGTAATTAGGAGTCTCCTAACGATGCTTATAAACTCCTTAAATCCATGCATGAGGTAACTCACCTTTGTAAAAATATTAATCTAATCCTTGAATTGCTAACTTCACTTATGAAAGGTGATGAAAAGGTTGTGAATTTTCTTACTAAAATTAAAAACATTAAAGCTTAGTTAGATGGTTTTAACTATAATTTGATTCAAGATCAACTACTATATTTTATCATTCAATTAAATATTCATGAAAAGTTTAGAATTTTTATTTCGATTTTGAATTCTAAATATTAAACTGAGCAAGATATCACTGACCTTACCACTTTGTCTACTCTCTTGATTCAAGAAGATCAAGTTATGACTAATTTTGATTCTTAAGAGAATGTCACTTAGTCAATTCTCACCTTAAATGTTGTTTTCGATAACAATAAGAACTAAAAATATAACCCTAATTTTGTTTTTGGCTCAAATAGGAATAAGAAATCTAGTAATAAGAATCATAAATCTAAGTTTAATGGAAATTGCAATCTGTGTGATAAATTTGGTCATAGAATAAAAATTTGTTATAAAAAAAAGATAGAGTTAACAATCAACCTTTTAAAAATAATGAAGGAAATAAATCTAATCAAAACAAGTAGAATAATCAAAATGCTAATCATGATAACAATCAATGGTATTACTTTATAACTTGTTTTATTTTCTTCAAATGAAAATGAATAAATTTAAGATAATAGTGCATCGCACCATATGACATGCTTATCTGATATTTTTTATTATTGTAGAGATATATTTGAAATAATATAATTAGGCGATAATTCTTTTTTAGAATCAACTACATAGGAAAAATTAAAGTTTTCAAATATTTTTATTAATAATGTTTTCTATGTCCCTAAGCTTAAACTTTTTTTTACTATATTGTTCTCAACTTAAAAATGATAATTTTATTGTAACATTGCTTAAAAATCATTGGTCAAATAAAAACCAATGTAGGTCTCTGATTTTTGAAGAGGTTCAAAATAATGGTTTATACATTTTCTCTCTTTTTGCATGTTTTATTTCATCGCATAGTAAGAATTAATCTCAATTATGGCATGAAATATTATGACATGTTGATTTTAGAAGTTTACATGATACATCTTCTCAAAATATTATGTTTGTACTTCCTTCTATACCTTCTCATTTTTAAAATTGTGAGGGTTGTTTATGTGGTAAGCAACATACTAACCCCTTTTTTTCACAAGAATCATGATATGAATTCTTCACATCCTTTAGAATTGATTCATAGTGATGTTATATGACCTCTTGTAGTTGTATCTATTAATGATCCTATGTATATTGTTATTTTTATTGATTATTACACTAGAATGATTTGATCATTTTTCATTAAAAATAAATTTGATGTGTTATCTAAATTTAAAGAATTCAAAGCTAGTGTTGAAAATGCATTTTATTTTTATATTAAAATATTAAGAATTGATAATGGTGATAAATATGTTAGTAAATAGTTTGATTCTTTTTTCATTAGTTGAGGTATTTAAATGGAATTAACAACTCCCTATTCCTCTCAACAAAATGCTATTGTTGAAAGGAAAAATAACACCATTATTGAGATGGCTAAAACAATGTTGCATTCTAAAAATGTTTCCCCTAGTACTTATGGGTTGAAGCCATGAATAATATTGTCCATATTCTGAATAGAATCCATGCTTAACTTTTAAATTTTTCTACATAAAAATACATTATATGCATGACATCATGATTAATTTGATAAAATGATCATGTTTAGTTATTGCATTTTGGTAAAAAGATCATGCTCAATAAGTTTGGATCTTTTATGTTTTAATTATTAAGATGATTTCATTTTATTAGTGGGTGAATTCTATACTAATATTCTTAGATACTCTCATTTGATTATTTTATCATTTTATTGTTTATTCTAACATTCTTATACCCTTCATTTGATAATAAAATATGTTATGAAATGCAATGTGTAAATGGAGTTTGTATTATTAGTTCTTCGTCATTTAATTTACTATACATTCTATTTATACATCTCTAAACTTAATTATTTTGGTATCATATTTTTTTGATTGGATGATGGCATGTCATGCTAAAATTATCGATATTTTATGTATGAGAGATTATACCTCAATATTTTTTTGAAGCATATTAAAATTGTAATGTTTTGATAAATCTCAAATGATAAAAAGAGTTATTACTAATAGGATATCTAATATTTATACTTAGTATCATATTATTAGTAAATTATTGTATGCACATTGCATGATAGTTAGGTATGCTCATACTTTCATTATTAGAGACATCCAATAATGAATTGCATATAATAATTTATGTTTTTCCATTAACTTTGTAATCAAAGTAGTCAATTTATTTTCCTAAAATATGACTTGATTATTTAAAATGTGTTTTACCATAGAAAAACATATATCATATTTTTATGTATGTGATTAATGTGATGCTAACCATGTTATGCTATCATGAATCTATTTATGGATATGTGTTTAAGTTTTATGTAGGTGGATAGTACAATTTAAGTATATTGAAGTTCATGTGCATTTTATCTGAGATAAATTCCTCAATGGTGATATAGATCTGCAATTCTATCTTATGGAGAAATTAGTGCTAGATATCTTCACAAAGACACTTAGTGCTATCAAGTTTTGGAAATTTTGTACAATGTTCAGCCTTTCAAAGTTTCCATGAGGGGGAGTGTGCATGATAATGTCACTTCCTAATGGCCATGTGTTTACTCTCCTTCTTTATACTTATTATTATAAAGCATTGTAAACTTCATTGAGAAGTTTTATAATTTAAGTAAAATTTATGTGGATGTTTTAATTTTGTACCCCATTACATTAAAAGCATACTTTGTAATGAAGGTCTTTATGTTATAAAAGGCTCCAAATATGTTTATTGATTATTCATGAGAAAATGTGAGATGTAGTCTCACAATAATGTTATCCTAAACTTACTTTTGAGTAATTTATGGATTATAATTTCTTTTGTTTTAAATGGTGATGTTTAACATGATGAAGGTGTTGGAGGCCTAGATTTCACCCTAGCTGAGCAAAAGATTGTTCAGACCTTCTACTCAAATCTAGTCCAACATGGGAATGACCTTAGGCTGTGGGTTACTTAATCTTGGTTCAGACCTCTAATATTTTTTTTAAGAGGCTATCTCCTTTGAAAGTGACAATTTGAATCTCTCTCTTCTTAAAACATGATCTATTGGGATGAAAGGGAGAGAAAATACATGAGTGAAAACCTACTTTAAGTATGGTAATATACCAAATGTTCAATGATCCACTCTTAACTTGGACACTTTCATGACTACTAATGAATCTAATAGGGATAAGGGTTGATCATATTCTATGACAAGGTTCCAAACATGAGTATTTTATATGAAGGTTGAAAAGAGGTCTGCAACTAGAAGGATAGAAAGAGATAGCTCTATGTAAGACACTATGGACTTATGACACTTTAAGAGGAACATCAATAGCTAACACTTCATATAACTTGTAAGAAACTAAAAGTCTTAAAGCAAGCTACATTAAGGACTTACAAAAGTATGAATAGACAACATAAATTCTTCAAAATCAAACTTCAAGAAAGCACACTTAGCATTAAATTAGAATCTGAGATGTCTTATATTGATTGAAAAGAGTTTTTTATAAAGTAATTTTAGTAGAGGTTTGTTATACCCAACTAAGGGATATAAATCAAGAGTTCAAGCTAGTATATATAAGAATAAAAAATGCAAGAGAGAGAAAATTTGGGATTGAAGGGGTCATTAATGAACCAGTCACACTTGATATAACCATCATTTCCACCTTTCTCGAGCCTTCCCCTGCATTAATGTCATTGTATCCATTTTTGGCATCATGGAGAATATGAAGATAAAGATCAATTACAGGAAGCAATCCTACACTGCCACAATCCTTCTTGAGCTCATCATGCTTGGTATTCTTTATGACATTCCTTGCATAGTCACCATTCTATCATTACTTGTAAACCCTGAATATAGATCTATTATGGATGAAAACTAATCACCCTATTGGTTTTTATATAGTCATGATTGCACTAAAGATCTATAGGCTAGGGATTTTGATCATAATATTTGAAACCTACGTTTATAATCTCTCAAAAAGCTTTAGAGAGGTTTAATGGTGCTTTATGGCTTTTTAGGGTTGGCTCCTGGTTATCCAAATCACATTTGATCTTGTATTTATGTTTTTTACCTACTTGGGGTAGCAAGGTCCTTTGTCCAATGTGTATACCTACATGACTTTCCTTTAGGATATCTATTTTATTTTTACCTTGCCTATATATTTGACCTCTATTGAAGATCTCTTCTATTTGAATTTTGATATCAACCATCGATCTTGATCTGGGATTTTCAAGATTGTGCCAACTGTTAGTTTTAAATTCATCCTATAGGATCCTATTGTCAGCACTTTGACTTCTTAACTTCATGCACACTGTAGATCTACTTCTATATTAATAAATGTAATTCATCAATCTCTATTAGTTTAACATGGTTGAGATACTTGGTAGCTTCACATTTGGCTTTGAGATTAGTTGACTTATTGACACATCACTCATCATTATATCTTTAAGTATGATTGCACATGCACCATTGATCTACCTAGACCCACTAACCTCTATCAGTTGATGCACACCATTAAATCTTTGATCAAGCATCCAAGATCTTGACACTTTTTAACTCCACATTCACATGAATATTTTGACATAATGATCATTGTTAATCTATGATGCATGATCAAGTACACACCATTGGAACTTTAGGACCCAATGACATCTATCATATCATCCCTCACCATTAGATTTAATCTAATCAAATGCTAACCATTGATCTTGGGGAATTTGAATTAAAATGGTTATTTTCCAAATCTTGAACTTAACATTCACATGCATGTCCCACTTTGCAAGTCTAAATTTGAAGTTTTATATCTTGAGATAACAAGTTCATCAAGACACTAAATTTCTAGAGCATGATTTAGGCATGAATAACTTGATTTCCATTCAATCTTTTAGCTTAAGAGGCTCTTCAGGTGTATTTACTAAATGTGAAATCATGTTGATCTATTCATTTTTCCATGATGTGTTGATGATGGTCTGGATCTTCTATGTTTGTGCAACAATTTTCAAGGCTCAAAATGAGTTTTTGAGACCTATGAGACCTACTCTATGTCCATGAAGGTCATGATCACCATGAAAACCTACTTGGATTTCTTCCTTTTCAACTCTAGACCTATTTTAAGACTTGATTTTTAAAGATTAACAAATTTCACTTTAATCTTGCTTAAAGGGTTTCTAAAGCTTTTTAAGTAATATGAGATCTTTGGACCACTCAATCCATCCAAAACTATGTTCATCTAGTCAAACCATTTCTAGGCAAAAGGTCCTTATGTGGGCCAAATTTGGCAAACATTTCCAGTGACTCAACTAACTTGACTAGCCTACTGGTCATGGAACCTATAAATTGATCAAGTCTTCTCATGATAGTTTAGACAAATGAAGCACTACTTAAAAAATAATTTTGCCTGACTCCTTGAAACACCTTGAATTAATGAGACACACATAAACAATAAGAAAGCAACAAAACCCACTAAATAACTACCCCAACAATAGAAAAAAGAATAAATAGAGCAATGTGTAAGAGCACTTATGAGGTAAAGATAGACCTATCTACCTATGTATAAAGATCATGAGACAATACTAGTAGTAGAATTTAAGATACCTCCCATTGATAGGGATGGGAAGTCCCTCTCCATTTAACCTAGAAAGGTCAAAGGCATTACTCTCCTTGAAACATGTGATAACATAAGGCCCACTCCAAAGACTATCAAACTTGGAGTGTTTTCTTTGTTTTTTATAGTCCTCATCCCATTTGAGGACTATATCACCTTGTTGGAATGTCCTTAAGGAAGTTCTCTTATCAAATGACTTCTTCACTTGCTATTGATTGGACCATATAATGTGTATAGCAATGTCCCTTATCTCTTCCAACTATAGTAGCTCATTTAACCTCACCTGCATAGCATTATCCTTTAAGAGCTCAAATTGATGTGCAAGTTCCAATGCAAGAAGTTCAAGATATATAAGAAGTTTGGATTATTTCCCATAGAAAAAAAGGTATGGGGAGTGTCTATTATATTTCTTAGGTGTCACTATGTCCACCCATAGGGTAGTCCTCAATCTACTATGTGACTCCCTCTGAGTATCCTCCAGATTTCTCTTGATAATTCTCAATAAGTTCTTATTTATGGACTCTATTAGTCCATTAACCTATGGATAATAGTTAGATGATGCCTTGAGATAAATTACATGTGAAAGAGCCAACTCAAATACCTTGTTATTGTTAAAGTCCAATGTATTATCAAAAATTATTATACAAGGCGCACCAAATTTGGTCACAAGGTTATCATAAAAGCCCAAAATAGAATATTCATTTTCTTTCTTAAGGGCAGTTGCTCAACCCACCTTGTAAATTAGTCAGTATTTTTGATGATCCATTTATGTCCATTACTTGATGGGTTTGTATCATCTCTATGAAATCTAAGCCCCATTGCATGAAAAGGTGTTCTACTTGTATGGGTTACAAGGGAAGGGTAGCCAATTTTTGCTTACCAACAAATATTGTACATTTTGGGCATTTCCTTACCCAAGAGTGTGCATATATAAACATTATGGGCCAAAATTACCTAGATATAATTATCTTAGAGGTTGTGGTCTTGGCATTAAAGTGCCCACCAGTCAAACCCTTATGGAATTGATCAAGTAGCTTGTCTATTTGGCATGATTCCACACACCTCAAAAACATACATCCTATGTCTCTCTTAAAAATTAATCCATATATCAAGACATAAGGTATACTTTTTAACCTAAAGTTCTTTATCTTGGTTCTATCTATCCAAATAGGAAATTGGACTAACTCAATAAATCTAATTATGTCATATGTCAAATTGAAAGGCTTATCATTTGTAATTACCTGTTGGTTATCATGGACTACCAACACTTGATCTTTATCTTGTTTTACCTCTACTATAATATGTTCACATAACTCTTTTCCCCTTACAATATTTGTGACTCTAACCTTGAGGTCATACTCCATGCATTTTTTCACCTATCTAGATCTTTTTTCACTAAGGTCTCTATTGAGTATAAACTCTTTGATACTTGGGTGTACCACCATGAGTATGATCTTATTATTGGAGACCATGTGCATAAATTTATTCAAACATCTCACTAATGTAAACACATGTTTATCTATAAAGATATACCTCTCCTCATATCCCTTTAAGGAATGACTAAATAAATTAATAGGTTTTTCTAGACCTTGCTCATTTTGTTGCATCAATATGGCAGAGATTGCATCTAATGTAGAGAAGGCATAGAAGTAGAATTACTTGTTAAAATTAGGATTAATAAGTGTATGGGCATGATATATGGCCTCCTTGATGGCCTCAAAACTCTTATTACCTTCCTTATTCCATGTAAACTCCTTGCACTTAACATGTGAGTAAGAGGATTGACAATTTCTAAAAATCCTGGGATAAACCTTCTTATAAAATTGATCTTTCCTAAGAAGCTCTATAGACCTTTCTTATGCTTAGGCAAGGGTAGGGATAATATGGACTCAACTCTTTCAGGGTCTATGGAAATACCATCTTTGGAAACTACACGGTGTAATAACCTACCCTCATGAACACCAAATATACATTTTTTGGATTCAATGACACACCAAATTATTGGATATTTGGTCCAAGGTTTTGTTTAGTTTATTAGTTTATTTATTTAATTTTTCTGTTATTTGGTTTATTATATTATAAATATGGTTTTCTCCCGTAACCTCCCATAAAACTATTATAAGATTTCATGCTATTTGTAAATATCATTTAAAATAAATGCAATGTCATTATTTGTATGAAATGTTGTCTTTGTGATGTAAGATTCTGATTTCCTACATTGTTAATTGGGCCATCAGTGGTATCAAAGCCACATATTAAAGGAGAATATAATAAATTTATAGAATAAATTCAAATCATTTGGTGCAATTATGAAAAATTGAAGAAACTTTTATTAGAAAGAAATATTTAAAGCCTGCTCATATGGCACAAAAGTATGATGGGTGGTCATGAGTCTAAAACAAAAAAATGGAGAGAGATAAAGGTCAAAAATTTGGATACATATGGGAATTCAATGTAACCATAGTGGAATCCAAGGATTGCATTATGGAGGGAGTAATAGATACCAAGTCCACAAAAGTGCATTAGACAGAGCTCTCAAATTGAAGATCAATGCAAACCTAGAATAACTCTATAGTGGTATGGTAAAGTGATATAAGTTTTTTAGGTTTTAATTAAAATATATATTTACCTTGATGCGTGGGGCCCTCCACAAAAATAGTATTTTATATATTTTTACAATGATTCATGATCGGCCAAGTAACAAGATATAAGATTATTCTGGTGTCATATTTTCAATTTGGTAAAATAAATTTAATTTTTCTTCTAAAAATTGAAAAATTTCCACAAAAGTGCCAAGTAGACAAGAAAAATAGAAGAGAGATATGGCATAATATTGAAATATCATGCTGGACTTGGATGGAAAATGGAGAGAAATTTTTAACATTTTGAAAACCCTATTTTTTTCTAAAGATTGAAGTGGGATCTATAAAATTGAAAAAAGGGTTAGCGCCCAACCTTGCAAAAAGATTAATATAAAAAGAAAGTAAATTATTTTTATATGTTGTGAAATATTTTATTAGATATTACAATAAATGTTAAAAAAATAATAATTTTCATCCATAAAACCAAGGATATGTGAAATATTTTATCCAAATGTTGTCAAATTGGTTGATGAGGTAGATAAATTGATTTTGTGAGTCTCTTGCAAAGGGAGAGGTTCCAAGGTCAAAACCTTCCAACTATTATTTTGGTTAAAAGGGAATATTTTTATAATATTATGTTTTACAATCAATGATATAAGGGTGTAGTTTCATATTCTTAAGATAATTTTTTGACTAGTCAATCTTTTATGAAAATTGGTTGTGTAACCAGGTGATATTCATTATTTTTGACATTCCAGACACATTGGAATGGTCAAATTTATATTTTATATCCTTGTTATGTTATTTTTATGGCAAATATATTGAATGTAATGTTATACAAGTGCATTATTTGTGGAATCAGACACTCTATCTTTGACAAATTTCTTTAAATGCATTGTATACACCAAACTAAGATTGTAACGATGTGTCCCACCACTTGTGTTGTCAGTGATAATGGTATTACATTTTGACATTTATAGGTACATAAATATCTAAAAAGATAAACAAAGCCAACTAGAGGTTAAAGGATCTATGAAGTTTGGATTATAATTTCCCTTTTCTATTTTACTATTCATTTAGAGTATGGGTTCACTACTAGGATAGCAATTTTTTGCTTGTGTTTTTGCTTTCAGTTCTATTTTTGGATTTCTATATCTAATATTCATGACATGTAAAAAATAGAGTAGTTTGAATTTGTTTTTATGTTGCACAGCTTCTCACCTAATAGGGGGAACATATTACATAGCATCTTTTGATCAGTCATCGATGGTTGTACAAGTTAGCATTAGATTTACTAGCATTTTGAGTGTTGAGTAAAGGCATCCATGTGATGTTGGTATTTGTTGGTAATTTGTTGGGAATTTGATATATGTTACATATAGAGTACTATAGGATCACTTGGATGGGTTTTTATGAGGGACCTTATGTGGGTCAATGCAATTAGATAGGATTTAATCAAGTTCTATTATAGTATAATACGATGGTCAAAGGGGATGAGCAAGATATAATCTTATTCATCAGCCATAGTTTGATTAGTACCATGATGTATAGTGTGTTATCTTAAAGATGCAGCAGAGATACTCATTAATGACTTCAAAGTCATTTCTCCAAATCTTCATCATCTATACCCCTTTGGATCAAGGGGGTTTGTTGGATATTTGATCCAAAGTTTTGTTTATTTTATTAATTTATTTATTTACTTGTTTTGTTAGTTGGTTTTTTATACAAGAAAGTTGGTTTTCTCCAATAACCTCCCATGAAATTTTTATAATCTTCCATGCTCTTTGTAAATATTACCTAGAAATAATACAATATCATTTTTGGTGTGAAATGTTATCTTCATGATGTAATTTTCTAATTTCCTCCACTATTAACTAGGCCATCATAAATTCTTTGCATATTTCAAATACTAACCTCAAATGAGTAATATGATTAGCTAGGTCCTTTGATAAAATAGTGATGCCATCTAGGTATATAATTTCCATGTCATTTATCAAACCTTCAAAGGCAACATCCATTACCCTATAGAAATTTATTCAAGCATTGGATAGTCCAAATGACATTTTCATATATGCATAAGTGCCCCACTTTGTGTTGAAGGTAATTTTATGCCTATCTTCCTCCTTGACCATGATCTGATTATAACCAAAGTATCCATCAAGAAATGAGAATATTTGAGAACTTGCCACATTTTAGATAATTTGATCCATTGAAGGTAGTGGGTAATGGTCTTTTAGGGTCACCTTATTGAGGTCCCTAAATTCAACACATAATCTTATTTCCCCATTATTTTTCCTCATTTTCACAAGGTTTTCCACCCATAAGGAATATTTAATAGGGAATATTATCTTTGATTTAATCAACTTAAATAGCTCCCTTCTCATCAACTCCTCCACTTTTGGGTTAACAAGCCTTTGCTTCTGCCTAATTGGTTTTACATTAATTTCTAGCTTAATGGTATGTTGTTTAAGTTTGGGATCAAAACCCTTCAAATCCTTGTATTCCCATGCAAATACAATAGGGAAATCTTGGCATAAATCAAAAAATCAACTCTCTCTCTTTTGTTATGTTAATATTTCCTAACTTTAACAATGTCTTTGAAGATCTCTATCTTTTCATAATGTTCCTCCTTAGTTGAGATACATGCCTTGCCTCTTCTCACTTGGTCATATTCATCAAATATGCTTTCCAATGTCATAATCCCCTTGGGTATCTTGTTAGATCTCATCTGCACTATCTGATCATCATACTAATGTTGGAATTTGTTTTGATTCTTATGGAAATATTCTACTTCATGCATCAAAAAACATATAATTTGGTCATCATTATCAAACACCTACCAACTCACCTCATTATCAGGTATAGCTAGCCTACATATGACCTTGATCTTATCCTGAATCTTGTTGATTTTGACTCCTTCTACAACCTCATACTAAACTCTAATGGTTGCAAGCCTATCTACATGTTGATTTTCCTCTCTTGGTATGGATTGTATATTGAATGCCAAGAAGTCTTCTATGAGATCCCATACACAATGCTTGTAATATTTTAAATGATAGTTCTTTATTGAACCATGCCTCTCACTCATTATACAACAAGGTCACTATCACCCTTGACTTGAAGAAGTTTGACACCTCTTATTCTTGCCTCTTACAAACCATGTAAGAGAGTCTCATATTCATTTATGTTTGAAGTGCAACTATATTGAAATCTTATAGTTGAACAGTACTTTTGACCTAAGGGTGAAACCAGCATGGCTCCAAATCCACTACCATTATTTGACCTTGATCCATCAAATAATAAATTTCATATACTATCTTCCTTTTGAGAGGTGTTAGTTAGGCAAGCTATAATAGCACCCTCCTCATGCATACAATACACACCTAAGTCTACTTATTCAATACTACTATAGGGATCAAACCCATGATTGTCAACTACCCATTCATCTAGGTATAGGTCTAAAATGCCTTCAAGATAATCATAAGGTTATTTTTCACTAACATTTTAATATTCTTCAAATATTATGCAATTGACATTTGTAAGGTTAGGCATATACAGCTCTAGATGGAACCTAGAGATAGGTTCTAACCTAATAGTGACCTTAGTCACATATCTAGTCCTAAAGACCATATATGACCAACCAGAGTATAAATAGCCCCCAATTTTTGTACTAAAGTCCCTAGATAGGCATAGGTCAAAATATAGGGGTAGGTTTACAACCATTACATCCTGAGTGATGACATAATTTGGGCAAGCTACTAATGTGATATTAATATCTTTAATTATACATACTACTTTAGTGGGAGAACCATCCAATTAGGGAACATGTTTCTTATTCGGCACATACTTAAGCTCAAGCTTATTTTCTATGGCTTTAAGCATAAAAGAAGTTAAAGCTCCTAAATCTAAATCTATCATATAATTGTGCACTATGCAGTCCCTTATGATAACTAACAAATAGAAAAGAGGGGGTTTGACAACTTTAGGGGGATCAATAACATCATGAACTTGACCTTGACTATGATCTTGATTAATAGCTTGAATTTGACTAAGCTAACTACTATTTTTAAAAATAGTGTTTACTGTATCAGCTATCTTACTCACATGAGAAATCTTGGAGAGCTCTTGCTAAAGGGTCTATTTTTATCCTGGAATAAATAGAGAATCATAAATAATCATAGTGACATTATCATTTTTCATATGATCCATAATATTGAAAGGAATACTAGTACCTTTCACCTACACCTTCGAAATACAAACAACATTTGGCACTTGAGTGACATGAGGAACAAAAGGATCCTTATACTCTTATCCATGATGTTGAGGTATTTATTGAGTTTTAGGAGATTTATTAGATAAATTTGAAGTGTTAGGTTTCTAACTAACTTGTGGAGGTGTTGAACAGGTCTTAGGCTACCCTAAGTTATCATCCAACATCCTCCTCTTAGCCCTTGTATTAGCTGCAACTGGTTCATCTACCCTTTATATAGTTTTCCCCATGTTTATTGCTACATGTTTAAACATATTCTCCCCTTATTTAAATTTTATGCACATGGTGTCTATTTGTTCCTTACGCATGTTCCCTTGTTGTATTTGAGCTTCTAATGATGCCATAGTAGGCATATTATCTTAATTCATTAGAGGGCCTTATGGAAGAGGAGGCATTGTGGCATGTCCTTAGAAAGAAGGAGCATGCTACTAACTAGGATCCTAATACATTTCTCAACTTTTATAAATTACCATCTCATTGGATTATCCTCTTGATTTCCATTGACTCTCTTGTGCAAGGTTATTTTGGGTGGGGACCAAGGATCTTGAGCTACTTGTAGTTGTGGGGTTATAAATATTATAAGATTTAATTTGAGTAATTTGGCCTTGGGCTTGTTGATTTGATGGATAATGGGGTATATGGTAAGATTTAATAGGGTATTGGGCTTGGAAGGTACCTTGGTATAGCCTCTATGAAGTTTATTGTTGTCTCTCGAGAGCCACTAGCTTATTGTTTTGTGCTTTCAACAAGCTCTCAATCCTTATAAATTTACCCACTTGACCATCCTTAGGTTGGGCATGATTATTTGGAGTGGTAAATGGAGCAATGGTAAGTGGGTTTGGCTAAAGTCTAGGAAAAAGTGGCATGAGAGGTCTTGGCATGAGTTTCCCCCCTTATATCAAATAGTTTTTATCCTTTATAGATATCTCATAAGCCATTGGTAGAGTTGTCCCACCTATAGATTGGATCATGATTACAATGTCTAAATTCAATGCACTCAAATAGTAAATAAAAGCATAATTGCGTGTGGGTTTAATGATGATAGGGATCCTATCGCACATATTTTTTAATCTATACTTGAAATTAATCATAGACTCTTGGGGTGCCCTCTTGATTGAGGTGAGTTGTTTAACAAGTGATACATGGTCACTTCTATCCTCAAAAAGTTTACATAGGAACTCACCAAACTCATCCCAAGTATTGATTGAGGTAGGAGCTAGCCACCTATACCATTACAAGGCTTTGCCTTTTAACGACATGGAAAGAAATCTCATGGTTACATTCTCTTATGTAATATTATGTACTGAACAAAGGTTTACAATGTCATCTATGTGATTTATAGGGGTGGTGGAGTTTTCTCCTATAAATCATGGTAGACTCTTTAAAGAAGCAATAGGCATATCATCATGTTATTGAAGGTTAAGAGGGCTACCACCATTCAAGGGTACAAAAACTTGTATTTTGGGCCTTGCCATTTGCATAGTGGGGGTTGTGTTATTTAAGATAGTAGGATGACTAGGAGATGAATATTTATTTTGGGGATAAGGACTTTTCATATTAAATCTTGCTCTTTTATATGAAGTGAAAGGTAATTCAATGAATTCAAAAGGAATACATTTACTAGTTGATCTTCTAGTAACCCTTGATATGAGAGGTACTATCTAGATGACTCTATCAACTTTGAAACTTAGAGAATATTCAGATCCTGATAATGGTGGACGTCTTCTTCTAAAAATATCTCTCTTCAGCTCCAAACTTCAATCATGCCAAATAAAAATTCTTTGGGTCCCACCGAGCATGTCAGAACTATTGGAGGCCTAGATTGCATCCTAGCTGAGTAAAATATTATTCAAACCTAATCAAATCTAGTCCAACATGGGAATGACCCTAGGTTTCAGGTTACCTAATCCTGGGTCAAACCTTTAGGATTTTTTAAGAGGCTAGCTCCTTTAAAAGTGAAAATTTAGATCTCTCTTCTTAAAACCTTATCTATTGGAATGAAAAGGGGAGAAAATACATAAGTGAAAACTTTCTCTAAGTATGGTGATGTACCAAGTGTTCAATGATCCACTCTTGACATGGACACTTTCATGACTATTAATGAATCTAATAGGGACAAGGTTGATCAGATTCTATGATAGGGTTCCAAACATGAGTATTTTATCTAAAGGTTGAAAAGAGATCTACAATTTGAAGGATAAAAAGAGATAGGTGTATGTAAGACACTATGGACTTATGACACTTAAAAAGGAACATCAATAGCTAACACTTCATACAACCTATAAGAAACCAATAGTCTTAAATAAAGGTATATGAAGGACTTACAAATGATGAATAAATAACATACATTCTATAAAATCAAACTTCAAGAAAGAACACTTAGCATTAATCTAGAATATGAGATTTCTTATATTGCTTCAATTTTAGCAGAGGTTTGTTATACCTAGCCAAGGGATATAAATCAATAGTTTAAGCTAGTATATTTAAGAAGAAAGAAGGAAAGAGAGAGAAAATTTGGTACTAAAGGGTCATTAATGAACCAATTCCACTAGAGATAACTATCACCACCACCTTTATCAAGCCTTCCCCTACATCAATGTCATTATTTCCCTTTTTGGCATGATGTAAAATATGAAGATCAAGATTAGTTGTATAAAATAATCCCTTATCACCGTAACCTTTCTTGAGCTCATCATGTTTAGTATTCTTTATGGCATTCCTTACATAGTCACCATTCTCTCATTACTTGTAAATCTTAAATATAGATCTATAATGGATGAAAACTAATCACCTTATTGGTTCTCATATAGTCATGATTATACTAAATATCTATAGGCTATGGATTTTGATCATAAGACATGAAACCTATGTCTAAAATCTCTCAAAAAAATTTATAGAGCTTTAATAGAACTTGATGGATTTTTAGGGTTAGTTCCTAGCTATCCAGATCATGTTTAATATTATATTTATGTCTTTTACCTACTTGGGGTAGTGAGGTCCTTTATCAAAAATGTCTTCCTACATGGCTTTCAATTGGGCTATTTAATCTATTTTGACCTCGACTACATATTTGACCTCTACTAATGATATCCTATCTTCAAATTTTGATATCAACCATTGATCTTGATCTAGGATTTTCAATATTGTGCCAACTTTCAATTGTTAATTCATCTTATAGATTCATATTGTTATCCCTTTTACATCTTGACTTCATGCGCACTATGTATCTGCTTATGTATGAATGAATGCAAGATGTCAATCTCTATCAATTTAATATGGTTAAAATACTTGGTAGCTTCTCATTTAGATTCAATATTCATTAACTTGTTGTCTAATCACTCACCATTAGATCTTCAAGTATGTTTGCACATGCACCATTGATCTGCCTGAACCCACTGACCTATGTCATTTGATGCATGTTGTTTGATCTTCGATCAAACAACTAAGATCTTGACACTTGTTAGATCTATGTTCAAACTGACCTTTTGAACTAATTTTCACCATTGATCTATGTGTTATAGGTATAATCACTAAGAATGGGGTGTATCAGTGAGCCTTGATATTTTAATTTGAAATGCAATCCTTTAAACTATTAACTAATCAGCATATATAAATTTTATGAAGCAACATTAACAAGAGAAATCATTCATTCAATGCATACACAAGATCAAATATATGACACATAGTTCCAATGGGAAACCCTCATGGAGAATAAAACCCACTCTCAAGTTTGCAACACATGGACTATTGTCTTATAAGAATAAGAGACTAATCAACTCCTTTAGACCAGTAAACCTTGATCATGTCCTCCTAACCAAAGGTATTTAGTGAAACACCTATTTAGAAGGAGAAATGAACCTTAAGGAATACCAAGTCCTTTAGACCCTCATTTGAACACCTCCACCTAAAAAATGATGTCTTTAACACCTGATGATGGATCTTTGTTTATCTAAACCTTGCACAAACTTCCTCTCTATCTCAAACAAGCCTCTCAAATAGGTATTTCAAAATCTATTTCCTTCTTCACTCAAACTATCCTCATATGCACACTCAGACCTCTTCACATATACTTAAATTGTAAGATCACTATTATGACATTTGAAACATGACCTATAGGTCATACACATAGTCAATAAACTATTCTACTCATTAACTCAACCAACATGCACATACCTATATTTCACTCCATAACTCTTACATGCACCTTACACTCATTTCCTTAACACATTTAGTTTCACTATATATAGAATAATCATGAATTATTAAGTCCACAATATTTCCTTATCAACCACAAAACATGCCTTCACCCTTAAGGCATCTCACATGGGTCAAACTTATGCACAATCCACTTTCAAATAGGCCTAAGTCACTTTTAGGTCCTATGGAGACCTATTCAACCCTATGACACTTCTTTAATAAAATTAATAACAAATGACCACTTCCAAATGCATTAACCCATTCCATATGACCCTTTTAACATCTTCAAATGAACATAATTAACAAAACACTCTTTTGTTAAAGCCCAATTATCTCAAATACTTCTTTGTACATATAGTCATTATGAATGAAAACATAGTCAACTTCAAAACCATTGTTCATACTGCATATGATTAGTCAATCCTTCATAATGCACACATAGAATCCTTATGGAGTCTACAACACTCCCATATAGCTAATTCATCATGAAACATAGAAATAGCATCAACACAAGCTTAATTACTCTTCTTAGGTTACTTGTAGAATAAGTATGAACACATAGTCAACTTTGGAGCTCAATATCTTTGTCTATACACACTTCCATATATTTAATCCATATTTCTAGATGCATCTTTTAGTCCTCTTCATCTTTTCTTTTTACATCATGAGAAAATTCATTTTGGATTGAAATATATGACTAAAAAACTAGACACTATTTTTTCACTTGTTAAAATCAAAAATTTAAATGTCAATAATCACAGTTAATCTTTGAACACTATGCCTACATCTCGTGTCCTCACTACTTAGATTAAATATGCACCATTGATCTTATTCAATATTTAACACATAGGCACAAATTCTCAAACATTAAACCTCAATCACTTTAACCTCATCTTGTGCAATCTTGAAATGTTGACTCCACATGCTCCATCGATCTCTTTGATATTGTCCTCACTTTAGCAATGTTAGAAAACTATCACTTTAACCTCTTAAATTTAATACACACCATTAATCTCTATTTTTATAATCTCCTACTCACCATTGATCCTTATAATAATATTAATATTTATATCTACTTAGCATTAAACATCATGCACTTATCCTCATCTTGTTGCTTCCTGACATCTTGGAGCAATGTGCTCCATCGATCTTGCTCAAACTTTAACTTATGTAGAAATGACTAAGTATGGGAACCTTGCTTATCTGCCTAGAAGGTCAACTTTGCACCTCCTTATCTTTTGCTTTGCTCAAGTGCATGTTCTAAAAATTAGACCATATGATCTCCTCACATAAGATAATCCAACCATGTGACAATCTTCTCTTGTAACCCTCACATGTGTGAGATATATCATCATTAAAATTCCTTCTCAAAATATTTTATCATAGAGCCAACTATGCTTAGAATTTGTCTAGGAGACCAACTTTGAACAAGCTTAACTTTTATCATGCTTTAATTCATAATCTAAAATTTAACACAAATAAACTAGGATCAAAATTAAATAAACCCATATGATCATGTTATTCTAAAATCCCACACATTATATATATTTCATCATCAAAATGCTTACTCGACTCTTCTTGCTACTTTGTAAATTTGGCTAAGTATGAGAAAACACTATCAAAATACAAGAGAGCCCAACATTTCACCCACATATCTTTGATTGTGTTTAGGTGCATAACCTGATATTTAGTGTATAGTAACAAGGGACTAATTTGATCACAACCATATGACCAACTCCCCTTCACTCATTCTCACATGGCAATGGTGACATCATCAAACCACCTACTCATATTTTTTACCACTAGACCCAAACTATCTAGATGAAAACTATGGACAACCAAATAAAATTCACTCATACACACAAGCTCTAAAATCATCCTTGACCACTGATAGGACCCCTTTCACATGCTCAAATCACCATACTCATCCCTAAACCTCTCTAACCATGCCAAAATTGAAGATAAACCAAGCCAACTTTAAGCACACTAGGACAATCACATTGCACACTTTGTCATTATTAATTAAGCTATCAAATAAATTCATCCACTCACCATGATAACTCTATGACATCACATGAAATCACTAAATACTCTCCAAAAATTTCCCCCTCTATCATTGATGTCAAAAAACATCATTTAGCTCACCTTCTCTCTTCAAGCACTTTCACAATAATAACTTTCTCCCCCTTTGACACAATGACAAAGTGAGCACCAAATAATATTGAGGACCTTAAAATACCATCAATATTAAAGGACAATCTTATAAACATGATACAAATTCCCCTTACCTTGAGCCTACCTCTTCTTGTCTTGACAACATTCTCTTGTTCCATGCCAACACTCTCTTCTATCAAGCACTACTACCAATGAAGACAAACTAAACAAAACCCTGACATCTAATTAAACTTACCAAGAAAATCTAAGAGGTACTCCCCCTAATATTTTTGATCCATTTCATCACTTGAGCATCTTCAGATCTCCATACACCATGAGGAACCATCATACAAGATTATAAGCCTTCTCTCAAACCACCTCAAGGACTATCAACAAAACTTCATGCCACATACAAAATAGGAGACATGCTCCAAAATAACCTAAAAAAATCTTATTTAAACACATACCTTGATCTTGTGGAGAAACCAAACAAAAATCACATGTTTAAGATTAGGCATGTATAGACTCCTTATATCCCTACTTGTAACTTGTAGAGCCCATAAATTTATATAGACATAACTTCAAGACCTAAAACTTCATATCTAGAGCACTCTCATATACCCTCTCAATCACACCAATTTGCAACAAATAGCTCATCTTCTATAATATACTTCCTTTATAAACCAACTACCTAATTAGGCCTGCAACTTGACAAAAAGTTGAATAAATTGAGAACCACAAACCTTCAAATCTATGTGAATATTTCTTTCACAAACCATTTATCCCATTCAACATATTAAAAATACTTAGACCTCAACTCATAAGGTAGACCCACTTTCTAGTAGAGCCTAAAACCCTAGAATCTCAAAACAAACAAGGTCATCACAACATCCTTCTAGTCAATGTCCACCTCTTCAACTTCTTATACACCTAGAGACAACCATTACACACTTTTGGACCAATATTTGAGATTTCAAACCTTTGGGAATCTTAACTTCCTATAACCGATCTTAGGATTGATAAGATCTTAAGCATAAAATTAGGAAACCCAAGAGCTAACAAAAATCTCTAAATTGACTTCAACATACCTTCATATCACAAAATCACTTGGACCATGCTATAATAAGGTCAACAAACCTTTCTATGAAAAAATATTATCTTAAAAAATCACAAATCTTCCTTTTCCATCTAGGAACCTTCAAGCTGACCCTAAAGACTATTCCATATATAGCTATCAATATCATGACATCACCTCAGCGTATCTTCTACCTAAACATACCTACTCTAACTAACAACACTCATTTATAGACTTTTATGACCATATCAAGAACACCATAGCAACACTTACTTCTTCACTGACTAGAGTCTCTTTAAGAAGCATAAATAGAGACATCCTTTGCACCACAATGCTCTAAAACAATGTGAAGTTAGGAGTGCCCCACATTTCCTCGGTAACCCTTGGAGTCCTTTTATAGATATAAGTCTTCTTACTCTTATTTTTCTTCTTCTTAGTTTTAATTATGACAACTTTTTCTTCTTATATATCACTCTCCTTTTCCTCAAAGATATAATTGACAACACATGGAGCAAATATGGAATCTTGACATACCTTTTCATTTGAATAATCAACCTTATAGCTTGGAACCTCGTCACTAGGTACAGACAATTGATGATCTTTGTATGATTATTTCTCAACAATAGTAGGATGTTCACTTGGATCCATACTTACCTCAGAACTAGCCTCAACCAGTACCTTGATCTTATCCTTAAGCTTCATCTCTTCATTCTCAAAATGAGCAGTCAATGATAGCTCTTGGAACTCTTCAACATTTGTAGCATTCTCCATCATATAAAATAGATTACTTAGAACTATAAACTCATCATAATTATTACTTATCACCTTTGGTCTCCATGAGTTCACTCACCTTCTATCTTTCACTCTGAGAGCCTAATAAAACATATTCTATCTTGTAAAACTTTGCTTGAAGAATCTAGCAATGTGACCTCTCTATTCATAGATATAGTAAACCCTACTCCTTGATGGAAACTTAGCTTATCTTACCTTGAATGGAAATTTTTTTTCAAAGTGTCTTATATCATCATAGTTGAAGCACACAACCTTTCTCATACCTTTTGACTGATGACCCCCATCATAGTTCCATGTAAATTCATTCTTAACAGGTCTTCTACATTCTCTATCTTCATGCCCAAACTAATTATAAGTATAGAAATAACCATTAAATTTTTCATAACTCATGGCATTTGGTTATCTGATCTAATTTGTCTTCATTCTACCAACACCTTCATTCTTTGTCTAATTATTTGTCTTCAAAGTTAGATTATCCTTGTTCATATTAGTCTTCATCTTGTCTTGAGTTGTAGTCTTTGGTTCTTATTTGTATCTAAGACCAATATTATCACTTGCATGATTTTGATCATGAAAAATGTTGTCTATATCACTTGAGCTCTTTTAAAATATCAAAAATGGCAAGACCTTACTACATATCTTCTCTAACTCATATTTCAATGACTCATTTACAATTACATACCTTGCCCATTCATCTTCTTTATTTTTTAGGCTTGTAGATAGGTCTTCCAATTTAAAATAAGATGTTTGACCATATCTTCATGTTCCTTAGCATTTTCATCCATTATTTCCTCAAATGCACTAAATTGATCCTTAAATTCCTAAGTTTAAATTTCATCTTCTTAGTGATTTTCTTCTCAATCTTCAGTTCTTCATGAGAATTAGTTAATACAGTCTCATAGTACACTTCATCTTCATCATCATTTAAATCACTCCAAGTAGACTCATTTTATTGTGAGCAACTTCCTTCCTCAGCCATGAAAAGGGTTATATCTTCAATAAGAACATCATTTTCATGATCATACTCTAAGTCACTATCTTCACTCTCATCTAATGAGCTATATTTTTCTTTGGTGTAGAGATTTTTCTTGTCCTTGAAGTACTTATTATCAAACATTTTGAATCCCTTTTTAATTTTATCTGACCTAAATGTTTTCTTACCATCATCATGACCTTGATCATGCTCTTCATTATCATCCTTATTATACTTATGAGGGTACTTATTAGCAAAATGTCCTATCTCACCATAATTGAAGCATTTGAGAGGTAGTTTATGTTAGGTTGTGGAGCTAGAAGCTTCACTGATGTAGACCTGGATGAGGTTACTAAGATGTTGCTGAGTTGCAGAGCAACTGACGTTGGTCTAATCAGCCAATGTCGGTCATTTACAGTGAGAAGAGAAACTGATGTTGGTCAGGGATCAGCTGACATCAATCACCTCTAGGCATACGGGGATCGACATTGGTCGCCTGTGTGGTTCCAAAACTGCCAATTCATAGACAGTTAGTTAACAAACTGGTTATTTACATGTCAAAGGCCAATTTTAGACTTGAGCTGTGGATCTAATTATTGTAATTGGATGTCTAATTATTGTTTTCATGAGATCTATATAATAGACTCATGGGCTATATTGTAAAAGGTGTGCTAGTTAGAGTTGAGCTTGTTTAGCTCCTTCTATGTGTGAAGAGAGCAAGGGTAGCTCCTCTTAGTTCCATAGTATTGCCAAGTGTGGGTGTTGATTTGGAGAATCAGATGGGTTCTTCATGTATGTAGGATCTTGGTCAGTAGGTGTGCAAGGCCACGTTTGGAGATCTGCATGGTGTGTGTGTGTGTGAGGTCAAAGGAGATCTGTAGGTGGTAGCAGGATCAAAGGTGATAGCAACACATCAAAGAGAAAATAGAGGAAGGCAAGGTAGATCCTTCCAAAAGTAAGATCAGTTGATTTGTAGGTGTATGTGTGTGTAGGATCTAGGTTTGCAGGTGTGCAGAACCAGAATGATTTATAGGTGTGCAAGATCAAGGAGGTCAGCAACACAACAGGTAGCAATATCAAGAGAGATCTACTTGGAGTATGTTGTGTAATTGGTTTGAGTATATGGGTATACTCGGTGTACTAGCAGTATTGTTACTAACTGGTTGACTGGCAGTGTTGTTACTGGCTAGTGGAAGTGAACACCAACTCTGTGTTTGAGTTGTGTGTTGGGACCGTAAGAGAGAGAGTGAGCTCTTGAAGAGATTTACTGTTTATGCCCTAGAGGTGTGGGATCCCTAGAGGTGTGTAAGGAAGAAGAATATGGCATCTTCTTTGTTGTATTTCCTTTTGGAAGAGTATTAATACAATTGGGTATTGTCTCTCATATTCTGTGTTGTTTTTTATTCTAGTTACTTATTGCTTCTGGTTATTTCTACATGTTTAGTTGCTTGGTAATCATTTGTGATGATACCAATCTCCCACTTGGAGATAAATAGCTGCACTATACCTATACCTGTACACCATCTAATTTGTTTCCTGGATTGTATCCCTCTATGCTTTTCCTGCGAATTTCTTCATTCAAGATCACACTAACAACATCATCTACTTTTAAAATATTTGAAGTAGATGCAGTATTACTAACTACCATTACCAAGCTATGCCAACTTTCAGGCAAAGAACATAATATTAAAAGAGCCTTAATTTCATCATCAAACACTATTTTGACTGAATTTAATTGATTTACAATTCCACGAAAATCATTTAGATGATTAGATACAGATCCACCTTCCTGCATTTGCAAATTAAATAACTGCTTCATAAGATATACCTTATTTGAAGCTGAGGGTTTTTTATATAAATTTGCTAAAGTAGTCATTAACTCTACCATTGAATTTGCATGTGATAAATTAGATATCACAGTAGATGCCAAACTCAATCTTATGGATCTAAGAGCCTTTCTATCAAGAACTTTCCATTCTTCATCTTCCATGTCTATGGGCTTCTTTGCAACCCCACCTAATGGTAAGTATAGATCTTTCTGATATAGATAATCTTCTATCTGCATTCTCCATAATTGATAATTCTTGCCATTAAACTTCTCCATTCTCAGTTTGCTTTCTTCTGCCATTGCTAACTCCCACTCAAATAGAAATCCCTGTAGAAACCCCTGTGAGTGTCCTGTAATCAACACACACTAACCAGATCTGAAACACCTGTTAGTGAACCCAAGCTCTGATACCACTTGCTAGGATCTAGACAATAACAATTGATTACTTTTGCAAGCAACTAAATGTGGAATTAAACCAGACTTGAAAACAACTAGAAATCAGAATCAGCAAAGAAAAAGAGATACAAGAAACCACCCTAAAAACTTCTATTAAACTCTTGGAAATACAATTGAAGAAATTTCTCTTTCTTCCACACCTCTCTCAGATGTACAAATCTCTTTCTAGATCTCTTTCCCTCAAGAGTTCTCTTTCTTAATTACAATCAACTCCAACAACCTGGATTGATTCACATATACATATACTATACAATTCGTGTATTGTTCTACTATTACAATAAGCTATGAAGATCTATCCCTATTATATAACTTTAGGGATTCATGAGCATACAATCATAACCATTAGATGCACCTCCTAATCAAGGGCTCAAAACATTCCTACTAAAGATAGAGATGTGGACTTAAGACTAACACTTAATCCTATCATGCAAACATTTTGTTCTATCCACGAAAATAGATTTTGGACGCACAGGTGACCAACATCGGTCCCTGCCTGTCTACCTATGACCGATGTCGGCCGATCCATGACCAACGTCGGTAGCCTCTGGTCCATTCTTTACCATCGTTAGTGACTGTGTGACTCCTGCAACTTCTACACTTGCTCATTTGGTGAAGCTTTTAGCTCCACACCTTAACATTTTACCTTTATACTTTCCTAACCTATTCTTAATTTATTTGAAATCAAAGAAATTAGTTCATCCTCATCTATATTAGGAATTTTATCCTCCTTGATTATATTACCTTGGAATTTATTTTTTGTCTTCATTTCAATATTGAAAGTTTCTTCCTTCCTTAGTGGTATATCATCATTCTTCCTCATCTCATAGGTAGTAAGGGTTCCATGTAATTGATCCATCTTCAACTGAGTAAGATCATGACTTTATTCTTTAAAAAATAATTTTAGATCAAATTTGAGGGATATAGACCTTAATATCTTTTCAACAATAGTAGGTTCTTTAAGGTTATCTCCAAGACCTCTAATGATGTTCACAATCTCATCAACTCTCTGCACAAAAAAGGCCACAATATCATCTTCATTCATCTTGAGACTTTTAAATTGCCTTTTGTGAGTCTATAGCTTAGCAAGTTTGACCTTTGAATCTCTTTTATAAATTATTTTCATTTTGTCTCATATCTCTTTAGCATATTTACAATGGATGACCTTGGTGTATTCAATCTCTAAAAATCCACAAGTGATAGCATTCATTGCATTGCAATTATTCTCAAAAAACTTCTTGTCTACAACACTAGATGGAGGAATAATAAGAGTAACATATCCATCCACAACATATTTCCAAACATTAAACCTGAGAAACATAATGTATTTCCTCATCCTAATAATCCAAAATGCATAATTGGATCTCCTGAACATTGGTGCTTGCTTAGTAGAGAAACCTCCTTGATGACTACCCATATTGTGCCTTGGATCACCTTCAAGTTGTTAATATTTTACCTAATTACCTACTTTGATACCAATTATTAGAGGTATAATCACTAGGGGTGAATATGTGAGCCCAAATATTTCAATTTCAATTTTTAATCCTATAAAATATTAACCAATCAGCATATATCAATTTGATCAAGCAACATTAATAAGAGATCTCATTTATTTAATGCATACACAAGATCAAAAACATAACATATAGTTCCTATGGGAACCCCTCATGAGGAATAAAACCCACTCTCAAGTCTGCAACAAATGGACTACTATCCTATAAAAAATTACAAATAAGATACTAATCAACTCCTTTAGACCATAAAACCTTGATCATGTCCTCATAACCAAAGGTATTTAGTGAAACACCTATTTCACAAGGATCAAATTCCCCTAAGGAAGACCATGTCATTTAGACCCTCTTTTAAACACCTCCATCTTAGAAGTCATGTCCTTAATACCTGATGATGGATCTTTATTTATCTAACCCCTACACAAACTTCCTCTCTATCTCAAATAGGCCTCTCAAATAGGCATGTCACAATCTCTTTCCTTCTTCACTCAAACTATCCTCATATGCACACTCAGACCTCTTTTCATATATTCAAATTAAAAGATCAGTATTATGACATTAATAACATGAATTATAGGCCATACACATAGTCAAAAAATTGTTCTACTCATTAACTCAACCAACAGGCACACCACCTATCCTTCATTCGACAACTCTCACATGCACCTTTTACTCATCTCCATAACAAGTCACAAAACTAAAACATTTGGTTTCAATATATATAGAGAAATCATGAATTATTAAGTCCAAAATCTTTCCTTATCAACCACAAAACATGCCTTCACCCTTAATGCATCTCACATTGATCATACTTAAACACAATCCACTTTCAAATAGGCCTAAGTCACTTTTAGGTCTTATGGAGACCAATTCAGCTCTTTGACACTTGTTCGAGCAAACTAAGAACAAAGGACCACTTTAAAATGCATGAACCCATTCCATATGACCCTTTTAACATCCTCAAATGATCACAATTACCAAAACACTCATATTCTAAAGCCCAATTATCTTAAACACTTCTCTATACACACAATCATTATGAATGAAACTGTAGTCAACTTCAAAACCAATGTTCATACTGCATATGATTGGTTAATCCTTCATAATACACATAGAGTATCCTTATAGAGTCTATAACATTCCCATATAGCTAATTCATCATGAAACATCAAAATAGCATCAACACAAGCTCAATTACTCTTCTCAGATTACTTATAAAATAAACATGAACATAGAGTCAAATTTGGAGCTCAATATCTTTGTCTATACACACTTCCAGATCTTCAAATCCATATTTCTAGATGCATCATGGATTCTTCTTCATATTTTCTTTTTATATCATGAGCAAATTTATTTTAGATCAAAATATTTGACTCAAAAACTAGACACTATTTTTCCCTTGTTAAAATAAAATATTTAAATGTCAATGATCATAGTTAAACTTCAAACACTATGCTTGCATCTCATGTCCTCATTGCTTAGATCAAATATGCACCATTGATCTTATTCAATCTTTAACACATAGGAACCAATGCTCAAATATTAAACCTCAGTCACTTTGACCTCATCTTGTGAAATATTTAAATGTTCACTCCATGCACTCCATCGATCTCTTCAAGATTGTCATCATTTTAAAAATACTAGACAATTATCACTTTCACCTCTTGACTTTAATATGCACCATTGATCTCTATCTATATGATCTCCCACTCACCATTTATCCTTGAAAGAATCTTGATCCTTATCTCTGCTCAGTGTTAAAAATCATGCACTTGTCCTCATCTCATTACTTCCTAACATCTTAGAGAAACATACTCCCTTGATCTTGTTTGAACTTTAACTTGTACAGAAATGACCAAGTATATGAACCTTGCTTATCAGCCTAGAAGGTCAACTTTGCACCTTCATATCTTTTTCTTTGCTCAAGCGTATGTTCTAAAAATTGGACCATATGATCTCCTTACATAAGAGAATCCAACCATGTGAAAATATTATCCTTATAACCCTCACACATGTGATATACATCATCACTAACATTCCTTCTCAAAATCTTTTATCACAGAGCTAACTATGCTTAGAATTTGTTTGGGAGACCAACTTTCAACAAGCATAGATTTTGTTATGCTTCAGTGCATGATCTAAAATTTAGTGAAAATAAAATAAAATCAAAAATGAAAAAAACCCATATGATCATCTTTTTATAAAATGTCCACATGTGAAATATATGCCATCATTACAATTCTTACTCGACTTTTCTTGTTACTTTGTAAATTTGGCTAAGTATGGGAAAACACTGTCAAAATGTATGAGAGCCCAACTTTGCACCCACATATACTTGACTGAGATTAGGTGCATGACCTAATATTTAACACATAGAAACTAGGGAATAATATTATCACAACCATATGACAAACTTCCCTTGACTCATTCCCACCTTGTAATGGTGACATCATTAAACTGCCTACTCAAATTTTTAACCACTAAACCTAAACTATCTAGATGAAAACTATGGAAAATTAGATGAAATCCAATAATGCACATAATTTCTCCAATCATCCTTGACCACTGATAGTACCCCTTGCACATGCTCAAATCACCATACTCATCCCTAAACCTCCCTAACCATGCCAAAATTGAAGATCAACCAAACCAACTTCAAGCACACTAAGACAAGCACATTACACACTTTGTCATTGTTCTTAGGCTATCAAATCACTTCATATACTCACCATGACACATATATTACATCACCATTACATCAATAATAACTCTCTAATACTATGATGCATGATTAAATGCACACCATTAGATCTTTCAGACCCACTGGCATCTATTAGATTACCACTCACCATTGGATTTGATCTGATCAAATGTTGACCATTGATCTTGGGGAATTTTAATTCAAATGTATATTTACCAAAGCTTTAACTTGACATTCATGCATAGTCACACTCTAAAATTCTAAATTTGAAACTTTATATCTTGAGATAGCAAGTTTAGCAAGACACCAAATTGATAGAGCATGATCTAGGCATGAAGAGCTTCATGTCCATGCAATATTTTAGCCTGAGAGGCTCCTTAGGTTCCTTTATTAAATTTTCAAGTTATATTCATTTATTCATGATGTTTTTATGATGTTCTAGATTTTTTATGCTTGTACAAGAACTTTCAAGGCTCAAAATATGTTTTTGAGACCTATGAGACCTGATTTATGTCCATGAAGGTCGTGATCACCATGAGAACCTGTTGGGTTTTCTTCCTTTACAAATCTAGACCTATTTTAAGACTTGATTTTCAAATATTAAAAAATGGAACTTTAATCTTACTTAAATTATTTCAACAGCTTTGTAATCAATATGAGATATTTGGACCACTCATTCCATCCAGAACTTTGTTCATTTATTCAAATCATTTCTAGGCAAAAGGTCCTTATGTGGGCCAAATTTGGCCAATAGAAGGGTTTCAAATCTTTCAATTTTCTACATAGTATAATTATTTTTTAATTTAACTATGGTATTTATCCCCACTTATCCCCACTTAACATTAAGGGGAAGTGTTAGAACATTTAATATCTAGGTGCTGAAATTATAAGACTCTTAGTACAATTTGAGTAATTAAATAACTATGATTTATTATGTATTAACATGGGCTCACAATCTCATGTAAATAAATAATAAAACATAAATTATTTATTACTTATTAGTAAAAATAAAACATATTTGTTTATTATTATCGATAATTTAAAATTTTCTTGAGATGGTCAGATATGTTATTTATAATGGTCATATCCCTTCACATTTCACTATAAATAGGGTGCTACCCTTATTTTGAATGTGTGTGGAAATATTATATTATGAATCATGAGTTATGTATGAACAAAGAGTTTTGTGAAGGTTATTGAAGAAGTGAGAAATATTTTATGTATTGGGGTGATTTGGTTTCTCAAATATATGAATATCAAATTGGTGGGTTCTTTTACCTCTTTTAAGTTTTCTCATGGTAATTCAGGTGTACTGGTTCATTAATCTATGTTCACTATTATTTGTGTACTCTTTACTTATTTATGTCACTCTAGATCTATCTTGTGTACTTTTATTACTACATTGATTTTGTCAAATAACATATATGATGACATAGAATCATCATAAAGATTCCATCTCTGCCATAAAAGTAGATTACATCTCCAAGAAAATGGTATAGAGGCTTATATTGAATTGGTAAATGTGGTATGGTTTGGTCACATATGTTAATACAAGATAATCTATATAAATAAAAGGAATGTCTTACAAATACATGATCATTGAGTTATAAGAGGTATCTAGTTGGCATTTATATCACAATATTATAATATGATAGATATAGAATAGAAGAGAGTTAGATAAAGTGAGATAAGAGAGTAACAGAGGATATAAATCATAGAAATACTTGTAATATCTTAGATAAGAGTTATGATATAGTAGAGAGTGTGGAAGTATAGAGTAAAGAGATCTATAGAATTATAAAGGATGTTATGATTATATTTATATGAAGAAAGAGATTTAGAGTAGGAAATATATGTGTATTGTGTAGTATGAATGTGAATGATTACACCTACTTATAAAAATTAATTAATACACACAATACCTAATTATTCACAATACTATTTATTGTGTTACATTATCTCTAACAGAATTCATCTTGAACTTCATAGTTATATGTAACCAAGTTGCAAATTTTATGTCAATGTGTGAACAATATTCATGACACAAATTTGATCAATTTATACCTCAATGTGATATAGAATCTCATAATATGGTTTTTAATATGTTTAATTTGATAATTCTTCTCAATTTGACTCATTTAATATTATAAATCTACCAAATCTAACTTGTAAAATATGATAAATCTTATAAGTCTACTCATGTAATTTATCTTCAAATGTCATATACCATCTCAATTTTCCCTCACAATCATGTAAAATTCCTCACATATATGTGGAATATACCTTAATCTATCTAATTTGTCCCATCTAAACCATACAATATCAATTTTATCAAGAATAATAATGTTCTATCTGATATACCCTAAATCTATGAAATAAACCTAATGTATGTCCCCTTTTTATATGAGGGATTAAGCCTGTGAATCACTCATCTCAAAATACCAAATTATACACATCATATTTTATATACCAAAAATATAATCATGTAAATTACATATTTCCACAAGAAAATATATGTCATCATAGAAAGTTTTTATCTTTTTCAAGCACATATGAAAACATGTAATCCCTATAAAGTAATTTCTATAGCATTATATACGTAAATATCATATGGTAGTGTATAAAATTGTAGATTTAATTAGGCATTGAGCATTCTTTATCAAAATTTAATTTTAATATTCTCTCTACATTATTTTAATTTACATGATCTATTTTTATCCCTTATGCACACAGATAGTATTTTGTTAGTCAAAATTATACTAATTACCCCCATCAAGTATGTGAATAAGTAATCATGTTCTCTAATGGTGAATAATTTCCCCAAGTAATGTTGATTTTTTTAAGATATTTGGTAATTTCCCCAAATTATTAGTATTGAGACATTAGTGTGAGAGTTTTTAAGCCACATGTGGATACCTTAGATATGGGTGTATGACATATCCTTATGTAATATAGTACTAAATAATTGTGAAAGTGTAACCATAAAAAGGAATACCTTGCATGTGTTCCACTACAAATAATGGGAGGTGAAATGGATATAGGTGTCAATATATCATGCCCTCTATGTTGTGTTATATTAATAATAAATTTTTATTTATACACTTTATACCATCAAAATTCACAAATTATAAATAGGTTGAATTTTTGTTTTTAGAATTAATTTGAATTTCATGCTTAATTTATTTTAATATTTGATATCCAAAATTTTAGTGTGATGATATGTTACCCCAACATAGTTTGAGTGCTTAGAGAGTTCATTACAAGTAGAGCAGCCATTAACCTTGGGATTTTTTGAAAAACTCAATTTTTGCATACTTTTTTAGTAATTTGAAAAAAATATAATTTATCTTTTTTGTCATTTTTATGCATTTATAGGTATATTAGGAACTTTTTTGATAGTTTATTAGGCTTGATAAGTGTTCAACTCTTGTTGACACTATTTTCAAGTTTTTCAATTGTGTCTATTACAAGTGTCTCATCATTGTCACAAGTGTTTACTAAAGATTAAAATAATTTACACTATGTAGAGTTAACCTTTTCAATTTATTTTTCACTATTTATATTATATATATAATCTTGAATTTTATAATTTTATGTGTTTACAAAGTGATATCCATGTGAGATATTTTTGCTTTAGGAAATATATAGAGATAATGGTAGGTATCACACTCAGTGATGTCTAGTAGTATTTGGTTGATGTGTAGGGTTGGGTTATATTGGTAGGCTTGTTATTATTCCATGTGATATATGTATAATGATTTCATTGGTTAAGAGGTGGAATGTAAATACTTATACATTATGGATCCCTATAAAGGAGATGATAGTGACTTTATAGAACTTTTGGTACATATTACAATTTCTAGTTGTAGGTACATATATAGTATTATAGGTTTTAGGTAGTGGGATAACTAAATGAAATTTGAGCCCTCTTTAGAATACTATAATTTAGGTAATGATTAATCACTTAGCGAGTAATGGTTGGGCCTATCCAACTTATCTTTCTAACCCATTTTTCCAAGTCTATATTATGTCAAAAGTGAAGCTAAGGTTTCAAGGCAAAAAGAAGTGTAGATGTTAAATCTAGATTTTTATATGATAAATTAGTATTGTACGGTTGGAAAATATCAATCATGGCTCAACCCTTCAATTTGGTACCTTTATGTTACTAAAAGGATTATGATCACCATCTCAATGTGCCTAAATGCTTATATTATAATCTAACCATGATATTTTGATTACCCAATTTGCCTATAGCCTATAGTATCCTTAAAACTTGATATATTACACTATCAATGACAAATATTTAGTAATTATATATCCTCTAGGACACTACCATCTAGGTTAGGATAATAGCATCAATTCTAGTGTCTTAGGTTTGATGTTAGTATTTATACCTCACAAACACTCAAATATTTCAAAATGTATGGGTCAACCTACAACATTATTTTAACCCTCCCATAAGATCATTTAAAAATATTTTGTATAAATAAAATTCAAATAGCATTCATTATTATGGAAGCAATATCAAGTATTTTTCAAACACACATTTATCTAAAATCACCTCTCAAGCTTATAAAACTACCCTAATCTTCCTTATTTCCATATCAATCATAGGAATAGTATTATTATAGGTTTGAAGCATATAAAAAATATCCCATGAGTATTTTTTCAAAGTTATAAAATAGATAACTACATGCATTCACATATTTTATAATTGTTCACACACAAGCCCGCATAATGGGAAAAACTACATAAATATGAGTTAAAGCCTATGCACATGATCTAAATATACAATTTTTAAAGTGACATGGCACCCTATTAGGTGAAATGTAATTTCCAAAAAAATACTTATACTTCACTGTAGAGATAATTTTTATTTTTATGACATAAGCATCAATGCTAGTCTCTATTTTGAAGGTAGTGTCTAGGCTAATAGAGAGCTAATTTATAGATATGATGAATTATAGTTGAGCATCATAATGACTATTTATGCACCTACATTTATCACATATTATTTTGAATCATTCAATAATATAAATTTTAATCTTTATTCATGACTAAGCAATCAAATTACTTTTTAGAATTGTACTTTATATATTTATCATATTGGTAAAATTCAAAATTATAATAAAATATTATGAATCTAAATTATCTAATTAGCATGCTTATATAATATTATTATTATTAATTTAATAGGCTATTCTCTTTACCCTTAATTTCAAAAAGGGTTAAACATTTGGTAAACCCAATATTTGAGTCTAATTGAGCCAAACCCTAGATTTCCCTAAGGTTTTAAATTATATTAGTTATTTGGTTCCTATTTTCCTATCATAATGGAGTGTTTAATATAATTTATATGTCTATCCTCTTTTATTCTCCTTTTAGTGTTTGAAATGTTTAAAATGAATAAAAATGAATATCCTCCTCCTTCTAACTCTCTAGATGGAGATAAATTCCATCCCTCTAACTAGGTCCATGTTATGACTACTCCAAGGGGTAAGGTGTACCATACCATAGTATCAAAATAAAATAATCAATGTACTCTTATTCAAACCCCACCACCTCCCACATCTCTCATAGATGGTGTGTGTATTCATATTCAATCTAAAGTACCTATGGATTTTTCATATTAATCCTTAAAATAAAAAATCATCACTATGGGAAGCATTATAGAGGATTTGTAAAAACATTTCATTTCAAATATCACATCATTAGAAAATCATAATACATACATATAAAATCCAAAAAAAGTTAATTTTAATCATGTGTTTACATCTTCATCTAAAAATTTTATGCCTAAAAATAGTTCATCTCAAGATTGGAAACCACAACAAGATATATCTACAACTAGTTCTTTAAGAAGTGAATAAAATCCTATTAATATTTCAATTGATTACCTATGGGAAATGCTTAGAAATAAGTTTATCGAACTACCCCTTCTACATCCTCTAAGGAGATCATGCATATCATAGAATGCATGGACATCACATAGATTATTGTTTGAATTTTAAGAATCAAATACAAATATAATTGATAGTGGTGGTCATATAATAGATACATAAATTAAGAAACCCACTCACCTTGTGAGTACATTTCTTAAAACATAAGTTTAAAATAACAAGTATGGGTACTAATGAATAATTTAGATTAAAAACAATTTCAAATGAAAATATTAGAGAAAGAAAAGATTAAAAAGGCAAAACCATAGTAAGCAATGTTAAAAAAATATTGAGATGAAAAAGATAAATTAGAAAATCCAATTCAAGATAGCAAAAAAATATGCTTAAAAGTAGGGTCTCTAAAAAAAGAGGTTAAAAAGCAAGAGACACTTGATAAAGCTAAATTTTCAAATTTGGTTACAAAGGAGGAAATTACAAACCTTTCCTCATATCAAGACCCTTTCACTACCACTTATCATATATATGACAAGAAACTTATAGATTTCAAGGTTGTAGACTATCTAGATACAAATTTTTATTTTGTCTTTTCTTATCTCTCTTGTAAATAAGTATTAACAACTAGATAAAATTAATACAATCATAAAAAGTGTGGGTTAAATTTAGTTAAAAGTTTCATTTTATTCAAAATAATGTTATATTCATTTTAATTTTATTTATAATCTAAGAGCATATAATGTTTTACTTGGAAAGTCATGGTTACACTCAATAAGATCAATGATTGATAAAATCATTTGTTGCATATCATTCAATCATTAAGGCAAGGCTATATCCTTTTCTAAAGAAGAAAGATCTTTAGATAAAAATCAATAGAAAGAACGCATATATTTAGTTAGTATATAAATAGATATAAATAATTGAATATCAATATAGGCAAAGGAACATGATACAAGACCTACATAGAGGTATATCTTTGATGATATTCTTGGATTCTATTAGCAATTTTCCCTTGTCCATAACCCCTTTTGTTAATTATACTAATATGAAAAAATTCAAAAAAAATAAAAACATTCAAATAAATCAAAATACAAAATTATTTATTATCTTAAATGTTTATTATATTTTATGTATGTTATTTACATTATGTTAGTAGATAATATATCATTTCCTTTTTATACACACATGTTTCATAGGTACTTGAGTGTGATACAGACATACATTATATCTATGATATATGTGTGTACATATGTTAGACATTTTCTCTACCCACTTGACACACTATGTTATGTGTATCTACTTCTATTGATCATGATTGATATAAGTTATATTACTTTATGATCACTTTACATCATCATGTTAATCTTACATACTAATGCTTACACATGCCTATACTTGTGTGTACATGTTATACAATGTATTTGATATGCTACTCTATAGGACATTTTGATAGCACACGTATGCATAGACTATTATGATATGATTATGTTAATTATTTCTATTTCAGTTATTAATCTTATCACATAGCTTATTTGAGTGTACTTCTTCTTTTCAACCTTTCCTTTATTTTTGAATATTTTAACATGTTTTTTTTTGTTGGCCCTAGTGCCTTGAATGTTATTTTTTTTGGTGTGTGTGAATTTTAACATGTCCTCCCCTTTGAGTGTGTATAATTTGAACATGCCCTTTATTTTAAGTATCCTTAGACCATTTTTACATGACATTGAGATCTTTTGTGTGTGTTCTTAATTGTTTGTTGATTTTGTGCTTGTTACTTCTAGATGTTTTCATGATCTATATATTATATCTTAGGGTTTTTTCTATTTAGATACTATGAGATTAATTTATACATCTACTTAGACATTATACCACTATATGCTTCTTTACTACATGATTGATACAAATGTAACATGGTTATTTTATCCTTTTGAGATAATGTGACTATCACATTGCATTTCTTTGACCTTAAAAGGGGGTAATTTCCTTGGGGGAATGTCATAGAGACATGAGTCCACATACACATAGTTGGAAAAGTTGGTAGAATGTGATATAATTTAAATGATTCAAATATACACTTGAGATAGAATATTATGCATTTGGTAAAAAATTAATATATTTTGGACAAAAAAAATTAGATTTGTGATAGATATTATACATAATTTATAAAGTGAAGGTTACATTTTGACATATACTTCAGCTTGAGACACATAATAGGTGCATATGCCATGAAAATACACCAAATCATAGATACATATTCATATTATGTACACTTTTAATTAAAAAAAATTATCTCCTTTGATTAGTGTGATTTATATTCAACACACTTGATGGCCTTGTCACTAATTCTATTTTATAGGTTGAGATGGTTATACCATTTGACCTAGGTGAAATTGGATATATTATGTATACACTTGAGTTTTGAAATTAAGATTTAACACATTGATGCCCTTGGAATAACTCACATTTTTATCAAATTGGGGGCATGATCACCATCTAATTATCCTCTTCACATCTTCAAGGTTTAATTATGAACCTCTCTTTTAATGCTTCAGCTAGGAAGCATCATTGCCAAAGTAAACTTCCAATGGGAAACATGGTTGCATCAACACATAGCTTTACTCCTTGCTTGATCTATTTTATTTCAAATTTTCATATTATATGCACTAATTACACTATAACCTAATCTTGTTTGTAGGTAATACACAAATAGTAAATTCAAATAGAGCTAAGTCAAAGAAATGTGTGTTGTACACACCAAAGTATGCATTTATTTTATTTTAACCTCTTAACTTCATTATTATGCATTTCTAGATCAAAAGGGGGGTAAATTTAGATATTAAATCTATATTTTTATATGATAAACTAGTTTTGTACACTTATAAAATATTACTCATGGATCAACCCTTCAATTCAAGACCTTTTCACTACCAAAAGGCTCATATTTACCATCTCATTATACCTAAATGCTTGTCTTATTGTCTGACCCTGATATTCTAATTACCTAGATCACTTGAATCCCATAATATGCTTAAAACCGTTATATATATATATATATATGGAAATTTTGCAAGCTTGAGAGGTGCTTTTAGATAGATGTGTGCTTAGAAATTACATATCAGTTACATATATTCAATAATTATCTACCCTTAAGGACACTATGATTTAGACTAGGACACTACCACCCAAGTCTAATATTAATGTTCATACCTCACAAATACTCAAATTTGTAAATATTTGACATGTATGGGTTGGACTATAATATTTTTTTAACCCTCCTATGAAATAATTTCAAAATATGTTGTATAAAGACAATTCAAACATCATATATTATGATGGAATTAATATCAAATAATTTCCAAGCACACATCTATCTAAAAGCACCTCTCAAGCTTGGAAAATTGCCCTGTTCTTCCCTATTTTCATGTTAGCTATAGGATAAGTATTCTTACAAGTCTGAAGCATATAAAGAGTAACCCATGATTACTATTTTTCAAGTTACAATATGCATCACTACATGAACTCTCATATAGCTTATTTCATAATTGTTCACACATAAGCCCACATAAGGGGAGAACTACATCAGTCTAAGACCCTCTTTAAAGTATTGGATATGTAGACAATGCTTACTAATATGTCAAATTCATTGAAGAAATGAATTATGAATATATAATATATAGAATATAATTTATAAATAAATCATATAATGAAGACATCAACACATGACAAGGAGCTACTGTGGAAAAGCTTCAAAGAGGTAAAAAAACCCACTAAAAGATTATTCATTATGAGAAACCAATCCAACCCCAATATAATTTCTATCAATTTCACTTCCTCTATGTACTTTCACAAAACCTTTTTCACTTGAAATAATATCAAGTTTGAATGAATTTACAATAAGGTTAAAACCCTATTTATAAAATTCATGAAAGGAGGTGACCATTGTGAAAGAATGGGTTCATCCATTCAAAATCATATTTAATAAAATTTTATAAGAGTTAAATAATTATAATATTATTATTTATTTAAAAAAGTTTTTTATCTAGGGTTAATAAATAATATATTATTCATTATTTAATTAACATCAAGGTGAGTTAAGGGTTAATGAAACATCTCTTAGTCATTAAATGTTCTAACACTCCCCCTTAATGCTAAGTGGGGATAAATGTCATAGTCATCATTAAAAAAGAATTATATTATGTACATAATTGAATGATTTAAAATATTTAATCATGCAAAACATCACATTTAAAAATAAAAGGAATTATAATCCATAAACTAATTGAGAGTAAGTTTAGGCTAGCATTATTGTAAGACTACATCTCACAATTTTTCATGAATAATCACTAAGCATATTTAGATATTTTTATAACATAAAGACCTCCATTACAAAGTATGATTTTAATGTATTTGAGTACAAAATTAAAAATTCCACATGAATTTTACTCAAATAACATAACTTCCACATGAATTTTACAATGCTTTACAATGAGAAGAAGTATAGAGAAGGAGAATAAATACATGGCGATTAGGAAGTGGCATTATCATGCACAATCCCCGTTAATAGAAACTCTAAGAGGCCCAACATTGCACAAAATTGATAAAACTTGGTATCACCAAGTATTTTTGTGAAGATATCTTCCACTTATTCATCCATAGGATAGAACTATAAATTAAATTTATCATAGAGGACTTTTTCTCAGATGAAATGCACATAAACTGCAATGTGTTTAGTTCTTAATGTTGTACTATATTTTATGCTAGATCTATACAACTTTGATTATAACAATGAAGGATAGTACTCTAATAAACATCCAAATGAATTTCTCTCAATAAACTTCATAGCCACATGGATTCATTAGCAACTTCCATCACACTTTTATAATTTACTTTTATAGAAGAGAGAGAGAGAGACAGTAGGTTACTTCTTGTTTTTCTAAGTGATATCACTTGAACAAAACTTAAACACACATCTAAAAGTAAGTTTTCAATATAAAGTATCACTAGTATGGTTAGAATCACAATAACCATATAAATTAGTGTTATCAATAGATGAATAAAATAAACCATAGTTTACAGTTCTTTTGATATACTTAAGTATTTGCTTTGCTAATTTTTAATGATCCAAATAAAGATCATACATAAATGTAGAAGCAATACTAACATCATATGAAATATCTAGCCTAGTAATGGTTAGATAAATCAAACTTCCAATAATATATCTATATAAAGTAGGGTTAGATTTTTCATAAGTAGGTTTAGGATCAAGTTTAATACCAAATTAAATAGGAGTATAATTAGATTTACAATCAAGCATGTTAAATTTAACAAGAAGATTATGTGCATACTAAGATTATGATTAAATAATTGAGTTTTTATCCTTAAATAGAGCCATTCCTAAAAAAATGTAGAATGTCTAAATTATTCATTTCAAATATTTAACTTAGTTTATCCTTGTATTTATGAATTAAACTAGTTAGATTGTCAGTAATCAAAAAATCATCAATATATAATATAATTATAATTAAATGATCATTTCCAACTTTAATAAAGAGATCATTATCAAATTAGAAATTAGAAAAACCCAATTCTTTGAAAAAAAGAAGTAATTTTAGAATACCAAACTCAAGGAGCTTGTTTTAAACCATATAAATATTTATTTAACTTACATACATAATGTTCTCTATTAGGATCAGTGAAACCTTTAGGTTGAGTCATGTAGATTTAATCTTATAAATAACCATTTATAAATGTATTCTTGACATCTATTTGGTAGATAACCCAACTATTTTGAACTAAAAGATAAATAAAAAGTATAAAAGTACTTATATTTACTACAAGAGCAAAGGTTTCAACATAGGCAATCTTAAGTTTTTGAGTAAACCCACAAAAAACTAATATAGCTTAAACTTATCAATTAAATTGTATTTAATCTTATAAATCCACTTACAATAGATAATATGCCTTTTAGGAATAGAAAAGACAAGATCCCAAGTCTTATTTATAATAAAATTATTATAGTCAGCTCGCATAGCAACATTCCATCTATCATCTTGAGTGACTTCCTCAAATGATTGAGGTTCACATTCATACATAGTAGTTAATGCATGATAATAATGTTGAGTTTTTCTTAATTTATTAAGGTTATCAACATTAAAATATTGAATTAGGGATTCTGCTCAATTAGGTATTTTAGCTTGAATTTGAAACTCAGGGGTTTTCTTAGACTCTAAGTTATCTATAACTAGATCAAATTCCTCAAGGGCATCCATTTGATAATAAGAGGAAACATGAGAGTTAGGTTCATCAATAGAATAACACTGAAGAAGATCCATAAAGGGCTCACATAAAAAAATTCAAGAATAAGGACATTCCTATTCTCAATGATCTAATATTTATAAGGATCATACACTTTTAAACCCTTTGTCTTACCTCCATAACCTACAAAAATTCAAGAATAGGAAGTCAGATCGAGCTTATTTATTTTAACTTTAGGAATAAAGATAGAAATAGGACTACCAAAGATATTAAGATGAGCCACACTAGATTTATTTTTAGTCCACATTTCTAAATGGGTAGAAATATGCAAGGCTTTGTTAGGTAATCTATTTATAATATTCATATCATTATTCATGGCTTTGGCCCATAAAAACTTAGAAATATTTACATATTTTAATATTATTCTAGCCATTTCTATGATGGTACAGTTTTTCCTTTCATCAATACCATTCTACATAGGGGAATAGGAAGTTTTTAGTTCCCTTTGAATACCATAACTAAATAAAAAATAATCAAAATCTTTACTAACATATTCATGACCATTATCATTTATTAATCTCTTAATATAAAAATCATATACATTTTCAATACTAGTTTTACATTCATTAAATTTAAACAATATGTCATATTTATTTTTAAAGAGAAAAGACCAGATCATTCTAGTGTAATAATCAATAAAATTAACAAAATATATAAAAACATTAAGATACACAGCTTCAAGAGGTCCTAAAACATCACTATGAATCAATTCTAAAGGATGTGAGGAATTCACATCATAATTCTTGTGAAAGGGGTTAATATGTTACTTACCATGTAAGCAACCCTGACAAGTTTCATAATGAGAGAAGATAGAAGGAAGTCCAACGATAATATTTCTCATAGATATATCATGTAAACTTATAAAATTAACATCTCTTAATCTTTCATGCCATAATTTAGATTCATTCTTATTATGTGATAAAAGTAAACATGCAGAAGGAGAAAAAATAAATAAACCATTCTTTTGAACACCTTCAAAAATAAAAGAACTAGATTGATTTCTAATGGACCGGTTATCTTTAATTAATGTTATAATTAAATTATCATTTGTAAGTTGATAATAAGATAGAAAAATCTTTCTAATCTTAGGTACATAGAAAACATCTTTTATAATAACAATTGAAAACATTATTTTTCCCTATTTAGTTACTTCTAAAAAAGAATTATCTCCTAAGTAAATTCTTTCATATATATCTCTAGCATCACACAAAATAATAAATAATCATGTCATATGGTGTGATGCACTTCTATCTAAGATTCACTCGTTTTCATTTGAAGCAAATAAAGTAGCATATAAATCAATATCAATTGAATCCTTATTGTTATTCTAATTAGGGTTTTGATTTTTTTGCTTGTTTTGATTAGATTTATTTCCTTTATTATTTTTATAAGTTTTATTTTTATTTTTATCCTTATTTTTATAAAAAAAATTCCCTCTTATAACAAAATTTATCACACAAATTATAATTTCCATTAAACTTAGGTCTATGATTCTTATTATCAAATTTCTTATTATTGTATTTACTTTTATAAGAATTAGGGTTAGATTTATAGTTTTTAGTGTTATTAGATATATTATTCAATGTGAAAAGTGACTGAGTGGCATTTTTTTAGAATCAAAATTTGTCATAACTTGCTCTTCTTAAATCAGGGGAGCAAACAAGGTGGAAAGGTCAGGGATATCTTGCTCGGTTTGATACTTAGAATTCAAAATTGAAATGAAATTTTTAAACTTTTAGTGAATATTTAACTGAATGATAAAATAATCTAATTGATCTTAAAATTTAAGTACAATTACATCCATCTAAGCTTTAATTTTTTTAATTTTAGTAATAAAATTCACAACTTTCTCTTCACCTTTCATAGGTATAGTTAGCAATTGAATGATTAACTTAATAATATTCAAGAGATGAATTATCTCATGCATGGATTCAAGGAGTTTCCAAGTATTTCTAGAAGACTCTTGATTACCAATGTGCTATAACATATTCATCCTTAACACTCAGCAAGATAATGGATATAGCTTCCTATAATTTTTGTTGAAATGTAGTGGTAAATTCAGGGGTTATATGTCATCTAGAAGGGGATTTCTCAATCCCAATGATAACATTTCACAAATTTTGGGCTGTAAATTTGAATTTAACATAAATTTTCCATATATTATAGTTATTTCCATTAAGCATTTGAGATTTATCTAAAGAAAAATGAGGTGAAGCCATAGCTTCCCTTTAAATAGGACAGTAAACAAATACTTAAAAAGAAAAATTTTAGTGTGAATTTTAACTTAATTTGATAGTAAAATAAATTTAAAAGTGTAAACATACAATGATTGTTCAATTTAATGTTATACAACGTAAGAAATTTATGAAATATTATGATAAAATAGAGTGTCACAAGTGTCATAAAAATACACTAAAAAGAATAATTTAACCTTTTTAAAATTAATTTTTGAACTATTTTTTAAAATAAAGTGAATTTAAAATGCAAATATACTTAATTACATAATTATATTTCAAACAATACAAAAAATTAAATTAAAGTTATACTAATCTAAGTGTCAAAAGAGTCGCACTCAAAATAACCACTTAAACACTATTATTAAAAAAAAGTGTAAAAATTGTAATAAGAGGCTTAAAAACAAAAAAGGACCACTTTATTGTATCGATAATGTGTCAAAACTTAGAGATTGACTGATTACATGACTATGTTTATCTAAAAAATATTCACTAGGTCAAAAGTTGAAGAACTAAATGATAGGTCAAGGGTTTAGCACATGAAAAAAGCTGGCATGTGAACCAAAAAATGATTTAAAATTAAACTAAATTTGAAACCATGTTTTGACCAAGTCGAAAAAGATTTATTTATGGGGTTTTAAACTTGGGACCTCCTTAGTTGTAATATCTAGCAAAAATATAGACCACCAACTCTTCTAAGAAGCTTTTCAAAATAATACATGCACTAATCTATATTTAGACCTTTTTAAATCTAATTTTTATTTTTATTTTTAAATAAATAATAATAATTAATACGTGCATGTAAAAATTAATAGTAAATAAAAATTACTAATTTTAATTTTTTGATTAAAAAATAGGTTTTAAAAAAAGGTGGGGCCACCCACTTTTGCATGGAATATTTGAATTAAAAAAATAATTGTTTTTTAATATTTTTCAAAAAAAATTATTACTTATCTATGTATGATTCTATCCATTAATATGACACTCCTATAGATGAAAATGTGCTCCCATAAACTTACACAAGTCACCAAAAAACTTGAAAATATTTCCAATCTTCCATATTTGTTTTGGTAAAGAAGAAATTTTAAAAAATAGATTTTGACCAGGAAATCAATGTTTTGAATTTTTTCAGGTTGATTGTGGCACCCCTATGACTAAGGAAGACTTTAATGATTGAAAAAATTATGAGTTTTTTTAAGAAGATCAAGAGATATTTTAAAATTCCTCTGAAGTGTATTGAACGAGAGACAGACCTCCAAAGTAATCCAAAAAAAAATTCCCTCCTTATTGTACACAGGCTTGAAAAATAATTTAAAAAATATATTTTTAATTAAATTTAAATCAATTGGTCTTCATAATTGATAATGGCTTATTCCCTAGTTATATTCCCTTAGGCTATGTTACCATGTCAAATTCATTGAAGGAATGCATGCATATACAAGATCTAGAATATAATTAATAAGCAAAACATATAATGAATACATCAACACATGACACAGGAGTTATAGTGGAAAAACATCAACGAGGTAAAAAACCTACTAAAATATTATTCATTATGAGAAACCAATCCAGCCCCAATACAATTCATCTTAATCTCACTTCTTCTTTGTACTTTCACCAAACCTTGTTCACTCGAAATCATATCAAGATTGAATGAATTTACAATAGGTGTAAAACCCTATTTATAAAATTCACAAGGGGAGGTGACTATTGTGAAATAATAGGTCCATCCATCCCAAAATCGCATTTAATAAAATTTGTTAAGAATTAAATAATTATAATATTATTATTTATTTAACCAAGGTTTTTATCTCGAGTTAATAAATAATATATTATTCATTATTTAATTAACACCAAGGTGAGTTAAGGGTTAATGAAACACCACTTAGTCATTAAATGTTCTAACATGATAGAGGGGCCTTTAAGGTCAGTTTAACATCACTTAAGCCCACTAACCCCTATTTTATAAGATGACATGTCCTAACTAGAGGGCCTATGATTTTGAGCTACATATTGATATCCAGAATCTATACCCCTGATCTAAATAGATAATTTACAAGATGGCATGGAACCCTAATAGGCATAAGTGAAATTTCCAAAAAATGACTTGTACTTCACTAGGGAGAGAAGTGTCAGTTTTAAGATAGAAACATTGATGCTAGTGTCCCTGTGTCTAGGCTGATAGAAAGGTAATTACCAGAATTTAAAAAATTATAGTTGGGCATCATCCTGACTATTTTTCCAACTTCACTTATTAGATCTACTTGTGAATAATTCAATAAGCTAAGTGTTATTCCTTGTGATTAAGTAATCAAATTACTATTTGGAATTGTAATTTCTATATTTAACATATTTTTAAAATTTAGCATTGTATCAAAATATATTGTGAATCTAAATTATTTAATTGGCTTGCTTATAGAATGATCTTATTATTAGTTAATTAGGCTATTTTTCTAACCCTTATTATAAAAAGGGTCAAACAAGAAGTAAAATCAAAATTTTTGCATAAGACTGAGGTAAATAAATCAAGAAAAAATCATCTTAAATTTTAGGTGTAGAAATTTATGTAGAATACACCAACACATTCAACTCGAATATTACCAATAGATGGTGGAAATTATCGGTCTCCCTAAGTGTCTAGGCTTCACCGACAATGTCCATACAAATTTGGACAATTTGTTTCCTAATCTAATTATTTACCGAGTTATTATAGAATTATCTTGAGGACTATGATGCAATAATTGAGAAGTATAAACAATAAAAATATATAAGTGCCTTCTCTCACCTATTTTATTTATTATTTATATATTTAGTAACAAAAATTAATCTCTTTTTAACAATTAATATTTTTGTAGTTTATGCCCTACCTTGTACAATATTAATTTTAGTAGTTTTATGTTATTTAGATCACCTAAATATAAATAGTGATGATTATAATTGTTGAGTATTGTCATTGACGTCAAAGGTATATCTTGCAAAGGATGATGTTAAAGGTCATTAAGGACAGTTGGTAATGTGTGATGTGACAAGGTGCATGGAAGAGTATTGTCATGAAAGAGTGTTATCATGAAAGAAAGAGAGAGAGAATTTAAAAGTAACTAATGTCATATGTCTACATGATTTATGTATCAGCATAGAAGGTATAGGTCATTGATGTCAAGTGCATAGGAAGCACAGTCATGACATGAAGAGGTATGTGCATGGTGAAATGAATGATCACTAGCATGTGAAGGTTATATGGCATTTTTTGAGCATGTGAGTAACGTATATAAGCATTCATGAGAGTTTCAAGGTGAGCCTATAATGGTAAGACCTTCAATTTAAGTCTATAGTGAGACCACTTTTAGACACTACTTGGCCTAGTGAGGTATGAAGATCAAATTTCAAGGCAAGTATACACATGAGAGCATGGACAGAGGTGAGATAATTTTTTTAGATATTATCACAAATTTTGAGGTCAAGATTTGAAGGAAAAGTGCATGAATCATTATTTTAGGCCTTCTCAAGCTCAAATAATGAGGTACTTAAACCCAAAAAGTACTTTCAGATATTCTTTGGCACATGTAACCTCTACATGGGAGTCTGATCTATTTATGAGAGATTGGGAAGGGTCCTAGATAATATCTCTAGGCATTAGTTTTGGATTCAAGTGGTAGTCCTTTATGAATAATCATTAACACCAAACCATGTGTTAAACATCTCTAAAACCCTAAAAAGGACCCAATGTAAAATATGTTTCTCAAATCAGCTTAGAATGGATTCAAATGCCTAGACAAACTATTGGAGACTGTATTCAAATCTCTCAGGTACCTCCAGGTGGTGGTGGTTAGTTAGATGAGATAGAAAATATACAGAGATAGGCTTATTTGTGAACAAATTATTGTATCTCTCAAAAGTTGAATTGGTCAAGAAGATAAAATGGGTGGTAGAAGAATATAGAGGCTCATTTTACATGTCAATGATGTTTTATAGATAGTTTATAGCCTTTAAGTGATCTAAATTAGTCATTCACGTAATCTAGTTATAGAGAGACCTAATGGTGCAGATAATGTAAAACATAGGCAGAGATGAAGAGATAGATTTGAGGGTTTGTGCATGATAGATTAATGTAATAAAGTGCATGAAGAAGTTATTTATGACTTGTAATTCATTATCATGCTTTGGATAAGCTTTGGATATATTACATCTTGATTCCTTACTAGGCAAACTTGTTAGATCATCCATGGATACCTATAGTTGACAAATTTAGATTTGTCTGTTTTTATCTAAGTTGTGAGATATATGTTGTTATGGGGTAATAGAATATTTCTTAGGCTACAAGATCACACTACTATGAGTTATCTATAATTATATGTTTAATTTATGATCGTGTTAATTTTTCATTTTAGCTATATTTATTATGAATGTATATCATGACTATTATGGTCTAACTACTTATTTTGTTATGAGGTTGATGCAGAACAATCCATCCCTTGGAGTGTGATAAAGGGATAGCATCATCATAGAGGGTGACATAGATCAAGGGGTTAGCTTATAATAGAGAAAATGATTGGTACCCTACATACACCATAGATAGCTAGATGCATTGTGAGTCATTAGCATAATATATTTAGATGTCATTTATATTAAATAGTTATTTTAGCCATGATTTGTTAAGCATAGTTAATGATTTTATGGAGCTCATAATGTATGATTTGCATAGTTAGGATAAATTTGGGTTATTGATTTAATATATTATTGATTTTATTTTGAATAAGTCATAATAATTATTAAATTATTATTATTAAGATATTTCGAAAAGAATAAAATAGCAATTTCATATATATATATATATATATATATATATATTCAAAGGAATATATTATTATGAAAAGTAAATAAAATTAAAGGCAAAAATGATAAAACAAATAAAATAATGGTAAGGAAATATTAATGGATTAAAATAAAAAATAAAAAGATGAGAATTTAAAATATATATATATATATATATAGCTTTAAAACAAAGAATATTCTCATTCAAAGGATATAAAAGATTGAGAATGGGGATATAGGGGGTATGGCATAAAGTAGAGGGAAGTAGAAGAAAGAAGAAAATATGAAGGAATTATGCTAGGAGAAGCCTTTTTGACTCCTTGTACAAGTAGGTGTTATTTTGATTTTGTATAAGAATTTGTAATAGTATATGTGTTTATTGAAGAGTATCGATCTAGTATGATAAAATGTTATTTATTTATTTATTTATTTTAAATTATATTTTAGTTGTTTACTGGGGGTTACATCCACTACATCTTTTAGTTATTTTTTAGTCTCTAGAGTAATTAATGGCTATAATTAGATTGGTTTCTTCATCCTCACTTTACAAACTCTTGTAGAAATCCATTTAGGAAAGCTACCCTAAGACTAAGTTCCAAGAAATAATAGGAACCATATGGCGATAGGTTTTTGATGTTAGTGATCATGATGACTATCTTATTAATGATGATGAGAGAATTATTGAATAAATCTATCAAATTTTACACCATGCTCTATACCTGAGCTTGGACATCTTTTAACATTGTGGCTTGCAATCTATCAAGGTAGGAGTCAAGATCAGTAAGAGAAGGATTGCATCATGATTTTAAGTCACTTTTTTTCAATATATCATTGGAGATATTTAATTACTCTATTTTGTCACTTAAAAAGTCCTCAGTGTGCTTAAGCACCTTTTTTGGCATGTATCTTTGATTTTTTGTGTGAGGTTAGAAATGACAAAAAAGGATTTGCATACTTATTCCACTACCTCCTCACCTATGCTTCATAAATTTTGGGCACTAGTGAAAGTTTCCCCATCCCCCACCATTTGGTATTTGACCTCCACATCAACCTATAATATCCTCAATATATAGTAATTAAAACCATTCATTATAAAATGGTTTGGAAGCATAGAACCCACCATACCCATATCTAAGCCCATTTGGGCCTTCCATAGATCCATTACTAGGCACATATCTATCAATCTTTAGGAAATAGTGAAGAAGAGGCCTAATTCTAATTATTTATAATATTAGGCAATCTAATGTCTAGATCTAATAAGGAGCATCTACAAGCAAATTAGTAGCATATAATGTTACTATAAATATATATTAGTTAATGAAAATAATGACATGGTAAAATATATATAAATATATGGTATGTATGTGTGTGTATTATAATATATATATATATATATATATATATATATATATATATATATTCAGATAGTTATGAAAACTTGTGTACAATACATTTTGTGAGGTTGTTAATATAAACAAGTGTTGAACATTCATAGTATATAATAGTGCATCGTGATGTGTGCCTATAAAATATAGTAGTATGTAGTTTAAACTGAGGGTATACATGGGTGATATAATCATGTACTTGCTTGATTGTCATTATTTATGTAGAATCATAAGTTTGGTTATTGATGAGGCCAGGATATGCCCAATAAATGTATAATAAATGGCCTCATCTTACTCTCTCTTTATATTAAGTTTGATTGCATTTTGTAACTTTTATTTTGATCTGAGATGAGTTAGGATGTGATTATCCATCTTTTGTTGATTGTGATTCTAACATTTTAAAAGACCTATAATTCCTAACAAGTGTGTTGGAAAATTCTAGTTTTGTAATAAAATAGGTCATCTTAGGATAAAGAACAAATATGAAGTGGATTGCATGTTTTTAAAAGCATTGGACTCAATTTTGATTAGTTTTGGAACCTACAGAATTTATTCTGGAATCATCACAGTTAGTTCTGAAACCTACAGAATCTATTTTGAAACCATCACAGTTAATTCTGAAACTTCACCATACTATTTTAAGTTGTCACATTTTTGGACTTAGCTTCGAAACTCTATATTTAGCTCTGGTACTATTTAAGATAAGCTCCAGAACTTTTATGGTGAGAAATGGAACTGATGAAGATCTATTCCAAATGGCTGGTGATCTATCAAGATCAATGATCCCATTAAATCAGGAATAGATTCCTAATTTTTTGAACTGATAGAATCAAGACAATTATCACACAACTAGACATCTAGCCACATCTTGATTCAGCATCTATTCTAGGCATGATTCAGTTCCATCGTATCTATGAAATAATTACAGCCATCAAAGTATCTATATATACAGCCCTGGGAATTTAGTAAAAATATATATGGATAGAGATATAGAAGAAAAGAGAAAAAGGATAGCTTAGTACATTTTTAATACAAAACATTTTATCAATGAAATAGCCATTCCTATTTTGAAATTGAATTGAATTTTTTAAATCCTGTTCTAGGCAAAGCAAGGGCCCACCCCTCCAAAGAACCAAGATCTTCATTTTTTTAGTATTTATATTTCTATTTGCAAAAGTAAATAGGTAACTCTATTAAATTTATAAATGCTTCCAACTCTTTAAAGTTAAGATTTGTTGTAAATTTGTTCCTACAAGTGTTTTAGATTAAATTTTCATTTCTACAACATGTACTTATTTCCAACAATCAATTTCATTCCTGTAACATGTGTTTGTTTCCAGAAATCAATTTCATTCTTGCAATGTGTATTTATTTCCAGCAATCAATTTCATTCCTGTAATGTGTGTTTGTTTCCAGCAATCAATTTCATTCTTTCAACGTGTATTTTTTTCCAGTAATCAATTTCATTTTTGCAATGTGTGTTTATTTCCAGTAATCAATTTCATTTCTGCAACGTGTGTTTAATTCCAAAAGATTTGCATAGTTTGATTCCAATAAGGCTTTGATCAAGAAATCATTAAGACATTAAAAACCCCCCAAAACAAAAATATACAAATACCCATTCAATTACTAAATCATTAAAATTCCTCTTGTTGCATATAGCTTTAGACACAACCCTAGTTAAATATGACATCAACAGAAAGTTGATTAAATGAAGGGAATGACTACACCCAACAGTTATGTGTTTTTAGGTAGTTGTGAACTATGATATTATGGGATATCATAGAGTAATATAATATAATGTATGTTACCCAGATGGTATATACTATAATTGTGATGTCTAGACTTATATCCACATTTGATTGAATTAATGTATGTATGCTAGTTATTATTGAGAATAGTGTGTATTATAATAGTTGGTAAGACTCTATGTATGTGTGCATATAGCCTAGAGAGTTTAACTAATTCCATGATAGTATAATATTGTGTTCCATAGAAATTTTGATTTGCTTCATTATATCTAAGTTACTTGAATAGCAGTTTATGTTTTCATATATTTAAGACTACTTTAATGAGTGATTAGGAAAAAACTAGTAGTTATGTCTTATAATACTAGACTATGGTAATATGGGTTATCATAGGGTGTAGTATGTTTAGAAACTAATTATGGTAATAAAAATTTGTATTTAAATATATATTTATCTAGGTGGTATAAACTGCAATCATTATTTCAAGTATGGGATAGAAAATAATTTAAGATTCATTCATACGTTTGACAGAATAAATGTATTCTTTGGTACTCCTATGTTTAGCATGTTATATGATGTGTTTGCTAATATGATTTAAATTAAATTAATCTTGTAGTTGAATTATATTTGACCAATTTACATTACTGATATAGAGTAAGGAGTGAGATGGACTTCACTAGCTTAATGGTATTATAATGACAGATGAAGCCAGTATGATCAAGTGATGTGTATGAAATTGATTGATCTAGATAATTATTATTTATTATTTGTAAAACTTTGGGCCAAAGTATATTTAGTGAGTCATTATAATTTCATGATTTTTATTCACATGTTTTTACAATATCTTGTAATAGAATGGAATTATATGATACACTGCATATTTAGTTTAAAATCATACAGTACACATGTACTTACTTGTCTCTCTAAATTCATGTGCCATCACTATCTACTCATATGGGAAGGGAGGGACATTCCCTAATGGGATAAGTGTGGGGGATTTTTATTCTATGGTTGGTGTGGAAAATATCTTAGATGATGCTCTCCCTCCCTATAGTAGTACTAATTTTGAGATGACACTTGAGATTGCCATAGATACTAGAGAATTCAAGGAACTCATGCTCTGGGGAACCAAGTATCTTAATTATGGATATGGTAATTTATTGTGTTTAGTATTAAATATTATCATAAAGAATTGTAGTTTTATTTTGATAGGATTGGTTGTAGAAATGTATCAGTCATGGCTAAGTTGATGTAATTACTTCTTATATCCATTTTGGGTAGTGTTCTCGTGACATTAGAGATTTGTGATATAAGTGTAGTATGTATTTACTATTATCACACTTGAGTATGTATATGATCTCTATTTAAACTCTCATGGTGAAATATATTTTTATTATATGTGTTATTTAAGGTTAACAAATTATGTATTTCTATTTGACCGTGTTTCTTTTAATTTTTGCTCATTTCTTAATTTTGAACGAAGATAAGAAACTAGTAATAAAGGTGTGGTAAAAATACCCAGTTGTTGATATGTGCATAGTCTAGATGAGTATGGAGAGATCCTCTTTGGCTTGGAAGGAATAACCTATAGATAAAAAATCACTAGCAAAGGGGATGTTAGTAAGATAGTTAGTTGGGTTGCCTATCATGAGCTAGATCTAAGAAGTGTGAGCTTGATAGGAGGTTATCAATCCACTTTTGATAATAATTAAGTTGGAAATGATAAAATAAAGATACTTGTATTAATTAATATAAATTGACTAAAATGAAATACAAGAAGTAGATGAATGCTTGATAGAGAAAATGACTAAATATAGTGAAAGTACGTTAATACTAATGCTAAAATAGATCAAGTTAGGTTCAAAAAATTAGGCAGGAGTTTGTGAATAGGTAGGAACATAGAAATTTATATTTGGTAGGGGGTAAGGAGTCAAAAATAACTTGATATTTCATGCCACAGTGACCATCAGTAGTTAGTCTAACTATCAACAGTTGGGCTAACCATTGGTAGTTGGATAACCATCAATGGTTGGGAGTAACCATCGGTAGTTGTAATAACCATTGGTGGTTTTCTATGGATTTATAGAAGTCCTTAAAAATGAGTTACAAAATATGTTATTAATAAAATAGAGGTTTGGTTAAGGGTGTGGTCAAAAATGGGAGTTTAAGAGATAGGTACAGAGAGGTTTGATGGGGTAAAAAGGTGAGAAACTAAAATAACAATGTTGAAGTATAAATATACATGTTGTTTGCTAAGTGGTTGATAGTTGATGGCTAGAGTAATTTTAATAGAGTAACAGTATTTTTGCCTTAAGAGCAATTTCAATAGAGGTTCAGGTCTTTATTGTTGTTGCTAAATCTCTATAACAAGATTGGATAGTTGGTTCGAAGCTTGAATAACTATTACAATAATACTTGTGATGATCTATTTTACCTCCTAATCCCCTCCTTTTATAGGAAAAGAGAGATGGAGGATGGAAGGTTCCCTAGTAGGTTACCTTACTAATTTTGATGCTTGGGAGTTTTTTAGCACTAAATAAGGTGAACATATTTAATTATGCCTTGTTAGTTCACACATAGTTGGTGATGTGTTACAAGGTTGAAGACCTGACCATCAGTGGTCAAGCTAACCATTGATGGTTAAGCTAATTATCGATGGTTGAGTGTCTAATGAAAAAGGGTCAAGGTGGATTAAAAGAGTTTGGGTAATGGTTAGGTTAGTAAGTTATTGATTTTAGTTATCTAAGTATCTAATTAGACCCAAGGTTTGATATGTTGATCAGTGGGTTGAGAAGGGTTAGGTGGTCCTTAAGGTATCTAGAGGCATTTTGACATCTAGCACAATTTTCTAGTGTCTAAATTTTACCCTTTTTATTATGAAAATTTGAATTAAAAAGCTATAAAATAATAATGGATTTCTTGGTTGAAGGTTTTTTTACCTCAAGTATGGGAGGAGGTGTGCCCCCTCAAATTTGGAGTCGATGAGGTGAAACCAAAATTGAGTCAGGGTTTGATAAGTAGTGTATGGTGAATCATGAGGTTGGTGACAAAAAGAGTTGGGCATTTAAAATAGAAACATGCATATAAAATGTGACTAAGTGTGATATTAAAAATCACACATAGACTAAGGTTACTAATGTTGGTAAAAATAAGGATAATTCTAGAAGTACAAGTGACAGGGTAACTGGACCATAGTGTTAATCATAGCTGATCAAGTTACTCTATAAGTCTCCTAAATAGGGTATATAGTTTCATAGGTATCTAAGGTAGGAAGTGATCCCTTGAAAAACACAAATGGTCTGGTCATGCATGATGTGGTACAAATTCAAATGTTCAACATGGCAAGGTTGGTTGGTACAGTCAAAAAGACCAAGTAGGGTTGTCATAAAAACATGTGATAGTTTGGGTCAAAAAATGGCTAACATTGAGGTGGATGTGGTCTAATGGTTGGTTAGAGAAGGGTAATCTCCAAAATTTTAGGTTTTGGTTTGGGGGATAAATGTCATCTCCAAAAATTATGCACTTAGATTAGGTGTCTAAAAAATGTGGCACTTAGGTTAGGCTCTCATGACCATCGACGATCATGGGTCCAAAGGTCGACCATCAATGGTCACCCCAACCATCAATGGTCAAGGGAAAAACCCTAAAAATCCAAGGATAAAAAGTGAAAATGAAATTTCATTTTCACTTTCAACTTGTTGACTTCATATTTTTTGAGCATTTTGGTGATTTGTGATTTGGCATTTTGCTAAGAAGGTTTGATTGAGCATTTGTTGACATGGGTTTTTTTGATTGGGTAGAGGCACATGTTTGAGGTGATCTATCTTAGACCAAGATTTAGGGTGGATGAGGAAGTGGTTGGAAAACTAGACATGGGTTTCATCCTTGAAAGTGATCAAGGAATGAGGTAGGTGATGTTTTGAATTGGTAGATAGTTATTTTTGTTGTTTATGAAGTTAGATTTTTTGTATTGTGGTTGTTTGGAAATGGTTTTTAGGGGGTTTTTCCCTAGTTTAGGTTTTAGTTAAAATTGAAAAAAATAGTAGATAAAATTTAAATTTGAACAAGGATTTGGGTTTAGGGTAGGTTATAGGATAGATTTAGGTAATTTAGGTGTTAAATTTTAATTTTTTGTTAGTTTTTAGAGTGGGTAGGTTTAGGTAGTTCACCACTGATGGTCACACATAGTGACCATAGATGATTTGAATTGATCATCGATGGTTAGACATGACTATCAGTGGTTGACCACTGAAGGAGGAATATCATTTGATCATTAGTGGTTGTAATGACCATTGGAGGTTGAGTGAGTAAGGAAGGTGGGTTGATATAAGAGTTAGGAAAAATGTTTAGAAAAAGTTTTTAAAAGGTTATGGGGTAATGAAAAATCTAAGTGTTGATTAGGATATGGTAATTTGTAAGTAATATTGATGTGTTAAAATGGATGTGGGTTAGGTTTAGGTATTGGAATTATGTTTGAAGGTTAGGGTAGGGGTTCCTTGATAAAAAATTTATAGGTGTAGATATAAGTGCTTAAATGTCAAGTTAGATAGGTGTTGAAATTATTTTGAGGGATGGGTTGCCTACTAGGGGTAGATGAGGTAATGTTGTAGAGGTAATGGGTGCATTTTAGTTTTGGAAATAGACTGATGTAGGTTGATCTAGGTTGATGAAAAGGTGGATCTGGGTTAATAAAGATGTGGATTTGGGTAGAATGAATGAAATAAATAAAAATAAGTAATAGAAATGGAAATAAGTGTGCATGCTAACATGATCTATTTATAGGCACAAGACTAGATCTAGATAAGGGATTAGGTTACTAGGATCTTTGTGGATATCCATGGAGAGATGACTAGTGATGATTGGATGCATATGGAAGAGGCTGATCTAGGAGTCATGTGACATTATCAGAGGTTATCAAGAGATGTGATGATGATCATGGCCCTCATTGAGAGATGGGATCCAACCATTAATACCTTCCTACTATCGATAAGATAGATGACCATCTTGTTAGAGGATGTTGTTAGGATTACATGTCTACCCATTTAGGGGGAGTTTATTTAACATATTTAGAGTGAGGTGAGGGATGAGCAAATAGAGCTGATATATGGTGAGGATTGAGTCTATGCTAGGTGGAATTTAAGTAGCTTTAGATATAGACCATTATACTAGAGGTATCTAGATGAGAGGCACTTGATGATGATGATGATGATGATGATGATGATGATGATGATGATGGTAGTGTCCTATTTCACATTAACAAATTTGAGTAGTGAATGATTTCCCTATCTACTATTGGGTGTGTTGATAGAGATGTTACTTGGGAGGATGGTGTTTAGGTGGGCAGTCATTTTTTTAGTTGAGATATACATGTAAATTTGGGAATTTTGAGCTCACAAATGATATGGGATCAATTTTGGATTTGTGATCTATTATTGGGCATATGATCACATTTGGGTTTTGAGACCATTGGATGGTTATGCCCAGGTAGACTACATAGTGAGTTTCCTATGATGGAGGGGAGATTATGCCTTGACAAGGGTTGGTGGAGGTGTGAGAGACATTGACTGGTTCAGAAATGCATTAGAGGGTTTGGTTATGGGTGATGTTGACTGAAGGCCATATGTATACTTTTCTTAGGTGGGCCCTCTATAGCTATCACACTTTGTCTTTAGTTGGAGGTGGGTATATGAGAGGAGAGAGGGTGAGACTAAGATCATCCCTTTCAATAGAGTGAGGAGGTAGTATGGCCTAGTTCAAGGGATTCTAGGTCCTTTTTTGAGGTATAGGAGAGAGGATCTTGAGTTTTTTTTACCTAAGCCACAGTTAGAGGAGGTGGTTTTGGATCATGAGGAGCTACTTGTGAGAGTAAGGATAGATGATGCTATTTTTTTTATGGCTATGTAGGATGGTACTAGGCCTAATATGTAGTGGCTAATTTTGGATGGGATGATGGGGGTCAATAGGCCATAAATGTGGATCCATCTAGGGCACAATTACAGGGTGGTGGCCTTGATGGATAGGTAGAGGTAGCACTAGCTACCACACAAACATAGATTGCAGGGTTACAAGGATAGGTGGCCACATTGAAAGGCCAAATTATGAATTTATAGGGGTCAAGTTGCCACCATTACAGTTGAGAAAGATCAAGCAAGGACCTCCCTAGGTTTGGTGACCTAAGAAAGGGATACACTAAGGTAAAGGGTAGGATCAGTAGGAGTACTAGTAGGTCCACTAGGTGTTATTCCTACGGTGAGGTACTTGGCCATAGTAGAGGAGTTGAGATATTATGAGGCCATAGTATTGGCATAGTGTCCACTAGAGCCCTAATGGGGTGACTACAAAGCTATTTTAGTAGGTGGGGCACCTATGGTGACTCTAGGTCAATAAGATACATCAATGAGTGGACAAATTGGCATTTTAGGAGCACTAGTACCAGATGGTAGTGGTAATGTAGGTGTAGGAGGGGCTAGTGGTAGTAGTTCCCTAGGGGCATGATATATGATAAGATATGATGTACATGATTTTGATATCTACCTGCATGCTGATGTAACGAGATGTACATGCTTTGAGAAAAAGATTATACATTATTACATGTATTATTTATTTTAATGGTAATGATGTATATGATGATGTTTTTGATTCTCATGAGTATTTTATATATGATGTATGTTCATGGTTTATGGTTTATGTGTTTTGTTGTTTTCATGTTTTTGATTATGAGATGTCGACTCAATAGCTTTAGGCATGTGATGATTTTGGATGATATTTTTGTTTTGTTCATGGATATGATGATTATTAATGGTTCGATTATGGTTTTTGATATGGTTTATGATATGATGTTATATGATGTTTGATGGTAAATGGATCAGATAATACTTATGATTTATAGATAGAGATATGATGTGGTTCAGAATGTTCTAATCATGGATAGATATATGATGTGGTTTATGATGTTTTGAGCATAATGTTATGTTTATTATTGATGTTTGTTGTTTATGATAATAGGTATGTGATGTGATTATTGTTAAGGATGTAATGAAAATACATAAAGTAAGTTAGATAACAAACTAAATGTAGTAAAAATAAATGAGAATCATGAGATGTATGTCCACATGAACCAATGATAAGAGGGTAAAGAAAAATCATGATGCATTTTCATTGGTAAGGACCTAAAAAAATCAAATTTATATTGTCTTAAGGAACATAATCCTTTCAAATGCTTTTCATTAGCATGTTTTGGTTGATAAAAAAAAGGTGTCTTGATCACATTATGTCAAGTAAGCTCAGAATCCCTTGATTTATAGATGGTATAAAGGGGAGGTAGGTGGTAGGTGAAAGGTAGATGGGTTGAAAGGTAAGGTAACCTTATGTGGGTGATTTTTCCCCTTCTATAAGTGATCTAAGAACTAAATTAGACAAGTTCATGTTTTATGCTAGGTGTATACTGATCGATGTGGGAAGTCTACTAACACTAATTATATGAAAGTTGATTGTAGATTCTTGGGGATTGCTTGTTCTATTTTTTTATTTAGGGTATTTTGCTATTGTTTTGAGAGGTTTATGGAGCTGATCGATCTAGGAAGATTTAAATGATTGATTTTAACACATTTGACTTAACCATACTTCAAGGGAGTGGTCTAAGTTTGGGTTTGTATATTTTATAGTTGTCCTTTAAGGGAGCAGTCTATAATGCTAGAGACATGTGACCAAAGTAAATTTTTTATATCCCAAATTGTTTTGATGTGAGGTTTTAGACATGGATGAGTCTAATTAGGCTTATATGTTTACCTTTATGAGGGAAAATATTCAACACAAAAGGTTAATAATAGGTGAAAGGGGTGGTTTTTTAGAGACAAATGACCATGGGATTTCATCAATTAGAGATAAAAAGTATCTATGAGAACCATGCCATAGGTAGAGCCATAGTACCCATATTTAAGATTAGGCTATAACTATGATAGTTAATCACATGGTTCTATGTTGTAATCAGTTGTCTTCAAAGGGAGAGGAAGAAGGTGTGAGGGTGAAAATATCATAAATAAAGGGATGAGCTTAAGTTAGAAAAAAAAGGTGAGTTCAATCCTTGTTTAACAAAAGAAAGGACATAGATGCAAGGCATTGAGAGGCTTATGTTATGGCTTGCCTTTGAGAGAGGGCAAATAGTAAGATCATGATCCATACTTATGGGTTGTGTTGTAGGGTCCAATATAATTAAAGGCAAACTTGCCTCTTTTACTTTTCTCCATATTGGTTACATGTTGGTTTTCCTTTAAGATGAGGTCTTTGATATTGAATTCTCATTCCTTTAGGTGTTTTTTAATGCATGATTTATTCATTCTTGATAGATACAAATATGGTTAAGCATAGTTAGGTGATTCTCATCAAGTATCTCAAGTCATGCAAGACGTTCTTGATGATAGTCACCCTCAAAGATGATGTCTTGTAAATATGCAAAGAGAATGAATTTAGACTTCAAGAGGTAAGACTACCTATACTTTGAAGACTAGACATAAAGGGGTAGTACTTGTAGAGGTTTGAATTCTAGTGTGATGGGCCCATAAAGTGAAAGAGATGTGGAAGTTCCAATCTTGACCTGAAGCACTAATTACTTTGGTTAATATTTTTTGAAGGATTTTGTTAGAGGCTTCCACCTATCCATTTACTTATGGATGGTAAGGTGAGGAAAATCTTTACTTGATGACAAATGCATCATAGAGACATTAGAATTGCTTGTTCTTGAAAGATTTGCCATTATTAGTGATGATCTTATGGGGAACACCAAAGTGATAGATTATATGATGGTTGATGAAGTCAACTATCTTTTTGACTTTAGTTGAGATGAGAAGAATATCTTCCACCCACTTGGTGAAATACTTAGTGGTAGTAATGATGGATTGGTGTCATTGTGAAGAATGAGGATTGATTTCCCCAATGAGATAAGGTCCCCATTGTGAGAATGGCCAATGGCCTTTAGATATTTAGAGGCCATGGGTAGGTGCATGATGTAAATTGGTGTGTTGTTGACATTTGACACACTTATTTACATAATCATAGTAGTCCTAGTTGAGGGTGGGAAAATAGTAGCCAAGGAAAAAGATACATTTAATGACAGTAAAATGACTAAAATGTCTCCCATAGATTCTATTATGCATTGCCCTGATAGCATGGGAAGCTTCATGACTATATAGATAGTAGAAAAGGAGGCCATCAAAGACATGATTGTAAAAGATTCCCCATAGTATGGTATAACAAGAATTATTATGAATAAAGGCTCTTTGAGTGTTCTTAGAGAGATTGGGAGGAATGATGTAGAGGTTGAGGTAGTTAAAGGTTTGTTCATACCATATATCAGATGGAGATGATTTCACACTATAAATGCTAGGAAGTTTATATTAGATATAAGAGGGTGTAATGAAATGGTGGATGGTAACAAAGAGTTTGGAATTGATGGGTTGAGATGGGATTTTAGAAGCAAGGGAAGCTATTGTATCCATGAAATTATTGGTAGATTATGGAACATATTGGATAAGGTAATTATCAAATGATGCTAAGAGTACATGTATGAGTTGCTTTTACTTTTACAAGACATCATTCTTACATTTTTAGGATCCATTGACCTAGTTGACCACAATTTTGGAGTCTCCAAACATACTAATGGTCTTAATTACCAAGGCTAGAATGGTTTTGAGACCTATTACTAGGGATTCATACTCAGCCACATTATTGGTGCACTCAAAATAAATTTTAAAGGAGAGGGGGAGAGGTTCACCATCAAGGAGAATGAGAATAACTCTAGTACCCCCATCAGTTTGGCATTTGGATCTATCAAATAACATGGTCATTTGGTAGGTAGGGTCCTCCTAAGATAGAGTCATAATGGACTCATTTGGAAATGCAAGAGGAAGTGGTTGGTTTTTGGGTAAATAAGCTTCAACTAATTGGTCGATAATGACTTACCATTTAATTGACTTTTACTAGAGGAACTCAAGGTCAAACTCATATATAAGTATGAACCATTTAGCCATACATTGGTTTTGGTATGGTTTAGAGTGTATGTATTTTATCGGTCAGTGTTAATGATGATGAAGGTTTTATGATTGAGAAGGTAATGGCAAAGGTTGGAAGCCATAAATACTAAGTGTTGACATGGTAGATTGCACTCTCTAAAGGGAGGCTTAGCTCTCTTCATCCATGTGACACAATGGATACATCCCTCTTTCTATGAGTTGTAAACATGAGGGATTAATCTCTATATTAGGGGCCAGCTTCACTTGATGCACCCTGAGGCCCTAGATCTCCTACTGCTAACAATGGGGGGATGAAAAGGGAGAGAAAATACTAAAAATGGGGTCTAAGCTAAGAGGTGATGCACCAAAACAATTAGTCTACTTAGCTTTGACATACACTTTGAACCATGGACATCAAACATACACTTCATTTAAGTGATAAAAATGTCTTTGCATTATTATTTCATTAGGGGGTCCTATTATGATATAGGGAGGAAGAAACTAGCACAAGAGGTGTTCTGAGACACACTGTCACATAGCCTATTCACTTGCCTATACTTCTTTAGACACTTCCTATGACCTAGAAGAGAATAAAATCACTATGCACTAGATAGGATAGAATAAATTTATGAGAGCATAAAAATAAAATTACTTAACACAAGATAAAACCATAGACATATACAAAATTGCAAGCTCAAATGGAGGTAAAATGCTCTTTCTGATTCAAGGTAAATTCTTGTAGGGCTTCGCCATACAAGTTGAGATATTTTATTAAATTAGAATTTACAAATATATAGAGAAATAGAAACAAAGTAGCTAAAAAATCAAGGAATGGAAACCCGTGCTAAGTTAAACACTTTTATAGAGACCAAAAGACCATCCTACTACCATATTCTTCAAACTACATATGGGAGAGCCATGTTTTAGATGTCCAAGTTACCACCCTTGATATCCTAGGCTTGAAAAAGTATGGGATACTTTTTTTAGCAACTAACAAAGCTATCCCCAAGTTATTGTGGCTGGACCATGCTCTCTTCAATGCTAGGTGCAATTGCCTATGCATTAATGGTGAAGCATGAAAACATGGGCTGCTCTCCTCTATAGTTTGAAAACTAATCTATTTTATTGGTTTTTGATAGATATATTTCACCAAATGTATTAATTTTCCTTGTTGAGTTATCTATACCACTTGTCTTGGTCTAAGTGGTCATTGATTTTGCCTTTTAACCTTATTGGCTACTATAACTATTATACATTGTCTTTTTCTACTCTTTACTTTGCCCATTTTTTTTCTCTTCCTTGCCTTTTCCTTTGCCTTGGCTTCTTCTTGGCTTGTCTTTGACTTATCAGGACTTCTTTGTTTTGGCATTTTTACGACACTTTCCTTCAGATTAAATGTCTGAAGGAATTCCTTCAAACATTTTTTTTGAAGGAATTCTTTCTTTTGATTTCTTATTTTCTTGAAGGGAACATGCCCCTTGAGCCTTTTGTCTTCATTCTTCACTTTCTCAAGGTGCCCTCTGTAAGGGCACTTTGTGCCTCAAAATGCCCCTTCAGAACTTTTGATTAGGTCCTACCACTGACCAAGGTACCCTTTATAAAAACACTTACCCTTCAAACATTTTTCAAACATCCTTCAATCCATCAAAGTACCCTCCAAAGGAAATCTATTACCTTTTGTGAACTGCTTAGACCATTTTGGGTTCTTCAATCACTTCTACTTATAAAATTAGACAAGGCACTTGCACAAACCTGATTTACATTAGATAGACTAGTTCAAACTTCCCAACAGATTCTACTTTGGGTTTTACATCAAACTTAGTTGATAAGGAAAATAAGTAAAGACACTTGGAAAACTTGATTTGGTCTGTTAAGACCAAATTAGGTTTGCAAGTGACTTTACTTATAACCATTATAAGTAAAGACATTTGTAAAGTCTAAATTACACCTCCAAGACCAAATCAGGTTTATCAAGTGACTTGACTTATGAAAATTTCACAAGTACAGTCATTTAGGCAACCCAAAATGAACTACTATAGGTGAAGTAATTACTCTTGATAAACCTGAAATACACTTAGCAAAGTGGAATGAGGGAAACACCTCACTTTTTAATGATAAAGGTCTGATAGAGAACATTTTGTACAAGGCAGTAAAGGGATGATCTAACTAAAACATAGATTGGATGACTTTTCAAAATAAAAGGAGGGGGTGCCCAATGTTGGCTTTCAAGACCAAAAATTGGTCAACAAAATTGGTGACTCATAGGAGAAGCATCCATGATATGCTTGGGAAGACTGGTAGCCACAAATTCCATTAGGCATGGAGTCAGGATACATCTTGGAGAATTCAATAATAGCCTTGTAAGGACCTATGAACTAATCAATATTTTACCCCAAACAATAAGGAAAAAACACACAAAGGCTAAAAACACTACACGCATGCGTAATAGTACTTAGGGAAAATGAGTAAAAATAATGAAAACTATGTACATGACAAAAGAAACCTAGTAACAATGCTTAAGATATATCCCATTGACTGGGATATGTAGCTCTTCACCATCCAACTTGGAGAGTTGAAAAGCATTATGTTGCTTGCATTGGGTGATGACATATGGGCCACTCCACAAAGCATCAAACTTTATGTGCCTTCTAGGTTTGGCTTGGTCCTCATCCCACTTCAAGACAATGTCACCTTCTGAGAAGCTCCTTGGCATAGACCTTTTGTCAAAATGCTTCTTTGTTTATTGTTAGCGGTTGGTCATGACATCCATGACTTAGTCTCTCACTTCTTAAAGCTCCATTAGATCATAATACCTGACTTATAACCTATCATTCTCCATCAATTACAACTGATGGGAAAGATCCAAGGCTGGTAACTCAAGTGAGATAGGAATTCTAGCTTTCCTTCCATACACAAGTATGTATGGTGAATTCTTGATTGCCCTCTTTGGAGTGATCTTATATGCCCAAAGAGTTGTCTTCAACTTGGCATGTTAATTCCTTTGATTTTCCTCCATTGTCCTCTTTATTATCCTAATCAAATTCTTTTTTTGGACTCAACCAACCTATTTCCTTATGGATAGTAGTTGGAAGAAGTGTTAAGATAGATGCCATACTTTAATGCTCACTCACTTGTCTTTGTTCCCAAGAAAGCCAATGCATTATCTAAAATGATTGTGGTTAGGACCCTAAATATTTTCACTATGCCTTCATAGAAGTCTAGGACTACACTCTCATTGGCCTCTTTCAAATCCATGGCCTCTATCCACCTTGTGAAATAATCTATGGCGGTTAAAACCCACTTGTGGCCAACACTAGAAGGAGGATTGATCAGCCCTATGAATTTTAACCCCCATTATATGAATGGTTGTTCCACCTGAATAGGATGAAGAGGCATGGAATCTAGTCATTTCTTCCCATCAAATAAGTAACAACCCTTATAATCCTTCTAGCTATGGCCTTAGGAGCAAGTGGCCACCCGTTGGTCCATCATGGAACTCGGACAGTACCTTGTTGACTTCGTCTAAATCAATGTATCTCAAGAGCACCCCTAAGAAATTTTTTATAAATAGCACTCCATCAACTAGGACATAAGGAAGATATTGGAGTCTAAAATACCTCCTCTTGGTCCTATCAAGACCTTGTGGACACTCACCAATTTGAATTAAATGAACCATGTCTTATGCCCAGCTCTTTATGACTGTAGGTATAACTATTGTAGGTTCATCATGGAGTACCAAAACATCCTCCTTTGGCTCTTTAAATCCTATAGTGAGGTGTTCACATAGCCCTCTTCCTCTTATCATCTTGGTGGTCTTGATCTCTACATCATACTCCATTACTTTGGTGATCTAACCTACCCTTTTCTCATTCAAGTCTTGACTTAGTAAGAAGTATTTTACACTAGGATTTGGCACCATGACATGAATTTTGATACTGGAAAACATATGTTTGAAATTTTTTATACTTTATATGACTATAAGCACATGCTTATCAACATACATGTATCTAACCTCATAGCCTTCTAAACCTTGGCTAAAAAAAGCAAGAGGTTATTCTAAATTCTCACCATTTTCTTGAGTGAGCATAGTAGAGATTACCTCTTCATTCCCAAAGGTGTATAGATTTAAGTACTTGGAAAAATTTTGACTAACCAAGGTAGGATCTTGGGTGATAGCTCTCTCAATGCCTTCAAAGCTTTCTCTTCTTCTTGATGTCCACATGAACGTCTCATCCTTCCTTAGCATAGAAGTTAGTGGTTTGATAAGCTTATCAAAGTTAGGAATGAATCTCTTAATGAAATTTATCTTACCAAAGAAACTTTTTAGGCCCTTCTTGTGCTTAGGCAAGGACAATTCTAAGATGGTGATCACCCTCTCTAGATCAATGTATAGGCCTTCATTTGAAATGACATGGCCTAAGAGCTTGCCTTCATGGATGGAAAACACACATTTCTTTGGGTTGAGAGAGATGTCAAACTCTCTACACCTTTAAAATATTTACCTTAGGTGCTTCAAGTTTTCACTTGCCTCTTTAAATAAGATTGTCACATCATCAAGATAAACCAGCATAATGTTATTGATCAAACCTTAGAAAGCCATATCCATAGCATCTTAGAAGGTAGTTCCAACATTTGATAATCCAAATGGCATCTTGTTGTAGGCATATGTTCCCCACTTGGTGGTGAAGGCTATCTTTTATTTGTCACATTCTTGCACTAGGATATGATTGTACTTAGATTAGCCATCTAGGAGAGAGAACCTTTCACTACCTATCACCATCTGAAGAATTTGCTCCATACTTGGAATGGGGTATTGATCTCTTAATGAGAGTCTATTTAGGTCTTTAAAATCCACACATAATCTAACTTCTCCATTCTTCTTCCTAATATGGACTAAATTAGCTAGCCAAGAAGAGTGTTTGATAGGGAAATGATCCTAAACTTGATCAGTTTGGTGAGATCCTTCCTCATGAGAGGCTCAATATTTGGATTGATTGGCCTTTGCTTTTGCTTGATGGGTTTGGCACCTTCTTCCAGATCAATGGTATGTTTGGCCAATCTTGGATCAAATCCCTTCAAATCACCATACTCCTAACCAAAGACATCAACAACTCTTGACATAACATAATGAAAGCATGTTTTTCCTCATTGGTACACACCTCAAGTGCAAGTAGCTTATCCTTGTAAATCTCTACCCTTTCATAATTTTCCTTCTTAGTTGTCATGATTTCTTTGTCTCTCTTGAGTTGGTCATCTTCATTTAAAATGCTCTCAAGAGTTACCAAACCTTTGGGAAGAATAGTTGTCTTTAGTTGAACAATCTACCCATCATACTGTTGTTGTAGCTTCAACTAATTTTTGGAAGCAAACTTAGATTATTCCTATAATAAAAGTTCTATTTTTTGGTCACTTTCAAACACCTACCAATTGGTGACATTATTTGGTATGGAGGGCTTCACAATCACCTTTAAATGATGTTGATTCTTGCTTTGTCTCATTCCCTTTGGGATGTCAAACTAAGCACCAACTATTGCTAGTATATTCACATACTTGTTCTCCTCTCTTGGAATGGAAGTGATGTTGAAACCAACAAAGTTCTCTATAAGGTCCCACACTCTATGCTTGTAAGACTTGAGTAAGGAGTTCTTAGTCAAGCTTTTACCTCTCACTTGGTTCACAATCAACTCATTATCTCCAAACACCTATAATTATTTGATTCCTCTCTTCCTTGCCCATTCTAGGCCATGAAAAAGGGCCTCATACTCTACTATGTTATAGGTGTAATAGAAATAAAACCTAAAAGTTGAGAAGTATTTATCCTTTGAAGGTGAAACTAGCATTGCCCCACCACCATCTCCCAATTTGCTTTTAGATCCATCAAAGAATAGCTTCCATAAACCACAGTCCTCTTAGTCTATCTTCATCAATTTTAGCATGAAAGCATATTTCTCATGCATATAGTAGACTCCAAGACTAGATTATTCAATGAACTTGTAAATATCACGCTCAAATTTGTCATTTCCTCATTCATTTAGGAGTAGGTCAGCAACTCCTACAAGGGAAGATGATGGAGATTGATTCACCTGGAGCTCTTCTTCATCAATGATTGTGTATTTCACATTCATCACTTTAGGAGAGTATAGATTTAGGTGATCCTTGTGTATGGGAATAAACTCTATCTTCACTTTAATTTCATACTTTATCTTTAAAATGATGTAAGACCAGTTGGCTGCCAAGTATCCACCTATCTTAGATGTGAAATCCCTTGACAAGCAAAGAGTGAATTAAGGAGGAACATCTACCACTACCATATCATGGGTAATTAAGAAGGTTGGATAGGCATAGAGAGTCATATTCAAGCCTCTTTTCACTCCTAAGGTCTTAGCTGGTGATCCATCTAATTGTAGAACTCTTTTGGTCATTTTTTCATATTTGAGACCTAACTTATCAGCTATGCATTTGGGCATAATTAAGGTGCTTGCTCCACTATAAATGATGTAATTATGAACCAATAAATCACTAATAATCAAGGAAAAATATAAGGGAGTGACCCTCTCATATTTCTTTGCTTGACCATCCATGGGAGGAGCCCCATTTACTACCAATACGTTATCATTTCTTGTTGGGACAGCGTGTTCACCCAACCCGTATAATTCCTTTTGGAGTATATCTTTTTGTCCTGGCAATGCTAAATAATCCCATAATGAGATGTTCATGTGTAACTTCTTCATTTGGTCCACTATATTAATTGAAGGATTGCCCCCTTTAGATTTCTCTTTGGGAACATTTGTAACCTATGGTATAACCTAAAGAGCTAAAGCTACAAGTGTTGGCTTGTAATTGAGAAACTGTTGATTTACTTGTGGTTTTGGGGCTGCTTCAGATACACTTCCTACTTGATTGGATGAAGGAGACATTATAGGTGCTTTAGTACTACTTGAACTTCATCAATGGCTCTCCTTTTGGATATAGTGTTGGATACAACACCAACATTCTAATTACTTGTGCTCCCCACATAGTTGACTATGTAGAACTCTCCTTCCAAGTGATTCATAAGAGTGGAATAAGATTGAGCCTACTTTTTGTCTATCCCAACTTCTGTCAACTCTCAAAAGTTGAGAATTGGGCTGATTGATCACCTTATGCAATCATACTTTGATTTGGTAGCTCACTGGCATAAGCAACCTATTCTTGGACATGCTCCAAGGGTGGATAGTTGGGTTACTCCTACACCAAATTATTTTGAGTGGGGATAATATCCTTGGAAGATGAAGGGTCATTTGTATTATAGCTTTGATAAGGCTTGACATGTGTAATTTGGCCTTGCCCTTGATTATAATTCTTTAAGCAAGGCCTATTTACTTACCCAAACTGTTGGTAGCCTTGATTTGGCCTAAAACTCTGATCTTGTTATCTCTTGAGGGGAACTATCTCATTGGTAACACTCTACAGTAGGCTCTTAACTTCATGGATATCATTTGTAGGGGTAGCATCTAGATTCTCTTGATTAGGTAGAGGAGCTAGAGTGGACAAAGTAGGCTAGATTAAGGGTTGTTAATAAGGAAAGAGTGGTATAAGAGGTCTAGGAGCTATCTTTCCCACTTGAACAATGCTATTTTTAGCAGCTATGACTATCTCATAAGTAGCAGTTAGAGTGTTTCCACCCATGGACCATATCATGATAGTAATGTCACTATTCAGGACCTTCAAGTAGTAAAGGAAAGAATAGCTTGGGGTTGGCCTCATAAGAATAGGGATCATGTCCTAAGTCTTTTGGAACCTAGTGTTAAAATCTTATATAAACTCATGTGGGGCTCTCTTCATGGTAGTTAACCACTCAGCTAGAGACAAATGATCACTTTTTCCCCCAAACCTATTGGTCAAGAGGGTCCCTAACTCATTCCATGAGCCAACTAAGTTTATAGGCAAGGTACCATACCAATCCAGAACTTTCCCTTTGAAGGACAAGTCTAGCAATCTAACAGCTACATTTTCTTTAGTGATTTATGGATGTTGCAAAGATTTGATATGTTTCTAATATGCTCAACAATAGTGATTAGGTCCTCTCCACTAAAGGGAGGAACACTTTTGAGAGCTATCCTTAGAATTGGGTCATACTATTGAAGGTTTAAGGGAATTTGACCATTGAAGGCCACAAAAGGGAAAGCCCTAAGGGTTGTCATGGCTGTGAAAGGATTCAATATGGGTCTCCTTGAGTAGGTATATTTTATGGTTGGCTTAGGAAAATGGATTTCTATATAATGGTGGGTATTTTCAAACCTCAACCTTTTTGTTGAGCTCAAAGGTAACTCAACAAATTCAAAATGGACACCACTTGAAGAAGATCTTGTAGTGACCTTTGGCATGGGATGTCAGGCTGATCATTTACCAGAGACTTGGTCCCTAAATGGAGTCACCAGGTACTAAATATAACTCTTTCTTTTGGATTTTTTTAACAATATCCAGACTAGCACCAATCTTGAAACTTACAAGACATAGAAATTATCCCACTAGGTGTGCCAAAAACTATTGATGTAATGGATTGCACCCTCTAAAGGGAAGCTCAGCTCTCTTCATCCATATGACACAATGGAGACATCCCTCTTTTTGTGGGTGGAAAACATGAGGGATGAATCTCTAGATTAGGGGCTAGCTCCCCTTGATGAACCTTGAGGCCCTTAGATCTCTTACTGCTAACAATGGGGGGATGAAAAGGGAGATAAAATACTAAAAATGGGACCTAAGTTAAGAGGTGATTCATCAAAACAATTGGTATACTCAGATTTGGCATACACTTTGAACCATGGATAGCAAGCATACACTTCATTCAGGTGAGAAAAACTTCCTTGTATTAGTATTTCAGTAGGGGGTCCTATGAAAATATAGGGAGGAAGAAACTAGCACAAGAGGTGTTTCGAGACACACTAAATTGTAGCCTATTCATTTGCCTATACTTCTTCAAAAACTTCCTATGACTTGCAAGAGACAAAAATCACTATACACTAGATATGCTAGAAAAAAACTTATGAAAGCATGAAAATAAAATCACTTAACATAAGATAAAACCATAGACATATACAAAAGTGCAAGCTCAAATGGAGGTAAAATGCTCTTTCTAATTCAAGGTAAATTCCTGTGAGGATTCACCATACAAGCTGAGATATTTTCTCAAATGAGAAGTTACAAATATATAGAGAACTAAAACAAGGTAGCTGAAAAATAAAGGAATGGAAACCCATGCTTGAGCTAAACACTTTTGTAGAGACCAAAAGACCATGTTGTTGATGTATTCTTAAAACTACGTATTGGAGAGCCATGTTGTAGATGTCCAAGTCACCACCCTTACTATCGTGGGCCTATAGAATCATGGGATACTCCTTCTAGCAAATGACAAAGCCATCCCCAAGTTGTTGTGGCTGGACCATGCTCTTTTCAATGTTGGGTGCAACTAGCTTTGCATTAATGGTGAAGCATGAAAACATAGGCTACTCTCCTCTATAATTTGAAAACCAATCTATTTTATTATTTTTTGGTAGATATATTTCACCAAATACATTAATTATCCTTGCTAAGTTATCTATTCCACTTATCTTGGTCTAAGTGGTCATTGATTTTGCCTTTTGACCTTGTTGGTTGCTAGAATTGTTCTACACTCTGTCTTTTTTTTGCTCTTTATTTTGCCCGTGTTTTATCTCTTCCTTGTCTTCTCCTTTGCCTTGGATTCTTCTTGTCTTGTCTTTGACTTATCAGGCCTTCTTTATTTTTGGATTTTTACCATGCTTTCCTTTGAATAAAATGTTTGAAGGAATTCCTTCAAACATTTTGTCCAAAGGAATTCTTTCTTTTGATTGCCTCTTTTCCCAAAGGGCACATGTCCCTTGAGCATTTTGTCTTCTTTCTTCACTTTCTCAAGGTGCCCTCCACAAGGGCACTTTTTACCTCAAAATTCCCCTTTGAAACTTTTGATTTAGTCCTACCACTAACCAAGGTGCCCTCCAAAAAGACACTTACCCTTCAAAATTTTTGCAAACGTCCTTCAAGCCATCAAAATGCCCTTCAAATGAAATCTATTACATTTTATGAACTGCTTAAACCATTTTGGGTTCTTCAATCACTTCTACTTATAAAATTAGACAAGTAAGGCACCTACACAACCCTGATTTGCACTAGATAGACCATTTTAGACTTCCCAAGATCTTATACTTTGGGTTTTACATCAACTTTAGTTGATAAGGTAAATAAGTAAAGATACTTGGAAAACCAAATTTGGTCTGTCAAGACCAAATCAATTTTTCTAAGTGACTTTACTTATAACCTTTATAATTAAATATATTTTCAAAGTTTGAATTACACCACCAAGACCAAATCAGGTTTATCAAGTGACTTGACTTATGTAAATTTCATAATTAAAGTCAATTGGGAAACCCAAAATGCACTGGTGAAGTAATTGCTCTTGACAAACCTAAAATACACTTGGAAAAGTAGAATGAGGGAACCACCTATATTTTTCATGAGAAAAGTCTGGTAGAGAATATTTTTCACAAGGTAGTAGAGGGATGATCTAGCCAAAATATGGATTGGATGGCATTTGTAAAGAAAAGGAGGGGGTGCCCAATTTTGGCTTGTAGGACCAAAAATTGGTCAACACTAAGGCAAGGTAAAGTTTCTTATGATGGGTGTATTGAGTCTCATACTTTATAAGTGTTCAACTTATATAGTCGATAGCTACCTCTTTATTTTGTTCATCATGATGAGTGAGCATTGCCCCTAGGGAATGGTCAGTGGTGAATATATAAAGGTAGAAGGGTTGGTCTTCTTTTGGAGGGGTAATAATAGGTGGAGAAAGAAGGTATTATTTGAGTGAATTAAATTCTTGTTGGTAATCCTTAGTCCTCTTTAAAAAGGTATCTTTCTTGAGAAGATGATGAAAGGGTTGACATCTATCTGATAATTGAGAGATGAAGTGACAGATGGATTAGAGCTTCCCTCTCAAGTTGTAAAGTTTATTAAGGTGGGTTGGAAGTGGAATCTGAAAAATTTCTCTAACTTTGGTAAGGTCTTCTTCAATTCATTGAAGAGAGATGATAAATCCAAGAAGCTTTCTAGATAGGACCCCAAAAATACATTTTTTGGGGTTGAGTCTAACTTATAAATGGATTAGGCATTCAAAGATGATTGTGAAAACAACTAGGTGATCTTTGTGATGTTTATATTTTCCAAGGAGATCATATACATATTCCTCTATGATTTTATGGATTATATCATGGATGATGTAGGTCATCAAATGATGGTAGGTTATTCCAACATTCTTCAGACCAAATGGCATGACCCTATAATAGAAGGTTCCCTATGATACGATGAAATAATTTTTATGATAATCCTTAGGGGCAATCAAGATTTTACTATATCCCAAGAAACCATCTATGAGAGATAACATCTTGTGGCTAATTGTAAGATCAATAAGTTGGTCAATGCTAAACAAATAGAATTTATCCTTTGGGTAAGCGAGGTTAAGGTCATGAAATTATATACAGAGGTGAAGTCCCCTTATGGGTTTGGTAATGGGGAAAATGTTAGAAACTCATTGAATATAATCAATGGGTTGGAATAAATTGATAGACAAGAGATATTGAAGCTCTTCTTTGACTAGAAGGATGATGTGGGGGTACATCCTACAAAGCTTTTACTGAATAGGCTTAGCATCAAGATGGGTGATAATGTTTTGGAGGGATATGGAAGGGTCAAATCTGAGCATATCCTAATAGGACCAAGAAAATACTATACTATGTTCATGAAGGAAATAAGGGTAATATTTTTGCTCCATTAAATCTAAGGATTGACCAATATTGATAATGTGAGGGTTATCCTAAGTACCCAAGTTGACATTGATAGTGGATTCATTCAACATGGTTTGGTTCTTAGGAAGAAAGGATTTATGTATAGAATAATCCCCCACATTGAGGTAGGTGATAATGGAATCATTATCCTAATGTTGGATGGTTTTGATGGTAGGAGAATCATTTTCTACCATTTTAGGATGGATGAGAAGAAGGGTTTTAGTTCGGCCATACTTTTGATAAATTATGGGGCCCAAACTAACAACATTAATCAAAAAAAAAATTAGGAGGATTGATTTCAAAATCCTTTGACTTTGAAGGAGATGGTGTTGGTGAGGAAGGTGTATCCTCATCAATAGTGGTGATGGGTTTCGGTGAATCAATTGGTTCTTTTGGTGGTACAAACTCAAGTCTAAATATCTCATGAGGTTTTTTGGTTTTGATGGAAGGTAAATCGTGAGGTTGATACTCATAATGGCCTAGGCTAAATCCTTTTTAGGCACACCTATGAAGGTATAATTTATAAAATAATGGTTTGTCAAGATAGGAGAAGTTAGAGGTAAATGGTCAGATAATAGAGGTAGTGGTGAAAGTAAGAAGTGGATAATCAATTCCCCCATAGATTAAGTTGGTTTGATGGTTGGGAGGTATAAAATGGATGATGGTTTTGATGTTGGAGTCAAAAAATGATCATGGGTGAGGTTCACATACTCTTAAGGATTAGGTAAAGCATCCAAGACTAAAATATTATACTCTCCCAATGAGAGATGTTGAAATGTAGGTTCCAAGGGGTCCTCTACAAGGATATAAGAAGGGATAGATGAGCTAGTGAAAGCTTCATCGATGGTATGGGTGGAGGTGTTGTTAGTTTTGTTTTGTGAGGTGGGGTTGTTTTTAGTTTGTGGTGAGGTGGATGAAGGAGGAAGAAGAACATCATTTGGTTGATATGTCATGTTGCATGATGTAAAAAAACTAGGGTTAGCTCTTATGGTAACAACTCGACCTTCATGATCAAATTTGACACATCAATGTAAGGTAGAAGGGACACAACTCATGGCATAGATCTAAAGGCATCCAAGATGTTGTATTATAACTCACCCTCTACAATGGAAAAGAGTTATAGATGGGTATGAGGTTCCAAATAGATGTAGATGATGATTATCCCCAACATAGTGGCCATAGTGTCATTAAAGGAGTGGATGACCATTTCAATTTCTAGCATGATATTTTTAGGCAATTAGAGTTGGTCATAGGCATGGGAGGAGATAATTTTAATACTATCTCTTCCATCAATCATGACCCTTTTGATTTGGGCTTGATTTATGTATGTCAAGATGAAGAGAGGAGGATCAAGATATTCAAAATGGATAGAAGGTATGTTTGAATCCTAAAAGGTGATAAAGTTATAAAGTTGAAGGGATCCAATAAATGATGCAAGAGGTTGAGGATATTTTGGTTAAACCTCTATCAATTATACAGCCTCTATCAATTCTTGGTAATGATGGGGCAAGGTGTTGATTAATTAATAAAGTCTCATCTTTACTAATGTCTAGTGAAGTTGTTTTTAACACTACTCACTAGATGGATTCAAAAGGGTTCAAGGGAGAGACACCCAAAATGAATATTTTGGGTTTTGAAAAAGGTGAAGGTAAAGGTGAGGGTGAAGGTGCTTGGTTTTGGTTGGAAGGTTGATGGATGGAAATTTAGGTCCATGGTACAGACACTTTTACTTTTCCCTTATCCTTTTGTTGGGCCCAAGATCAGGTAACCATATGGATAGTGTGGATTAAGGGAGGTGTTAGGCTAGATGGTTGCTTTGGTTCCTCCTCACATTCAAATGAGAGTGGAGGAGTAGATAAATGTTGGATGTCTTGATTTTATGGTTGGATTGGTGATGGGATCAAGGGAGGTTCATCTAATAATAAATCATCTTCATCTCATAAGCTATGGCCAAGTGTTTGGAGAGATTTGAAATTCTTTGTATCATGTATAGGAGTCATGTGGTATGAGAAAATTAAATTGTCATTGAACCATGATGGTTTAGGACATGAATGGTCAAAAGGTTTCATTGGTGGTAGGGTTAAGGAAGAGGTTTGAAACAACCTTTATAGAATGGTCAAATAATATTTGATCAAAGGTGTTGAGGGTTTTGGGTTTTTGGTTTTAGGAGTGGGAGCCTTATTAGAAGTAGGCTTCACCACATAAATTGTAGGTGGTGGAAGGGTTTTGGTAAGTGGTCTTGGTTGGGATTGTTTGGTCATGGTTGATTTGGAGGTTGAAGATTTAGAGGTGGAGGGTGAAGTTTTGGTGATATGTGGGAAGGTAGAAGTAGTTAGGTTAGTTAAGAATGATGGGGAGTTTGATGTTTTAGTGTAGGTAGGTAAATTAAAAGGAGAAGGTTTAATAAATGAGTAATAGGTAACTATGGGAGGATTCACCTTCTTGATATAAGGATGAGCTCATAGGATGGTAGAAGGATGAGGTCCTAAGATAAAAGGTAAGTGTGAAGGAGGTGGTATGGGTCTGGTTCAAGATGGGAATTTGGTTGGTTCCACCATCTAAGTTGGTTTGGTTAGGGTTTTCTTTTGTGGACTAAAAGGGGTTAAGTTTAACTTCAAAGATGGGTGAGCAAGGCTAGGTGTAGGAAGTATTCATATATTCTTGATGGGTTTGGTTAGAGAGGCATAAGGTGATTTGAAAATTTTGGATAGAGCTAGGTTAGATGGTTCTTTTATGGTTTTGGATAAATAAGTGTTTGAGGATGGGGTTGAGGTAATAATAAGTTTGATGGTGGATGCAAGTGAGGTTGAAGGTTCAGGTTTATTTTGGTAAGGGATCCCAAGATAGTGCCAAAAAGTGTCTCTATCTAGGTTGGGTTGAGAAGTGAACTCTAGATTTTAGACTAATCTAGAAAAAGGCTTGTAAATGGGTTAAATTTCTTTCTCACTTGTTTCAAAATTTAAGCCCATAAGTGGAGGTGAGGGGATGGTCTCTTCATAAATGTTCTTGGTGGAAGGTTCCAAGATTTGGGAGGATGTTTCCTCTATAGAAGGTATAGGTAATATGATCTCTTCTTTTGGGATGGTTCCCAAATAGAGAAAGGGTGGTTTTAGGATAGGGAAGGAAGGTTTGATGTCCTTAAGTGAAGGGATAGAGATGGTCATTTCCTTTGTTTGGGTGTTTAAAGGAATGGAGGGTAATTCAACCACTTCAATAGGTAGAGTGGGTGAATAAGTGGTTGAAGCAATGGTTATCCCCTTTGGTATGTCTATCAAAGGAGATGTGGATAAGTCAAGTAAAGAAAGAGGGGTGGTTTCTTCCTCTATTTAGGTGTTTAAAGGAATAGAGGGCGAGTCCACCTCTACAATGAGTGGAATGGATAAAAGGGAAGCTGAAGTAATGGGATCTTTAATGATAGGTTCACTAATAATGGCATTAACTGCATGGACCTCACAAGCGTGAGATGATTCCAATTTATTATCATCATAGGTGGTAGAAGGGGCATGGTTGGGAAAAGGTTTATGAAATATGTTAAGGGACTGATTTAGAGGTGCATTGGTATTATCAAATATAATTTCTCCTTTATCAATCACATTTTGGATAATAGTTTTAAAGGTACTACACCTCCTAACATCATGTCCAATGATGTGGTGGAAAGCATAAAGATCGTTCTCATTATACCAACCAAGTGTAGGGCAAGAGGCATCAAATTTTTGGGGAGGTTTTATTAGAAGAAGTTGTATAATGTTTTCTTTAAGTAATTTATCCAAAACTAAATCATAAGACTCCCTTATTGGAATATACTATTTTAGGACAACTCATTTTTAGTTTTGGTTTTGTTGGTTAGAAGAATTAGAGGAATTGGTTGGGTTGGGTTGGTTGATAGTTGGAGGTGGAGTGGTTTTAAGGAAAACTAAGTTGGTGGATGTCTTTGTCTTGGTATTAAGATGGATGTATTGATTGGTGTTTTTGGTTGAGGAAGGGTCATCAGATTTAAAGCTAGAATTTTTGTTTTATAGTTTCAATTTTCCTTAATCAATGGCTCAGATTTCTAATTTTTTTACCATGGTGAAAGCCTCATTAATGGCTTGGATTTCTAATTTTTGTGCCATGGTGAAAACCTCATCAAAAGTTTAGAAAAATTGAATTTGAAGAGTAGGGAAAATATTTTTGCCATAACCCTGAGAAAAGAGTTCAATTAGTTCAATATGGGATAAGGAGAAAGAAAGTTGGTTGATAAGACCTCTCCATCTAGCTAAAAAATCGACAATTGATTAATCATCAAATTTCCTAATAGAGTAAAGGTTAGTAATAGAGACCTTTTTAGATATGTTGACTAAGAAATGATCTAAAAAGAATTGGGCAAGTTGAGAAAAGGAAAACATGGAATGCTTGGTAAGGGTACTATACCAATCCAAGGCTGGTCTAGATAAATACATGGGGAAGGTACAAAGGAGAAGAGCATCATCATATGCAATCAAATAGCAAGAATGGTGAAATGCTCTCAAGTGTTGTTGGGGGTCATCCTTAGTTTAGAAATTGGAAAACTTGGGTAGTTCCTATTGATGAGGATAAGATCGAATAGGGATGGATGTATGGATAGGTTCATTACATATTTGATCATAAGATAAAAGGTTATGATCCCTAGAAATATATGAATTTAGTTTGGTCATTTTATCTATTAACATTTTGACCAAATCCATTTGAAGTTGCGAAGCTCCATAATTGGATGGTAAGTTTGGTTGATGTTAGGTGGTAGTGATATATGGATAAGAGGTAGATGGTTGAAAAAATACCACATATAGGTATCTGGTCATTGGAGGTTGGGATGATGCCACATAAAGGTTGATGTACACAAAAGGTTGGGTAGAAGGTTCTATGTATCCTTGTGGATTAGGAACATATTGGTAAGATGTCATGGGTATTTTTTGAGGGATTTATATGGGTTGATTTGGAGGTATGGATGGGTTGGTAGATGATTGGGATTGATTAGTAACTCTTGTGCTAATAGGTGGAAGGGTAGGAGGTATAGAGAGTATCAAATTTTGAAGAGGGGTAGAAATTGGTGGGTTGGTGGTAATAAGATGAATGGTGGAAATATAGGTAGAAGATACCCCCATGGTCGATGAGGTATGGATAACAATAGGTAAGGTTACTCCTATATTGGAAGTACTGGTTAGTGTAGGGGGTGTTTAGCTATTGGTTGGGATGTTGGATTGGGTTTGGATGGTGGTAGTGGATGGGTTCTTGATAGAAGAAGATGCTTGGGTGATCAAAGGTTGGTAGAGGTAACACCAACCATAAGAGGGGTAGGTATGCCATAAAGTGGATCTATAAGAGGAACCAAAGTAATAGGGGTACGGTGAGCTAAGGTGTTGAGGTAATGTTGGAGGGCCACAGGGTTATTGTTAAGGAAGGTAGTGAAATCCACATCACCCTCAACAACTATCCAAGGCAATGGTAGGATGGGGGAAAAGATGAAGAGTACTCTAAACATCTTAAGCATACTCCATGGAAGAAGAGGAAGAGGAAGATGGTGGTTCTTGGTTGGTTTGATTCCTCAATTATTTTCTAGTAAAGACCATGTGAGGAATAGAAAATAAATGATGAAATCTCACAACTCAAACATAAAGCAAGCAAAAGGAAAAGAATATCAAGGCAATCAAAACATACACTAAAGTGCAGTTAAAACTTAGATTCTTTTTAAATTACTTTTGGCTTATGACTTAGAAAGTGTGAAGAAGAAAATGGGATTGTAGATTAGGTATTAAAGAGGAAATCTAAGGTTAGTTTCAAGTTATGTTTAGGTCAAAAAAATAATCTATATTAAACTTTTGTACATGGATTGATATTGGGTTATACCCCCTCACTTCACACACCATAGTGATAAGGGTGTCAGGTGCTTAGCCAAGATAAACTAAATTTTAGATTTTATACTTAACCAGAGAACTAAGTTGGTTCTCCCCTTGCTAATGACCTCTAAGTAGGATTGTCAGGAAAGGGTAAGGTTTACTACTAAGTGATGAAATCCTAGTCACGCCTTGTCTCAAGTTTGTTTTGATGTGTTTATTGAATATGTGATTTGTTAAAAGTGTGTGATAAAAAGAGTGAAACTATGATTAATTATTTTTATTTATAAGTTACTAAATTAACTAGAACAAGCAAGCAATTAATATATGCAAGGTTTATTTTAAGCCCAAAATAAATTTTTGATTTCATTATATGAGAAAACAATAAAAGAAGAAATGGAGTACCTAAATTATGCTAGGGTCCCACTAGACATGCCAAAATGTTCTCTTAATTTTTGCTCATTTTTTAATTTTGGAAGAAGATAAGAAACCAGTAATAAGGGTGTGGTAAAAATACCTAGTTTTTGATGAACGCATAATCTAGACAAGTATGGAGACCTCCTCTTTGGCTTGGAAGGAATAACATGTAGATAATAAATCACTAACAAAGGGGATGTTAGCAAGATAGTTAAGTGGATTTCCTAGCATGAGCTAGATCTAAGAAGCGTGAGCTTGCCAGGAGGTTGTCAATCCACTTTTGATAAAAATTAAGATAGAAATGATAAAATAAAAATAATTACATTAAATAATAGAAAGTAACTAAAATGAAATACAAGAAGTAGATGAAATCTTGATAGAGAAAATGATTAAATATATCAAAAGTGAGTCAATACTAGTGCTAAAATAGATCAGGTTAGGTTTAGAAAATTAGGTATAGGTTTGTGAATAGGTAGGAACACAAAAATTCAGATTTGGTTGGGGGTAAGGGGTCAAAAATAACTTGTTATTCCATGCCACAGTAACCATTGGTAGTTGGCTTTATCATCGGTGGTTGGGTTGACCATTGCTGGTTTGGTAACTATCGATAGTTAGGGGTGATTGTTGGTAGTTGTTTTAATCATCAACGGTTGTCTATGGATTTCAAGAAGTGTTCATGAACGAGTTACAGACTAGGTTATTAATCAAATAGAGGTTTTGTAAAGGGTGTGGTCAAAAATGGGAGTTTAGGGGATAGGTGCAGATAGGTTTGATGGGGTAAAAAGGTGAGAAACTAAAATAACAATGTTGAAGTATAAATATACCTAATTCTTGCTAAGTGGTTGATGGTTGATGGTTGGAGCAATTTTAGTAGAATAATAGTACTTATACCTTGAGATCAATTTTAGTAGAGGCTTGTGTCTTTGTCACTATTGCTAAATCATTATAAGAAGACTAGTTGTCTATTTGAAAGCTTGAATACCTATGTGCAAGAATGCTTGTGATGATCCATTTCACCTCCTACTCCCCTCCTTTGATAGGCAAAGAGAGATGGAGAATGAAAGGTTCCCAAGTAGGTTGGCTTATTGATTCAATGCTTGGGATTTTATTAGCACTACATAAGGTGAACATATTTATTTTTTATTCATTAGCTTGCATATATCTAGTGATGTGTTATAAGGTTGAAGACCTGAACATCGATGGTTAGGCTAACCATCGATGGTTAAGCTAACTATTGACAGTCAAGTGTCTAGAGAAAAAGGGTCAAGGTGGGTTGAAAGAAGTTGGGTAATGGTTAGGTTAGTAATTTATTAAGTTTAGTTATCTAAGTAGCTAACTAGACCCAAGGTCCAATAGGTTGGTTAGTGGATCAAGAAGGGTTAGGTGGTACCTAAACTATCCTAAGGCATTTCGACATCTAGCATAGTTTTCTAGTGTCTACAAACCCTAAAGGGTTATTGCATGTGGTATCAGAGTTATGGCTTGAAATCTAGGACCTAATGAGTCCATTTATGTTTTCATGTCTTTTTGTTCACCAGTGTGAACCTAGGGACATGAAGTATTGCATTAGTATTTTGGATTCGTGGTGCCTTAGTGCATAACCATGTTGTATCATGATTGGAGTTTTGAGACATTCATGAAATATGTGTGGGGAACATAGAGTGTGTACCCTTAGGGGCACTTGTACCCTTTTAAGTTTTATATGGGATTGATTTATCGATTATTCTAATGGTGATGGTTATATACGAGGTGGGTAGTTGAGTACATAGCTTAGTTCTTGAGTTGTGAACAAGAGTATCATACCTTATTTATGATCATTTGGATTGACATCTCGTTGATGGTTATAGTCTGGTTTATTAATCAAGTCCCCTATATAATTTATGTTTTGAGTTTTATGTTCACTAATCCTAGAAATGGAAAACCTTATAAGACCATTTTAGTTTGGTACCATCTAGTGCAGTGGGAATTTTATTAGAGTAGAGTGTTGTTGTTTTGCTTGAGAATTCCTTTGTGTTAGGAGTTTGTTTAATTGGCACCCTTAAATTATGTGGTTTAGGAATGAGTGTCATCTCTCTTAGTATCTTAGAGGTGAATTTTTATTATCTCATTATCCTTTGACATCATTATAAACCCTGATAGGAATCTTATTTATCATGATGTTGATTTAGTGTTCTCTTAAATGGGAACCTATTTTGAAATGTTGTTTTACCATATTCTCTTAAAGTTTGTGAGAGAATTTTTTTTACTTCTTGTTGAGAGAGAAGTTGTAGTATTAGATGGATTGAAACATATTTGTGGTTAGTATTTTATTTTTTCTAGTTATGGAAATAGATTGAGATACCATACTTATAGATTTGGTAAGTAAGAATTGTTATGACAACATTGATTTGCAGTGTTTTCCTTTACCCGATGAAGGTATGTAGGAATTTTATTTTGAGATGATATATCTTTACCTTTCACTTGTGACTCTTTAGAATCACTACTTTATCCAATTTGTGAACTTTGACCTTGAGGAGTGGCAAACCTTGAATTTATATTAATGCTAGATTAATAATTATAAGTTAGTTTTAATTATTATGATATTAATTACCCTTGATTATATTGATATTTTTATCTTTTTACTTAAAGAATGTTGTTTTGAAGAGGTATTTATATACCTTTCACTAGAAGTGAGTAGGGTGAGAGGATGTGCAGAACATCTTGTCAATCTAAGGGTTGAGATAATTTTTTATCTTTTTATGTGTTGGTTGAGTAAGTTGTAAGACAATGTCTCACTTGTTACCTTTATAGGGTATTAAGGACAGTGTGATCCTTGGCCTTTGTATGTTATGATAATTTTAACATTATTTCCTCTTAACTATGAATAGAGCATTATAGGTTGAGCTATGAAAAATGATACTAGTATGTTTAGATAGTAGTAACTTAATAAAATTATGGGTTAATTATATGTTTTCTCTTTTATGTATGTTGATACATCTAGAATTATTTATTATGTATTATGCTTTCTATTATTTATTAGTATGGATTTATGGTTGAATGAACCTTGTACACATTGTGGAAATTATTAGGTCATGAAGACCTGAGGGAAGAGCGATGAATTATGAACATGAGTTCTAAGAAATAGGATAGTATCCTACTTAGACTCACATTGACTTAGTTGTTGCTGAGTTTAGATCTAACAAACAGACTTATCGAATCCAAGATTTGACAGACAAACTTGTCAAATTTAGTCATATGGCTATATGCGTGTATATTATAGATAGGTATTCCATGATTTTGTATACATTGTAAATGTAGTATTTATAGTTCTTATTTATAATCATACTTGTTAGGAGCTCAGTTGAGTAGTGATAGTATTATCATGTTATATTTATCTGAAACTACATAGAGTAGCAATAGTATAAACTTATACTCATCATTCTTACCAAGTTCACTAAATACTTTTTTTCTAGAATGATAAGAACACTCTCTAGGTTATAGAGATGTGCAAAGGGTTGAAAGATTTTGTGGAACTCTCTCGGGCCATTTTTTGGGTTTTAATGATAATATTATGTGCTCTTGAGAAGTTAGTGAAACTTTTACTAAGATATGTGGGACCCTTCAAGGAAATAGAATTGGTCATTAGTATAGTATATAGGCTTATCTTGATGGTTTTGGACCCTGGGGTGGTCATGAAAGAACCAATCAAAGTAAGTAATAGTTGAAAATATGTTTGCATAATAGGAAGATGTCTTTCAAAAGGATATTATAGGACCAACACTCTGGGAATAGTTCAACTTGATGGAACTATGATGAGTTCTACAGGTAATTTCCTATTTATTACTTAATTTGATATTGTATGTCATGTTTTTGCTTTGGTAAATAATGTTTCTGAATTTAGAATTTATGTTTGAATAAGAGTCATCAGGGATGATGACTAGATCTAGGGGGAAGGATGTTACATCCTGATCCCTCACCAAGCAAACTTGTTAGATCATCCATGGATATCTATAGTTGACAAATTTATATTTGGCTATTTTTATCTAAGTTTTGAGATATATGTTGTTATGGGGTGGTAAGATATTGCTTAGGATACATGATCATACTACTATTAGTTAGTTCTAAGTATATGTTTACATTATGATCATGTTGATTTATCATTTCAACTATATTTATGATGTATATATATTATGACTATTATGGTCTAACTACCTATTTTGTAGTGAAGTTGATGCAAGACAATCCATCCCTCAGAGTGTGATGAAAGGAGAGAATCATCAAAGAGGGTGACATAGATTAAGATGTTAGAGGATGATAGAGAAAATGAGGTACATTACACACACCATAGATAGCTAAATGCATTATGAGTGGTTAGCATAGTATATTTAGATGTCCTTTGCAATAAACAGTCATTTTAACCATTATTTTTTAAGCATTGTTAATGATTTTATGGAGCTCATTATGCATAGATTTGGGTTATTGGTTTAATATATTATTAATTTTATTTTGATGTCATCATAATTATTTAAGTATTATTAAGATATTTGGGAATAAAATAGCAAAGGAATATATTATTATAAAAGTAAAGAAAATAAAATAAAAAAGTGATAAAATAAATAAAATAATGGTAAGGAACTATTCATGGATTTTAAAAAAAAGAAAGCTAAGAATAAAAACAATCAGCTTTAAAACAAAGGAGATTTCCCAACAATGCCAAAAGGATATTTTCGGCGGGCATTGAAATCTGGAACATTGAATGATGCACGCGGGCTTCCTGGTGTGTTGCCCAAAATCCGAACCAGGATGCTGTTGATCTAGCAGATGGTGGGCTGCGGATCATGCGTCGAAAGGGACTCCACTTGGGAATATGCATGAGCGCCCATTCTTCTACGGGAAAAGGTTTATTGAATCAAAAAATGCAAAAGCCCCTATTTTTGGTTCTGTCTTGAGGTAAACGTATGCGGATGTGGCTGCATATGAAGTTATGATTCAAGCCTCTGTATTGAGCGTTTCTCCTATAAGTGTTTTAAATCCTGTTAGGGTTAATCTGGATCCTGATACTATAGAAGCAATTTTTGATCGGGTAGATCAGTTTTCAAATTTTGGGGCTATTTGTAAATTTGAGGCTGCTGGCCTACCCTTGTAGACCTACAGATATCCAATACTTGGCTGCCACAGATTGATGCAAATGTTGAAATATTCCCTTGTGTTAAAGGTTTTTTCATTGCATTATTCCAAACTTCTAATGATATTCTGTCCAATAGCAAAAAGTAAAATGGCTAAAATAGGAAATCCTCTCACAAAAACCTTCAATAAGATCCTGGTTTGGGTTCGGCTCCCAAATTTACCAATACATTTATAGCGGTGTTTAAAACCATTGGAAATGCTATAGTTTTTATTTGAGGATATGAAACTCAGAGGATGTATACTTGTGCTCGCATCATGGTTGAAGGAAGGGCCTTCCTATTTGTTTAGAATCTCTTAGGGGTTCTTGGACGCAAAGGTTAGATTTTGAAGGTTTACCCTTTCGATGTAGAAAGTCACCAGATGGGGCAACAATGCAAAATACCCAAAAGTTCAAGTCTAAAGCAGGACATGAACACTATTATGCTAAATAACCTGGTGCTGAATTGAACTCAGGTATGAGAGTAGCCATTCTGAATTCACTCCGCTGGAGACAGATCCTATTGTAGGTTACAAAAAATTTTGTGATCTCCCTGAACCAATTTCAAAAAGTCCCTAAGAATAGGAGCCAGAAGCTGGCTTGTTCTCTTAAATCGACACCCCCTGGATATGGATCTAGGCTTCTGAGGATTGGGATGCTGAGGCAGCTAAGGTAGAGGATGGTTGGACTACTGTTAAGAGGAAGAATTCTAAGCCCTTGGTCCCCCCTCTTGATATGAAGCTTTGGTCTTGTAAGAAATAATTTTTATTGTTTGTTCAGCTCTTTGTTAGCTGTTTTCAGTTTACTGGTTAAACTGGTTTTGCTTAAGTTGTTTCCTGGCTCTTGTGTTTTCTGGAATGCTTAAGGTTTTTTCTATCTTCGGATGTATAGGGTTTCGGGGCCCCTTCAAAACCTGTTTTTACCTTAATCTAAAACAAAGGAGATTCTCATTCAAAAGATATAAAAGATTAAGAATGGGAATATAGCGGGTATGGCATAGAGGAGAGGGAAGTAGAAGAAGGAATAAAATGGGAAGGAAGGAATTTTGCTAGGATAAGCCTTTATGACTCCTTGTAAAATTAGGTGTTATTTTGATTTTGTATAAGAATTTGTAATAGTATATGTGTTTATTAAAGAATATCAATCTGATATGATAAAATGCTATTTATTTATTTATTTTAAATTTTATTTGCTTATTTGGGATTGTATCCACTTCATATTTGATTTATTTCTTAGTCTCCAAAGGCATCAGTGGCTACAATCAGATCGATTTCTTTATCCTTGATTTGCATAAGCTTTCAAACTAATGTAGAAATCCATTTAGGAAAGCCACCCTGAGACTGAGTTCCTTGAAATAATAGGCATCATATGGGGATAGGTTGTTGAGTTTAGTGAGCATGATGAATATCTTATTAACTATGATGAGATAATTATTGACCAACTCCATCTTATTTTACACCACTCTCTACACTTGATATTTGACATCTTTTAACTTTGAGGCTTGAAATCTATCAAGGTAAGTGTCAAGATCAGTAAGAAAAAACACTGAGTAATGATTACAAGTTGAAGTTTTTCAACATATCATTGGAGATATTTAGTTACTCTATTTTATCACTTAAAAGGTCCTCACAGTGCTTAAGCACCTTCTTTTGGTGTGTATCTTTGATTTTCTATGTGAGGTCAAAAATGATAAGAAAGGATTTGCATACTCATTCCACTACCTCCTCACCTGTGCTTCATAAATTTTGGTCACTAGTGAAAGTGTCTCCATCCCCTACCATTTGGTATTCAACCTCCATATTGACCTGTAATATCCTCAATATCTAACAACTAAAACCATTCATTATAAAATGGTTTGGAAGCATAGAACCTACCATAGTCATAGCTAAGTCCATTTGGGCCTTTCATAGATCCATTATTGGGCACATATCTATCAAACTTTGGAAAAAATAAAGAAGAGGTATAATTCTAATTATTTATAATATTAGGCTATCTGATGAATAGATATAATAAAGAATAGCTACTAGTGAATTAGTGGAATATAATGTTACTATACATTTATTAGCTAATGTATACAATGACACAGTAAAATATATATAAAGATACAGTATATGTATATATATTATTTACATGCTAAATATAGTAGGATCAATTATCCATGACTATTGTATAATGTGCCATTAAATATGATTGCTTAATGAAATTCTTATTGCTATATGCAAAATCATTAAGGTATTAAGGACTGTCATTAATGCATCTTAAATTATATTATAATAATCTATCATTGAACTATTTAGATTAATATTTCTTCAGGAGTGCTATATTAATGTTTTTGATTATCATAGAAAACATGAGCAATATGATGCCTAGGGTGGGTGAATGCTTATATTTGACTATTTATTGAGGATTAATTGGAAGAATGATTAAAAGGATTTTCCTACTCCTAATGATAAACGTAAATCTTATAAATGCACTTTGGGGATGTGTGTTAATATTATGACTGTAGGTAGATACATGAGGTTTAGTATATTATAATATCTACCATTATTTAAATAAGGCATGTGTAGTATGAATAATTCAATGTAACCTTTCAAATAATATGTGTTAAGCCTTATGTTATGCATGAGATCACTTATTATATGCATGCGAAACAAACTTATTATGTGGAGATAGTATTATAATGAGCTACATATTTATGAATAATGGTATACTTAATGTATAGGTATACATGTTCCTATTAGCTTACATTTGTACATAGGAGTGTGTGCTTATATTCATAGTTCCTTTGATGGTTTAAAACTATATTGTAGAATTATGCTAAATAGAACCTTAGGGATGTATGACTTCAAAGATAGATTTTGACTAGTATAATGATTGTTAAAATCACATGGAATTTATATATAAATATAGCTGCCCATTGATATAGTATTTGTATATCATTTTCATGTTTATATATGGTACATATTAGGTTGTACATTTATTCATATAAAAGAAACACATTTATTCATGAACTTAAGCAAACATATGAAAATATTACATAAATAGGTGTATTGGATCATATGCCTAAGTTTATAGCTAAATGGGTGGTTATATTCAACCTTAAAGTATTCAAGGGACCAAAACTATAACACTAAGAAAAAAAGCTCTGAGAAATAGTATAGCAAGTTTATGAATTCTCTATTTTCTCTCCAAATAGTATGACTGATTATTAGTGTATATATATTCAAATAGTTATGAAAACTTGTGTGTAGTACTTATTATGAGGGTGTTAATATAAAAAAGTGTTGAACATGCATAGTATATAATAGTGCATCATGATGTGTGACTATAAAATACAGTAGTATGTATTTTAAACTTAGGGTCTACTCAGGTGGTATAATCCCCTACTTGCTTGATTGTCATTACATATGTAGAATCGTAAGTTTGGTTATGTGTTTTTGGTAGTTATGAACTATGATAGTATGGGATATCATAGAGTAATATAGTATAATGTATGTAATACCTAGATGGTATATACTATAATTATGATGTCTAGACTTACGTCTACATTTAACTAGTTTAATGTATGTATGCTAATTATTATTGAAAATAGTGTGTTTTATAACAATTGGTAAGACTCTGTGTATGCGTGCATATAACCTAGAGAGTTTTAAAACTGCCATGATAGTATAAAATTGTGTTCTATAGGAACTATGATTTTCTTAATTATATCTAAGTTACTTCAATAGCAGTTTATGTTTTAATGTATTTAAGACTAATTTTATGATTGATTGTGGAAAAACTAGTAGTTATATCTTACAATACTAGACTATGGTAGTATGGGTTATCATAGGGTGTAGTATGTTCGGAAACTAATTATGGTAAGGAAAATATGCATTGAAATATGTATTTGTCTAGGTAGTATAAACTATAGTCATTATTTCTAGTATGGGATAGAAAATAGTGTAATATTCATCATACATTTGATGGAATAATTGAATGCTTTAGTACTCCTATGTTTACATGTTATATGATGTGTTTTCTAGTAGGATGTAAATTAAATGAATCTTGTGGTTGGTTTTTGACAAATTTACATTGTTGATATGGAGTAAGGAGTGAGATGGAATTTACTAGCTTATTGTTATCACAATGACAAATGAAGGCAATCTGATCAAGTGGTGTATATGGAATTGATTGATATATATTGTTTTAGATTAGAGGTAAAAGTAGGTTTTGAACCCCGAAACCCTTTAACAGAGAGCATAAAAAGAACAACTAAGCCCACAGACAACGCCTAAAAAACACTATAGAAGTAGCAAAAATAGATTTTGAATGGTCCTGAAACCATAAGAGATACATCCGATATAGAATACAACAAACAAAAGCAAACAAAAGAAGAACAAAGATCAAAACTAGTTTCTTTACCAACAAGAAGGACCAGATTATTCATTTCTCAAGTATGGGAGTTTCCTGGGTGGTACCCTCCAGCAAAGCTCCTTTTTGTGTATCTTTCTTTCTAGAACTTTGCCTTGTCCTTTTGCTGGGACCCTCTAGTGATTTGGTCTCCTCATTGGCCTGTTTACCTATATTTAGCAGCTGCACAAATGTTAGACGTTACTTCCTCCATTTTCTTTATGTTATCCTTTATTAACTCCCAGAGATTGTTTTCGTAAGCTTTGAGCTTCACAGGGATCTCGCTTAACTGATTTTCCATGTTGTTTTCTTTGTTCCAAACAGCTTTCAGAGAGTCTTCCAAAGTTTCTGCTTTTTTCTTGAGATCAATGATCTCCCTACACAACCAAGAATCTAATTGGGAAGAAGATTCAGCTTTACTGTTAACCCAAGTCATAGGAGTGTGAATTTATATTCTGATTCTTCCCTTTCCAATCCTCAGACTTTTTATTTGGGTTATTTTTCTTAGTCATCTTTGCTCTTTTGTTCCCGCTCATGATTCCATCTTCAAAATGTTTTGAATATCTTCCTGAATAGATATTTCCTTTTCTTTCTTAGAAGTTGGGTCCTCACCAGGCTCTTCCTGGACAGTGTCTTCCTTACTTCCTGGTTTTCCTCTGTCTCTTCTGTTCTGGTAACAGAATCCTCCTCAGTATTGGATTTATCTTTAACAATTTCCTCTGATCCTTCTTCATCATTACTAGAGTTGGTGTCCCAGCTCTCTGTTCCATCTTCTTCCTCCGGTTTTTCCTCCTCGGGTTCTTCAAATCTCTCCCAACCCCTTTCTTCCTCTGCATTCTGTTTATTAGGACTAGGGGTCTTAATTTTTCCTCTTCTGCTTACATTTTCATTCTTTTTATTCCCTGGCAACTTATTTTTCCCCTATTTGGGATTCTTAACCATGCCCTATTCTTGCAATAGCCTTTAGCAGGATAAGCCTTTGTGAAGAATATTTTTATGAGCATAAACTTTGAATCAGGGAGTAGCAAAGATAGAAAGGAAAAGACAAGTGCCTGAAGTGGTTCACTTATGTCCAGGATGTAATATAGGACGTCCCTCCAAATCCCTTTAATGATCCAGCTCATAAAAATCCCCATTTTTGACCAACTTCTGCTCCTCCTCATCCGTTTTGGGGAACTTGTAAAATGCCTCGTTCAAAATGCTGTCTACTTTGAAAATTTATTCCTTTTACCCTGTAACCTCAGCAAGAAAATCCTCAGTTAAAACAGTTATACCATGCAGAGTGACCCTGTCGTCAGACCAATTTTTGAAGAAGGCCGTCGTATTGCGGTTTAGAGCCGTGGAGTCTTTCCATGAGCTCGTAACATTTCCTTTCTACATAATTCTATGATGTTTCTCTCTCCATTCTGCACAGCTCTTGCTCCTATTTACGGGGTTCTCCCTTCCTTTTGCGCCATGCTCATTTTCACGAATACTGTGGATATTATTGTTATTATTTATTATTTCTAAAATTTTGGGCCAAATATTATTTAGTGAGACATTATAATTTCATGAGTTTAATTAACATGTTTATGCGATATATTTTAATAGAATAGGTTTCTATGATACACTTCATGTTTAGTTTAGAATCATATAGAACATGGGTACTTTCTTGTCTCTCTAGATTCTTGTGTTACCACTATCTACTCACTCATGAAGGAAGGGCCATTCCTTGATGGGATTAGTGCAAGGAATCATTGGTCTATGGTTTGTGTAGAAAAGTGCTCAGATGATGCTCTACATTCCCATAGTAGTACTACTTTTGAGACAACACTTGAGATTGCCATAGATACTAGAGAATTTGGGGAACTCATGCTTTAGAGAGCTAGGTATCTTAATTATGGATAGTTTATTTTATTGTATTTAGTATTGAATATTGTCATGAGGAATTATTGTTATGTTTTAATAGTAGTGGTTAAATAATTGTGTCATCCATGCCTAATTTTATGTAATTACTTCCTATATCCATTTTAGGTAGTGTTCTCCATATATTAGAGATCTGGGATATAAGATGTAGTATGTATTTATTGTTATCACACTTGAGTATGTATATGATCTCTGTTTAGATTCTTGTGGTGAAATATATTTTTAGTATATTTATTATTTAAGTAAAATAATTCCATAATTATAGTTTACCCCAATGGGGTTATTATAGGATCAATATACGTGGTGAAAATGTTTTTCACAAAATGGCTTATTTGGTTCAAATAGGACTGTGAGATATAAGGTCAAGAAAATGATCTGGAAGAGATATATTTGCCATTAGACCATATGAATATTCTATTTGAGGATGTTATTTATATTTCATAAAACTATTTGTATGCATCAGGAGTCATGACAAGTTTTTGCATAGGTGTTGGAGGTATAATTCTTCATGACTAGTTTTTTAGGTGATTTGGTAAATCAAAGTAAGCTAGTTGAAAAGATGTTCTTGAGCCCTTATTTCCTAAGTGAAGGTGTTCCAATCATTTGGTGATGACCCTAAGGTCATGGATAATCTATATTCATGTTTCATTTATCATGGTTGAGTAGCTTAAGGGTATTTAAGCTTCATTCTTGTAAGATAGACTTATTAAAGTACACAAGCCTAATATGGTAGTTTGTCCTAAAGGAGCTTTCATGGTTTGAATGAAGGATGAAATTTTAATAAATCATGGAAGATTTCATAATATTTATTTGTCTAAATTTTTTAATGATTTTTTATTGTTTGAGAAAGGCCATCTGGGTCTAAAAATATCAAATTTTAGTGTTAAGAGGGAAGACCTAATGCAATTAGGTCTCCATGAGACCTAAAGGCGAAGTAAGGCGCAATTGAGTTGTTGTAGACCAAAATGGGTTCAAATTATGATTGAAACATGTTCATAAGATGTTTGAAGACATATTATGTGGCTGACATAACATATTAAAGGTGTGTGGTTAATCAAGTGGTGTGTGACCACGAGATTAGTGTATATACAAGGTAGTTTAGACTTATTTATTTGTGTGTGGAATAAGCAAAAAAATGATGCATGGTTGAGCAAAAGAAGGTTTTTAAATGATTTTTATACCATAATATAATATCAAAGGTGTGGTAAAAAAAATTCATATGAGGTGGCTAAGTTGGTGTTGAGTTACTTAGGTAATTGGTGTTTCTTTACAAGTAGGTGCTTGTTAAAGCCTAGTCAAGTGGGTGCTTAACTTTATTGGGGTTGGTGCTCCAAGTTGAGTTGGTGATCAACTAAATTTGGTATTTTATTTCATATAATAGTATTCCATTTTTATATATCATAGTTATCTTTCTTCCTATTGAGGGTTTCCCATTCATATATGTGTTTTTTTTGTTGCTTGCTCATGTGAATGGTTCTTTATGCATTGCTATATCACTATGTTGATTTCATGGTTCATGAATGTTAAAGTATAATTGAACTAAAGTTTTTTAAATATTGATTCACTCCCCCTTATATTATTAATTTTGTTTCAAATAATTGGTGATAGAGTTTGGTCCTTTGAAGTAGGCCTAATAGCTTAAAGGAGATCCCAAAAGCACAAGCATGTCTAGTCATCAAGTATAATGAGGTTTATCAACCAATCAGTCCCCTCTATTTAGTGAGACTAACTATGAATTTTGTAACATTAAAATTTATACCTATCTAATGTTCTTAGGCTATGACATATGGAAATTAGTTGTTGATAGAATCACTCCACCTTCTACACCACCAACTGATGCAGTAGGCAAGAAGGTAAGTGAAAAGAACTCTAAGGCAATGAATGTCATTTTATGTGGTCTTTCAGAGGTAGAATTTGTAAAGGTCATGCATTATGAAAAATCCAAATAAATTTGGGAAAAGTTACAAACCATATATGAAGGAGATACCAAAGTCAAGTTGGAAAAATTATAGACACATCAAAGGCAGTTTGAAAGTCTGAGAATGAAGGAATATGAAAACATTGCATCTTATTTGTTACGAGTAGATGAAGTGGTAAATGTCATCAAAGGTCTAGGAGAAAAGTTGGAAGAATCAATAGTAGTAAAAAAGTATTAATATCCTTGACATCCAAGTTTGATTCAAAAGTATCTATTTTGGAGGAGATCAAAGATCTCAAAAAACTATAGATGGATGAGCTTTATGGTGTCTTAAATTCCTATGAAATGAGAACAAGTGATCGAAGACCTTCCAAGAAGGAATTTGGATTAAAAGCTAATAAAAAGTCACAATATAAAAATTTCAAGAATGATGTTGATACAGACATTGATGATGATAAGATAGAATCCATATTTTTTTTATAACTAAGGAAATGATTAGGTAAGTATAAGGCCAAGTTTCCATTTAAGTGCTTTAACTATGGTAAAATTGGTCACTTTGTATCCAAGTACCCTAAAAAAGATAAGAATAAGCATAATGGAGAGCATGATGAACATCATGATGAGCATAAGAATTTCTATAAGCTTGACAAGAGCAAAAAAAAATTAGGAAGTATGAAGGCAAGAAAGGGTCATTCAAGAACAAGAGAAGTTTTTATACCAAAGAAGATAGTAGCTCCTTTGATATAAGTAAAATAAGTATATTCTAATAGTGATGATGATGGTAATGATCACGATAGAAATGAAACTCTATTCATGGCCATAGAAATATATAATGAAGGTTATTCAAAATGGAAAAGTCTTATGGAAGATGAAGAATCAGATGAAGAAGAGGTTGAATTGAACATTGAGGTAGAATTGGTGAGTGCTCTAGAGGAGTTCAAGTTCCAAATAAGGAAGAATCAAAAACTAAGACATTGGTTAAGTGTTTATCTGTAACAAATCAATGTCTTTGAAAAGAAACTAAGTAACAACACTAATTAACATGAAGTGATCATTAAATAGTTGGAAACTCAAATTGAGATCATCACTAAAAGTCTTAAGACCAAGGAGGGATAATGTACCAAGGTTAGAATATAAATGGAGTCCTTGAAGGTAGAATTGGATCAAGAAATAAACAAATTAAGGATGCATCAAAAATTTAAAAAGAGCACTAAAGTCCTTGGTGATATTTTGAATAGTTAGAGGTCTCCACATGAAAAGACAAGTTGTGGGTTTAAAGAAGACAAAAACTAAAATAAGGAGAGTTAGACCTCAAAGTATAATGGAATATCAAGAAGTGATGGTACTGATAGAGTAAAGATCTATGTAAAAACTCTCAAATCTGATACTCAAACTAACCATAAACAAGTCGAGAAGAATGTAACTTTTTCAAGAGACAATAAAGGTAAAGATGCATCATTCAACAATCATCAAAAGACAATTCCTATCAGACAGAAAAGGTATGTGAATTCTTCCAATGGTTATTATTTTTCATGTAAGCAATCTAGACATAAATTTTTGGATTGTAAACATCATGCTAAAATCAACTCCTCATGGAAAAATAGGATGAATGCTCATTTTAACAATAAAAGTAGATTTTTTTGTAATAATTGTGATCAGAGGGGACATATTACAAGGTGTTTTAAGATGAGGTATATGATGAACATTAGTCAAGACAAAAAGATATATACTCATACCACTGAGAAGTGGATCAAGAAGTCAGAGCTTATAGACAAGGTGAAGGAGTAGAAGACTAAGGGAGAAAAATTTATGCTAGCTCATATTGCATTTCACATCTAAGATGAAAACATGAAGTGGTATATCGATAGTGGGTGATCAAGCCACATGAAAGGGCATAAGAGCAAGTTCATTTAATTGAAGAATAATGTTGTAGGGATAGTGAGATTTTGAGATAACACAACTACCAATATTGTTAGCAAGGGTGTCTTGAGTTTGGACAATAGGAAGACCAAGATAGAGAATGTCTTATATGTGAAAGGATTGAAACATAAATTACTTAACTTAAGTCAAATTTGCAACTAAGGACATACACTAACCTTTTATGATAGAGGGTGTGATATAAGGAGAGTCAAATTAGGAAGGCTAATTTCCAATGCTAACAAGACTGAGAATAATATATATTTCTTGAATGAGATAAATAAGGAGATATGCTTTATGAGAAATATGGTTGAATGTTAGCTATGACACATAATGTTGGGTCATCTAAACTTTTATAATCTGGTCAAGATCATCTCTAATAAGTTGGTGAAGAATATGACTAAAATAACCAAACCTATAAATACACTTTGTAAGGCATGTCAACATGGTAAGAAAACTAGAAGGAGGTTCAAGTTTAAGGAGTATTAAATTGAATGACCTTTATATTTAATAAACACTGATCTCTATCAATCTACAAAATACAAATCATTCAAAGAGATAGCTATTTTATGTTATTCATATATGACTATACAAGAATGACTTGGGTAGTATTTTTGAAAGAAAATATAGAATCTCTTGATAAGTTCAAAGAATTCAAGGCTCTAGTTGAGAATGAAAATAATGTAAAGATTAAATACCTAAGATATGATAGAGGAGGAGATTTTTTTTCCATTAAATTTGATGACTTTTGTGAGCTCCATGGGATAAGGAAATAGTTCTCAGCATCTAGGATGCCTCAATAGAATAGGGTAGTGGAAAGAAAGAATAAAAGGGTTCAAGAAATGGTAAGGAATATGCTAAATGAATCAATATTATCTGATGGATAATGGAGAGAGGTAGTGAGTATTATAGTCTACATTTTGAATAGAAGATAGATAAGTATCAATGGTAGTAAAACCCCTTATGAATTATGGAAATATATACATGCTAATGTGGAACACTTTAGAGTCTTTGGAAGCAAGTGATTCATCAAAATATATGAGGAAGACTTAGGTAAGTTTGATTCAAGGTCTAATGAAGGAATATTCTTTGGATACTCATTAGTAAGCTTAACTTATAGATTTTATAATAAGAGGTTATAGAAGATAGTTGAAATCACTAATGTGAAGATTGATGAGACCAGTTCTAAGAAGTCACACTCTCAGTCAAAGGATGCATTAGATAATTTGGAATTCAATACTAAATAATAAATAATATAAATAAATGAGTAAGAATAATAAGTTAAGGAAAGACAAGATTCAAAATATCCTTCAAGATAGATTCAGAGAGACCATCTTGAATCACAAATCATTTGCAATAAGGATGCATGTATGTACACACGGAGAAAACTAGTAAGTAACCTAAATCAAGAGAATGTTGCTATATTATCTAAAATTGAACCTAAGAACATTGTATAAGAAATAAAAGACAAGTTTTGGATAAGTGTTATGAATGAATATTTATACCAAATAGAAAATAATGAGACTTGGAACTAGTTCTTAAGCCTAAAGACAAAAATCATTGGCATTAAATTGGTGTTTAAGAACAAATTGAATGAAGATGGAGAAGTCACTAGGAATAAGGAGATATTGGTATGGAAGGGGTATGCACAAGTAGAAGTGGTAGACTTTGAGTATACCTTTGATCTAGTAGCAATATTAGAGGATATTATATTGTTTATAGCATATTTAATATTCAAAAGATTCAAGGTGTATCAGATGGATGTCAAATCAGTTTTTCTAAATGGGAACTTAGAAGAAGAGGTGTACATAGATCAACCTAAGAGTTTTTCATTATTAGGTAACAAAGACTATGTACGTATATTAAAAAAGGATCTTTATATTCTAAAGCAAGCTCTTAGAGCTTGGTATGCTAGATTATATAAGTACCTATTAGACCAAGGATTCAAGAGAGGAGTTGTAAATATTAATCTATACATAAAAATAAAAACTGATAATCAATTGATAGTGGTTATCTATATGGATGACATCATATTTTATGGAAACAGTGAGAGTATGACTAAGGCCTTTGCAAATATGATGGAGTTTGAAATGTCCATACTAGGAGAACTATCATTCTTTCTTGGGTTATAAATCATTCAATCAGAAAAAGGTATATTCATTTCACAAGTTAAGTACATAAGAGATATGTTGAAGGAATTTGACATGGAATATTGTAAGAAAGTTGTGAACTAGGAATTTGACTCAAGAGAGGTGATTAGTATTGTGTTAGTCCAAAAATGCAAACAAATTGATAAAAACACACTAAATAACATACATCTCTAGGCCTAGTTACTAGGGTGATCTTAATAACAAAAACAAATGAAAATAACAACTAAATATAAAATAAAAACAAGAATCCTTCACCTTCCTTAGATGCTCCAAATACTTGTTGTAGTGGCTTGCTTGGCTTGTGCTCATGAAGTCTTCATCAAAGGAGTCTTGGATATCTCCTCTTCTCTTTGGCACCTTATGGCTTTGGCTTGGCTTGGCTCAATATTTTGGCATCATAAATTTTGAATGTGAGAGCTATTAGAATCAAATTGAAATGGTAAATTTGCACAAATTAATCTTTAAAATGATGTTCATGACCTCTCTATTTATAGATTTTCAAGAATGACTAGAATCAACCATGATCATCCATCTCAAGATTGAGATGTGTGGTCATGTATTAATTGAATTATTTAATTAAAATCCATAATTATCCTCATCATGACTTTGGAATAATGAACATTAATGAGGCATGGGAGGTAATAAAGAGGCATGGGAGACCCATAATCCTGATATTTATGGCATTTATGGCCTAAGGATGTCTTTCCAAGAAATGAGGTCACCTTATGATGTAGATATTCAATATTTATTTATAAAAAACAAGTTTTCAACAAGTTTTCATGGAATTATTAATTAGGACTTGATTTGGATTAATTGGCTCGTAAGCAAGATTAAGCACTTTGTGCATAAATTACTCAAATTGATCAGAATATCTTGTTATTGGTCCAAAATTTGATTGGATTAGAATTGGAAGTTAATTTCAAATGCATTAGATTTTTTATCCTATTTAGGATGTTTTCAATACAATATTAAAAAAGGCATGTGTCCCATACAAGAAATTTGATAGAAAAGAGCAATCTAGAGTACCCAAGTGCAAAATTGGCATTTTGACTCCAAATGATTTGATTAAAGTTAGCTGGACCATAAATTGCATTGCCCCATTTAGTGATACCTTGTCCAAAATTGGCACTTGAATATTTCAACTTCAACTCATTTAATGTTCTTTAGTATTTTTAGGCCAAATTGTGCATTTTGGTGGAAATTGGTCAAAAGCTTGATTGGAGGTCATCAACAGCCAGATTTAGGTGTTTGTAGAAGTTAGCACACCTATGATCATACGGTGTAAGTTAAGAAAGGAGGATGAATCTCCAAATGTCAATCAAACATCATGCAAGTCAATGATTGGAAGTTTATTGTACACTACTACTTCTATGTCTGATATTATGCAAGCAATAGGTCTTGTGGGAAGATATCAAGCATACCCAAAGGAAAATCATTTACAATCAATCAAAAGGATACTTAGGTATCTCAAAGGTACTATGGAGTTTGGTTTGTGGTATCCAAGATTCAAGGAGTTTAACTTGACAACCTATATAGATGTAGACTAGGTAGAGAGTCTAGATGATAGAAGAGCACTAATGGAGGAGATTTCTTCTAAGGAGAGTGTATAGTATCATGGATAAAAAAAGTAGCCATCAGTGGCATTATCTAATTATGAGGGTAATTAAATTTTAGTCGATTCATGTTACACTCAAGTTTTATGGATGAGATGAACCTTAAAGGACTACAAAATGGAGTATGATAGTCTTAGTCCTATCTTTTATGACAATATAAGTGATATAAGTGTATCAAAGAACCTAGTTATGCATTCAAGGACTAAGCATATTCCCATTAGGTATCATTTCCTAAGATAATAGGTAAGTGAAAAAAATGTCAAGCTTGAATATGTATCTACTAAGGATTAGATTGCAGATATTGTCACCAAGCCACTTCTAAAGATAACATTTGAAAATCTAAGATAGTAATTGGGTGTAATTCCTACCCCTAACAACCATTAAGGAAGTGAAGTGACTAGGGGGAGATAATCAAGTGGTTTATTAAATCTAAGAGTAGGTGAGTAGTGCTGAGGAGGTATGCATGGAGATAAGGGGAGTATGTTTTTTTAATGCTTCATAGACTCTATGATCCTGTCTGTTGAGTTTTTGTTGCAAAAGGTGTGAACCAAGAAGATGTAGATACCTTTTTATCATTATTGTCAAAGGGGGAGAAAGTTTAGAATAGGAGATAAATATCCTATTGAGAGAGTTTTGTGAATTTTTTGAGAGTTTTTTCCATCAATGACAAAGGGGGAGATTGTTGAGTATTGTCATTGATGTCAAAGGTGCATCTTATGAAGGATGATGTCAAAAGTGATTAAGGACAGTTGGCAGTGTGTGATGTGATAAGGTGCATGGAAGAGTGTTGTCATGATAAATTTTTTCCATGAGATAATAGATAATTTTAAGGAAACTAATATCCTATGTCTACATGATTGATGTATCAACATGGAAGGTACAGGTCATTGATGTCAAGTGCATAAGAGACATAGTCATGACATGAAGAGGTATGTGCATGGTTAAATGAATGGTTATAGGCATGTGAAGATTTTATGGCATTGTTTGATCATGTGATTAATGTATTTAAACATTCATTAGAGTTTTAGGATGAGCCTATAAGGTTAGGACCTTCAGTCTAAGTTTACACCTAGACCACTTCTAAGCCTTACCTGGCCTAGTGAGGTATGAAGATCAGATTTCAAAGAAAGTATGCACATGAGAGCATGGATAGAGGTGAGATAAGTTTTTTTAGGTATGATAACAATTTTGAGGTTAATATTTGAAGTAAAAGTGCATGAATCATTCTTTTAGGCCTTTTTTAGCTCACAAAATGATGTACTAAAACCTGAGAAGCACTTTTAGACATTCATTGTCATGTGTAACCTCTACATGGGAGTTTGAGATATTTAGGAGAGATGAGGAAGGTGCCTATCTAATATATCTAGATATTAGTTATTTATTCAAGTGGAAGTCCTTTATGAATAATAGTTAACATCAAAACATGTGTTAATCCTCCCTAAAACCCTAATAAGGACCCAATGTGAAATATTTTGTTAAAATTAGCTCAAGATGGATTCAAATGCCTAGAAAATATATTTTAAAATTTATTAAACTCTCCAAGGTACCTCCATGTGGTGATGCTTAGTAAGATGAGAGAGAACATGTATGGAAATAAGCTTATTTATCAATAAATTATTGAAGCTCTAAAATTTTGAATTGGTCAAGAAGAAAAAATATGTGGCAAAAGAATATAGAGACCCATTTTACATGTCCATTATATTTTATAGATTGGTTCTAGCCTTAAATTTCTCTAAATTGGTCATCCAAGTAAGCCAATCAAAGATAGACCTAATGGTGTAGATAATGTAAAACCCATGTAGAGATAAAGAGATAGATTTGAGGGTTTGTGCATGATAGATTGATGTAATAAAGTACATGAATAAGTTATTTATGAATTTTAAGTCATGTTCATTCTTTGTATAAGCTTTATATTTTAGTGTATGTGGTGAAAATGTTGATCACAAAATGGCTTGTTTGGTTCAAATAAGACTGTGAGACATAAGGTCAAAAAATGGTATGCAAGACCAATATTTGCCATTAGGCCATATGACTCTTCTATCTGAGTATGTTCTAGAGGTATCATATAAATTTTTGTATTTTTTATAATTCATGACAAGTGTCTACACAGATGTTGGAGGTATAATTCTTCATGATTGAATTTTGAGGTGATTTGGCAGCTCTGAGTAAACTAGTTATAGAGATGTTCTTAAGCCCTTATTTCTTGAGTAAAGGTGTTCCAATCATTTGGTGATGGCCCTGAGGTCATGGGTAATGTATATTAATGTTTCATTTATCATGTTTTATTATATTAATGGTTTTTAATCTTTATTCTTGTAAGATATACTTTTTGAGGTACAACAGGCCTAATAGGGCAGTTTGTCCTAAAGGAGATTTCATGATATGAATAAAGGATGCAGGTCTAATCAACCATGAAGGAGGTTAGAAGAGTTATTTAGATAAGTTTTCTAATGGTGTTTTATTTTTTTATAAGGCCATCTAGGTCCAATAATATCAAGTTTTAGTGTTAAGAGGGAAGACCTAATGCAATTAGGTCTCCATGAGACCTAAAGGAGAAGTAAGGCCTAATTGAGTTGTTGTAGACCAAAATGGGTTCAAATTTTGATTGAACCATGTTCATAATATTTTATAAGACATATTTTTTGTTTGACCTAAGATTTTTAAGGTGTGTGGCTAACCAAGTGGTGTGTGACCATGAGACTGATATATATACAAGGTAGTTTAGGCTAATTTGTGTGTGTGTGGAATAAGCAAAAAAATTATGCATGGTTGAGAAAAATAAGGTTTTAAAATGATTTATAGGCCATAAAATAATATCATAGTTATTCTAACAAAAAAATTATATGATTTGGTTGAGTTGATGTTGATTCACTTAGGGAGTTGGTACTTCCTTGCAAGTAGGTGCTTGTTAAAGCCTAGTCAAGTGGGTGCTTGACTTTATTGGGGTTGGTGATCTAATTTGAGTTAGTGATAAATTTAATTTAGTATTTTTTTCATATTTTATTATTCCATTTATATATATCATATTTATTTTTCTTCCCCTTGAGGTTTTACCACTCATATATGTGTTTTCTTATTACTTGCTCATGTGAATGGTTCTTTATGCATTGCTAGATCACTATGTTGCTTTCATGGTTCATTAATGTTAAATTATAATTGAAATAAAGTTTTTTAAATACTCATTCATGCCCCCCCACCTCTCATTAATTGTCTTTCTAATAGATAACAATGAAATTCCTATGAACATAGATGATTACTTATCTCATCTAAACTTTACACCTATAGGTCGAGGATATTATTGATATGATTCAAACTTGGTAAGCATAAATAAATTAAAATTTACCCGTAATTCCAAATATAATTTAGATAAATATAAATTAACACCTTATTTCCAACCATGAGGATATGAAAGTGAATGTTTATTGTAATGTTAACTCGTGACATGAATCTCTCATGATAGGTGTTCTATTGAGACAACATTTTATAAAATCCAATATTAATTGAGCATAATAAGTGTTACACTTTGCATGATGTATCACTATTTAACATCCAATGTAAGTATAAAATTTAGTCAACAATTTTGAATTCATGGATATAAAACCTTCTACACATCATGATACAATATTTCAAGTAATTAGTGTACAATAAAAATGAAACATTATATTACAAATGTTAATATGAATTTGATTATTCTATCTTCCACTCGACATAGAGTTTTGGGTCAAATATCATATCAACAAGGAAATTTATTTTTAATTTATAATATAATAATAGGGCATGAAATATATATTTATGTAACATTATAATAAATTATTTAGAAGTTTAAGGATGAAAGCATCATCGTGATAATAAAGGTACAACAAAATCCACCAATAACAATTTTTAACAACACCCAACACAAAAATAAATCATGTATAAATAAAAATCATCCACAAAATGAACCATAAAATATTTAGTTATATATTGAGGGTGATTTTCAGTGAGAGATTTAAGTTGATGAATAAGAGAAGAAAAATACATATAGTATTCAATTTTTATGATAGATGGGTTACAGAATAAATTAATTACAACACATTATACATTACAATGGATTGATAGGCCATATTACATTTCCAATATATTATGGGCCAAATTTTTTGGATACATTGATATTTATGATGTGCACCTAAGATTAATTTTTTGCCACACTTGGATAGTAGTGGTTAGAATAGATGTAATCTATAATCGATATTCCAAATAAATGTATTACATTCTTTTTTGTGTAGACACTATTTATAAATTATATAACATCTCAATCTTAGAAACTTGGATAATATATATCATAGATGTACCTTTAGATTATATACCTTTCTCATTACCAAAAAGCTCATATATATTATCTCTATGTGCCTAATTATTTATATCTTAATCTGACCAATGTGATTATGATGACCCAAGCCTTCTACCTTACCCAAAATTTTGTAAACCTACTTATCTTCCATATCTATAAGTTTTAGACCTGTATCTATTTTCTTATTGTTGGGCACTTGTATCCCATTCAAACACCTATGTCGATGCAAGTGTCCTAGCCTAATGCAAGTGTCTAGTGCCCTAAATTCATACAATGTATAAATAGAACATATTCCTATGATCATCCTAAGTTATTTAATATGATATATTCTCCAAATGGATTGATATAAATATAGGATCAAGCCTCATTCATTCCTCATTTAGAAAATACCAATAAATATCAAAGGCTACTTACCAAAAGCATTATATAAAGCACTAAAATGATCAAAATCTTCCTTACTTTAAATTATTTCCATATTAGTCATGGGGATAATATATATATATATATATATATATATATATATATATATATATATATAAGGTATTGAAGGAGATCCCAAGAGCCACATTTTTCAATTTAAAATTTAGGTCATTATTATACTTTTTATCACACACTAGATGATTCACACAAAAATGTAGCATGTAAGGGAGAACTACATAAGTCTGAGGCCCTATTCAGAGTATTGGCTATGAATTCAGTGCTCATTGATAAAGGGGTCTTTGGGGTAGGTCGACACCATGTTCCCACTAACCCATTTTTCCCATAGCCATTGTGACTATTAAGAACTAGGGTTTTGCTATTTGATAAAGAGTGATAGTATTTGACCCAGATCTAAATGCATGATAGTGAAGGTGACAGAACCAATAAGTATCCAAGTGGTTGTATCTAATTTTAGTAGGTATTCTATACTATGCACTTATATATTAGTTAAATAATAGCATTGATGTAGCCATCTTAGGTTGACACAAGTGTCCATAGCTACAAAGGTACAGTTTCTAGAATTAGGCAATTATTCTAGAATCTAGATCTAGTCTACTTTCTATATGTTTTAGATCCATATCTATGTTAGCATTGGAACCAACTATTTTTTTCATTATCATTGTAATATCAAGAATATTTATACTTTATATATTTATAATCTCATCATAATAAATTCAAAATATATTTTATCTAAGTTTCACAAATAATTGACCTACTTTATAGATAGTCTATCATCCTTGTACCCTAGGCTATCTTTACCCCTTTAACCTTATATTCCCCACATCTACATTTTACGGTTAAACATTTGGCGACCCTGACCTTTCATCCATAAATCCCTAGATATTGATCTAGGGTATCTTGATTCATTGTTTCTGATTTCTAAATTTTTATTTAATAAGATTTTATAAGTTAAAATTAGATTTCATTTTATATTGATATGTTCAATATGTATGCATTTATAGCTCATTTTATGTTGTAATTTTTAATTTTAGCAATAGTCTACTATTGTAATAATCTAATCTAAGGTATAATCCAAATAAATAAGTAGATATGTAGATATAATGAGAGGGTTTTAAAGTGAAAACAACACTTAATCTCTCTTCATAATTCCTTTTGTAATATTATAGATCTAGTGTCTATATGCTAGCATGTTACAAACTCTTCCAATGATATTATAGCTAAAAATTCACTCTAGGAATTGCTATGCTAATACAAAGATGTTCTTTTGGATGCATTATGCATGACCTTATTACCAAGTAATATGGAGGATCCATATATGTCTTCTATGTTAAATTCTATCAAAATAATGAAGATAATATATCCTTTGAAAAGGAAGATCTACCACCACAAGACCTCATAAATTATTGATTACCATTATACATTCAATTTTGTGTGTGCAATAAAATTATAAAAAGATTCCTTATGTAAAATGGTTCAAGGCTCAAAATTTGCAACATATACTTTCTTTCCTTACTTGGCATTGGGCGTAATTATTTGGAACCTTCCAATATGAGCATCAAAGGATTTGATAATATTTCACAAAAAGTATTGGGGAAAATAACATTGAACATTATTATGGGACCCCGTAAATTACCTAATTTGTGCCACATTATGCCAAATGATTCAAGCTATAATATATTATTCGGATGGCCTTGGATACATGAAATGTATGTGGTTCCATCTATTTTGCATGCATGATTAAAATTCAGCCATCATGGATTTATTTACACGTCCAATAGATACTAATCCTTTTAAACATCATGTAATGGTCCAAAAATTAAATGATATTATGTTGAAATATTATAAACCTGATTTTAGTCTTCAATGTTTACTAAAATATGGATACAAAGAATAAATGTTGGGAAAACATGAGTAGGGTATAGCTTAACCCCTCTCTCCTACAAATAACATAACATCAGCTAATACACTATTACAAATACCTAAGTATATTATTTTAACAAATTTACCAAGGAGACAATTTACATATTTACCTGAGACTCCCATTTCATTACTCCTATGACTTGTAGAGTGTCATAATATATTCTTCACTTATCCTATATAGGTTGATATGATTAAACCTATACCCAAATGGTATGATTCAAATGATTATTATGACTATCACCAAGGCCATAAGCATTCTAAGAATAGATGTTTTACCTTGAATCAAAAAATCCAAGACCTCTTTGATGACCAAAAGGTTACATTTGATTATCCTCCAAATAAATCAAATTCACAACCTGGTAATCACTAGAAATAAAAAATATCTAATGATCCTTTGAAAAATTATCCTAACAAAGAATCAAAAGTGAAAGTGGCATACAATACACAATAAAAAATTCAAATTAAATAAATCAAATAACATCCATGCCAATGGGATTTAACAATTACCTTATTCATGGGTGGTGCTTATTTTTGGGATAACCATATTTATCCTACATAAATAAAAACTACTTAAAATGTAATATGTTTTCAACATCTTAAATTTGAAAATAAAATTTAGTTGGAAAGACTCCTTGGGCCACATAACACTACTAATTTTTTGTGGTCCTAAAGTGATTCAAATGCATGTATTTATTTTTCTCATAAAAGTAAATTGATCCATGTTCCAAATGATAGCATTGGTTCTTCTACTGCACATGTAAAACATGAGGAGGAATATGCCATGTACCATGTTCACTTATCCAACCATGATCCACATAATGTATCAGATCTAACTTAAGGTTTCAATGTCTCACATTTTTTTAAAATACCAAAAAAATCAAAAAAAATCAAAAATCCAAAAACACATTTAGTAAATACATTTCCTATTAGTTCCTTGGCATATATGTTGTTAGTTTCATGTTTGTAGATGGTATATTAGTATTTCCTATATACACATGTGTTTCACACATATTTTGAGTGTGATACAGGCATACATAGATACATGATCTATGCACTTTTAGATATTGGGCCTATCGGAGTGGGCCAAAATTGAGGATCAACTAGATAAGATTGAATGCATAAAAAAATTTATATGGAGTAGTGAAATCTAAAATAAATAACTCAAAAGAAGAATATTGTCTTCATAAACAAATGTTGCATTAATAAGCATTCGAATGTACTAACATTCCTGATTAATTATCTAAAAGTACATAAGAAGGTTCAAAAGATAGGTGAAAGATAGACATGTCCTCACATCCTCATGAATGTGGGATTATATTCCCCAAAACCCTTTATTACACACCTAAGTGACACTTAAGAAATCTAACTAGATCATGTAGGTAAAACCACATAGTGAGAAAAATCTTACATTAACACCCCCCTTAAGCGTAGTTTAAGTGGGTATTAGAATTGGATCCTAGCATAAAGGCCTTATAAGGTACCCAAGTACATAGAAACTAGAAAACTAAGATGTCCTCATAGAAGATGGTGAAGCTACCTATAGTAGAGCTTTCAAAATTACCAAGGTTGATAATAAGATCCTCTACCTAAGGACTAAAAAAGCTTCATCTGCATTGAATAATTTTTCTTTCCTTTGGAAAAGTAAAAACATGATAGGTGTACTAAAATTATACCTTTTACATAATTAAATATGAAATAATTAGTATTAATATCTATGAATATGGTCCAAACATGATATGTGGCATAGGTCTGGTAAGATCGTGCATAAGAATTAAATTTAATACCACTAAAGTGAACCTATCAGAAGAAGGACATTGAACATTAATTGAAAGAATGTCCATGTGAAGTGTGGATCATGGCTCAAAAAATCTCAAAATTGAAGATTGGATTGTATATGAAGCATGTGGATATAAATAATGAATATCCATAGTAAGATATGAGTCATTGATGTTTAGAATAAGTGTACTCTCATTTAATATAGTAGAGTCCTCTGAAGTACAAATATTTGATGACTCTAGAAGAGAAATATCTTGAATAAGAATGAATATAGAATCTATAAAAGGATATATAAGGTCTAGAAAAATCTCATCATGTAGTGGTGGCTCAATAAAAGGAAGAGTATTATCCATCAAGAAAGTGTCATCACAAGAAATAGAAGTAGGATAGAGTATAACAATAGCCAAAAAGATAATAGGAAGAGGAAGAGTGATATAAATCTCAGTAGGATCTCCAAAAAGAGACTAAAGAGTGATCCAAATAGTGTAGGGGCACTCTATGTACTCCACTTGGTGGTCTATATCCCATGAAATGTGCATCAATAAGTAACCATAGACATAGTCTTAAGAATTAGCCCAATCATTGTATTGAAAAAGGTCAGTGGGAATAGGAATTTATCCATATAAAAATGAAATAAGGTCTTATTTTATGAGCAATCATTCCATGTACATCTGCCATGAAGCATAATTATTCTTTCCAACAAGAATCATTGGTGTAGAACCAACTATCTTTATTTGGCATCTCTCAAAGTGAGTTGAAAAGTAACCATTCACACTCAATGTGATGTATGTTAGACTCAATCAAAAATGTTTCCAAATAAGCAATCAAAGCAATAGTCACCAAATTACCCATGATATTACATAGGTTGGAAATTTATAATTGATTGAATATACAATCAACACATTTAATTTTATAAATAATCATCACACATAAAAAAATTAACACAAGGATGAAAAGGAGAAGAAGAAATACAACCCCACCTAAAACTATATAGGATCAATTTTACAAGGCTCAAGAATAGAATAAATGAGTAGAGCTCAAAATCTCACACTTTCAACAAAACAATTAAACCTAAAAATAACTATAGGCCAAAAATTATGAGAGTTTGAAATTCTTTAAACAAAAAACTTCACCTTGAAAATTTTGAAAAAAAAAATTACCTTCCAAAAATTAAAAAAAATTGATTTTCAAAAAGTTTGACTCAAATTTTCATTGAAAAGTTAAGCCCCATTTGGTTGGGTATGACCAAAGGTTTAATCCTCCATGTGACCATGGGGCTAAGTATTAGGATGAGTGATTCCAAAAAGTCATACTCAAGCAAAGGTGTGGTGAAAATTTGTGATCTCGGTATGCTCAGGTATGTGACACAGAATTCGGATGCAGGTGCAGTCAATTTTATGATGTAGGTGCAATCAATTGTATGGTACAAAACTAGGATGCAGGTGTAATTAGCTATGTTACATAAGAATAGTCATCCATATATAATAAGTCTAAAGTGAATTAAATTTGTAGGTTATCTAGTTATATGTGTAATCAAATAGCAGGTTAGTTGGGTACAGTCAACTAGAAAGTCAAACAACTAATCGACAAAGTGTATAGAATATACCAAAACCACCAAACCTATAAAAAACTCTAGATCATGTGTTTTATAAAAAATTTAATAAGGACCTGCTTCATACTTTAAAAAACCAAAAAAAAATTTCCTTCTTCAAGCAACAAGTAGTATAAATATGTGTGAATCCAAAAATGGCATTCAAACTTGTAAAAATAGTAAAAAATGGCTTGTCATGAAACTAGGTCATGTTTACAACCAATCCTAAGTTTTTGGCACCTTATAAATCCAATGATGCTATCTACTTTTTATTTGGATACTTCAAGTATACATATCTACATATATTTTATAGAAACCCACCAAACCCTTAAAATTTTGAAATCATGAAGAATACCAAGAAAAAGCTAGAATGCAAGAAATATCACAATAGAATCGATGGAAATTATTTATTAGCACCACTCTAATACCATGTTATAATGGGACATAATTGAGAATCAATTGTATATAATTTAATGCATGACTAAAACCTATATGGATTAGTGATAACCAAAAGAAAATAACTCAAAGGAAGAAGTTTGTCTTTACAAATAAAAGTTGCATTAATAAGCATTAAAATGCAATAACATTCTTGGTTAATAATTTAGAATTACATAAGAAGGTTCATTACATAGGTGCAAGATAGATATGTCCTCACATATTCATGATTGTGGGATTATCTTTCATAATGACCTATATTACACACCTAAATGACACCTAAGCAAGATAACTAGACTGGTAGATAAAACCACATAGTGGAAAAAATCCTACACTAACAGGGCCTTCCCTCTACTAATGTCATGTCCATGTACATTAGGGGAATCTATTTATTTTATCACATTACATATAGGTTATATCATTCCATGGTAATTTTGTATTGTCATGTTTGATTTTATGTACTTACACATGAATTTATCCATGATTATATCTTTCATAGTGTACTTGCTATGTTATGTACTTAACATTTTGTGTTAACACATATGATCCATGGATTAGTATATTATGTTTATGTTAGTTTCTTATGATTTCATTTATGCAATTCCTTTAATGTCTTGCCTTTTTATTATAATGCTTATTTGACCATTTGAATATGCTCCATTATTTGTGGCCCCTGTGCCTTTATTTACCTTTTTGACATTCAAATATGTCATTGCTTGTTGTATTTTGACATTTGAATATTTCATTTCTTACTTTGTGGACATTTTACTAAGTCATGTCCCTTTAATTGTGTGGCATTTAAACATGCCTCTTATTTGTGGCCTCCTTATACCATTGTCTCTTGATTTGATTTTTGAGTCTTCTTATGTGTGTGCTTGATTGCTTGTTGATCTTATATTATTACTATCTATATGTTTCCATGATTTACATCATGTGCCTTATATCTTGGTATGATCATATTATCCATGCTTCAATTATGTATCTACTTATACATGTTATTTATCTATGTTACATGGTACATTCATAGTGTACATGGTTATATTATCCTTTTGAGGTAAGGTAACTACCAATTCATACTTCCCTCACCTCAAAAGGGGAGAATATCAAGAGAGGCATGACTTCCACATTACTTCATAATTTGAGATTTAATGGGGGCATGTTTTGGAAATATGTTCTCCACACTTATTCAATATGTAGCATACCTAAATTATATTGGGGGCATGTTTTGGAAACATGTTTCTCTACATTGGCATGTATATCATTTTTTATATCTCTCCACATTATCACTTACACAAACTCTTGTATTTATATTATAGTGTATGGCATGTTTTAGAAACATGTTCTCTACACTTACACTAGTTTTTAGTTTCAAATTATAGTGGGGGCATGTTTTGGAAACATGTCTTCCACACTTACCCAATTTTAAATTGGTTAAATTGCATCGTTATATGATTCATATACATAGTTATGGTATAATTTTATACATCGGTACCATTGTTATACATAATTTTAGCATGAGACATATTTGAGGTGCATATTCTATGTAATATGTGCCTAATATTTCAAAATCAAATCAGTTTTAGATTTCAAACACTTTCAAGGACTATCATCAACCACTAGTTAGATTGTTATGGATTACATTGAGTCAATCTATTATAATAGTCTATTTGATTTTTGATATGGTTGAGGTGATTAAATCACTCAATCTTTCCAATTATATAGGTTGGACTTGATTACATCATCCAACCTCACCATTTTTATAGTGTGAGTTGACTTGGTTCACTCATGCTCACAAAATTATAAGTATGATTGGGCTATGTGGTTGAGCTAATCTCAAATTTTGGGTGGAAAATCATATTTTCTCCAAGGATGGTGGCATGTGTCCTCCAATATCTCTATCTCTTTAGATATATGCACTTTTTATATTTTTTATTTGTCATAATTTTAGTTTTAGTGATTTATAATTATATATTTTTTAAATTAAATTTATAAAAGGCAAGACAATTTCATCGATACATAGGTGATCTCATAAACCTTTCTCTCTTTCAATTTTAATAATTTCAATACTTTCAATTTCAAATAATATACATTGATTTTATATTGTAACATGCTATTGGTTTGAGGATAGTCATCAAAAAATCACTCAAGTTGGATTCAAGCAAAGGTAAAGTGTGTTATACACACCAAGGTATGTATTTATTCTTCTTTAAACCATCAATTTCATTACTAGATTAAAGAGGGGGTAAATGTAGACACTATTTATGAACTATATATCACCTTGGTCTTATACACTTGGAAAATATATATCATAAATGTACCTTAAATTTATATACTTTTCTCATTTCCAATAGGCTCACATACACTATCTCTTTGTGCATAATTACTTATATCTTAGTCTGACCAATGTCATTTTGATGATTCAAGCCTTTTACCTTGCCCAAAATGTTTTAAACCTACTTATCTTCCATGTACACAAGTTCTAAACCTATACTTATTTTCTAATTGCCTAGACACTTACATCCCAGTCATATGCCTACGTTGACACAAGTGTCATATCTCAACTAAAGTTTTAAATTCCCTAAATTCATCCAATTTATAATTAAAACATATTACTATGGTTGGCCTAAGTTTTTTAATTTGATATATTCTATAAATGGATTGATATAAATACAGGATTAACCCTCATTTATTCCTCACCTAGAAAAGACTGAAAAAGATCAAAGGATACTTTCCAAAAGCATTTTATCAAGCACTCAAGTGAGAAAAATATTTCCTAATTTCTCCTATTTCCATATTAGTCATAGGGATATCATATCTACAAATTTGAATTAGTGAATGAACAACCCAAGAGACACATTTTCCAAGTTATAAACTAGGTTATTATTTTGTATATTTATCACACATTACATGATTCACACACAAAACAACACATAAGGGATAACTACATAATTCTTAGGCCTTCTTCAAAGTATTGTCTATGTAGACAATGCTCATTGATAGATGGGTCTTTAGGGCAGCTCACACCGTGTGCCCACTAACCCATTTTTTTATCCACTATGAAGATGAACTAGGGTTTTGTTATTTAACGAGTAATAGTCTTTGACCCATATCTAAATACACCAAAGAAAAGGTGACATGGAACCCAGAAGCATCCATATGGTCACAACTAGCTTCAATACGTATTCTATACTAGATGCTTGCATTTGAGTTAGATAGTAGCATTAACACATTCATCCCATGGTCCCAGGTTGATGCAAGTATCTAAAATTATAGAGGTCAAATTTATAGAACTAGGTGACTATTTTAGAATCTATATCCAATCTACTTTTTGCCTATTTTAGATTCAAATCTATGTTAGCATCAGAACTATCTTGTTTTAATCATGATTTCAATATCTAACCAAATTGTACTTTTTATATTTATCATCTTAGCTTGATAAATTCAATATATGTTTTATCTAAGTTTCACAAATAATTAGCCTATTTTAGGGATAATATACCATCCTTGTGCCCTAGGATATATCTACCCCTTTAATCATAGATTCCCCACATATACATTTTTAGGGTTAAACCATTTGAAATTAATACAATCAAGGTTCACAATGATGGAAATAATGAGCACCAAAATATCAAAGATTTAAGGACAAGTGAAATAGAATTATCTCATGAGATAGAGTGTGATACCTCATATATAATTGAATAAAATTCTATGTGTACGCATAATATTCATGAAATATCAAAAATAAAGATGAAGATAAATATACATAAATATGATTACTGTAATGATGATGACATGTGGAGATATTATACCATTCTATATCTAGAGATGAGCATACTATAACAAAATTATCCATATGAGTTTAGGCATCTTAATTGACACCTTCAATCTATGAAAATCATAAGAAAATCACATAAAATTTCATTTTTATCCTTGTTATATCGTTGTGCATCTATTTATTTTTCCCATATTTATCCATATTAAATAGAATTTACATTTCCTGCAAGTATTAGACTTTTACTTTACTTGAATGTATGTTTGGTTTATTGTTTGCACATTAACATTGTGCACAATCTTCAAAATATTAAAGCTTATATATAAGTGTAGGGTCATCCCCCATGCACAAGGTCCTAAAACCCATGGTGAAGATTATATGACATCAAGTAAACATGTGTAAAGAGGAATAGAAGTGGTATAAGAGAGAAAGAACCTCTAAGGAGAAATAAGTTGATGTCGTGGCAGGCATGAAGGTGGAAGTAAGAATGGATAACCAAGATAAAATATTTCACAAGTTCCACAAGTCATCCTAATCCAATCCCAATGTATTCCTTAGGGTATATGCTTAGGGATATTAATACATCAATGAGTCTTAAAAAAAACAAATTCTAGTAATCAAAATTAAGGTGTGTGTGTGTGTGTGTGTGTGTGTGTGTGTGTGTGTGTGTGTGTATATATATATATGCCACTTGGGTTTCCTATCTATATCTCTCCTTTTGGTTGATCTTACCTTGAATGTGACATATTGGGGCATTTTTTCACCTTAAGGATGAAGTTAACTCAAATTCATGATGTTGTTCCCATCACTCATGGTGTGATACACTTGGATAGGCTTGATTATAATATTAATTATATTTATTGATCGGTTAGGGTTGGTATAATTTTTACTAATTTTGACTAATTGTTTTGAGTAGGAGCTTGTGTTTTTCTCTTGGAATGATCAATTAAATGTTGGTGTATATGCCTAAATATACATTACCTTGACATATAGTTTTGATTTATTTTAAATTCATGCTATTTGTTTAGCTGTGAAAAATTATTGGTATTTTTCTTGAATCATTATTTCATGGTCAATTTTCTTTTTGAATAGGAAGGAATATACTAGTTTTTAAATTACATCTATTTTCATGGAATTGTCCCTCGTTTTCATTCCACCAATAATTATTTTTAGGGTTAAACCATTTAGGGACTAGCTTAGTAAGTTCTAACTCTCAAGGTCAAGGTTTAGGCAATTTTCACTTGATTTCCTCTTTGCTTAGAGGTTGATGAATTTATTCTCTTAGTTGAATACCTAGATATAAAATGTTTCCCATGATTGGTTGGGAAAGATTAATATTTTGAGGAGCATTAGGAATGATTTCCTTGATTTTGGGCATAGAATCAAAACTACAATTAAAATTATCAAATATATCATTACGATGGCATATCAATTTTTTTCCTAAGGACTCTAGCGACTATTTTTTGTAATTAAGGGTTCTCATATTGTCTTATGAGATGATCTTGTATTATTATTTCATTGGAATCTTATTTTAAGGTCTTAGGACAGAAGGATCCAACTTTGTATTGTAACTTCTATTATAAGGGAATTATAAATTATTTAAAGAGACTTATTGTTGACCATTTTTGGTCACCATGGAGGAGTAGTGTCAAAGTCCCCTTCAAGACTTCAGATCATCCATAGGTTTTTTAATTTTATTAAATTTGGAGGAAATAAAATGAGTATGAGGTCAGGCTCAAATGATTTTCAACACATATAGACATTTTAAAGAGGTTATCAAGCACACAATAGTATTTTTGGTCTCCCTTTCAGCCTTTATGATGAACATAGAGCATTCTAAGAGCTTTTGGGATTTAAATAAAAAAAATACTTAACCATTTTGGGGGTTTTTATTAGTGATAGCTTCAAGTGGTGAAGACATTAAATTTTTTCAAGGCCCCATAAATATCTTCACAGCTTCTTATTTTATTATTTATAGGGATACTTAGCCATTACTTTTGAAGGTTACTCAGTGCCACATGTTAATCTCACATTGGTCCTGAGCCCTTTCAAATGATTTTTGAGTAGAAAAATGACTTATTTATTTATTTTTGATCACCTAGAGCCACATGTCACTTTTTTTCTTAGTGAGACTTAGCCTTTTCTATTCAAGGTTACTTGGTTCCACACATCACTTTCCCTACAATCCCAAGCCAATTTAAAATTATGTTAAAAGACGTAGTCAATTTTCAAGAAGTTTTTTGGTGAGTCAATGATTTCATAAAAGCTATGGGCAAGTGGGATGCTTCCATGTATCACAATCCTAACAACTCAAAGTCTCAAAACTATCTGTATAGTCTAAAACCCTCTAGATTAGTAGGTTAATTAGATTATACCATGTGGCATAATCCCACTACTTTAATATCTTGTATATTTCCATGTATCCTATAGATATTTTATATCCCCAAGATATTAAGTAAGTGATATGGCACCATGTATCATAATCTCACTACTTTGCATCCCTAGGGTAGTCCATGTAAATAAAATAGTGTGTCAGAGTAGTAGGTGAGTGGGATGATGTCACATGGATAAATATCACTTCACCATAAAGATAATGATCAAATTTGTACTCAAATCCTTAGATGAGTAATGGAAGAGAGATAAAGAGCCACATATAGGGAGAACCCAGTGAATAGGAGAACACAAGTTAGCACTTGGTAGAACCTAACTAAGAGAGCTCAAGGAAGGGGTATATAAATAATAAAATACCATGTGAACCTAGTAGATCCTATGGATTTATGTCTAAATATAAAGAATACATTTTGTGAATCTAGAGTAGGCTTGAGTGTCTAAAAAAATCTGAGCATGTAGTGCCTAGGGGGAATATACCCATAAAAGCAGAAAAGCCTAGAATGAGCCTAATATCAACACATGGATAGAAATAACCACTAAAGGGTTTGTTGGCATCTATATTAGCATTGGTTGAGGTAAATTTGATATCGTGTTTCACCAGTTCAGATGTCAAACCTATGAGCATGTTGTGTAACTGCATTTATTTGTAGAATCAATGTGACAAGCTCAGATCCAACTATTAGAGTGGCAAAAAGAGCTAAAATTGTGCATTATCAATGCATCATCATAATTGTCATTAAAAATAAGACCTCAATAACCTAAATAACATCATCTCTTCCCTTTATGATAAAATTAATGAGAAGAAGTCAAATCGAACAAAGATTTTTATGCCCGTCACAAGGTGGAGTTTCATCATACAAAATTTGAGGAGTTAGTTGAATACTAAGTGGAGTTTTATCATGAAATATTAGAAAAGTTAATAAGATGTGAATTTAATTTAAACTTCAGTTATGTTTTAGTTTCTAGCTTTAATGAGGGCATTAATGATAAGATTGTTTGTGGGTCTCATCATGAAAGGCTTAGCCCTAGTTTTGGCTTAGCCCTACCAAATTTTAGACTTGTAAACACCTTCTTGATCAATAAATAAACTAATATTACCTTCTCATATGTTGGTTATTGTGTGAAATTAATGAATTGTTAATGTAAGCTTGTGATAATTATAGCCTATCCCTGCTTTATGTCCATTTTTTTGTACCTTTACATAGAAAACTTGATTTTTGGTAGGTTTTAGTTTTTGTCTCTAAGATTTTATGTAATTTATAGTTGTGATGAATGTTATTTGAGATTCATAAGACAAGTGGTTATCCTTCTAGATATTTTGATAAGTTGAATGTTTCCTACAAAACACTTATGCCCAAGATTCATTGGTGAGATTTGATTTGTATATGTGTGAGTGCTCTTTGATCTCATTTTATGTGTGTATAAGCAAGTTGATTTATTCAATATTAGTGCATCACCCCATAATTAGTCTTAAAAGTATATAAAGTAGTTATCTCTCTATATTTTCATTATTAAGAAGTAGTTTAGGTGAGGATCAATGTGATTCATCAAGAGAACCAACCCTCTCTGAAGGTTTACTTATATTATAGGTCACCCACATCTTAGAAGTGATCCCATTATTTTAATTAGGTGAGGAAGATTGAAGACCTTACTCAAGGGTGAAACTCAATTTTATAATAGTTTATGGCATGCACAATGGGATAATAGCTTAGAAGATTACTAAATATTAGTGTTATTTTTAGTAATTTGTAGTAGAGACATTACTTAAGTACATAGCATCTGGTGACTCCAAGTTATATACAGCTAGTTTAAGTATTTCAAATCTCCTAAAGATCATTAATTCGTATGTATTCCAATCCTAAATTTTGTGAAAATACATGTTTTATACCTTCATATCCTTCCTATCAAGCTAAAAATATTTATGGTTTCACCTCAAGTATCCCTAAACTAGAAAGATATCAAATTTCTCATGAGACTTACTTCCCTCCCACCCTACTCATGTTTCCAATCAGCCTTGACAAAGTCATGTTCTTTCCAATCAACCTAAAAAAATTATGTAATGAATAATACTTGAATTTGAGAGATAATGTATGGAGAGTGATATGGAAGGGGAATATAATAGGCATCAAGAAGAGCTTGCATGGTAGGCCTATATACATCAGCAAGAGGTAGAATCATTAAAGAATTATAATTAGATTATAAGAAATAAAATAAAATAGTTACCCATGAGAGTACAAAGAATAGAATCCAAAATCCCAAGTTGGAAATAAGAATAACCCCTTAAACCTAAAATAGAGTCTACTTGATTAAATATTCCAAGGTTTAATACTCCCAATCCTATGAAAGAGCATATGCTTGTGCAAACTCCTCCCATTATCCACCCATCAAGGAAGTTTCCAAGTTTCTTGAGCCTTCCACCCATCCCTAAAGTTGAATTTGTTCATGAAGATCAAATCATATCAGAATATGGAAGGTTAATTACAAAGTGGAAATAGAAGAATAAAGCATCCCTAACACAAGTTTCTTGCCCTTCTTTAAAATAATTTTTAACTGAGGCTACTACTTCCAAGTCTCAAAGCCTTCTTAATGCGTCTTCAACCCAAAATACCATTCAATAGCATCCAATAATTCCCTATGTTCCTATTCTACCAAATCAAACCTCTTTCCCTCCCACCATCTCCCTTTTTGAAGGAGGACCTATTTTAGGGAAGGCAAAATAAGAACATCCAGTTGAAAAGGAGAATTTGTTAAGAGAGGATGATGAAGAGTTGCATTGGTCAAATGAGTTTTAATTTGGCATAAAATAATATCATGTTATAGTCTTTGAGGATTAAAAACAAATTGAAATTGAGCCTCAATAAGTTTATCATGAACAAGTTTAAAATGGCATGGAAGTAGCTAGTGAGATTGCAATAGTGATTTCACAAGGTAACAACCGTAGATATTAGCTAAATAAAGATACAAAATAAGATGTAGTGATTCCTAGTGAACCTAAATAAGATAAAAGTAAGGATAAATAAGGTTTTTATGAAGACTGATAGTATTACTTTGAGTTGATTTAAGACATTGAGAATCTTTGTAGGCCTACATCTCCTTGTGAAGACATTGATAAAGTGGTTGCCAAGATTAGAAAGCATGTTTGAGAAGATGTTGATCAAATCATATCTCAAGTAGACCTTAATGAATCTAAAAAGAATTATTTTTAGGTCTTTGAAGATCTTAAACAACTTATAGTAGTTGAAAAACCAATTGACGTATCAAAAGATGTCATACAAGGCCAAGAATAATGTTCTAGTAAGCCATTAGAGGCTTAAATTATAGTTGTTCTTATAAATCAGAATGGGGTTACATTAAAAATCTTTCTTAGTGTGGAAAATAAAAATGGGGTGAAAATTAAACAACAAGAAAAAGAAATCTATATTGGAGATATGTTTGATTCAGTTGATTCACTTGGAGACAAGCCAAAGAGGTTAACAAGCAGGAAAAGAGTTGATTCAACCAGAATAGTACTCAAATAGTATCTTTTTCTTTGTCTTTTTCAACCACATGGAAAGGATCTAAGAGTTTTTTACTTTGATCTAGGTGGATTGGAAGTATTCTCATCTTGTACATAGTAGTGTTTAGATTTCACTTTCTTCCAAGTGTTGTGGTGCATTTAGTTTAGATGTTTTCTTTTCCCTAAGTGTTTATGTGTACATTGTAAATAGTTTTAGTTGTTTTTATATTCTTATAATTACCATTATCATAGTTTATTTTTTTCTTTATCTCTTTTATTGGAGGCAATTTCAATTTCATTATTGGCTCAGGGAAGAAGTCTCAAAGGAAGGTGCAATTAGAGCTTTAGGGCAGATGGAATGGTGTATGAGGGAGTTTATGAAGCTTTGATAAATTTAGGGGATATATCAGAGACAAACCTTGATAATCTTTTCAAATGATGTGTAATCAATTCTCAATTCATTTATTCAGTGGCCAACCAAGTAGGTTGTAGCTATGTTACACTTTTAGAATTGGGTGCTTTGGGTGATTTTATGAATCCATACCCAATGGATTAATTCAAAAGCTACTAGGTTTTTGCTTAGAAAGAAAATATCCCATATAGGTCATTATAATGTTGACCATTTTTGGTCACCATGGAAGAATAGTGTATGAGTTCCATTTAAGGCTTTAGATTCCCTACAAATTCTTGAAGTACATTCAATTTAGGGGAAATCAAACGAGTATAATGTTAGGCCTAGATGAGTTTCAACACTTAAACATTTTAAGGAGGTACTCGAGTGTGAATTAGTCTTCCCAACCTCCCTTTCAGCCTTCCCAGTGAGCACAAATCACTCTTAGATATTGTAGGAGTCAAATATCAAAAATATTAACCATTTTATAAGTTATTCTTAGTAATGTATTTTTAAGTGGTGAAGAGATAAAATTTGATAGGCCCTCGATGATGTTTTCACAGCTTTCCATTTTGTTATTTGTAATGGGACTTAGTTATTTATTTTAAAGGTTGCCTAGTGACACATGTCAATCTCATAATGGTCATGAGCCCTTCCAAATATTTTTTGATCATCAAAAGGACTTCATAAATTATTCATGTTTACCTAGAGCCATATGTCACTTTTTTGCTCAGTGAGACTTAACCATTTCTCTTCAAGGTCATTTGATACCATGCATCACTCTCCTTATAGTCCTAAGATAGTTCAAAAGTATTTTAAAATACTTAATCAATTTTTAATAAAAAATTTATGAGTAAATGTTTTCAGGAAATCCCTAAGCAATTAGACAAGTGAGATGCTTCCATGTGATGTAATACCAATGACCCCCTAAAACCATACATATAGTTTAAAACCCTCTAGGTTAGTGGGTTATTAGGATTATGTTATGTGGCATAATATTATTTTTCCACTCTCTTATATATTTATGTGAAACCCAAAGAGATGTTAGATCCTTGTTCTAGTAGGTGAGTGATATGGCACCACATATCATGATCCTATTGCTTCACATTCCTAGGGTGGTCTGTCCAAAAAGAGCAATGTGTTAGAGTAACAAGTGAGTGAGATGATGCCACGTGGTGAAAATTTTCACTTCACTGTAGAGATAATATTTAGATTTACACTCAAAGCCTCAGTCAAGTAACGTAAGAGTGATAAAGATCCACATGGAGGTTGTACGCCTAGATCACATAATGGCAAAAGTGCCCAGCAGATAAGAGAACACTAATTGGAACTCGATAAAACCCAGCTAAGAGAGCCCAAATAAGGGGTAGACAAATAATAAACTACCACATGGACTTAGTAGAGCTTTTGGATTTATATCTAAATAGAAATAAGATAGTTGATGAACCTAGAATAGGCTTGGGAGTCTACAAAAATTTGATTACATGGGGCCTAAGGGGAATATACATGTAAAAGTAAAAAATCCTAGAATGAGCTTGATGTTGACACATGGATGGAAACTACAACTAAAGATTTTGTTGGCATATATGTTAGTACAGTGAAGGCAAATTTGATGGTATGTTTTACTTGTTCAAATGTCAAATTCATGAGTAGGTTATGTTACTACATTGATTCATAGAATTAACATGACTAACTCAGCTCCAACTTGTAGAGTGGTAAGAAGAGATGAAGTTGTGCATTATCAATGCAAAATCATAATTTCCATTCAAAATAAGACCTCAAGAACCTCAAGAATATTATCTCTTCCCTCTATGCCAAAATCAAGGATAAGAAGTCAAATCGAATAAAGACTTTTATGCCCCTCACAAGGTGGAGTTTCATCATGTAGAATTTGTGTTGGTTGAAGACTAAGTGGATTTTCATCATGTAATGTTGGATAAGTGAAGAAGATGTGAATTAAACTTAAAATTTAGTTATGTTTCAAATTTTAGCTTTAATGAAGGCATTAATGACAAGCTTGCATGTGTGTATCCTCATGAAAGGCTCATTTCACTATATATAATTATTCTTTCTAAGTAATGAGATAGGGTAAGTGCAGGGAAATGATGGCCCAAAAGAGGGTCTTCAGTGGACATGTTTTTCTTGAAAAATAAAAAACCTCAACTTGTATGGATTATTTGAGACACCTACATTCAAATTTTAATGTCATGTGAACATGAATTGTAGTATTTCGAATCTAGTTTATAAACTACTAAAAAAAAATTGAAATGTTCAAGTATAAGTAGGTCAAACATCATAAATTTGAAGAGGTATTATTATTTTTTGGATAAATCTGAGCGGATAACTTTATGTGTGGCCCATCATTTTTTGAACATAATTTAGTTTTGTTTTAAACCCTTTGGTGAAAAGTTAGATAACATCATCAAGTTTGTAACCTATATTTTTTTAATTAATTAATGAATAATTTTTTTATTAATTTTAGAAGTTAATAGACCTTGAAATATGATCAATAATGTATAGCTGACTTCATGGCTCCCCCTAACTACCTCAAAAAATATCACAAAATAGATTTTTTTTTAATGTGTATAGAATTAGTTCTAGTTTGTAACCATATAGTTTTTTTTTCAATTTGAATCGATGAATCAAATGATACATAAAAAAATATGAACATGTCTGGTTATGGCATATAACTTTATAAAAATACTTACTTAAAATTAAATAAAGATAACAACCTTAAAATTAATGAAAATAGAATATATATATATATATATATATATATATATATATATAATTAGGAAGATGAGAGTTTAGTCAATTTTATAGTAATATTTTCAAGAAAAAGTTTGATAAAATTCATAGTGTTTAGCATGGATAATGTTGAATTTTGTTGTTTTTAGTTAAAAACACACATTCAACTGTGTATTTCTAGGTCTGTGACTCAGGTTCGAGAATCCAAGCCATTCCCAAGCCTTTAGGCATGTGTTTGAAAATTTAAATATAAGAATTACGTTTATGAAAGTACCACATACATGGAAGTACCATGTGCATGGAAGTATCACGTACATGGTAGTACCACATATGTAGATTTATCATGTATGTGATTTATGGTGAAATGTGTTTCACTATCTTATTATTTTATTATAGTTTTTTATATTAATTATAGTTCAAAATTATAGCTCATGGTTTAAGGTATAGGGTATAGGTTTTAGGATCCAATCACGAAGGCAATTGAGGATAATTTGAGCTACTTGAACCTATTAATGATTATAGAATATGATTTTGGGTATAATTATCCCCAATAACATCACAAATTGAGTCAATCAATCAATTGGGCCAATAAGTAATGTGGTTTGCATTGAACTAAGAAATGTGAATGTAATTCTTACTCTAAAGGATATTAAATGGCATTAAATAAATTGTTTTAACGTTTAGAGTTTGTGATTTATGATTTAAGGTTTAGGGTTCAGGGTTTAGGGTGTAGGGTATATCTAGTTTAGGTTTTAGGGTATAAGGTCTAATCGTGAAGGCACATCAGACAATTGAGCTCCTCTAACCTATTTGTGACTATAGAATATAATTATGGGCTCAATTGGCCTTGGGCACATCATTATAGATTGAGCTAATTAATCATTTAAGGTAATGAGTGATTTGATTTGGTTTAAATTGATCCTTATGAATATAATTCTTACTCTAAATTATGTTAATTGAGGATAAATTTATTAGTTTAGGGTTTAGGGTTTATGGTCCAATCATGAAGGTAATTGAGCTAAAGAAAACCCATTTATGAGTATATAAAGTGATTTTGGCCATAATTATCCCCAATACCATCACAAATTGAGCCAATCAACCAATTGGTCCAATAAGTAATGTGATTTGCATTAAACTGATCCTAATGAACATAATTAAATGGGGTAAAATCAAATGGTTTAAGTTAAATATGGTTTATGATTTAAGGGTTAGGGTTTAGGGTATTTAGGTTTTAGGGTATAAGGTCTAATCATGAAGTCCATTAGGGCCAAATTCAGCTCTTTTAACCTATTTTTGACTATATAATATGATTTCGGGCTCAATTAGCCCCCATGTCATCATAGATTGAGCCAATTATTCAATTGGGGTAATGAGTGATCTAATTTGGGCCAAATTGAGCCCTGTGAATGTAATTCTTACTCTAAAGGATATTAATTGAGGCTAAATCAATTGGTTTATGGTTTAGGGTTTAGGGTTTAGGGTAGATAATAATGAAGTAAATTGAGCTTCTTGAACCCATTTTTTAGTATAGAAAGTGATTTTGGGCACAATTATCCCTAATGCCATCACAAATTGAGCCAATCAATTAATTGAGACAATAAGTAATGTGATTTGCATGTAATTGAGCATTATGAACATAATTGAGGTTAAATTGAATGGTTTAAGGTAAATATGGTTTACGATTTAAGGTTTAGGGTTTAGGGCTTAAGGCTTAGGGTATATAGGGTTTAGTTTTTAGGGTATAAGGTCTAATGGAAAAGGCAATTAAGGTAAAATTCAACTCCTTTAACTTATTTTTGACTATAAAATGTGATTTTGGGCTCAATTGGCCCCCACATCATCACAAATTGAGCCAATTAGTCATTTGAGGTAATGAGTGATGTGATTTGGGCCAAATTGAGCCCTATAAACATAATTCTTACTCTAAATGATGTTAGTTAAGGATAAATTGATTGGTTTAGGGTTTAATGTTTAAAATTTAGGGTTTAGGGTCCAATATTGAAGGTAATTAATCTACTTAAACCCATTTATAAGTATAGAAAGTGATTTTGGGCACAATTATCCCCAACACCATCAAAAAATTGAGCTACTCAGCCAATTGGGCCAATAATTAATGTGATTTACATTGAATTGATCCCTATAAACATAATTAAGTGGGGTTAAATCAAATGGTTTAAGGTAAATATGGTTTATAATTTAAGGTTTAGGGTTGGGGGCTTAGGGATTATGGCTTAAGGCTTAGGGTATATAGGGTTTATGTTTTAGGGTATAAGGTCAAATTTTGGAGGCAATTATGGCCAAATTCAGCTCCTTTAACCTATTTTTGACTACATACAGTGATTTTGGGCTCAGTTGGCCCCCGTATCCTCACAAATTGAGCCAATTAGTCAATTAGGGCAATGAGTGATGTAATTTAGGCTAATTTGAGCCTTATGAACATAATTATTACTCCAAAGGATGTTAATTAAGGCTAAATTAATTAGTTTACAATTTAGGGTTTAAAATTTAGGGTTTAGGGTGGATAATCAAGAAGGTAATTGAGCTATTTGAACTTATTCATGAGTACAAAAGTGATTGTGGGCACAATTAGCTCCAACACCATCACAAATTGAGCCAATCATTTAATTGAGCCAATAAGTAATGTGATTTGTGTTAAATAGTGTCCTATGAACATAACTAAGTGAGGTTAAATTTAATGGCTTAAGGTAAATATGGTTTAATATTTAAGGTTTAGGGTTTATGACTTAAAGCTTATGCTATATAGGGTTTATATTTTAGGGTATAAGGTCTAATATAATTTTCTCAAAAAATACATCAAGACCTCATTATTATTGCAAAGTGGGTGATTAAAGACCATCCACCATCAATCCCAAAAAAAAATTGATCAAATGGTGAGTACACCAATGAATTAGAATTCATTTGGATATCACATCTAGAGGCACACCAATTTTACCATCAATGAATAAGGCACAAATTTGGGCTTTGGTTATATTTTTATATTTCATCGTGATTGCAGATAATTTATTGGAATAATATGCCCTACATCTATTTCTATAGTCAGCCCACCTATAAATTTGACCTGTTAATGACTCAAATTCACGTAATAATGTTTGTATTATGTTTTCCAAATAAATTTGGTGGGGGTTATTTGCATGGGGATCCCTCAATTTCATAATCAAATTCTCACGTTTAATCTTATTTTTAATGATATGGATTGCTAAATACTCTTGACAACCTTAGGGGGCTTGAAGAACTACATGAGGGTTAGGAGGGTTTTGTGGGTGAGGAGGGATAGGAAGGTTTGTGGTTGAGGATGGATAGAATGCTTAAGTGGTTGTTTAGTGCCACTTGCCTTTGCATGTGCTTAAAAACAAAAAAATATATACAATTTCAATAAAAATGCAACAAAATTAACTAATTTTGTTTGTAAATGCAATAAAATATGTTTGCATACCTATATTTTCATGTGCCATTATCAAATTTAGGTTTCCAGAGTGCTTGTTGCTTGCCTTGGTTACACGTATTTACTCTTATCCTCTTATACTCATAATTTTTTCCAATGCCAAATGAATGGCATCAATATTTTTTATTTTATTTTAAAATGATAAAATTGCATATGCAGTTCTATCATTTTAAAACCACGTAAATGATCACATCATGTATATAGTTTACATGTGTAAAACCATGTACATAATTTTAGCTTGGTTATTGTTGAGCTTATGGCATAGAATCATGTACATGGTTTTAAAAATTGCATATATGGTGTTTAATAACCATGTCGTGGTTCTATTTTTATGAAAGAAAAATATGATTTTTGGCACCCATATCCATGCACTTACCCAATACCTCTAGCTAGTTGTGGCTCAACCCTACCAAATTTTATACTTGTAAACACCTTCTTGAGCAATAAAAAAACTAATATTACTTTCTCATATGTTGGTTTTTATGTGAAATCGATGAATTTCTTATGTAAGTTTATGATAATTATAGCCTATCCTTGATTTAAGTCTAATTTTGTGCACCTTTATGTAGCAAACTTGATCTTGTGTAGGTTGTATTTTATTCTTCTAAGAGTTTATGTAATTCATAGTTGTGATGAATGATATTTGAGCTTCCTAATACAAGTCATCATCCTTATAGGTACTGTTATAAGTTGAATCTTTCTATAAAAGACTTATGCCCAAGATTCATTAGTGAGTTATGAGTTGAGTGTGTGAATGCTCTTTTGAGCTCATTTTGTGTGTGTCTAAGTAAGTTTAGGTATTCAATTTTGGTGCATCACCCCATAGTTATAAGTATAGAAATTATTTGTGTCTCTCTCTCTCTTTTCGTTATCAACAAGTAGTTTAGGTGATGATCAAAGTGATTCATCAAGGGAACCAACCCTCTATAGAGGTTTACTTCCATTATAGGTCACCCATAGATTGGAATTAATCCCATTATGTCAATTGGGTGAGGAAGATTGAAGGCCTTCCTAAAGGGTACAACTAAATTTGACAACACTTACTTCAATCATGTTATAATTATATTTATGTGCTAATGAATTCCATCACTTGATGAAGTCATGTGAGGACACATGGTTTAATTATTTTTCATTAATAAAGTTTCCTAAATCATCTTAAAACAAGTCATGATATTGAAATTATTACATAATGGAATTGGAAAAGACTTTTAATTCAACTATCAAATGAGGCTTAAGTTTTTTTTACCATTTTAAAGCATTCCTAAATAGGGTTTTTTCTAATACTCTGGTAACTGCATAGAAATTTGTCTCAATCCAATCTTTATAAATATTACCACAAGATTTGAGATTTATTTTAGGGTAATTTAACTATGAGATGAGGTTTAATATTTTTTTACCATTCTAACACATCCTCAGATAGGGTTTATACTAATAGTATAGTAGCTGCATAGATATTTGTCTCAAGCCAATCTTTATAAATATTACTAAATAATTTTTGATGTATTTTAGGGTTAGCAGACCCATCATATGTAATGGTAGGATTAATTCCTATAATATGCATGCTTTTAATGTAAGATGTTAAAGGTTCATTTTATAAAATTTTAAGAATGAATTTTTGGATAGAAGGTTGTAGGATAGATGTCCTATTAACATGTTTGAGGTTTAGAGGGGAAGAGGGATTTAAAGCAAGATGTGAGTGAGGTGCAAGGTTTGAGGGGCACACACTGATTAGGAGGTCTTGAATATGTTATTTTAGGTATATTTTCCATTTTGATATGTTGGGTTTGTATTTTCACATTTTTATTGGTTTTAGTTTATATTTGCACAATATTTTATGACTTGCATAAACATATTAGTGTAATATACATCAGGATTTTGATTTCCTTGATAATTAATATTATCAAGGGCTGGGGTATTAATTGTAACTTTCACCATGGTGGTATAAATTATGTGGGCTATGGATGAGTAAAATATAGGCCAATTCATGTTAGTATGACTTTCCCCCATGCTTCAAAATAATTTATTTGTCATAATGTTTTGGGGAGGAATGTTATATAGAGAACTCGTGCAGAGTTAGATTTCCTTGGATGATTTTTCTACATGATGAGGATTTATATTATTAATAGTATAATTTCAAGTGTAACTTTGATGTTTTCCACTTGCTATCCCTCTTCATTGAATCATTTTATTTTATTTTGGGGGGGGCATTTTATTTTGATTTGACTTAGAGAATCTACTTTTGACCTCAATTGAAGAATTTATGGTTTTTTTAAGGTGAAAATAGGCCATATTAAAGTCCATATTAAATTAGGATGGCACTTGGGATAAATTATACAATTGGGTGGCCTCTTCTTGATCTCCATGGAAAATTTTTATTATAGGAATGAGAGAATATATTTTAGAGATTCCAAAAGGAAACAAATTTAATAAGCAAGAAATTATTGACAAATTAATGTTGAAAAAGGGAAAAAAACATGAAAATAGTTGAATTAGAGGTGGAATAAGATTCATGTTAGCTTACCAAAATGAATTAGGCTTATAAATTAGTCTCTACTTATACCAATCCTCTAAAAAATAAAAAGGTAGAAGACCATTCTAGATGCAACACATAAGAATGTAGATCTACAAAATAGTTTTATGCTATAGAAAAGGGTTGTGGGTGAAAGTAGTTAGAATATATCTAACAAAAAGGATTTACATATAAAATCTCTTCTTAAAAATTAAAGTAAGATTAATTTACTATATCTAGAGTGTCATTAAATGATAAATAAAAATATATGATAATTAGGTCAAGGATTGTATTAAAGGCAAGTGTTATAATAAAAATATGGCAATAAAGTAACTAACAAAGATGTGCTATAATATCAAATAAATAGAACACATGACATTTATAAATTGTCCATACACAAAATAAATGGATAAGGTTAGAGATACTTACCTTGTTTTGAATTTTTGTTGCATTAATCTCCATGTTAACTTTGAAGACCTTATGAAGGTGGTAATAAATGAATTCTAGATGGATAGAAAAACAAGTAGACAAAAATTGGGAACCCAAAATAATTCATGTACCTCAATGGTAATGTTTATTTTCTTTAAACTTATAAGCCTTTTATTGTAACTTGTCTTCCCTAAGTTAAGCTCCTTAACTCTAATTCATATTATTATTCTTTAAGGTGATTTGCATGAGCAAACAGACTAGAAGAAGTTTTTCATTTAGAAATGACTAAAAGCAACCTATAAAAATAAGTATGGAACCCTAAAATCAAAAGTTGTTTTAGCCAATGTCATCAAAAATGAATTTATAAATCAAACATATGATGATGTCGACCAAAACAATGGTTTTAAAGAGATGTTATTAACTAGGCCAATGACATTGATTGTGAGAAAATAAAATAGTAAGGGGATTGGAAGAAGGACCGAGAGGCAAAGTAAGGCAAATATAGAGATATAAAGGTAGAAATTTAGAAGGCACTAATAACCTCTCATAAAATATTTGAAGTTGAGCTACCTAAATCTCAAATGAATATGAATTCATACTATCAAGGAGATTAATGCACAAGGGAAATAGTTTGTAGCGTGATTGTCATCAGTTAAGTATTTTCCAAGTAAAGGTCAAAGGGTCAAAACTTGTGCCCCTAGAGGTATCTTTCACTCTGAATGGACCTTATTGATAAGAGGGTCGGTAAGTGGATGATCTCTTGATTCAAAAATTGTATTAGGGCAACAGGTTAGCAAAAGAATCATGAAAATGATGTGATATGCATTAGATAATAAATTCAAACCATGGTAGAGATAATTAAGAATTATAATTGATGCCCATGTAATTGTAGACAATAAAATCTAGTAATTGATACTTGGTAATGTAATTTTTGAATTACCTAAAACCCACATGAATTTTGTGCACATACATGACTCTCATTTGTCATTCTCTCACATCCACATACCTTCTATATGTCTAAACTTCCTAGGTCATATTGACATTTTGGCCTCACAAGCCAAATATTAACCCCTAACATTAAAAAACTTTTGGGTGACAACTATCCTAGCCTACTCATGGTGATAGCATGCATGGTCATGTCATTATTGGTCCTATTGAGAGTCTTTGAGCCTTGTTATAAGTGTCACTTATGTGTTTAGGTCAGATTTTGAATCATCATATGTCACAACTATTTTAAGGTCCATTTTTAGTGTACCAGTCATCATGATGGTCTTGGAGTGAGTAAAGAGAGTGTCAAGGTGTCTTGGAGGTCTATTAAATGTGTTTGAACATTTTTTTTAGGTCATAATATGAAGGATTATTAGTGTGTTCAATGTCATTGTCCTTAGTTTATTCATTTAAGCCTTTTCAAACATTCATCACCCCTCAAGCATCAAATACCCCTCAAATCACCTCATATGAGTAAATATTCCTTATAAAACCTTTAAAATGGAATATAATGGTGTTTAATTTCATTAAGAGGTCTTGAAGAAGTCTTATTTTTGATCTCTAGTCATGACTAAGCATTTTATGCCATTAAAAGTCCCTTTTAAGACTCATTTCTGCCTCCCCACTAGCCACATGGGCCCCACACATGCCAAAAGGTACCCCTTAAAATCCTCATGTCATACAACTAAATTTTAAATATTATTTATCTGGTGATCTTTGCCAAAAAATGTAGTACTAGCTCCAAAACATGGAGAAAATGGTGGGAAAATAGTGTTTTTAGGTGTTTCTTGCATATTGTATAGAATTGTATAGATAGGTCCATATAAAGGAGAGTCAAGTGTTGTAGGAGAGTTTATTTCATATTTTTGAAACATTTTTTAGGTTTAGAGAAAGCATAACAAGTCCAAAACCATTTCTCTCTCCTCACTAGGTTCCTTGGTAGCTCAGACACTCTTTCAGGTTTTCACTTAGTATAGGTAGGAGAGAGAATGTTAAGAACTGGGACTTTGAGGGGATTAAGGAGGTCCCTTAAACTTATTATCCATGTCTTTTATCTACAATATAATGGTTTTTTTACTTTATGAACATTAGTTAACAATCTAGCCACTCTTATGAGCTTATTTATCTATATAAAGTACAATAGTTTTGATGAAGATTTGAAGTTTTTTTTCCAAAAAATAATGATTGTTTTGTTTTCTTGAGATCCTTATGGCTCATATCCAACACCCTCTACTCATGTTTCACACATTTAGGGGTGTGAGAGTAAGAATATCTCCATTTCTCTTTACTTTCAGACTTTTGATAGGTTTCCATATACTATAAGGTTCTCAAAGCTTGATAACATGGAACAGTGGTTTTGTTTGTGTAATAGTCTTAAATATATATGCCTTTCCCAAGCACTCAGCTCAGCCATCATAAAATCTATCTCCTTCAAGCTCACATTTCCAAGTTGATTATCATGATTAGGTGTGGTATCCTTTATAAGGTAGAAGATAGAGTGTATGTACAAGGTATTTTAGAAATGTTTGAGATACATAGTATCTTCATTCATTTCATAATCTGTTACCCATTATTCATGATCTACCTCACACAATAGTCATCCTCACCTTATCATATTCTATAATATCAAGACTCACTCTGTCATCATGTGCCTTAAAGTAGACTATAGATTTTTAATAATAATTGAATGGAGTTTTAGAGACATTTAAGACCTCTGAAGAGCCATATGGTGATTAAAGAGAATGGATATGAATGTAAATAGGGGAAAGTAGGGTCCATCAAGTTCACTCTAAGAGAAGGAGACTCAGACTAGGCCTAGAACTGTTATATACATATTTGATTGTATTTGAGGAGAAATTTTAAGTTACAAACTCTATTTTGTGGGTAAATGAAAGTCTATGGATCATACTCCTATTTTGAAGACAAAATCCTAACTCCCAGCATTCTATACATAGTGTGAAACCATCACCTACAACATCTACTCATGAACACACTTCAATATGCCTTGGAGGTGACCAAACAAGTGAGTGACCACATGGAATAGGAGTCTTAAACTTCAAGGGTAAGTGTGATGTTAATGGCTAGTGGACAAGAAGACCTCAACCTTATATAGTTTACAAGGATGTCATCAATCTATACAGTAGGATTTAGAGTCTTATAAGGACTGAGTTTTTTAGGTGAAACTCAAGTTTCATCATGGTTGTTAGTGGAGCAATGAATGAGTTTCAAAATAAATATTTAATATCTTCAAATATTGGACATCTTAATTCATCTCATACCTCATTTCTAATCAGCATATTGTTTAAATCTTGAATAGTCACCTACAGCCATATAGCTTGGCTTAGATAGTAATTTAGAGTGGAGATTAGAGTTTAAAGTAGTTGTGGGTGGATGGGTATATGAAATCAATTTCAAATGTGATCAACTACATCAGGGTCTTGCCTTACAATGGAATATCACCTCTTGCACTAATTTTTGTCAATTTTATTTTCACCCTTTGAGGATATGTCAAAAATCTCATCATCAAATTGGCACAATGGAATCACCTCTAGGCTTGTGGGAAGTATAAGGAATGAGGTGAATCTCTAGATATGGTTAGCTCCCTTGATGTACCACTTTAGATCATAATTATAAATAAACTTTGGGGTGAAAATGTAGAGTATAACTCAAAAAAAAATATTCTAATGGAGTTGATACACCAAATATATTGATGACTTCCAATCATATGCATGTAACACTTGGAATCAAAGGATAAACTAAACGTACACTTCTCCAATCTTCATCTTCTCACATCAATTTTACATTGTGAGGTTATGGATGAATGTGAAAATATAGGAAGACTATACAATAGGAATATTAGGGAACTAATTATTAATCTAACTCACTAAATCTTATATATTTCTTAGAACACTTCACATTCCCTACAAGAAGAAACTTTCCAACTGCAAATAGATGATATAATTAAATAACATGCTAAGGAATCCATTGTCTTCACTTACGAAAAATATAAAATTCCAAATGAACACAATAATAATATTCATGGAGGAGGTAAAACATAATTAATATTATTTATAAAAATTTATACATTTGAGTATGGCTTCACCATACTCAGGCGGAGCATAGATTACAATGGCCAAAATGGCTAGTTCTTGTAGAACTTGAGAGAGAGAGAGAGAGAGAGAAGAAGAAGAGAGAAGTAAAAGGGTCATAAAGACACTTTTAAAGATAATAAAATAATTTATGTTTTCATAAAAATAATATGTGGTATGAACCATACAAGGTCAGGAGCTACAAGTGTCAATCCAAGTCATAAACTTCATAAAAAGTGGCAAGAAACTCCAAATTCTAGATCAAAAAAATTACTTGGATGATTAACTCTATTTTAATGCCTATAACTAATTATTACCAAGTATAATTATTTTAATTAAGTTTAATTACATCATACATGCCTCTTCATGCATTTTTTTTAGGCTTGGTTATCTAAAATCACCTAGAAAGGAGTAATCATCATTTATTGTCAAGAAAACTACTCTTCCATGCACCCTGCACACTTAGCCTCAAAATTGGAATTATTTTCTCATTAAAATAAATGAGATGGAGTGTATGAAAAATATAAATACCATTCATGGACTTATATTCATCATGAATCCTTTAAAATTATCTCACATGAAGTTTTCCACCCTTCTCACTATCTTGTCCATTAGGCCAGTTTTGACTGGCTGAGTTGAAACACCTGGTTTGGAAACTTATAAGTTTCTTAAAGGAATTAAATTACCATATTGAGTTATGAAAATTATAATTATTCCTCCAAAAATTTATTTCATGTTCAAAATCCTCTTATATCCTACACAACACAAAAAATGGTCAAAATTTACATATTTCTCACCCCATCCATATAAGTTCGTATAGCTAGTTGGCATGTGAGGGAGATTGATTTATTATATAAAATTTTAAATAGGTTTCATGATTAAAAATATTCCATTCTATAATATTTCTATATCCATTTATATCATTGGGTCTCTATAAGGGTCTAACAAGGGTTTTAGGCATGTTTGCCCTCTTAAGCTTCATTCATAAAGGCTTGATGTCCAAGTTGTAAAAAAATTTCAAAAAAATATTTTTTCAAGACCCCTATAAATTATCATAAACTCATTTTGTCCCCATGCAAATCATCATGAAATATATGAGATCTTGAAATCACCCTATCGAGCTCTTTTTCTCATTCTAATAGGCCTAAAGTTGCCTTCAAGCCAAAATTGGATCTCTCAGGGTTTCATTTGCATATAAATGGTTTTTACACATCTTCATTGTCCTTAAAAACATTTTGTAACATGTTACTAATCTCATATCATTATCTAAGTGTGAAATATCCTCAATTTTGACATAGGCCTAATCCTTGCCTAGTACACATGTTTCAAGATTAAGCCTAAAATGACCTTTTCAATGTATTCCCTACATTCAAATAGATTTAACACATTTTATATGATTATATAAACATTATTCAAACAATTGGTAATCTTAATTAAGTTTATAAGTGAAAATGGTCTTGCATTTGGTTCTCATACATGAAACTACCACATAGGCCTACCTGCAACCTTGAAGGCTTTGAGCACTCTATTTGGTTTTTCCCCTCCTTGAAAGGTTTTTCATGTTATGTTATATGTTTTAAAACTTTTTAAGTCTCTATAAAATTTTGGTACATATTTTGAGCTATATACCCCAAACCCTATCAAAGTTTGCATTGAGGGGAGTACCCATTGTCTGAGACAAAATAGGGGGTACCTCCCTTATTTTATCAAGAAATTTGAATGTTGGAGAATATTATCCAAGTTTTTAGGATTATATCTTCCAAAATAAAACCTCTCATCATTCCTTTTACTTCTTCAACTCCCTAAAAACCAAAATAGACTTGTTGGAGAAAGGACTGTGCAAGGGTGTTTAGAAGTGGACTGTGTTTTACATGTTTGGGACCTTTGTTTGATTGATTTGTGTATGATAGGATCCTTTTTAGAAATTATTAATAATTATGTATGTATTTACATTTCATTCATCATTATAACTCTTAGGTACACCCGTACAATTTTCTTAGCTCTCAAGATTGAGTTCACAAAACCCTAACTATGTTGCTCTTTTAGACCCTATTGTAGGCATTTCATGCATGAATTAGGCCTTAAAAACTATATAAAATTCCTAAGGTTAAATTATATTCACTTTTTAATTACTTTAGGTCCATTTTATTCATCTTTTATCCCTTATATACTTCAATAAATGGCTTATTTGTCCTCTATCCACCTCACAGTCAACTATAATTTACTATAGGGTCTTATAGGTATAGATTATTTTCTTGTGGGATTAGTTATAAGTATTTAATCTCTCAATGAATCCATAAAATTCATAATATTTATATTTAATCATATTGGGTTACTCATATGCTTCCATCAACACATACTATACCATCCTACTTAGACTGGGAAACCCCTACCTACAAGGCCTATTATAGGTGCTTACAGTGTTATTCATGGTCATGGTACCCATAGGTCTCTTTTAACCCCCTATGAGGTCAAAAATTATAAATAATCATCTTTTTTTCACTTTAGATATGTTAAAACAACATCAAAATACCTTGACTAAGGGCACTGTCAGCTTGGTTACAATTATAGGTGAGTGTTAGGCATGTGTACAGACTGTTCCACCCTTGGCAAGTGCAAAACATCTTCAATGTTCCTCTTTGGTGCTTCACATATAAATAATATGTCTACTAATACTATTATACCATCTCATCCTACTATCATGCATTGAGACTCATTTCATTTACTTGAGAGACGACTTAGCTCACATGACTGTAGACATTACTGACTAGTTTTAGTGTTTAGAAGGCAATTTGGAGCCTCTAAATTACCATCTTCCACTAACCTTTTATCTTTAAAACTTTACAAGTAACTAGTATATTCTAGATACTATAAGGTTTAGTCATAATGATGCATCAATTCTGATTTTAACCATGCTATGGGGTAACTACAAAAACCATTGAGGCCTCTATTTTTGCATTTTAGGGAAAAGAGTCCTTAAAACTATAGTTATCCCTTTTTAAAGGTAAAATCCACCTTGATCTTGTCAAATTGGCCCTTAAAAATATTTTCCATGTTATTTCCAACCATAAATATCTCAAGGAGGGTTATATCATCAATCCCGACACTCCAAAATGGTTTCTTAGCTCTTTATTGACTCGTTGTAGGTGACTTACTTAAATTAGCATGTAGACTAGATGTATAGGTATTAAACTTGAACTATGTATGGTGATTGAATAAAAACCTTTAAAAAATGTTCCTATGGACTCATAAAAATCTTAAAATATTTAATAAACTTCCAAACTCTTCATTCATAGCACAATGTCATCTTGGGAGGCTGCAAGTGTACTGTTGGATTGCATACAAATAGTGAGCATAAGTTAGAAAAATATACCAAAGTTTTTGCCTTCAAATATTGGTTTATCCTTAATGTGTTTAAATTGAGACATAAAAAAATTCAAGGATCTAAAAAATGTTTCACACCTCCCTTACAATGATGGAATCTTCCATCAGATCTCCTAGTTGACTGTGTATGACAGTCATAGGGCAGGCTGACTATATGATGGTTATGATTGCAAACTCATGGAGTGTGCTTTGAATAATTAAGTTACAAGGTGAAGGTAATAAATTTAAAATTCTAAAAATGTAAATTACATTATCACAACAATCTATGACCATTCACAAATCATAGGAATCTAGAAAATAATGGAAACCTGCCAACAACACAGAATGGACCAGTCTACAAACTTGAGGTAATTTGCTCATAAAATCAACTTAAAAAGTAAAAAAAATCATGGGTAATATTAGATAAGGAAGATAAAATCATCTAAAATAACCCTCAGCATTTGGTTCGTATGGAATTGCTCAAACCAAGGCAAAACTTATAGGGTGCAAAGATTAGTAGGCAAATTTAGGTCAACTTCTTAGGGATGGTTCATAAAGATAAGGCCAAAAATCCTCTAAAAATAAACATAAAATGGAATATTACTAAATTTATAATATACCCCTAAGATAATTTTTCTTGAAACACCTTGTGTTGACCGTACCAAGTACAAACATGCAAGTCACTTTTATTTCCTAAGAAGGGTTGAAAAGGAGTAGAATAGTTTTGAGCAAGAAATGGAATTTTTAGATAAAACCAAACATGTAACTAAGATTTGGGGAAGCCTAAGAGGCATTACCTGACCATTTCCCATGTGGCACATTTCCCATAGAGGTTGTACAAGTGCCAAATTCCTCTTTTTCCTCAAGAAAATTGCCCTTTCTTTTGCATAACCTACCATATTTAAGTTATGTCAGTTGTCTACGACTAAATTGGATACATGGGGAATGACATAATTGTTTTAACCTTAAAAATTCCCAATAAATCTATACAACTCATTAATTACACCTTTTGGACCCCTAAAATGACTCAAAATGACCAAAGGGACTAAAATAACTAATGACCAAGGCTAGTATAATATCAATTGACATTAATTAACCTATAAAACTTCTTTTGACACTCATATTACACCCCCTAAACACCTATAAAATTAAATTATTACCTATAGGTTCCCTAATTTGACTTAAAATTCAAATTTGGTCAATAAATTGGTGACTCGTAGGGGTAATATGCATCATATACTAACTAGACCAGTAGCCCTATCAATCTATTAGGCTTAGGAATCATCTAAAACTTGAGACAAATAAATAAACCTTTGACCATTGACCAAGAAAATACAAGTAATGACTACCTCAACCACACAAAGCAAAGAACACACACCAAAGAAAAAAACAATAAAACATACACACACATGTGCTCAAGACAGTTAGGGAAAATAAACAACAAATAATGTGTATAACTAAAAACTAATAAAACCTCCCTCCTAGATCAAAGGGGAAGTTTTAATCATCACCTTCTTCATGTGATGGAACATGGTTCAAATCATGTTTCTCTTTAGATTGGATGTTTTGTGGATTAGACCTATTCCTTAGTACTTTAATTACAATGTTCTCAAGTAAACCCTCTACAAATAGGTCTACAATGTAAAATTATTCCTCTTGCATCTAAACATCTTCAACCTTGTCATGTGGATCCTAAATTATGATTGTAAATGATGATTTAATAAGGCATACATTCTTGTCTTCCATAGTGATTTTAATGAGATTGGTCTTCCTCTTAGTTGCAAGTTCTTCTATCTCATCAAGGAACTTTGCAAATTCTATCCAATCTTGATCATTATCCTCCATGGAATATTCTTTATTCACCTTGTCACGCACTTAACCCTCAACCTAGAAAAGTTCTTCAAGCTCTTGAAAGAGATCCATTTGTAGTTGCCAATCATCCTTGTCAATAACTTCTTGTATACTAGCATCACCAAGTGACTTCATGATATTAATTTCTTGACCAATAGAAAGAGATTCCTCTTTATGTTTGGTTGAACACTCAATATCATGTTTAGACTCATCAACAATCTTATCATCAGGTGTGTAATATTTTTGAGGAAGAGAATCTTTACACAACTCATCAAATTCATTACAAATGGAATTGAACCTCTACCATAAATCTTATTTTTCATGGATGCCATCTTTAAAAACTATTTCCTCTATCTTGGTCGCATGAGTCTTTCTTAGGACTGCTAGTTTTTGAGGGATGACTTGACATTCATTCTTGATAGTACATTCCACTTCATTTTTGAGATGATCATCTACCACCTTTTGATTAGTTTTATAGTCTTATTCAAGGGTTGTAAGATCCTCCATCTCTTTCTCCTTCATGGTAATGCAAAGACTAAGCATCTTGAAATCATGTGACCTAGCCTAATGAGGCTATCAAGGAGGTAGGTTTTCTTCAAGAAAAACTTATCTTTATTTACCAACTAGTTGATCCTCTTTAGGTTCCCATACCACAGGTCCATTAAGTAAAAGAGTGATAGGGTGAGGACAAAAGGAACTAGTTGGTGGAGGTGGCATATAAAACTCAAAAATAGATTAAGGGTGAAGTGTAGGGGGTTCTTCATGGACACACATCCCTTCAAATATAGAGATATTAGCTAGTAGAATATCCTTTTGTTCACCAAGGGGAGTCCTTGTGGTGATTTCTTCCTCATAATCACTCATGAGAGCCTCTTAATCATCCATGAATTGAATTTGTTCTTCTTTACTTGATTCTCTCAAGATAGGTTCCTCCTTGAGAAGGAATGATGTGAAAGGTTAATGTATAGGCTCATGGATTTGAGGTAAAGGATATAGATATGGAATGTGGGATGAAGGAGTAAGGCTTATGAATGGGTTTGTAAAAGAGGTCTCATTTTCATTAGATTGTCCAACAACATGGTATCCATATGGAGAGGGAAATGAAGGGATCTATGGCTACCATGGCTCATAAGATTGATACCCATTTTGATAGGATTATTAAGGGGGGAAATTTGGTTCATATTAACATATATTTTAGGACTGATATACTTCCTAATTAGGCTAATTAAGGACTTGTTCATATTGATAGGGAATGAGACAAGCTTGAAAAGTCTCACCAACTTGTGTAAGACAAATCTCAACATTAAATTCAGCCATGAAAACTTCCTTAGGAATTAAGGACACAAGAAATGGATATCATCAATCTTAAAAATGAATACTTGTGTTGTTTTACTAGTTGATGTATCTTCAGAATTACCATTGATGCTTTGATAGATACCTCTAAAGGCTGATTGTTGAGAGATAACACCAAAATATATCAACTTCTTGGACTAAGAGTCCCATCGGGCATGAAAAAAATTATTGTCACTTGGATTTTCACCCTTTGAGGAGATGTCAAATCTCTCCTCATCCAATTGGTACAATGGAATCACCTCTAGGCTTGTAGGTAGCCTAACGAATGAGGTGAATCTCTAGATAGGGTTAGTTCCCTTGATGTACCACTTTGGATCACAATCACAACTAAACTTAGGGGTGAAAAGGGAGAAGGATAACTCAAAACAAACTATTCTAAGGGAGGTGATACACCAAATATATTGATGAATTCCAACCATATTCATGTTACACTTGAAATCAAAGGACAAATTGAACATACACATCTCTAATATTCTTCTTCTCCCATCAATGTTACATTTTGAGGTTATGGATGAATGTGAAAAGCTAGGAGGACTAGACAAGAGTCATATAATGAATTTGATAACTCACTAAATCTTTGACATTTCTTATAACACTTCACATGCCTTACAAGAAGAAACTTTCCAACTACAAATAAATGATAGAATAAAATAACATACTAAGGAATCCATAGTCTTCACTTATGCAAAATGAAACATTCTAATTGAAAAAAATAAGAATAGTCATGGAGGATTTAAACATCAGTACTCTTATTGATTAAAAGGTATACATTTGATCAAGGTTTCACCATACTCAGGTGGAGCATAGATTACAATGGCCAAAATGGCTAGTTCTTATAGAACTTGAGAGAGAGAGAGAGAGAAGAAGAAGAGAGAAATCCAAGGGTCATAAGGACACTTGTAAAGATGATAAAATTAGTTACTTGTGTATGATAATATAATGTGGGATGAAACATCTAATGTCGGGAGCTACAAGTGTCAATCCAAGTCATAAACTTCATGAAAATTAGTAAGAAACTCCTCGTTATGGCTCAAAAAAATTATCTACATGATTAGATATATTTAAATTCATTATAAATGATTAGGACCAGGTCTAATGATTGTAATGAAGTGTAAGGACATCATACATTCCTCTCCATTTATTGGTTGTAGTCTTGGTTATCTAGAATCACTTGAAAAGGAGCAATCATCATCTACTGTCAAGAAAACTACTCTTTCATGTAACCTACACACTTAGCCTCAAAATTGGCATTAGTTTCTTATGAAAATACATGGGATAGAGTGGATGACAAGTTTTAAGACCCTCCATGGCCTTAGAGGCATTATAAATGCTTTAAAATTATCTCACATGAAGCTTTCCACCCTTCTCACTATCTTGTCCATTAGGCCAGTTTTGACCAGCTAAGTTGAAACACTTAGTTTGGACACTTATAATATTCTTAAATTAATTAAATGACCATATCATAAATATTCCTCCCAAACTTGATTTCATCTTCAAAATCCTCCCATAGCCTACACAACACAAAAAATATTCAAAAATAGCCTAGTTCTCACCCCATCTATATAAATTCATACAACTAGTTGGCATGTGAGCGAGATTGAGTGAGTTCTCTACAAATTCCAATATGTTTCATGAGAAAACTATGCCATTAGATCATCTTTATAGATCCATTTCCATTATCAGGTCTCTGTAAGGGTCTAACAAGGGTTTTAGGCATATTTTCCCTCTTAAAATTTGTTCATAAAGGCTTGACATCCAAGTTGTAAACAAATTCCACAAAATCATTATTAAATATTCCTATCAACTCTCTTAAAATCCACTTTCCCCCATGAAAATCATCATGAAAGATATAAGATCTTGAAATCACCCTATCGAGCTCTTTTTCTCATTCTAACAGGCCTAAAGTTTCCTTCAAGCCAAAATTGGCTCTCTCATGGTTTCCGTTGCATCTAAATTGTTTTTACACATATTTATTATCCCCAAAAACATGTCTCAACATGTTACCAAGCTCATATCATGCTCTAAGTGTGAAAGACCCTCAATTTGGACATAGGCCTAATCCTTGCCTATTAGGTATGTTTCAAGCTTAAGCCTAAAATGACATTTTTGATGTATTCCCTACATTAAAATAGATTTAACACCTCTGATATTATTTTTTCAACATTATTCAAATAATTGGTAAGATCACTTAAGGCTATAAGTGAAAATGGTCTTGCATTTGGTTCTCATGCATGAAACTGCCATATAGGCCTACCTACAACCTTGAAGGCTTTGAGAACTCTATTTAATTTATCCCCTCCTTGAAATTTTTTTCATGTTTTATTATATTTGTTCCAAATTTTCAAGTCCCCCTTCAAGGCTCTATCAACTTCTTGTATATCCTTTGATCTATATACCTCAAACCCTGTCAAAGTTTGCATTTGGTTGGAAATATGAATGATCTCAATGAATCCCTATAAGTCATAATATTTATACTTAATCATATTGGGTTACTCATATGCTTCCATCAACACAAACTATACCCTCCTACTTAGACTGAGAAACCCCTGCCTACAAGCCCTGTTGTAGGTGCTTACAGCATTATTCAATTGGTCATGATGCCCATTGGTCTCTTTGAACCCCCTTTGACATCAAAAATTATCTATAATCATATTAATTTCACTTTATATGTGTTAAAAAAACATCAAAATACCTTGACTGAGGGCACTGTCAGCTTGGTTACAGTTGTAGGTGAGTGTTAGGCATGTGTACAGACTACTCCACCCTTGGCAAGTGCAAAACATCTTCAATGTTCCTCTTTGGTGCTTAACATGGAAATAATATGTATACTAGTGAAATTAGACCATATAATTCTACTAACATGCATTGATACTAATTTCATTAACTTGATAGACCACTTAGCTCACATGACAGTAGACATTACTGATTGGTTTTAGTGTTTGGAAGGCAAATTGGAGCCTCTAAATTACCATCTTCCACTAACCTTTTCTCTCTAAAACTTTGAAATGCTCTAGTCTATTCTAGATAATAAAAGGTTTAGTTATAAGGATGTATAAAGGATTCTTGTAACCATGCTATGGGGTACCTAAAAAAAACCCTGAGGCCTTTATATTTGTATTTTAGGGAAAAGAGTCCTTAAAAACTACAGTCATCCCTTTTTAAAGGTAAACTCCACCTTGATCTTGTCAAATTGGCCATTAAAAATATTTTCCATGTTATCTCCAACCATAAATATCTCAAGTATGGTTATATCATCAATCCTAACACTCCAAAATGGTTTCTTAGCTCCCTTTTGGTTGCCTGTAGGTGACTTTGACTAAAATTAGCGTGTAGACTAGGTGTATAGGAAATAAACTTGATATATGTATGGTGATTGAATAAAAACCTTTACCAAATTTTCCCATGGAATCCTAAAAATCTTAAAATATTTAATAAACTTCAAAAATCTTCCTCCATAGCACAATGTCATCTTGAGAGGTTGCAGGTGCACTATTGGATTGCATATAAATAGTGAGCATAAGTTAGAACAATGTACCAAAGGTTCTACCTTAAAAGGTTAGTTTATCCTCAATGTGTTCAAATAGAGACCTCAAAATGTTTAAAGTATTTTAAAAATGTTTCACACCTCACTTACAATGTTTTAATACTCCATGAGAGATCCTAGCTGACTGTGTATGCTAGTCAAAGGGTAGGCTAACTGTATGATGGTTATGATTGCCAAATTATGGAGTGTGATTTAAAAAATTAAGATAAAAGGTGAATGGAATAAATATAACCTTTAAAAAAATTAAATTACACTATCACAACCCTCTGTGACCATTCACAAAGCATAGGAATTCAGAAAGCAATAGAAACCTGCCAACAACATAGAATGGACAGGTCTACAAACTTGAGGTGATTTGCTCATAAAATAAAATTATAACGTGAAAAAAATCATGGGTATAATTATATAAGTAATATAACATAATTTTAATCACCCTTATCATTTGTTTCATATATAATTTCTCAAACCAAGGCAAAACTTATAGGGTGCACAGATTAGCAGGCAGATTTAGAAAGTCAACTTCTTAGGGATGGTTCATAAAGATAAATAAACCATTCCTCTAAAAATAAACATAAAATTTAATATAAATTATTTTATAATATACCACTAATATAATTTTTTTTTAAACCCCTCATGATGATCGTACCAAGTACAAACCTGCAAGTCACTTATATTTGCCAAAAAGGGTTAAAAAGGAGTAGAATGGTTTTGAGAAAGAAATGGAATTTCAAGAACAAACCAAATGTGTAACTAAGATTGGATAAGTTTAAGAGGCACTACCTAACTAGTTCCCACATGTCACACTTCCCAAGGAGGTCATTTAAGTGCTAAATTCTTCTTTTTCCTCAAGTAAACTATGCTTTCTTTTGCATAACCTACCATCTTTCAATTATGTCAATTGTTTAAGACTAAATTGGATATATATGGAATTAAATAATATTTTTTAACCTTAAAACTTCCAAATTAATTCTTACAACTCATTAAATGCACATTTTTAACCCTTAAAATGACTCAAAATGACTAAAAGGACTAAAATAACTAATGACCAAGGCTAGTATAATATCAATTAGCATTAATTAACCTATAAAACACATTTTTAAACTCATATTACAACCCCTAAATACCTAAAAATTCAAATTTTTACCTATAGGTTCTCCAATTTGACTTAAAAGTCAAATTTGGTCAACACTAACATAGCCAAGACACATAACTTTGACCTATAGCCATCATGCTTTAGCCCAGCGAAGTGAAGTGTAGTTAAGGTAAGTTGTCAAGGTGAGAGATTTATTGGTGTTTTTTGAAGGATTCAAGTTAAGCTCTATGAAATAACATCAAGCACTAAATGAAAACCTTAAGAACCATTCTAGCCTCGAAGATAATTTGACACCTCTTAGTGGTTCATACAACTCCAATTAGACACCTACAGCCATCCTTCATCGGCTTAGATAGTGATGTGGAGTAGTATGTGAAGGATAGAGCCTAAGTTATTAATGAAGTAGGGTTATTATATCAAATTGATACTTATGACATCTTAAGGTTTATGACCCTACTCTTAACTACAAGATTAAGGAGGAAAACCCCTAAGATCAACACCTATAGGAAGAATTTTATTATGAAGTTAGTCTAAATTGTGTTTTTGGTGAAGTTTTACATTTTCATTTGATGTTTTAAGTTCATTAATGTGTGATATAATATGAGGAATCATAAAACAACTTAAGAAGGCTACCAAACACCATAAATGGAACCTACAGCCAAGAGACTTGAAGGTTAGTCTATATGACTACTTAGACAGAAGCCATTATAAGAAGGTTGGTGCCAGGGTTGTGAGGACAAGAAGGTGAAATTTGGAATTTTTTTAAATTATCCATTAATACAATTGGAATCAAATTTATGATTTCTTTAAGAAGGATTCTCAATTTTTTGGGTGAGCTTGTTTAACCCTAGAGACAAAACAAGGCCTAATATAAGCCTAAACAAGCTTGTGTATGCCATTTAAAGGACTTTTACATGGTTTTAAGGGAATATAAGGTATGATAAACCTAAGGGAAGAAATAAATAATTTGGATGAATTTATTTCAAGTGATGAGGTTCTCAAGTTCAGGAAGTAAAGAGCCTAAATGGCCTAAACTAGGCCTAATGTAAGCCTAACAAACTTGTATATGCAAGTTTGGGGATGATGCATAATGCATGATTGTTAAAAAAATGGGAATAGTTTAAAAATTAATTTTTAAGTGTTTTATAATGATTTAAAGTTTAATTATTCTTATAAATAGGAAAGAGAGACATTAAAGACCCAATTAAACCTAATTGGCCTAATCTAACATATACAATCCTGCATCTAATTGAAGATATTTTGATTTTTAAAGTAATATTGAGATGGAAACTTCTAAAGTAATATATATAATGAATTTATAAGTTTTAAAAACCTTGAGTGAGGTAGAAGTCACTAAAACTCATACCTCAGGTTTTCCCAGTCTTGACTCCATACAAACCCTAGGCCAAAAGTTGAGAGTGCATAGAGGAGCAAGGTCAGAATTTGGTGATTAAATATAGTTAAATAAGGTTTAAATTTAGTTTAAACAATTTTTTATGATTATTTTTAATCCCACATATCACCTATAGGTGCCTTAAACATCTAATACCTAGTCTAGGCCTGTTTGGCTTAAAGGCCATCACTAGGCTTCAAACCTCACACCACCATGGAAGCATAAGCAGACCTGCCTAAAAAATCCAAATATAGGAGAAGGTATATTTTTTTAAGGTCTTATGAGAGTATTTTAAATCATATATGAATAGGGGAAAGGTTTATTTTAGTCTCAAGAGCCATCTTGAGCTACACAGTATACACAGCCAATTTGAGCCATCACTTCAAGTCCTTGGATATTACATAGAATAAAGACTTGGAGAAAATTATCCTAGGAGATTTTATAAACCCATATGAATTTTAAATTCCTTGAGTATTGAGGTTTTTTGAGGGGCTCACCTTTATGAATAAAGGTTAAGACTACTAGCCTGTCCAAACTGCCTGTAGAAGAATACAAGCCAATTTCTCTACATACCCATCTTGATGCATATTTTACATGGGAAACCAAGTTTATAATATAATTTGGAGGGATAAATGTACCTAAAATCCATGACAATATTTTTTTATTTAGGTTTATACACTCTATGAATCATTACTAAGAGTCTTTAACACCCAAAACCTCTTTAAGACCCTAGGTAGACCTAATTTTGGAAAACTTGGTATTTTGGCATCCTAGCACCCTATAATGGTCTAATAAACACCATGAATTTAAAATAAACTCAAAGGAGAACCTGGTACTGGTACCTAATTGTATGGAATCTATATAGAAGTGTTTGAATATTATACTTTTCCAAGAAATTGAATAGAATGCAGGGTATAGAGTTGTTCTAAGATATTATAATCATTAGAAAGGAAGGTTTAAAACTTATTATATCTCCTCAAGCTATCATATGTCTAAAAACATGCCTGTAAGTTCCTCATTAGGTTTATTATAAAGAGGCAGTCTGTAGAAATGAATAGGGTGACCTAGTCACCTAGAGTGGTAAGTTTGTAGGTGTTTCTTATTCAAGAAGGCCTATGTTATGGTGTAAGGGTTTTTTTCATGTATTAAACTCACCTATTTATATGTTTCTAAGGGTTTTATCATACCTTCATGGATGCCAAACACCAATAGTTAAGTTGTTAGGCCCATTTGGCCTACTTGGTCAAATAAAAAACTTGAATATTAGTATAGAGGGTTGATGAAATGAGTTAATGCATAGGTACTATGCCTAGTAACTAATGATTTTAATGGGTAAAATTCACTTCCAATGGTCATTTTGGATATATGGGGTAGTTTCTTGACTTTGTCAAATATGCTTAAGAGGAGGATAGATTATTGTATGTTTATGGTGACTTAATTGTACCCCATTCATGTTGTAACCACAAAGAGGAGGAGTTATCTAACACAAATAGGGGTGTAAATTGCCTTGAAGGAGGTTGAACAAGTTAATCATAGTCTCCACTACCCCACTACAATGTCTAAGGGGATAATTAAAGAGTATCAACACATGGAGGGAGGCTACTATGATTGTGTAACTAATGTAACTATTGTAATGAATGTATGATGACCATTGATGAGCTTTTCTCCTCTCTTCCATTCCATTCTCCCTCTTCTCTCTTCATAATTATATATATATATGCCTTTAAACATTGAATTTTATCCCTCAAGCCAGTATAAGGAAACTCTATTAGGTTTTGTACTTGTATACCTATTGGAGTGATGAATAGAACTTTGAAACTTCTTTATGATCAGTATCTAGTCTGTATTTACTTGATTTCATATGCTTAGGTGGTGTAATTTTCCCCTTTTTAGATCCAAGTTTCACCTAGGTATTAACAAGCTTTTTTAGTAGGTTATCTAGTGTGTTATGAGGTTGATAGCTCAAGTTTGAAGTGGAAGTCTGATTCTAAGTGCCTTAGACTAAGCCTTCTTCTAATTACCCTCTTTTTTAGTCATTCAAACTGACCTCTAGGTGAAATATTATTTCTTAAAAGTGATTTAAGATAGTGTTTTGGCTCTATGCATGATCTACTAGTGTTGTTATGAGTCCAAAGTTGAATGGATGAAATATTTTATAGGTGCATCACCACTCTAGTGTAGATTTCCTTTATGCAATCTCTTTTCTCTTTTCATCCCAATAGAATTAGGTCTTAGAGAGAGAGATTAAGTGATAAATCATGGGAGCTAGCCCCATAAGCTATAGATTTGGCCTAAATTATAGGTAACCCATAACCTATAGGTCAATCCCATGTTATTCCAAGTGTGAGGTGGATATAAATAGTCTACTTCAATAGGGTGTAACTTGGGTAGCTAATAGTTCTAGCATGCCTAGTGGGATGAGAATTAATCATTAGATCACTCACTTCCAACCTTGAAATCACTTTGATCATCTTAAATAATCTTTGGAAAGGATTTTTAGTTATATTTCAAGCTTAGAGACATCATAAAGTCATTATTGTAGAGGTAAGTAAGGTTATTGGTCATATTCATGTTGTTGTGCATATGTTATATGAGAATTTATGGAAGCCTATGGGGAAAAGTTCTATCATCCACCTCCCTATCATCCCTACCATAACCCCTATGAGCCTTATGATGACCCTTATCAACCTTACAATGGGCCTCCTTAATTATAATACTATCCACCTTATTATGAACCTCCTCCACCTCCTTGGCAACCCTCTAATTCTCATGACCAATCATGGTACCAATCTCCTGTCCCTCATAGTCAGCCTTCACCAAACAATTATAATATAAACTTAGAGATTGAAAAGCTAAGGGAGGAGAGAGACAAGTTGAAATAATGCCTTAGGTAATAGAAAGATATTAAATGCCAAGCCCTTATTCATCAATAAAGTATCCCTAAAAACTAAGAACAATCTGTTAGGATAATCAATCCATCTCCTTTTCTCACCTCTATGGTCATTGGAGACTTCTTAGTTCATAATTACTTATTTTTTGACAAGGCTAGCATTTTAGTTATCCCTAATCTAGTGGTACATAATCTGAATTTGGTGTATTATCCTGGCTCTAACCTTGAATTGCATTGGATTGGATCTCCTATGAAGACATTTGTCCTTGTCAAGAATCTTCAACTCACCCTTCATGCCTAACCCAAATTTTAATTGCATAAGACATCATTGTTGCAGACTTGTTACCTCATTTTCCATATGTTTGTCTAGTGATTTTATGGCTAAGATTAGGGGGTGCTTATCTAGTGACTTGTCTTTTATGGTCTACAAAATTGGGTATGGTGTAGGGGTCAAAATCAAGTCTAGGTTACTCTCTAAATTTCATATCCATCCATACACCTCAACCACCTCAAGTGAAAATTTCCCTAATCCTCCCACTCCTAATCAACATCTGTATGTTCAATATCCCCTCCAAAATACCATGCCTTATCAAGAGCCTAAAATAAATTTAACTTAGAAGCCTTCATGGGCCATAACCCCAGACTATGTTATGTCTTCCCTTGAAAGAGAGTCAAAAAGAGAAGAAAAGTGTGAAGTCTAGTCCAATATATGTACCATGTTCTCAAAATTCCCCATTATTCCTTCATGATACATCTATTTATGAACATCAAATCATATCCAAATCTGACAAGGCAATTGAAGACTTCAAGAATAATAGTGTGGTCTCCAAGCTTGATGCTCCTAAGGTCCTCAACTGGAAAACACCTTGGTAGTTATCATGAAAAATAAGGAAGATGTCGGAAGTTCATTGCCTTCCCACCCTCTCCTCTCTTGAAGAGGAAACAAATACATTAAGATCAAAAAATTTAGATCCAAGCATGGGAGACAATTTGTCAAAGTCAATAAATGAAGTGGTAGTCCTTTAAGATTCCAATCATATTGTAGCTATTAATTAATTTAAATAACACCTTGATGAGGACACCTCAGTAATTTATGATGAGGAAATCATGATTGTAACCCTTGTTCATCCCTATAGATCAGAATTTGAACATGAAGGAAAGTTGTATGACATGGATTAGTCACAGTGGCATGATGATGAAGTCAATGAAAACACAACTCAAGCAACCTATCTCATGGAAGATAGTCATGGATACAACTCATATAAGCCCATTTTCTAGGCTAAGAGTAGCTCAAGTGAATTAGAATATCACTGGCAGCACATATCTTGAGTTCTTAGGTGAAATTGAATATCTCAATATGGCAGATTTGGATGGTGGAGTTGGATAGCAAGCTAAAGTTTCAAGTCAAGTGAAGAAAGCAATTTAAACTCAAAATCACCAAGGTAAGATGAATTAGAACTTTATTGGGTTGAAGAGATGCCTTTTTCCATTGAATATGAAAATGATCAAGCTGCATCAAATTAAGAAATTTGCTATGACTCTATCCAAGAGTTGGAAAAGAGTGGTTAAGATGAGGTTTCACAAGCAAAAGGTAAGAATAGAAGTGACCCCTATGGATTTTCAATTGATCATGATGAGATGTCCTTTTGGGAAGATTTGGAAAAAAATTGTTTGAGTTTAGACACTTCATCTCTACCACATGAGGAGCTTAAGGAATATCTTTCAAAGAGCACTATGTCAGTTGATTACTTTGAGTCTAATGAGTAGAATCAGGTATAACCCATGACTGAAGTAAAAATCACATTATTCATGCAAGGAAGGTAGATTTTAAATTATTATGATTGGGTTCTTAGCTCATATAGATAACCCATGAATTTTAAGATGGAACCAAAAGGTATAGTTGCTTCCAAAAGAGGCCATGAACATGTCAATACCCCTAGTTGTAAGTGGAAATTGTCACACAATAAGCAATGTTTGGATGAACTAAAATTAACATATCGTAAAAACCACACCTCATGGTGCCACAGTGATCAAATAATATTTTAATTTTATCCCAAATGAAATAAGTCAAATTCAAGTTACTTTTTTTTATTATTTTTTTATCATGATTCAATAAGTGTGTTATACACAGGCTTGTTGATGGTTATCTTGTTGCTTTAGTGTCTTACTTGTTTTTCTTCTTAGCTGTTAGGTGTGGTTCTTAGGTTTAGGTGTTGTTCCTTGTGTGTCATAGTGTTGCTTTAGTCTTAATAAGTGCCATTAAGTACTAAATTAGTTGACATTCCAACAAGGTGGTTTTTCAAGTCTTGAGTTATAATTGAGTCATGATAAGGGTCTGGGTTCTCTTGACTAACAAGTTGGTCACCCCTTTAAGTCACCAAAAATGTTGACATTTTGGCCTTATAGGCCAAATTTCAACCCCTAACATCAAAAAAATTTGGGTGACAACTATCCTAGCCTACTCATGGTGATATCCTTCATGGGCATGTCATTATTGATCCTATTGAAAGTCTTTGAGACTTGTCATAAGTGTCACTAATGTGTTTAGGTCTACTTGTGAATCATCATATGTCAACTATTTGAAGGTCCATTGTTAGTGTATTATTCCTCATTATGGTCTTGGATTGAGTAAAGAGAGTGTCAAGGTGTCTTGGAGGTCTATTAAAGGTGTTTGAACATTGTTTGAGGTCATAATATGAATACTTATTGGTATTTTCAATGTCATTATCCTTGGTTTATTCATTTAAGCCTTTTCAAACATTCATCACCCCTCCTTAAGCATAAAATGCCCCTAAAATCACCTCATATGAGTCAATATTCCTTTTAAAATCTTATAAATGGAATATCATGGTGTTTCATTGAATTAGGAGGTCTTGAAGAAGTCCCATTTTTGATCTCTAGTCATGACTAAGTGTTTCATGCCATTAAAAGTCCCTTTTAAGATCATTTCCACCTCCCCACTAACCACATGGTCACCACACATGCCAAAAGGTACCCCTTCAGCTCCTCATGCCATACCATTAAATTTGAAATGTTGTTTATCTTGTGTTTTCCCCCTCTTTTCCCTAAAATGGTGGTTTTAGCTCAGAAACATGGAGAAAATGGTGGAAAAATAGTGTTTTTAGTTGATTCTTGCATATTGTATAGATAGGTCCATATAAATGGGAGTAAGATGTTGTAGGATATGTTATGTTAGATGTTTGGAATAATTTTTATGGTTAGATAAGGTAGAATAGGTCCAAAACTATTGTTCTCTCCTCAATAAGTTTCTTGGCAACTCAGACACTCTTTCAGGTTTTCACTTAGTACAGGTAGAAGAGAGAATGTTAAAAACTAGGACTTTGGGGAGATTAAGTAGGTCCCTTAACCATATTATCCATGTATTTAATCTTCAATAGAATTGTCTATGATTTATGAACATTAGTTAACAATCTAGCCACTCCTATGAGCTTGTTCATCTGTGTAGGGAGTTAAAAGTGCAACGATTTTGATGAATATTTGAATTTTTTTTTAAATTAATGATTTTTTTATGTTTTTTAGATCCTCATGGCTCATATAAAATACCCTATACTCATTTTTCACACATTTGGTGGTGTGAGAGTAATAATATCTCCATATTCATTTATAGTTTTCAATATACTTTAGGATACTCAAAGCTTGATAACATGGAATGGTGGTTTTCATTGGGTAATGGTCTTAAATATCTATGACTTTCCCAAACACTTAGCTCAGCCATAATTAGATCTATATATCCTTCAATCTCACATTTATAAGCTGATTATCATGATTAGGTGTGGTATCCTTTACATAGAAAAAGATAGAGTATCTACAGAAGGTATTTTGGTAATGTTTGATATACAGAGTCTCTTTATTCATTACCTACTCTATTACCCCATATTCATGATCTACCTCACACACTAGTTATCCTCACCTCAGCTTATTCTAAAATATAAATACTCACTTAATCATCATGTGCCTTCAATCAAACTTTAGGTAGGGTAGTCACTATTGAATGGAGTTTTAGAGATAGTGAATACCTCTGAAGAACCATATGGTGATGGAAGAGAATGGAGATGAATCGAAACAAGGGTGAGTAGCATCCATCAAGTTCACTCCAAGAGGAGACTCAAACTAGGCCTATAAATGTTATGTATAGACTTGACTATATTTGAGGAGAAAGGTTATGCATCAAACTCTATTTTGAGGGTCAATTAAGGTCTAGGTATCACACTCCTCTTTTAAAGATAACATCCCAACTCTTAGCATTCCATACATAGTGTGAAACCTTAATTGCCTTGGAGGTGACCAAAAAAGTGAAGGACCACATGGAAGATGAGTCTAAAACTTCAAGGGTAAGTGTGATTTCAATGGCCAATGGAAAATAAGACCTCAACCTTATATAGTTTACAAGGATGTCATTAGTCCATATAGCAAGATTTGGAGTCTTACAAGGATTGAGTTTTTTAGGTGAAGCTCAAGTTTCATCATGGTTTTTAGTGGATCAATGAAGGAGTTTCAAAATTAATATTTAATATCTTCTAATATTATATCATCTTAACTCATCTCATACCTCCTTTCTAATCATCATCTTGTTCAAAACTTGAATAGTCACCTACAGCCATATAGCTTGGTTTAGATAGTAATATAGAGTGGAGATTAGAGTTTAAAGTAGTTGATGGGTGTATGGGTGTATGAAATCACTTCCAAATGTGATCAATGGCATTATTATCTTGCCTTAAAATAGAGTCTCACCTCTTTAACTAACATAGCTAAGACACATAACTTTGACCTATAGCCATTATGCTTTAGCCTAGTGAAGTGAAGTGAAGTGGAGTTAAGGTAAGTTTTCAAGGTGAGAGATTGATTGGTGTTATTTTAAGGAATCAAGTGAAGCTCCATAAAATAAAATTAAACACTAAATTAAAACCTTAAGAACCATTCTAGCCTTCAAGACAATCTGACACCTCTTAGCAGTCTGTATAAGTCTAATCAGACACCTACAACCATCCTTCATTAGCTTAGACAGTGATGTAGATTAGTATTTGAAGGATAGAGCCTAAGTTATTAATTAATTAGGGTTATGAAGATCAAATGGATACTTATGGCATCTTAGGGTTTATGACCCTACTCTTCACTATAATATTATGGAGGAAAACCCCTAAGATCAACACTTATAGGCATAATTTGATTATGAAGTCAGTCTAGGTTGTGTTTTTAGTGAAGTTTTGAACTTGTATTTGATTTTGAAGTTCATTAATGTGTGAAAAAGTATTATGAATCATAAAAATACTTAACAAGGATACTAAACACCATAAATGGAACTTACAACCAAGAGACTTGAAGTTTAGTCTATATGCCTCCTTAGAAAAAAACCATGACAAAAAGGTTGGTGCTAGGGTTGTAAGGATAGGAAGATGACATTGGGACGTATGTTAAATTAATTTTTAAGAGAATTGGAATTAGAGGTATGATTTATTTATGAAGGATTCTCAATCTTTTCAATGAGTTGGTTTATCCCTAGAGATAAAATAAGGCATAATATAAGCCTAAATAGGCATGTGTATGCAATTTAATTACTTCAATGTGATGTTAAGGTCATCTAAGGGATGAGCCACCTAAAGGAAGAAATCAAGAATGTGGATCAGTTACTTTCAATTAATGAGGTTCTCAAGTTTAGGAAGCAAAGAGCCTAAATGGCTTAAACTAAGCCTAATGTAAGCCTAACAAACCTATATATGAGAGTTTGGGGATGATACATACTGCATGATTGTTAGGATAATGAGAATAGTTGAAAACTTAAGTCATAAGTGTGTATCAATGCTTTTAACTGGAAGTAGTCTTAGAAATAGGAAAGAGATACATTGAAGACCCAACTAAACCTAATTGGCCTAATCTAACATATACAGTCCTACATCTAATTGAAGATATTTTGATTTTTAAATTAATCATGAGATGGAAAATTCTAAATGAATATATATATCAGGACTTTATAAGTTTTATAAACCTTAGGTGAGGCATAAGTCACTAAAACTCATACCTCAGGGTTTCCCAATCTTGACTGCATACAAACCCTAGGCCAAAAGTTGAGAGTGCATAGTGGAACATGGTCAAAATTTGGTGATTGAATATAGTTTAATATGGTTTTAAATTGGTGTTAAAAAAATTTAATGATGATTTTTAATTCCCAATATCACCTAAAAGTGCCTTAAACATCCAATACTTAGTCTAGGCATGTTTGGCCTAAAGGCCATAACTAGGCTTCAAACCTCACACCACCATGGAAGCATAATCAGAACTCCCTAGAAAATCCAAAGATAGGAGAATGTATATATGTTTTTTAAGGTCTTATTATAGTGTTTTCAAGTAGATAATAATAGTGAAAAGGTCAATTTTACTCTCAAGAACCATCTCAAGCTACATAGTATATATAGCCAGTTCGAGCCATCACTTCAAGTTCTTGGATATTGCATAGAATTAAGACTTGGAGAAAATTATCCTAGTAAATTTTAGGAACTCATATGCACTATAAATCCATAGAGGATTGAGGTTTTTTTAGGGGTCCACCTTTATGAACAAAGGTTAAGACTACTAACCTATCCAAATTGCATGCAGAAGAATACAAGCTCATTTCTCTACATACCTATCTTGATGCATCTTTTGCATGGGAACTCAAGATGGTCATAGAATTTTTTGGGGTAAATGTACCTAAAATACATAACAATATTTTTTTCTTTAGGGTTTTTTACTCTATGAATCATTGCTAAGAGTCATGGATACCCAAAACCTCTCTAAAACCCTAGGTAGACCCAGTTTTGGAAAACTTGATTATTTGGAATCCTAGAACCTTATAATGGTCTAATAAACACCTATAATGTTAAATAAACTTAGAGGATGACCTCATCATGGTACCTGATTATATAGAATCTATATGGAAGTGTAAGAATATTATACTTTTTTAATAAATTAAATAGAATGTAGGGTATAGAGTTGTTCTAAGAGATGCCAACATTGGAAATCAAGTTTTAACACTTATTATATCTCCTCAATCCATAATATGTATAAAAACATTCCTATAATTTCCCTTGTAGGTTTTTTTCTAAAGATCCAATCTATAGAAATGAAGAACAGGTGACCTAGTCACCTAGTGTGGCAAGTTTTCAGGTATTTCTTATTCAATAAAGCCTATGTTATGGTGTAAGGGGTTGTTTCAGGTATGAAACTCAACTATTTAAAATTTTATAAGGTTTCAATCAGACCTTCATTGCTTCTAAAATCCAATAGTTAGGTTGATAGGCCTAATTTTCATATTTGGCCTACTTGGTCAAACAAGAAACTTAAAGATTGGCATAGAGGGATGATGAAATGAGTTAATCCAGAGGTACCACACCTAGTAACTGATAATTTTAATGGGGAAAATTCAATTCCAATGGTCATATTGGAGAGAGGAGGAAGTTTCTTGACTTTGTCAAATATGCTTAAGAGGAAGATAGACTGGTGTATGCTTATGATGACTAAATTACACCCCATTCATGTTATAACCACCAAGAGGATGAGTTATTTGACCCAAATATGGGAATACCATGCCTTCGAAGAGGTTTAACAAGTCAACCATAGTCTCCACTACCCCACTTCAACACCTAAGGGATTAATTAAAGAGTATCAATGCATGGAGGGAGGTTGTTATGACTGTGTAATGGATGTGACTATTATAAGGAATGTATGATGGTCATTGATGACCTTTTATCCTCTCCTTAATTCCATTATCCCTCTTCTCTCTCTTCATTATATTATATATTAAGGCCTTTATGCCTTGAATTTCATCCCTCAATCTAGTATGAAGAAACTCTAATAGGTTTTATACTTGCGAACCTATTGGACTAATGAATATAATGTTGTAGCTTCTTCATGATCAGTATCCAGTATGTATTTACTTCTTTTTATCTACATAAGTGGTGTAATTTTCCCCTTTATAGGTCCAAATTTCACCTAGGTATTAACAATCTTTCTTAGCAGGTTATTTAGTGTGTTATGAGGTTGATAGCTCAAGTTTGAAGTGGAAGTTTGATTGTAAGTACCTTGAACCAAGATTTATTCTCATTACCCTCTTGTTTTCTTCATTCAAACTAACCTCCAAGTGAAATATTGTTTCTTATAAGCCATTTACGATAGTTTTTTTATCTCGATTCATTTTCCATTATTGTTTTTAAGAGTCCAAAGTTGAGTGGATGAAATATTTTATAGGTGCATCACCACTTTAGTGTAAATTTCCTTTATGCAAACTCTTTTGCCTTTTCATCCCAATATAACTAGGTCTTAGAGAGAGATATTAAGTGATAAATTAGGGGATTTATCCCCATAAGTTAGAGGTTTGGCCTAGATTATATGTAACCCACAACCTATAGGTCAATCCCATGTTAGTCCAAGTGTAAAGTGGATGTGAATAGTATACTTTAACAGGGTGTAACTTGGGTAGCTAATAGGTTTCTCTCATTCACCTACAATAATTTCCATAGTTTGTGTCAAACTAATTAATTATCATACTTAGACATCTCCATATCATCATATTAGTTTTTTTATCTCTTAGATAATAATGTTATACTCATAACATATCATCTGATTGTGACTAATATAGAATTAGTTTAACATAGTAATGAAGCCAAAATAATATGTGATGTTTATTAACCAAAAGGATAACCTAATATATAGGCAAGTAACAATCTCCTATAACAAAGTAATTTGGTACAATAAACACACAATGAGAAGTAATTATAAACTTACCCATGAAATAGCTAAATAAATATGGTTATAACAAAATAACCACACACAACAATAAGATAAATATGCTTATTATAATTATTATTCTAATACCCTCCCTAAATGACTGAACCTAAAACAACTCTAAGCTTATCTCATAATTTTAGAAAATATATGTTTACATAAAGTTTTAGTCATTATATCAATTGGTTTCTCAAAGGTAGGACAATAATAAAGACATATGTAATGTCCCCATTTTTGAGTTCACTTGCAGCATAGTTAGAGCTGACTTTCTAGGTTGGTGACAACATAATCAAAGGTGTATTTCAATGTCATCAAGGTGTTCAGGTGATCTATTGGAGTTGTATGGCACTTTTTGCAGAGATTTCCGACTCTAGGCTTAGACTTGTTATTTTTGGCAAATTAGGGTTTCTATCCATTTTAGGTTTTCTAGTGTTGAATGATTTAGCCTATTCTTGACCCTCATAAGCTAAATCAGATGGTTAGGGGGTCTTATTTTGAATTATTCAATATGGCTTCACCTCCAGTGATTAGTGAAAGTTTAGATTTGACTTTTATTGGACTCAATTTGGCACACTTACTATTTATAGTAAGTGACTATTTCAAGATAGTCAAATTTTCTATCTATAGCAAGGCACCTGAATAGGCTTCATTTGTAGTTCCAATCCTTTACACCATTGGTTTGATCAGATAATGAGAGATTTACTATTTATAAGAAATCAATGGTTGATAGAGAGGGACCCTTACTATTTTTAGTAAGATAGTGGATGTAGTGGTTAACTCCTTGGTTCAGACGGAATCAATAAATAATCAGTATTTATGGAGTTATGTTATTTTAATTATTAATAAAGTAATATTTTATTAATAATTAAATATAAAGTGCAATTATAATGAGCAATGGGGACATGACCCTCATTTAAGTGATTTTTAAAGTGACTAAGGAATAATTAAAATATGTAAATGTTATTATAGAGTTATAATATAACTTTATAATAATAAAGTCACTTTAATTTTATAAAGTGTGTTAAGTGAAAATTAAAAGTGGGAATATATATTTTATTCCACATTGGCTAGGAAAGTGTTTGAGCTCTCACAAGAAAATAATAAAAGGGACTCAGATCTCATTCTTAGGCATCCAAATTTGATATTGATATTTGATAATTTCTCTTGTGGAGCCAAGGGCTTTTGCAGTTATTTCAATTGGCCATTGAGAATGAAAACTCTCAATTGGTAATGCAATTTTGAAGCTGTGAGATACCAGCTGAAGTATTGTTAGAGGAGAGCTTCATCCAAAAGCTTTGATTGTGCTTAAAGATTCAAGAATTCATCAAGGGTTTGAGCATATCTGAAGACTCATCTACTGCAGACCTGTAGCTCATCATTGGCAGCCATTAATTAAATATTTTTGGCACCATTGATTGCATTCCTATTAAAGAATGATTTACATCACATGGAAAAAACTAGAGGTGTTGATACCATCAAATTATAGTCATAATTTTCTAGACTTAAGATCCACATTTTCACTCATACCAGGCTAAAGGTGGATCAATTTCATATGGGCATTGAGGTGTTGCATACTTAGGAGCTAGGGAATGATGTTTGATGTTTGAAAGGTGAGTTATAAGTTGATATTAATTTATTAGAGAAGACCTCAGTCCAGGATAGGGGTAGCTCCATTAAAGGGTCGATTTGGCAAGTTGAAGGCTCATTTCAAGATAGCAACACTGCCACAACATCTCTTCTCAAGGGCACTTCATTGTATCAGGTTCTACATTGAGTTTGCATCATTTAAATTGGTCATTTTGGCATTGTAATGGTGGTTGTCTTATGGTAGCTATAGATGCACATTTTATATCAGAATTATAATGTCATTAGTTAATGTCAAGAGTCTTGGCATTTGCATATGATTTATATTCAATTCTTCATACATTATTGTAATCATATTTCCTAAGTCTTTGTAACCAACTCATTACATATCCAAGTGAAGAGTTTAAGTCTGAAGTTTGTATGGCAAGTGTTTGTAATTATGCCTTTGGTTGAAGATGCTTATTTATAGTCCTACATTAGTATGCAAAGTGTTTATCAAATTGCCTAGGATTTGTAGGAGATATTTACATGCAATTTCAATGCATCTCTAATAGTTAGAGGTTGCATAAAAAGTGTATGATGGAATGTCAACTTGCTATAGCTACTCATTTGCATAGATTTGAGTCATTTATTTGCATTGGGAAATATCAAAACATAGTTGCATTTCATCTTAGTTTTGATTGCATACATTGGGAATTATTTAGTTGCATCTTTGATGAGTTATAAATACATTTTCAATCAAGAAACACCATCAGAAAATTCATATCAGTCACAAGACAACTATTCGACAATATTCCTTGAGATTTTAATTAGCAATTTGAGGTCAAATTAGTCAAGGGATATTGCAGTGGTATCAGAGCTATATTCCTGGTAGCCTATTGGGTAGATTGGACATTGAATTAGCTAGTTAATCATGGTTACTTCAACCACCCAAAAGTAGTGGGACAAAAATATGGAGAAGCTTAAACAAAGTTTGAAAAAGTTGGATGAAAATCAAAAAAGGATGAATGAATTGATTTCACACCCTACAAACTTAGACAAAGCAACATGGTATATGGCTTCCATTTTTAAGAGGTCTACATCACAAAATAAAAAGGAGAAATAAGAGGTCTCTATAGGTGAAGTATCTAGAAATATTTTCAATGAATTTTTAGTAACTAGTGACCAGCATACAATTGATCCTATGGAGAGAAAAAATTAGACTTACATTAAATAAAAGCATGTTGAATATGTCAGGAAGAGGCATGATGTGAAAAATCAATCTAACCTTGAGACATGTGAATTGCATTGGGAAACACATATTCAATCAGCACTTGATGGAGAATATGCTTCAAGGAAGGAAGAGATGCTTGAGGATGTTGAGTACACTATACAAAGGTATGAGACAAGTCCTAATTTTCTGATTTCGAACAGCAGTCCCTTATCTTTGCAAAATCATGAGTTGGCAACCCTTACACATGAAGATGATCATGTTATAGAGTATTCCAATGTTAGCACTCATTTTTTGTGTGTTAAACATGAGGAATGTATTGTGGATTCAAGCCACAAAGATTCTAATTTTATACATCATACCATGGAGGATGTTAAAAGGACACAAGATATGTGTGATGGATGGTTACAAAGAGATAGGAAGGCAAAGATGTTGGCTGCCCAAGCAAAATATCACTTGGCAATGGTCAATAAAAGAAGGCAATCAGCTGGAAAAACTCATCATGGGCCAACCAATGAAGAGGTATATGTGAGTGAAGATATTGATGACAAGAAATCAATTTTAGGTGATGAATTAGACTCCATTAGAGAGCTGGAACAGCATGCTATTGATAGGACACAATCTAATTTTAATGAGACTCACTTACCAAATCATATGGATAGTGATCATGTTGCTCTAACCCATTATTTATTGATTCATCATTCTTGGTTAGAAGATTGTCCTACATTGTTAGGTGATATATGTGTTGATTTCATTGATGGTACAGTAGTATTAAGGACTAATTGGCATGGTGAATTCACTATTATCTTGATAAGGATTGGTTTGCCAATGCTATCCTATCATCTTGGGCTCAATATGGCATGTTAGACACCATTAGTGATGTCATTTCCAGCTCGTATGTTACTATTTTGAGTTATGGTAGTGACATGTCAGAGTTAGATACACTTTCATATGTATCTATGTTTGTCACCCAGCACTTATCCAAAATACTATACAGTGTTAAGGGAATTTTTAGTTTAGTTGGCATTACAATTGGCTTCTATGTGCACCTTATGGATATGATTGGATACATTATGGTAAGGGATCTAGGGGTGACAGGTTTGGCATGGCAGTTTAGTTAGATTCAGATGAGTTGTTTCACCACTCCTTGTATGAAGAATTTATCAGAGTATCATAGTGTCAGCATGGTGGTTCTATTTTGAGAATAACATGGGGCCCTGGGATCACTTTTGGTTTTAGTTCAGTTCAGTATATTGATTGGACGTTGTATTGGCATTGCTTGAGGACAAGCAATCTTTGGAAGGGTGGACTGTAATGTCCCCATTTTTGAGTTCACTTGCAGCACAGTTAGCGCTGACTTTCTAGGTTGGTGACAACATAATCAAAGGTGTATTTCAATGTCAACAAGGTGTTTGAGTGATCTACTGGAGTTGTATGACACTTTTTAGAGATATTTTGGACTTTGGGCTTAGACTTGCTATTTTTGGCAAATTAGGGTTTCTATTTATTTTGGGTTTTCTAGTGTTGGATGATTTATCCTATTCCTAACCCTCATAGGCTAGATCAGATGGTTCGGGGGTCTTATTTGGTAGTATTCATTATGGATTCACCTCCAGTGATCAGTGAGAGTTCAAATCTGACTTTTGTTGGACTCATTTTGGCACACTTACTATTTATAGTAAGTGACTATTTTAGGACAGTCAGAATTTCTCTCTATAGTAGGGCACCTGAATAGGCTTCATTTGTAGTACCAATCCTTTACACCATTAGTTTGATCAGATAATGAGGGATTTACTATTTATAAGAAATCATTGGTTGATAGAGATGGACCCTTACTATTTTTAGTAAGATAGTTGGATACGTAGTGGATGTAGTGATTAACTCCTTAGTTCATATGGAATCAAGAAATAATGAGTATTTATGGAATTGTGTTATTTTAATTATTAATAAAGTAATAATTTATTAATAATTAAATATAAAGTGAAATTATAATGAGCAATGGGGCCATGACCCTCATTTAAATGATTTTTAAAGTGACTAAGGAATAATTAAAATATTTAAATGTTATTATAGAGTTATAACTTAACTTTATAATAATAAAGTCACTTTAATTTTATAAAGTGTGTTAAGTGAAAATTAAAAGTGGGAATATATCTTTTATCCCACATTGGCCAGGAAAGTGTTTGAGCTCTCACAAGAAAAGAATAAAAAGGACTTAAGAGCTCATTCTCAGGAATCTAGATTTGATATTGATATTTGATAATTTCTCTTATGGAGCCAAGGGCTTTTGTAGTTGTTTTAGTTGGCCATTGAGAATGAAAAATCTCAATTAGTAATGTGATTTTGAATTTGTGAGATACCAGCTAAAGTATTTCTAGAGGAGAGCTTCATCTAGAAGTTTTGATTGTGCTTAAAGATTCAAGAATTCATCAAGGGTTTGAGCATATCTGAAGACTCATCTATTGCAGACCTGTAGCTCATCATTGGTAGCCATTAATTGAAGATTTTTGGCACCATTGATTTCATTCTTATTAAAGGATGATTAGCATCACAAGGAAACAACTAGAGGTGTTGCTGCCATCAAATTACAATCATAATTCTGCAAACTTAAGACCCAGATTTTCTCTCATACCAGACCAAAGGTGGATATATTTCATATGGGTATTGAGGTTTTGCATACTTAGGATCCAAGGAATGATGTTTGATGTTTGAAATGGGAGTTATAAGTTGATATTAATTTATTAGAGAAGACCTCAGTCCAGAACAAGGGTAGCTCCATTAAAGGTTTGATTTGGCATGTTGAAGGCTCATTTCAAGATAGCAATGCTACCACAACATCTCTTCTCAAGGGTGCTTCATTGTATCAAGTTCTACATTGAGTTTGCATCATTTAAATTGGTCATTTTGGCATTTTAATGGTGGTTATCTTATGGTAGTTGTAGATGCACATTTTATATCAAAATTATAATGTCATTAGTTAATGCCTAGAGTCTTAGCATTTTCATATGATTTGTATTCAATTCTTCATACATTATTGTAATCAAATTTTTTGAGTCTTTGTAACCAACTCATTGCATATCCAAGTGAAGAGTTTAAGTCTAAATTTTATATAGCAAGTATTTGTAATTATGCCTTTGGCTAAAGATGCTTATTTATAATCCTACATTAGTATGCAAAGTGTTTGTCAAATTGCCTAAGATCTGTAGGAGATATTTACATGAAATTCCAATACATATCTAACAGTTAGAGGTTACGTACAAAGTGTATGATGGAATGTCAACTTGTTGTAGCTACTCATTTGCATAGAGATGAGTCATTTATTTGCATTGGGAAATATCAAAACATAGTTGAATTTCATCTTAGTTTCAATTGAATACATTGGGCATTATTTAGTTGCATCTTTGATGAGATACAAATACATTTTCAATTAAGAAACACCATCAAAAAATTTATATCAGTCATAGACAGTCACAAGACAAGTGTTCGATGATATTCCTTGAGATTTTAATCAACAATTTGAGGTTAGATTGGTCATCCCTAAATGACTAAAACTAAAACAACTCCAAGATTATCTCATAATTTTAAAAAATATATATTTACATAAAGGTTTAGTCATTATATCAATTGGTTTCTCAAAGGTAGGACAATAATAAAGACATATGTCTTCATTAGAAACCAATTGTCAGATGTAGCGATGGATAACTTTAATGTCCTTTGTCCTCGCATGAAATAATGGATTCCTCACCATATTTAAACACTCTGATTATCATAGTACATAGGTGTAAGTACCAATGAATCAAGTTGAAGATCCTCCAATACTGGCTAAATCCACATCAAATCTCTACCTACACTAACAATTGCTTTATACTCTTCTTCAATAGAAGATAATGTTATTGTATTTTAAATCTTACTCTTCCATGAAAAGGCTCCTAAACCAAGAGTGAATACATAACCTATTATAGACTTTCTAGAATCAATTGATCCTACCTAATTTGAATCAATATATCTTGTTAGAGCAAAGTCAACAAATTGCTTATACATAATACCAAAGTCAACAGTACCTTTGACATATCTAAGAACATGATTTGTATCTTACAAATTTTCTTCATATGGTTTAGCCATGAAGTGTGAGAGATAAATTACTCCAAAACATAAATCTAGTCTAGTAGTAGTAAGATAAATCAAACTACCTACTAATTATCAATACACTATTTCATTGACCAATGGTGAATTAGTGTTAGTTGAGAGTTTTGTCCCAAATTCCACAAGTGTAGATACTGGATTACAAGCATTCATTATAAATTTATCTAACAAATATTTGGCATATTTTATTTTCAATATACAAAAATAAAGTTCCTATAATTGTAATGCTACAAAAAACCCACACCTAGACAATATTGAAGTATGCCTAGATCATTCATTTTAAACATAGTACATCTGTTGACTTTCACCTATTTAATCAAATCATTGCTGATTCTAGTGATGTCATGATCATCAACTTATACAACTATAATTATTATGTCATCACCAATTGTCTTAACATGGAGAGTAGATTTTGCATCACATATTTTAAAACCAGACTCTAAGATATTTGTAAATTTTGAAATACCAAGCTTAAGGAGATTGCTTAAGTCCATATAAGGACTTTACTAACCTAAAAACTAGATGATATTATGAATATGAAATCCATGTGGTTGTTCCATATATGCTTCCTCCTCTAATTCCCCATTTAAAAAATCACTTTTCACATCTATCTAAAATACATGCCAACCAAATTAAGTAGTAATAGATATAACCATTATGAATGTTACCATTTTAGTTGTAGGAGCAAATGTTTCTTCATAATATAATCCCCCATATTTTACATACCCTTTTGTAACAAGATGAGCTTTATATTTATCTAAAGAACCATCTGATTTACATTTTACCTTATAAATTCATTTACAACCAATGGATTTCTTACCTTGGGGTAACTCAGATAAAACCCAAGTACCATTATTTGTAAGTGCATCATCTTCCAATTTCATGGTAGATTCTCATTCTAACTTCCCTTTAGCATCTGTATAATTATTAGGCTCAAAAAATTATGAAACATTGGTATTGAGAGCAAAATCTACCTACTCGGATTTTTGTACCACTTGTTTCCCTGACCTTCTAGATCTAACTTCCAAAGAAACTATAAGATCATCTTGTTGAATATCTTACGTTGTCCTATAGTACCATTTTGGTCATTTGTCTTGACTTGTGGAATCACATGTTGTGCCACTAAGACCTATCATAGAGCCATATTGTTCTATTGTTTATCTTTTTAATTCTTGTTCCATTTTAGTACTATAACTTGATTCACATTCATCAGTAGGAATCCAAAGATTACTAGTATCTATAGGTTTACCATCATTTGAGGAATAGGGAATTTTCTTATCTATTTTAACATCTCTATGCACAATTACTTGATTTGAAGAGATATCTATTAACCTATATGCTTTGGAATTCTCATTGTATCCAGCAAACATGTACTTTTTACTTTTGGCATCTAAACCACTTTTTTTCACTTTAGGTATTAATGTAAAATCAATACAACCAAAAATGTATAAATCACTTACATCAAGTTTTATTCCTAACCATGTTTATTTTGGAGTAATATCCTACACAGCTTTACAATTACTCTTATTCAAGATGAACATTGCAATGTTGACAACTTCTACCTAGTACTAAAAGGTACATTCATCTGCACCATACACCATGCCATATCCATAATAGTCTTATTCCTCCTTTCCACTACTCCATTTTTTTGTGGAGTGTAAGGATTAGTATATTGCCTGTGTAGTATGCATTAAATTTCTTGGAGAAAATTTCTCCACCATTGTCTAACCAAAATGTCTTGACCTTTCTCCCTGTATAATTCTCAACCAGTGTTCTTAATGCCACAAAATTATAAAAACACTTATATTTATTCTTAATAAAGTACACATTTTATGAGAAAAATCAACTATCAAAAAGAAATAAAGGGCACTAGATATAGTGTTAGTTTTCATAGGACCATGACGATCTTTATGTACCAAATCTAACACACATTCTACCCTCTATGCTTTACCAATAGGAAATGGTTGCTTGACCTATTTACCCAACTGAAAACCTTCACAAACTTTTTGATTTTCCTGAATATATGGGAGTCAATGCACCATTTTATTTTTACTCAAAATGTTTAAATACTGATAACTCAAATGGCCATGCCTCTCCTGCCACAGAGTGATAAACTACTCAATTATTTCTAAAGAAAATTATTCTACTGATTTAGTTCTAAAAGTTTATACAAACCCCTTACTCTTATACCAATAGCAACAAGAATATCATTGAGTTTAGTGACATTACATTGTTTTCCCTCAAACTTAACTACCAATTGTTTATTTTTGGTAATTTCACTAATGGAAAAAAGTTTTTACTCATATCTAATACATATATAAGATTAGTAAATGTATATTTGTACTCATTATTCAAAATGAGTTATACATTCCCATAACCCTTAATGTCATGTGTCTATCCATCATCCAAGGAAATAGTTTCATTACTATTATTATCCTCAATAAAATTTACATAAAAATCATGGTGACACATGCAGTATCATGAAGCTCTTGAGTCAAAATACCAGCTTCATGACACACTTGATTGGATTTGTGTTTCTACAAAATCAAATTCAGTAGATGCCTCTTAATCTATTTTTTCTGAAATATTAGCTTGTCTAGATTTCTTGTTTGAATTAGCCATATCATTTTTTTTCTTTCTACAATTTTTCTTAAAATGTCTTGGTTTATTGTAATAAAAGCATTTCCACTTGGTTTTATTAGAATCACTTACATTTTTATTTGAGGAATGTTTATTTATTGACCATTGACCCTTGCCTTTTGTCTTTGCTACAAAATCACTTTCTATAGATATAGAGGTTGAAGAGATGCATTGTTCATGTCATCATTCCTTCTGTATGAAAAGAGTGGACAATTGCTCAAAGTCCAATGTTTGAGTTTCATGAATCATGTGTAATGATTCTATAAAAGAATCATAAGAATATGGTAAATTTTTCACAATCAGAGCAATGAGATCTTACTCATCTACAAGTTTTCCCACTATTTTCAACTAATCACAAATATCCTTCAACTGCAATAAATATTCAAAAATAGAACTGCCTTCTTGTATCATGGTGTAAAATAAAAGATTTTTCAAGTACAAAATTATATTGGCTTCATATGCCTGATATTTTGTCTTAAAGTGTTTTCATAAATCTAGGGCATTAATAGCATTTATAACTTTTTGAATTTAATTATCTACCATAGATTGTTTCAATAACATGAGGGCCTCATAATGACGTTTGTCATAGTCATCTAGTTGGTCAACTAGTCTAGACTTTTTACCAATAACAATTTGGTCAATTTTCCTATACTCATTTATCATAAGTATCCTATGACTCCACAATTTGAATTATTTTCCATCGAGTTTCTGAGAATCTAGCAACAACAGATGTTACAAACTAGCCATTTTACCTAGTTTTTCATGAAAATAATTAAATCATAAAAACTATAATGAATTTTATAAGGATTATTTTTTTATATTTAAACTAACCTAAAATTGGATAAAGTTTCCAATTTTTATCAAAAAATTCTTTACAACTTGTGAGATTTTAAAGTTTCCATCTTTTAAAAGATTGTTATGAAAAGACAAAAATGACTAACTATTGAGATTTACAAGTCCATTTTCAAAAATTATTTTTCCACGCAAAAGAGAAAAAAAAAGTTATAAATTTGATAAAAACTTTAGAAGATTTTGATTTATGGTTTATTCCTAATAGAATTAATTGTGATTTTTAGGTTAGTATAGGCAAAAAAATAAGGTTTTTTAAAGTTTTGAAAAAAAATAAAATTGATTTTTCCACTTTTGATTTAAATAAAGTTCACCTAAATTTTTGATTGGTTGATTAAAAATTTATGCTAAAACTTTCATAATACTTTAAACCAATCAAAAAGAACCTTTGAGAGCTTATAAAAATGGTAGTGTAGCTAGTTTTTGGCATCCTTCTACTCTTTTAAAACTCCTTGTTCTTTGGCTATAAATAGTAGAAATTAGATCTTATTAGGTAAGATATTTCTATGAGAGAAATAATATAAATTTAACTTATTTTGGATTGATTTTGTGGCTTGGTGAAGTGCCACATCCCCTGCTACATCTCCTTGTGTTAAAAATCCCACTTTGGTAGCAAATATACCACTCTTTGGTTAAATATCCCACATTTTGAGTTGAAGTTTATAGGTACATGTCTGATTTTTGTGTTTAAAACTTAGTTTAGTCATACCACCCTTCAAATCACCTTTACACAACTAAAAATAGGACTTTTCTTTTCAAAAAATCATCCTCTTTTGCCTCTCTTGAGAATGCCTTGTTTTAGAATGAAAGGAAATAGAAAATTAAATAGAAACATCACCTTCACAGTGAAATAAAATTAAATAAAAATGACACTTTCACAATGAAATGCTTTTCTTCCACAAAACACCTTTCCAACGCCTTTCTCTCCCTCAGTGCTACCCTCTGGATTTTCTTTCTTTATGCTCATCACGTCTATTTACCAAGGTTTCCACTGGGTATTTTTTCCCTAACAAGATATTTATTCTCCTCACTCCCTCACATGATCCTCTTCCAAAATCCCTCAACCATGAGCTCTAAAACCAATATAATTATTTTAACAGAAGAATGAAGCCAAAGTAATATGTGATGTATATTAACCAAAAGGATAGCCTAATATATAGGCAAGTAACAAGCTCCTATAACAAAGGAGGTTGGTAAAACAAACACACAATGAAAAATAATTATATACTTGCCCATGAAACAACCAAATAAATATGGTTACAAAAAAATAACCACACATGATAATAAGCTAAATATGGTTATTATAATTATTATTTTAATATCTGAGTCTGACAGTTTCATCATGTGCCAAGTAATGGTCATACTTCAATTTCAAATCATTTATATGGGTCAGCTCTTAGGTTTCACATTTTGGTTATGTGATAAAGTATCCAAAGAGTCCTATATAAATACAAAATAAGTATAAGCATATTAGTCATATATCACTCATCAAAGATACATCTATACACACTTATACAATCAAGATGATTTTCATAATATTCCCAATTCACCAATTAGTCACTAGGAGAAAATATTTGTTGAGTCTAAAACACTCAAGAGTCAAGCCAAAGTTATCGATTGCCAAGTATCAATAGCTAGATCACATGTTGCATCTATTGAATGAGCATTATTGCACACATTCATATAAAAAGAATAATTGTATATGGTTTGACTTCTCTCTTTAGGGTATTGGACATGTAGATAACTTTTAACCATTCAATGGAGAGTGGTTGGGGTTAGATTAACCCATCTTTCTTAACCTTTTGTAGTTCCAACTTATCATTGCGAGTGGATCTAAGGTTTCAAGTGAAGGAAATAGATTTATGGGAGTTGCACACATCATCAGACCTCAGAATCACACACAAAGTCAAAGGACAAATAAGTGCACTAGCCTATATGAAAATAAAGGCAAAATTTATAGAGACAAAACTATCTAACTTAAAACACAAAAAGTAATGATAATGACCCAAGGGCAATGTCATTTTCAAAGTGCACATAGAGATATAGATCCTAATTCAAGTAGTCCATAGTCTAATCATCCTCCTTTCTTTTCACCTCCTTAAAATTTTAGTCATTTACAATATAAGGAATCACAAAGTATCTTATAATTTAATTGCACTTCTTGTATTTAGAAAATTAGACTACCAAATTCGTTTCAAGTTTTATAATCAAATGTGTACTTTATTGTATATCATAATAATTTTAATTTATTTACATAATTTATATCTAATTAGGATTAACATTAATAAAAATTTAGGTAAAACATATATGTGAACCCAAAAATTATCCCGAACATAGCCCAACCTTAGGTTTCCCTTAGGGTTTCTTCCTTTATTCTGGGTTTTCATATTTTTGTATATAAATCATTTGATCTTTGATTTTCCTTTTTTTACATAAATTACACATGGCTATAATGGATGTACATAGTTTTTATTTCCTTACTCAAGCTATGATTATAATTATTACATGTTTTTCTTTGATATAAAAATTATGTAATGAATATGTAATTTCATGGATCTAACCTTTATACACTAATAAGGATAAATTAATTAATAAACAATCTTAAGTCTTTCCCATTCAATTTTATGTAATATTCAATCTGAATTGGTATCTATCACTACTAGGATCCAAAGGACATGCATGATTATTGTGTTCCTCCTCCTATTTATCCTTTTTATGTATGTTAATCAAATAAATGAATACATAGAGTTTCATGATAAATTTGATGACATCAATGAAAAATAATTAACTTGAATTCTTGATATGAACCCATAAATGCATGATGCATTATTATATGTCACAAGAGATTAAAAAAAAAATATGGCTAACTCATCCAAGGAACAATATGATCCCTTTAATGCTATTAATCAACTTTCTGGAGGTACCAATTCCACCATGGGTGTTCAAACAACTACCATTGTTACCATGCATTCATCTGCACCCTTTGTTACACATGTATTTCCCACCCAAGGTGTGGGGGTAGCACAAGGGTTCTCTCAAATTACCATGCCTATTTATACACAACCAACCTATTCCAATCCTAAAATTATTTTGCATATTACATCATCAACCTCACCTACTCCATGATCCCTCGAGTAGACTATTTCAACTCTATAGACTAAGGTGTTGTAGTTAGAACAAGGTGCCTATGGAGATATTCATTTTATGAATTTGCATGTTTTGATTCACAATACATTAGCCCTATATATTTCACCCTACCCTTTATCAATAGTTTTTGTAGATTCTAAGCTTCCATTCTATGATAGTAAAAAAGAGCAACACCTCCAATTTTTCCACATAGCATGCTTGGATTGTGCATCCAATGATAAAATGTTGACCACGATATTTCCACATAGTCTTAATGTTTTTTCTTTAGAATGTTTTTATGATATCCCATCCCAATTAGTAAGAAAATTCAATCCTTTAGTGGATCAGTTTTTAGCACACTTCTCCATCAACATCGGTGAAAAACTATCTTATGATCAAATTTATAAACTCAAACAATGATCCAATGATCCATTTAGTGACCATGTACTACATTATAAAACCATGTTATCAAATATGACCAATCATATGATCTATAATGAGCTCCAATACATTTTTAAGCAAATTTTGCTTGTACCACTCCATGAGTCTATTATATTCAATAAATTCAAGTCCTTCGATGAGCTATGTCATACAGTCAGAGATTGAGAATTAAATATCATAGCTTTGAACAAAATCAAATACATTTTAATGCTATAAATACTTCAACTTATAATTTTGAAATCAAACCAAGATACAAGGCTTAATCAAATGATACCAATAATGAATCCAAAATAGCAATTAATACAATATCATTTTCTACAAATCAGCTACTCTTATCTACCCCACCAAATAGGTACTTTTCATGATTACCTCAATGTCCTCATGTATTTTTATAGAAGTTACTCAAATGTAACCTCATATTTCATCCTCCATCACAAGAGGTTGACATGAGCCGACCATTACCTAAGAGTTCTAACAATAGTACATATTGTGACTATCATCGATGTGTTATACATTATACAAATCAGTGTTATTTTCTATGGAATAAGATATAAGATATAATTGATGATGATATTATTGATTTTAGCACACACACACCCCACCCTCCCCACAGGAGGATTCAAGTCTACACCCTAATGCAAATGAAAAGTTGCAAATATTTTCCAATCCTCTTCTGAATCACAAGATAATAAAAACTAAGGATAATTTTGAAGAGAATTATACATATAATGCACATATACATCCTTATACCAATGTGTCAAGTATATACATTATAATAGGTTGGTCATATTTTTAAGTATACCATATGAGTACCTTATTCCACCATAGGCATTTCCCCCACCCCCACCACCATCATAATTATTTGTTACACCTATTCAACATTATTCTCTAGATACATTTGTTACATCTATTCAGGATCATTATATAGAATTAGTTACTACACCCATTTAAAATTATGTTATAGAGGCAGTCACCTCACCTATATCGACTCACTTTATGCAGTATGTGATACAACGTACTTAGGTTAATTATACAAAAAATATGTAGAGGAGAGTATTGAAATTTATTAAATGATTAGTATTATATCACCCATTACATCATAGGGTCATTCAAGACTCATGATAGCTAATATTCACTCCACATCCTAGATTACAGTCAGTGACAGTTTAGCGTGTTCCACAATGAACACATAGACGGGGTTATCCTATTATACAATATATTTCACACGATATGTTTCACCCTCAATTTTATCATCATACATAGTACACTCTAAGTGATGATGATGAGGGTCATGGTACAACACAAGATCATTTTTTATATTTTGATTCAAGTTTACACCTAGTTGTGTGTCACATTACTTGTTCTCACAAGGTGACCCTTCCCGTGTTTGATATATAACCTTATCATGACCATACCCTAGATTGTTTAATTGGTTAGCATCTCCCTTGAGCACATATTCCAAAAATACAAAAAATGCAAAATATAAAAATATTCAAATATTCCAAAAAATATAAGAGCAAGTCCTAAGCATGGCATGATTACTAGTTTACATCATTTGCATATGTTATTTATTATGTCTTTATTAGATTACATATCATTTATAATATACACACATGCATTTCATGATATACATGAGTGACATGTAGGGCATACACATACACAAGATAAATGGATACATAAATCTTGGATCATTTACATACCCAAGGGCTATGTCAATCTTAGGGGTATCTTCTTCCACATATTACACTATTATAGGGATATTTTTTTATGACCTTTCCTTTTATCATATTGAGTTAACTGGATTGTTTACACGTCTTGCTATTGTGCATACTTTATATAGTGTTACATGGATATGTTAATTTACTTATTGTGGCATTCACCTACTTTGATGGTGTAGACTGCATTACATGAATTATGCTTCTATATTATTTCCTTTTATTATAGGTTAGGAATTTCTTGTCTATTATCCCTTGTTTGTGCCCCCCTTGGTCTTGTGTGTGTGTAATTTATCACTCATTATTTTCAGCACCTTAGTGTTGTGTGTGGGGCATTTAATTTCCTCCATTCTAACACAACAATCCCTTCTAATGCCTTTTATTTCCCCCACTACCTCTACAACAATCACAACAATAGGGGTATTGAATAGACAAGTCCATCTCATTGGACCTGTAAATGATATTTTGTGATTATATAACACCTCGGTCTTGTACACTTGGAAAACTCATGACCCTCATTGTTCCTCTTAGTTCTACATATGCCTTGCTTTTGCAAGCCTCACATCTACTCTATCATGTACCCCATGGCCTATCTCTTAGTCTGACCAGCCTTATATTGATGACACAAACATCCCATCTTACCTAGAATGATTAAAATGAACTTATCTTACACCTCTACAAGTTTTGAGCATGTGCCTACTATCCTTTTCCCTAGACGCTAATGTTTAGGACAGATAGTAGTGTTGACATTATTGTCCTGCCCTAAAACAAGTGTTAGTGACCTCAAGTCAATCAATTTACAAATTAAATTTATTATAATGGTTGGCCTAAGTGTTTTAATGAAAGTTATCTCTCAATAAGATTGGTATAAATACAATATCAACCCTCATTCATTTCTCACTTATCAATCAGACCAAAAGAGAACTCAAGAAACACTCAAGTTACCAAAAGTTTTCTTATTTTGCCTTAACTACAGGTTTAAGTACTAAAAGAGCATTCATCAGGTCATATTTTCTAAGTTTTAAGGTAGGTCACTATTATAATTTTTTTACACACGATGTATGACTCACATACAAGCCAACACGTAAGAAATAACTACATGAGTCTGAGGCCCTCTTATGTAGTATTGGTTATGTAGGCATCACCCTTTGACATCAAGATCCTTATGGCTCAACTTGACACCGTGTACCCACTAACCTATTTTTATCCAAGGTCACATTGAATATGGAAAGATAGAATTTTATCATTTTACTAGGAGTGACAGTCCATAACCCAAATTTGAATGCACCAGAGCAAAAGCAGAGCCAAAACTAGAAGCATCTAGGTGGTTGCATTTTATTTAAGCACATATTTAGTATAGGACACTAGCATCAATGTAACTATCCCATGTTGATGTAAGTGTCCAAAGAGCCAGAGGCACTAGATACAAAATCTAACAATTATTCCAGAACTATTTTATTATCTGTTTCACGCCTATACCTAATCTAGAATTGTATTAGCATCATAAATAACTAAGTACTTTCTCTTATGTCATTTATATATCTAGCATAATTATACTTTCCATCAATAGCCTATCTCAGCATGACAAATTTAGCATATCGTACATCTAAGTTTAACACATTAATTGACATGTTATAGATCATATATTCACCCTTGTGCCTTATCATTTCTATATCCTTAATCCTTTTTACTCGAGTAAGGATAACCTCTTATCCAAATTAGGGTTAAACATTTGGTGAACCTAATGTATGTGAATATGCAAATTTTTTTTATTTATGGATTCTAAGCCTCCTAGGGTTTCATATTTTTGTGATAAATTTTTATATTTGAAATTGCACCTTAGGGTTGCACCCTCCTCTGGTCATAAGGATTTCATGTGCATGTGCTTGCAAGTGGATCCTTCATTGATCAGTGCATTTTGGCCTTTACATATGGTCATTTCAAAATTACTTAGATGTATTTTCTATTCATATTATTATATGCAAAAATCTCTTTTTGTTCGTCAAAATTTATACAAATTTTTCAATTTTTGTAATTTATTATTTTTAGTAAATACCGGCATACAAGGTGGTGAATGGTGTACTTATGTTAAACTTAATGTATAGGTTTCATCAAAAATAATATTTTTTTCAAACATCTCTTATATCTCTGAAAAATATTTTTTATTTATCATAATTTTTTATTCTTTATTTGGAATATTCTAGGGTTTGCATGTGAAGCATTCAAAATTATTTTACTTAATTATGATTCATATTAGATCAAAATTCAAATTCTTCATATGTTTTTAATAAATATGTTTATAAATACAAAAACCTCTTTAAGTTTTCTAAAATATTATATGGATTTGCCAAATTTAAAAATTTACTATTTTTAATAAATTTAGATCTACATGTCATATATGTACTTTTATTTCCCTATATTTCTTGGTTTGTCCCATTTCTCAATTTTCCCAAAAAAACCTATTTCAAATTCTTAAATTTCTTAGCCAATCACTTTTTATCGATTCACCTTCATTTGGCACATTGTGGTGACTCTGACCTTTGGTTTCAATACCCTAGTTGACCTAGGGTTACTAATTGATGATTTCAAAGTGTTCAACATTTAAAAATCATAATATCACCTTGTCCAAAATCATGTTCAATATGAGTACATATGTTAGTTATTCATGTTCCAATACATTATAGTGGTTATTACTTGTTATGTTTCATGCTTGATTCAATCAATTAAGGTTATAAGGGGTTCAAAATATAATCATTTCAAAACAACCAAATTAGAGAATGATCCTAATCAAGACAAAAAATTTACTTATTTTTGCCAATCTTCTTGTGATAATATTGAGCCTCTTCCTTGTAACCTTAAGGAGAGTGATAGTTATCAACCCTCTAACCAGGGTCATATTATCACCTCTTCAAAGGGTAAGTGGATCATCCTACTTTACAAAAAGAGGGTAACAATAAAAACCTTACCACATTCCTTGATGGTACATGTATGCATGTTCAATCTAAGGTACCTAAGATTTGCACTTGTGAAGCCTTAAAATATCAATTCATCCTTATGATAAAGTCAATAGAAGAATGATAAGGTACTGTTAATTCAAAGATCACATTATTGAAAAATTATATTACACTCCTACATAATCCAACACATGGTAGTGTTAATCATGTGTTTGCATCTTCATCTATCAATGTTGTGCCAAACAATGTTTCTTATCCAAATGAAAAGCTAAACCAACATACATTCAAAACAAGTGATTCCAAAAGTGACCAAAGAGATACTAAGAGTCTAAGTGAAATCCTAAGGGAAATGATTCGAGATAGAGTGATCAAATTACCTCCTATACAACATATACGCATATCCAAATACTATTGTGCATATCATAAAATGCATGGGCATCATACAGATCAATGTTGTGCATTGAAGAATCAAATACAAAGTTACAAACATAGTGTTGATCCTATCATTGATACATCAATTACTAAAACCACTCACATTCCAAATACCTCTCCTAAACCACAAGTGCCACAACAATAAATGTGGGTACCAAAAAAAAATTCAGAGCAAACAAAGTTGCAAACATCAAACATAGAGCAAGAAAAAGTTCAAAAAGAAACACCATATCAAGAAAAGGATTCAAATATACCTTTCAATTATGACACTCAATTTTGCACATAGTATGGTTTTGGAAATAAATATTTACAAAAAATTGGTTATCATGGTCAAGGATTGGGAAAACATTCCCAAGGCATCACTCATCCTATTTCCACATCTGATTAAAATGACTGTCAAGACTTGGGCTATATTGGCACTATTAATGCAAATCATTCAAAAATTTACTTTTTCAAAGAGCAAGAACCCACAAATGAAAACAAGATACAAAAAGACCAATGGATACATCAAATATTAAAATAAAAAATTATAATAAAAGAAGTCAAAAAGCAAGAGACACTTGACAAATATAATGTTCTAAACACGATACAAAAGGTACCAAATACAAACTTACTAGGAGCACATGATACAATTTCAAATTCTTTTATGCACAAGTATAACACATATTGTTCTAGAAAGGTTACACTTTTTCCCACCCCTCGCACATGATCATCCTTTGGATGATATCATAGAATGATCTTGTCTCTTCCAAAAATACCACAAAAATCAAAAGCATTCAAAAATCCAAAAACACTTTCAGCACCTGCATGTTATATTGGCTCATTGGCATCTATGTGTTGGTTTCATGTTGAGGACTAGCATATCATTTACTCCTACATACGCATACATAGGCATATATAGATACATGATACATTTATGGGTGTTGAGATTTCTTTCTACTCATGTCACTAGGGAATTGGGGGCATCCATCTTCAACAATCTTGATATACACAAATTATATGATTTGATGATCACTCTACACTATCATGTTTGAACTTACATATGTACTTACACATGCCTATTATCCATGATTATACATTACACAGGGTACTTGATATGTTATATACTTAACATTTTTTTCTAACACATTTAATCCATGGGCCACTATGGCATGTTTATGTCAATTGCTTATGGCTTTCCTTTACACATTCCTTGAGTGTTTTGCCTTATTTTTTCAAAGATTTGAATATGCTCCTTTGTATGTGGCCCCTGTGCCTATGTTTGCCTTCTTTTACATTTAAATATGTCATTGCTTGTTGTATGGACATTTGAATGTTATTTGTTAATTTTTTAGACATTTGACTAAGCCATGTCCATTTGATTTCACAACATTTGAACATGCCCCTTGTTTGCGGTCTCTTTGGATTATTGTCTTTTGACTTGCTTTTGAGTGCTCTTACGTGTGTGCTTATTTTCTTATTAAACTTGTATTGTTACTATCTAGACGTTGTCATGATATTTATCATGCATCTTAGGCCTACATGTGATCACATTGGTTCTATGAACTTCAATGATACATTTACTTAGACATATTTCTTTCTATATGTTACATGGTTACATTCATAGATTTTACAGTTGTCTTACCCTTTTGAGGTGAGGTAATTACCATCTACTATCTTTCCCTCACCTCAAAAGAGGGGCATATTAGTGGGGGCATGTTATGGTGACATGGCTTCGATATTTTTCACAGTTCTTAGATTCAATGGGGGTATGATTTGGAAGTATGTTCTTCACACTCACATAGTATATGGTATTGACATTAGTTTGTAGATTCAGTGGGGGCATGTCATGATAACATGGCTTTCACATATTCATAGTTTTTAAATTCAATGGGGGTATGCTTTGGAAGCATGTTCTCCACATTTATTCAATATTTGGTATTTATGATTCATAGATTTAGTGAGGGCATGTTTTGGAAGCATGTTCTCTGCACCTACTCAATATCCAACATTTCTAATTTACAATGGAGGCGTGTTTTGGAAACATGCTCTCCACATTGGTACTTATATTAGTTTTAGATTTTTCTATATATAGTGGGGGCATACTTTGGAAGCATGTCCTCCACACTTACATAGTTTTTTAAATTGACCAAAGCACACATTTATATGATTATGATACACATTTGTGACATAACTCTATACATGGTATCTTTGTTACATATAGTTTCAGCATAAAACAAATCTAAGGTGCATATGTTATGCAACATGTGTTTAATATTAAAAAATCTAAATTAATCTCAGATTCCAAAACTATTGTACATATTGATACCCAATAGACTTTTATGGACTTTATCGATCCAATCTACTACAGTAATTGGTTCACTTTTTGGCATGATTGGGATGATTAAATCACTCAATCTTGCCAAAATTTTAGTTTGGACTTAATCATCCAAACTCACCATGTTACAAGTATCATTGGGTTGCATAGTTGAGCTAATTTCAATTGTCAAGTGGTAACTCACTTCTGCTCCAAAGTTAGTGGCATGTACCTTCCAACCCCTTACACCACCCCCGTCGTCGCCCCCGCCCCCTGCACCTCGACCGCCCTGTACCCGCCCCCTTCGCTCTCTCTCCTTCAATATATGAACTTAAAATATTTATCTATATTTACTATGATCTCAGTTTCAGAGCTTTACAATGATACATCTTTTGCAAAAACAACTTTCCAATAGGTAAGACGGTTACATCGACATACATGTGTAATCATAAACCTTGTTCTTTCAATTTCAATCTATTTCAAGTACTTTTGATCCAGATTATATGTATTGTTTATACACTATAACATGCTCTTGGTTGTACGTCAATCCCCTGCAAATCACTCAAACACAGTTCCTAGCAAAGCACTGAAATTCAACTCAAGCAAAAACAAGGTGTGTATACACACACGGACTTATTCATTTCCTTTAAACTAGAAATTTTATTACTAGATTAAAGGAGGAGAAATGTAGATGATATTTTGTGATTATGTATCACCTTGATCTTGTACACTTGGCAAACTCATGGCCTTGGTTGTCCTCTTAGTTCTAGATATGCCTTGTTTCTACAAGCCTTGCATTTGCTCTATCTTGTGTTCCTTAGCCTATCTCTTAGTCTAACCAGTCTTATATCAGTGACACATACATCTCATCTTGCCCAGAATGCTTAAAATAAAATTATCTTACACCTCTACAAGTTATGAGCCTATGTTTGCTCTCCTTCTCCCTAGACACTAATGTCTAAGATAGATAATAACATCGATGTTACTATCCTACCTCGATGTAAGTGTCAAGTGCCTTCAAGTCATCCAATTTACAAATGAAATGTATTACAATGGTCGACTAAGTGTCTTAATGAAAGTTATCTCCCAATAAGGTTGGTATAAATATAATATCAATCCTCATTCATTCATCACCACGCAATCATACCAAAAAAACACTCAAGTTATCAAAAGCTTTTCTATTTTGCCTTATCATGTTATCAGTCAAAAGAACAACTCAGTTACAGTTCTGAAGTACTAAAAGAGCGATCATAAGGTCATATTTACCAAGTTACAAGTTAGGTCATTGTTGAACTTACTTTACACACATTATATGATTCACACACAAGCCAACACATAGGGGAGAACTACATGAGTTTGAGGCCCTTTTCCGGAGTATTGGATATGTAAGCAGCACCCTTTGATAGTGACGTTATTGCAGGTCAACTTGACATTGTGTGCCCACTAACCCATTGAATATGGAAAGCTAGGGTTGTCATTTCATCAGGGGTGACAGTGCATGACCCATATCTGAATGTACCATATCAAAGGCAAACCTAGACCTAGAAACATCCAGGGGGTCACATCTTGTTTGAGCATATATTTCATACAGGGCACTAATGTTGAACTTAGACACTAGCGTTGATACAACTATCCCAAGTTAACGCAAGTGTCTAGAGAGCCAAAGGCTCTAGATCAAGAATTTGGCAACTGTTCTAGAATTGTCTTCATCCGTGTTTCCTCCTTGTACTAGATCCAACACTATATTAGTATCATAAATAACTAAGTACCTTATCTTATGTCATTTATATATCTAGCATAATTGTACTTTCTATTAATAACATATCTCGACATAATAAATTTAGCATATGGTACATCTGAGTTTTAACATATTAATTGCCCTGTTGTAGATATGATATTCACCCTTGTGCCTTATCATTTTTATATCTTTAACCATTTTTACCCAAGGATAGTCTCTTATCCATATTAGGGTTAAACATGGCCTTTGCATACCTGAGATCTCTTGTTTGTGGCGCTTTGGCCTTATGTGTGACATTGTGTACTTTTATTGTGTGTTATGACCATAACATTGCTTGTTGAGCTTCTTGTGATTGTTGAGTTTGTAGGTGCACCTCCCCCTTGTGTGCGGTGCCACGATCCATGTCATGTACCTTGCCAACGTAGTCTTGTTGAATACATTTATCAGTGATGATTCCTATTGCATATTTAATTACGATATATATCTTGACATGATACACATGTAGCTTTCATTATATATGTTTCATTAATATTTTGATAACATGTTCATTACAAAAATGACATATTCTCCACATTGTTGACATTATTATACATGATTAGATCTTTATACATTACATGATACAATTAACTCTTTTTTTTGAGATGAATGACTTGCATACTACATTTTCACCTCAAAAGGGAAACATTTTAATGGGTTTGTCATATAGACTTAAGCATCCATGAGTAAAGAATATAAATTTTGAGGGGCATGTACCATATGCATATCCACTCACTTTACATGCCATGAGTTATAAGTTTTTCAAATATACATATATTCAAATACATTTGGGGGCATATGCACTCATTTTACAAGTCATAAGATATAGGTTTTCAGTGTTTTCAAACATGAAACACAAATGGCATACAGATGCATGACATTTTATATCATATTTACATTGAACAATCAACATTATGGGGCATGACAGGGGCACTGGGCCAGAAACTGTCCCTACAAAAAGAAATATTATTCAAGCAGTGTTTTGGATGAAAGGAAGAACAAGGTTCAGCACAAGAAAGTATGGATAACTAAAGAAAACAATCAAAAAGAACTAAAGAAGAATGAAGATATTAAAGTACTGCATGCTGAGGAGGAGAAAGAGATCCTTATTGAAGAATCAAAAGAACCACAATCAAATGCAGATGAAGAGGCTATGGTGGAGAAAGAAAATTCTGAGCAAGAAGGATATGGGCTGCAACCAGAAACCACAAATCCTGAACATAGGAAAGATGAGTTGATAGATTTAACTAAACAAATTGTTGGCTATCAAAAGATAGAAGACAGCTGGGGAGATATAGAAAATTCTGAGACAGAAGGGAAGGGAAGGCAATCAGAAACCACAGTACCCACACATAGCAAAGAAGATTTGATAGATTTATCAAAGGAAATCATTCTATACCAAAGGGTAGAGGATCTACGGAGAGAGGCAGAAGGCAAAGTAGTGCTGGAGGAAGGAGAAATCTTGGCTGATATAGGAAATAAATTAAAGGAGAGAGTTCCTCTTCTTTCTCAGCCAATGAAGAATCAGGTTGATAATGAATTGCCTTTGGAAGAGCTTCCTGCGAATGTTAAAGGAGAAAATTTAAAGCATTTTCCAAACCAAAGGAAAAGGGCTGAAAAGAAGACAAATACGAAAGGAATAGAAACCAGAAGCAGCAAAAAAGCCCAGCAAATGAAGGTGAAAAACAGTGCTTCTATTTTGGATAAATCTGGAAAAAGAGGAGCAGAATTCAAAAGTGAAAGCGGATGTTCGTTGTCTAGACAAACCTGGAAGAAAACCCATAAGAAAAATCAGAGAGCTAGAAAGCAAGCAGAATATAGCTGATGGAAGGCAGGCAACAATTCTGGATTTTACCCCAAAAAAATAGTTATTAAACTATTTTTTGGAAATTAGAAGGCTGGTTGTAATTGAATATTGAGGCCGTCCTTGTTTAACCAAAGGTTGTTGCTACTTCTTAGTAGGATTCAGGTATGCTTCTCCTGGTGCTTGTAAACGTTTTATCTTTATTGCTTCTGTAATAGGGTTTCGGGGCCCCTTCAAAACCTGCTTTTACCTTAATCTAAAACATTATGGGGCATGACGTTGGTTCATGCATACACATTATTAAAGTTAATAGTTGGCACCAATTATAGGGGATGAAGCTTGTTCATGCACATTCACACTTTTGCAGTTTTGGTTTTCAAACATATTCGATGTTACCTAACAGTGAGTACCCTTGAATTAATAAGTATGCCTACATCGATTGATTCATGTATTTAAATGAGTAATGCAATTGAGATCCAACACCCTCAACACTGTTGGCATTACTCCGCGAGCCTAATATGTGGCTCCTACCTTCCATCTCGCGGTTAAAAATTTAGTGCAAGATTAATTACATGGATTAGTTTGGTTGAGGTTTATGTAACACTCCACGGCCTTAGCACTATCCCCTTTATTTTTTCAATGAGAGTTGGGACATTTGTCTTTCCAATCCATGGCCTCACCTTAGTTATACAAAATCGGAGATTGATCGCCCTCAATTTTTCAAAGAGTTCATTAAGGGAAGCCATTCTACAATTGCTTCAACAAAGAAGCATCATCTCTAACAAGTTACACTGCAACACGGTTCACCCATCTACATGGGTACTCTTTCCTTGCTCTTAAATTTCAAATTTTAATTTATGAATTTTTATATTTCATTTTACAAACACTGAGTATTGCATTTTTATTTCAGATTTTTTGGAACATGTTGCATGTTTGGAGCATCTCCCAAACAATGTGTTGTAGACGCTCAAAGACATCTATTTATTCTTTTACTCTAATATTTGTATTTCATTTCAATAACAAAATAAAGTGGTATTTGTAAATACTAAATGTCAAATTTGACTTACTTTAACCCTATAGGATAACCTTTCTCAATTACTCTGATACTCGAGACATTTTTGGATCATCAGAGTAGTGTTCGTCTCCTATATAATGTCAAACTCATAACATATTATCTAACAGTAGCCTCTAAATCTGATGGTTTCATTTCATGCCAAGCAACGATCATATTTCAAATTCAAATCATTTATATGGGTTGGCACATACATTTTGTATGTAGGTACCGTGAGAAAGTACCCAAAGAGTCTAATATAAATACAAAATAATTATAAGCCTATTACTTATCTAGCACTCATCAAATATACATCTACACTTCTACACATTCAAAAAAATAAACTTATTTTCTCCAATTTATCAATCAATCACTAGGAACAAGTCTTATCTAAATTGGAAACACTAAATAGCCAAACCAAAATTCCCAATTACTAGGTATCAATGGCTAGATTACAAATTGCATCCCTTAAATGAACACTAATGTACACATTCCCTTGACAAAAAAAACTAAATATACTTTGACTTTCCTCTTCGGAGTATTAAACATGTAGACAATGTTCAACCATATTTTGTATGTCTAAGTTTCCCATTACAAATAGACCTAAAGTTTTATTGGTGTAATTGTTTTTTCTATTAGGTAGTTTTACCTACATGGTCTAATTAATTTGTTTAGATTTATTAAAAAATCGTTATGCGTGTTTATCTTCTACCTATATAATTTAGTTTCTTATGCACTTTACTTAATTAACCTAGAATGTTAGTACATTGAATAGGTTTCCATGTTGTGAAATTCCTTTCCCTCGTGTTTGTGATTTCACTCCTCTATACAGTTTCACAAAGGTCCATACCTTGATCCGAACGGCCCACATGGCAGTCTTTTATCTTCCCTGCCGCCTACTTTTAGTCTGTCCCCTACAGAGTAGGATAATCGCCAAGTATCTGTAAAACAAATTTAATGTATATATACAGTCCCCTTCAAAAAGTGACATATAACTATTATGTCAGTTCTCCCCGAGAAACTAAAAATAAGATGGGTTTCCCATGTCAGATCACGGTGTTAAAAGAATGTTCCCTACAAATTACAATCATCAATTGCTAGGATCATTAAGGCAACACATGGTTGGGATAGAATTCTGTCTTTTTAAATTAGTTTTTCACGCATTCCTTGTCAAGGAGAGCCACCTCCCTAGCCTCTAGGGAACTTGGTTGCTGGAAATACGGAAACCTCAACTCCCAGAATTATGCGAGTGTGAGCATTTCCAAAACCTCTATAAAGTAATATATAAACATTAATGAAATAAATTACTCCCAGAATTATGCGAGTGTGAGCATTTCCAAAACCTCTATAAAGTAATATATAAACATTAATGAAATAAATTGTGTGACAATTTTTAAATTAATATTTCGGATCACATTTCAAAATTCATTATCAAATTAAAAAAAATTAAAAAAAAATAGTATGTTAAAACTTTAATTAAATGTATAACCTGAATCCAATGCATGTGGAAACTTTAATTAAGTGTAAAGCCCTTTTTATTACGAGCCCTGTTTTGGTAAAACTGTTGGAACTATTGCCCATTAGTCGAACTTGGCATGTAATCTATCTTATTTTCTTTTGGTGTATGACAAAATCATCAAACATGAAACTGCACCTCAAAGTATTAGTGCTTAAAGTTTTGGCCCTGCTTAAAATGGAATTGCAAGAGTCTTTTTCTTTTTCTGAAAATGCCCCCGTGTTGGATTTTTGGATTTCAATAAGATGTCTCGTACACAAATCCATGACCTAAAAACAACCATTACCTTTAACCTTTTATATTTCCAACAAATTCGTGATTTAAACTGTACATAACAGGGTGTCAAGTTTCTCAAACCTTTTACACCTACACAATCTGTTAAGATGCTCATTCAGTGTCCTACAAGGTCATCCATAATTGGGAAAATACAAAAAAAATCAAACAGCAGCAGCAGCAGCATTCACAATGAGGTTGATCTCATTAAAACATATAATATCAGATTAATCCCAGAACAAGCTGGAGGTACCATATTCCAATCCAAGATTTACACCAGCATTTTCACAACAAATGAATTCTTAAAACTAAAGAACAAAAGTGAGCAAACAACATTTCTTCTTGAAAGTTAAACTGAAGTCACCCTCGTAGCAAACACAAAACAGTTTTATCTACTAATTATATATAACATAGATTGACATCAAATAGATATTAAACACACTTCATTAACTGCACAGTGAAACAGGTAAACGGAGCGACCCAAAGACTCGGAGAAAGGTATAGACGATGAAGAAAATTTTCAGTTATCTTGTCCACATTACAATGATATCATGCTCAATTACACAACAGACAATTAAACAAACCTTGGAGAATGCCAGATGACTTGTAGAAACTATCCCCTTTCAAGGGTAAACAACTAAAACTGAAAAAACAGTCCACTTCTTTAAACTACATCAGTATTATCAAACATAATACCTTCAACCCCAGTTATCTGTAAAAACAAACTTAAAAAATTCAATGTATTTCCTGTTCATTAGACTTAACATAGGGTAAAATGACCAAAATCTAGAGATAGATAATAACAAAAGCGCCGATTAAATTAACAGGCATGGTTCATTGAAAATAAAGAAACTATGAACAATAATTATTAAAACAACTTGGTAATTAATAAGTTAAGTTGCAGGGTTTGCCCCCAAAAAGTATACAAAGAGATGAGAGTCTGTGGGATCTGACTCTCTAATCTCAAAAGATCAATGACCATTGTCACCATTCTCACAGCCTAAACCATACAGAACGCCTGCATATTTCTCAGTGGACCCATTGAAGAAACCCTCCCTCAATTTCCTGAATGCACAAGAAGTCAACAAGCTATCAGAACCAGCCTGATGACACACCCCAATTCTCTTTACATCCAGTAACTCCGCGAGCTTATTCAATCCTCCATGCAGGCTGTTGCAAAACTTCATGAGATGCTTGATATCATACACAGTTGGAAAATACATATTGATCAGATTGAAAAACCCCAACTGAGTGGGAGGCAAGTTCTGGCAGGTTAGAAGCTTCAGCAAGTAACCAAAGTCATAGCCACTATGAAAAGTAACCCAATGGACAGTATCATTCAAAACAATACCAGATGACATTAGCAACTCCCCAAAGACCTGTGAATCAATACCCTTCTCATTATTCTTCTTGAAATCAATACCACTCTGTCTCAAAAGCTCAATGGAATCATTAGCATAGAGATCCTGTTCAACATTAAATTCTCTGAAATTGAATTGCCAAATACAGTATTTATCAGTGCCACATGTGGGAAGGTTTCCATCCTCGTCAGAAAAAGTGAGACCCAGCTGAATAAGCTTGAGCATATCCACATTGGCCTTGAGAGCATGATAATGATATTCTGAAGCGGATTTAAAATTTCCCACAGGCCTTACAACTATGCCCGGAAACTCTGTATCCATGGCAACAAAAGGGTAATCGTCTACTATCTCCCGGATCAGAGAAATCTCTTCCTCCAAATTATTAGCCCACACCTCCCTAATTCTGAGGTCATCACTCTGAGGTAGAATAGACATTTTTTTCCTCTGTTGTGAGATTTTATCTCTTACGCAATACCCAGATCAAAATGAAAGATAAGAGTTACAAAGTCACCACAGCCTAGGGATCAGCTGCAACCCACATACCCAAATCAGCCGAGCAATCTCCTGAGTCGCAGACAAAAACACCATGTGCAAATCTCTTGAAACCCAAGAAACGCTAGACGCCTCTTGACACCCTATAGGCCTCCTGAAACCCTTGTACCTATTTTCCTACAGATTCACCCAAACCCTCCAAATGGGTATGCGGTTCAAACCCTAGAAGCCTCTTGACACGCTTCCAACTATTTAGCTCTGTAATCAGACAAAACCTCCAAATGGGTATCCGCTTCAACCCTTCAAGAAACACTTGGAAACAATTTTGCACTTACAAAACTCCAGACACCCTCAGGAAAAGGAAAAAAAAAAGATCCGGATTCTTGCAGAGAAACCTAGAACAACAAAACAGGGCGAAATCTGTACCAAAATCTCACCTTTGTTTTTTCCTTTTTCATACGGTAGGCAAAACCGGCTAACGGAAGGAGATCTGATCTTTCGGAGCTCGCAGATCTGTTCGTGGTTCTTTACCACACAAGTCTTCCTCCAAGCAACTTTATAGACGATGCTTCCATCCAGAGTTTGGAGAGGAAGGAGCTCTGAAACACACCGAGGGGGGGGGACCCGATTAGGAACATTTTTAGTCATATATACATAGGATGTGTGATTTATAGTGTCACATACACATTGAAAATATCATTTTATTGGTTGCCGTGGACAAACGTGTGTATACAATTCAATTATATGCATATATTTTAAAAGGGGAAAAGGTTAAAGAAATGCGGCAAAGCCCAGTCCCACCCACTCCGTCCAGACTGGAGAGGTTCTAACTCACGCGGAGGGTGGAGGGGTTGGAACCCAAACTTAGCCTGGGTTGGGGTTGGATTGTGACCCCACCACCGACTATACAGGGTGTCGCCCGCAGTATGCGCAGGTCGAAGGGCATAATAGGGACGTTTTAGCGCCCGTTGGTTCGTTTCGAGTTGAAACTTGCAACTTGCAACTTGCAACTTGCAAGCCCGCCGGCTTTGACTCCGTTGGTTGCCTGGTTGCTTCGTCAATTATTTTGGCTCCTGCTCCCCTGCTCCGTCTCCGTCTCCGTCTCCGTCTCCGTTGCGTGAACGTTTGTTTCTGCTCTCTCTCTTGTAGGCCGCTTTTCCGACCCCTCTTCTCACTAGTCATTACAATGAGGCGCATGTCCAATGTTCTTTCAATTATATATCTCTTTATCATTCATTGAAAAAAAATAATAATACTACAAAATTTACTATTTAATTATCTATTTATTTTGATTGGAGTTTCTTAATCTATATGGAGTATATGAAGAATCAAACATCTTCAATTTAGCATCAACGTTTTTCACAAATTATTCTATTAAAATTTTACATATAATTTTTTTTTTTAAAATGTCGTTCAAAATTCATCCATAATTTTGTATTGGGATTTCCACCATTATATTTAATAAGAATGGAACTTTAGTAGATTCAATTAGAATTAAAACAATTCAAAATATTTTAACATATTTATTAATTTTTATAGAAGATAATCATTTTTATTATTCAATTCATAATTAATCAATTACAAATAAAATATAAATTTTTAATAATATTTTGACAATAATCTTAAAAAATATAATTGTATAATATTTCATATAAATTAATTTTTTCAAAAAAAATATATCAATTATAAACTATGACAAGGTTATTTTTTGGATTTTAGTACGAACCTTTTTAAAAAAAAAATTAATAAATATCAATTTTAAAATTAATACTTATTTATTATATATTGTCACAAATATTTAAAAGTAATGTTATGTAGCATTGTTGTGTTCCTTTGTTTTAAATATCATAAAACAACATATTTAAAAAATGTAATGTGGTGCCCCCATCAATGGATCTAGAGTAACAAGTAAGAAGCCTTGTAAGGCAGATAACGCAAAATGGATACCACCACCTCTCAGAATGTTCAAACTCAATTTTAATGGGGTGGCTTGGGGTAACCCTAAAGCAAAAGTAGTCAGATTCATCATTTGAGACTGTGTTGACTCCTTGATTCATATTGCTTTGTTTAAATTGGTCGATGGGACCAATAACAAAGTTGCGACTCAAATGATGTCTTTGGGAATTAATCTAGTTATGTAGTATGGCATATCAAATGTGATAATCTAAGGAGACTCGATGGTCATAATCCATGCTTTACAAAATAAGCAAGCATTTGCATGGCATATTGAAAACATTATGTGGTAGACCTGGGTTTTTCTGAACTTGTTCTCCTCATGTGAAGTTGTTCATTATTTTTGGGAATTGAACTCAGTGGTGGACTTCTTGGCTGACTAAGTAATTCAGCACGTTGAGGATTAAATTAGTGATAACTCTTGGGGGGCTTGGTCTATGACGCCCCCCAATATTTCCAAGCTCTAAGGTCTTTGCTAATTGGAGTGTGCTCCATCGGTATTTTGGTAGATTTTAAAGTTTACGACATAATGATTGTTGGATATGTAGTAATTAATTTTTTGATTGCTTCTAGTACTATGGCTCATGTCATGGAGGGAGAGATGATGCCATTTATTATTCACAATGCCTTGTTTGATTGTTGTGTCCTCAAAGAGCTCTCGGGTCTATGAGAGGGACTTGGGGTTAGGGCTAAGCACAGGAAAGTATGGGCAGGGTGATGCAGATTGCCATTAGTGAACCTTTGTTGAGAGTGTGGGCTAAGAAGTGAGATGTGTCTTTTGAGGGAGGTGTTAGTGAAGCATAAATTAAAATGTGTTCATGGTGCAGTTTGGGTAGATTCTAAGGTGATCAAACTCATGGTGGGTTATGTATACCCAAAGACTCCTTTCAAAGTTAAGGTAAACTCAAACTTAGTGTCTCTCTTCCTTAGCAATTTCCTATTAATTTTGGAGGATAAAGATTCAGTGAAGGTAAAGGGAATTGCGTTGATAAGGTCACATTTTTTATTGGGTTTGGATGTAACCATTGATGATTTTCTAGAAATTTTGATTTATCATTCTCAAGTAGGGAGATGATTGGTCTTATCCCTCTTTGTCTTCTAAGAATTGGAGGTGTGTTTGGTTAAAATTTTGGTACTTGTTGAACAAATGCATGGAGTCATTCGATCTCCGGTCTATTCAGGGAAGAGGATTCTTATGGTGGATGTTGGTGCTCTCAAGGATCCTCTTCCTTCACTTGGGGCATTGTTAGCACCACATTTTTTCCCTTAGGTGTAGGATGTGACAAGATTATTGGTTAGATTGTTCATTGATGGCATGGAAATGCCACTCCCTGATAGGATGTTGGAAGCGTCAATGGTTTGGGTGACTAGGACTAGTTTGAATTCAACTTCGAGAGAGGTGGTTTGGGCAGGGTCAATTGTGGTTCTAGGGGTATTGGGAACGACTGCACAGGAGGAGGTGGTTGTGGATGATGTAGGAGGAGGTCAGGTAGCTCCATTACCATATGGGATGAACTATGAACCCTCAACCAAAGTGGTTTAATGATGGGCCATTCTCTTTGTTCATTGGGGATTTTTTGTGTTTGAAATGTAGTATAGAATAAATTGTTATAGTTGGTTTTGTTTGATCTTGTTGGGACTGTGTTTCCATGTTATCATTTGGTCTCCCTTTTTTAGGCACAAGTTGATTGTGGCTATTTGGGGCCTTTTGTTCCCTCATGGATTTATATATGAGGCTTACAAGGTTTTACGATTCAATATGTACTATGGATGAGGGCCCACTTTTATATCATAGGATTATGAAGGAAATTGTTAGTCTTCTCTTGTTAGTGGAATACAAAATCCCAAATCAAACAACTCAATGAAAACAACAATACCTTTCCTGAGTACTTGCGTGAATAATAACATAACTAAGCTCAAATATAACTAGAAGATGAAGAAAACAACTACCTTTACCTTCCTTGTCAAATGATGCTTGTTTGTTGACCTATAAGAGTGTTCATGTTTGGCTTTTGTGTCCAATGGAGTCCTTTGTCAGTGTATTTTCCTTGCCCTTGTCCACTTGTGTCTTGGCTTGACTTGACCTGGCAAGTGATAACAAAATGAAGGTTTCTAGACATAATTAGGCATTACTTCTTTGCATTTTTTTTTGTTAAATAATGGCCTTGGCACTTATATTTATAGGTTCTCAAACTAACCCTAACTCAAGTGTAGTTAGGTTAGATTTAACTGTGGTTAGGTTAGGAAGGGGACAAGCAATTAATATTTGGGATATAGATCCCATTTATTAAGCATGGCTCTCCATTTATGAATTTAAGACTTTTATAAAGATATTTCTAATTCCTTGACTTTGAGGATGATGACATCATCATGACCTCATTTTTAGAAAATAGATATTCATTAATTGAACATAGAATTTTCACTTAAGTATTTAATTGCTTTTGTTTAGTTAATTAATTTTGCTTAGGGTTTTGACATCTTAAGAATTGGTTAAGTGCCCTGTTTAATGGGTCAAAAGCCCAGTTTGTTAATTTGATTGGTCATAATTTGACTGGAGACAAATATGTGGGATGTTACTATTGCATACAGTATAATACCCCAAATATGGATGCCTCAATATGATTCTAGGCACTAATGTCTGATGTGTGGATAAAAATTTGACATCGAGTGACTTTTATGCTTAATTTGCATTATTTGCTAGAAATCAAACTGAAGTCTGATTGGAACATGATTGTGGCTAAAATGGGGCGTCTACATTTTTCCCCTATATGAGAAAGTGTTACAATACATATGCACAATAACATATTATCAAATAATGAAAAACTCATTAATGCCTTGGCTATTGCCCCAGAGTGTGATGGATGAACCCTAGATACCCCCTTGAGGGATCAAGTGGTAAATAGTGTCATCAAATGAGCCCTGGAAAAGAGAAAAAATGACATGACCTAAAAGTAATGGATGATGAAAATATTGATTCGCCCAAAGGCAGTTATAATTAGTGACACAATGATTTGCCCCAATAAAGCAGATGGAGTGGAATAATGATTTGCCCAAAGGTGGTTATAATCATTAACATAACAAAAATGCCCTAGTAGGGTGAATAGGTCATAAAATAATGATTTGCCCAAAGGTGATTATAATCATTGGCACAGTGATTTGCCCCAGTAGGATAGATTGGTTAATGTTGTAATAAATATGTAAATAGAGTGACGATGAGCTGATATAGAATAATAACACAGATCTAGAAAAACTAGCTAGTATGAAGATGCACATTCGAACTAGCATGATATGGACCCAAAAATTAACATTATTAAATGAGTCTCTAAAAGGCCCATTAACATGATCCAGTCAAAAAATAGTGAATGTAAAATTGAATGATGAAAAATTGGACCACAGAGAAAAAAATAAGAGCTTCTCAAATGATCAGAAAGAAACCTTAGGCCCTAGGGGGTGATATTTTTTTTCAAGCTATATATTCACCCCATGGGGTGAAATTTTTTCATTTTCACCTAAACCCTTTGAAAATTTAGAGCTATGACCTCACGAGAAGAAGTGATGATAAATAGTATGTGGACGAGGACAAAGGCATGTAAGTGATTGAGTGAGGGAGCATGGGCAACCACCACACGATTGACCTTTGATAAATGACCTTACTTTAGCCCCTTAGTGCATTAATTACACATTTAATGCTAGTTTTAGGGCTCAAACCTGTAAATTTGTTATTTTTATGAAAGGTAAAATGATATCTTTACAACGGAAATCGATGACTTCATACAAAGTCGCCATTTTTGAAAATGATGATATCATCAAAAAGTAGTGAAAATGCCAAAATGATGATTTTTCCCATTTTTAGGCGAAGTCACCATTTTTGTAAAAAATGAAAATATGATTTCACCCCAAAAATAGTAGAAAACACCAAAACAATGACTCATCATTTAGTAAAATGGTGACTTTACCCTAAAAGCCAAAATGGCTAACTTAAGGGACCCAAAAGGGGTCCAACCTCTAGGAGAGAGAGGAAAATAGGTTTGGTAGGGTAGGTATAGGTTAGATAACACCATAGATATAACTTAATGCTGATCTATCTATGATTGCAAGAGCTACTCACAATACTATTAACATGGGAGCAATGTTCTCATTGTTTGTGAATGCCACAAATATGGAAAGTGGACATGGTTGCATTCCTGTGGGCCCTAAATTTATATGACATTGCATAGATGCCTGTGATCCATATAGATCAAGTGTACCTGAGTGTATTGGTAGAGTGATGCCACTCTAAGACTTCTTCATTTCACTTGTTTATCAGGGAGTCTATGGTTATGCTAGAGGACACCATGCATATACTAAATCTACCCATAAGAGGTCAAAAATTATTCTAGATAGATCCATCATGATAACAAGTGGTGCTAGATGACTTGACAAGTCTCTTATATATTCCCATGGTACATGGGAAGGTTGACATTGATCTATTGGAGACATACATGGACTTGTGGCCAAATGATCTAACCCTAGAGGACCCCTTACCACCAGATTTGATTGATAGGGAGGTTGTTATACCATGGCCATTGTCAGCAACATATTATTTATTGACAAGAGTGGCTAATTCTTTCACATGGGCCTAGGTGGAGTCATTCATTCAATGATGGATGACACGACTAGGTTTGCTTGGGGGCCAATAGTATTGGCCTAGTTGTACAAAGACTTATACATGATGGCCTACCAAGGATTCTAGAACATCAAACCTTCTACACTAGTATAGATTTTGGGTTGGGAGCATATACCCATAAAGCATCCAATCGATCAGAGATAGGTCAGTGACCCTGAGGAGCCATTGGTTTATGGTTGGGTTCAAAAAAGTGTAAGGTGTAGTGGATATCACAATGAGATATACCACTACTAATGGATGTTAAATGAGTTGATGGTCGAGTTTTTCATTTGGTGGCCTTATTTTCCATACCATCTTTAGTTGTCATGGGATATATGGTAGACTATATTTATGATGATCAGGTGCTTCCTTACAGGGATACAGATGCATATTATTGAGGAGTATTGACCATATCAGGTGCTATATTAGTTTGGCATGCTATAGGATGTTCTCAAAGAATCAAGGTGGTTTGCACATGTTACTTGAGATATTGGTTGCACTACCCTAGTGGTTTTGAGGAGTACAACTACAAGTAGGTATGGGGTAGTGTCATAGGTTCTATGGGTCTATGCAAGAGTCCTCGTAGATATAGGTGTGACACTTGAGTATGTGCATTGGTGGGTACAACTATGTCCATTGATATTGACAACCCCTAGATAGGTAGTTGGATAGGTTGGACAGGTACAGGATTAAGGGCAGATAACATAAAATGGATACCACCACCTCTTAGAATGTTCAAACTAAATTTTAATGGGGTGGTTTGGGTTAACCCTAGAGAAAAAGTAGTTGGATTCATCATTTGAGAATGTTTTGACTCCTTGGTTCATATTTCTTCATTTAAATTGGTCGATGGGACCAATAATGAAGTTGGGACTCAAACGGTGTCTTTGGGAATTAATCTAGTTGTGCAGTGTGGCATATCAAATGTGATAATCAAAAGAGACTCGATGGTTATAATCCAAGCTTTATAAAATAGGCAAGCATGTGCATGGCATATTGAAAACATTTTGTGTTAGACCTGGGATTTTCTAAACTTGTTTTCCTCACGTGAAGTTATTCATTATTTTTAGGAACCAAACTCACTGGTGGACTTCTTAGCTAACTCAAGAATTTAGCACATTGAGGATTACATTAGTGATAACTCTTGGGGGGCTTGGTTTATGACACCCCTTAATATTTCCAAGCTCTAAGGTCTTTGCTAATTAGAGTGTGTTCCATCGGTATTTGGGTAGATTTTAAAGTTAACGCATAATGATTGTTGGATATGCAGTAATTAATTTTTTGATTACTTCTAGTTGAATGGCTCATGTCATGGAGGGAGAGATGATGCCATTTATTATTCACAATTCATTGTTTTATTATTATGTCCTCGAGAAGCTCTCATGTTTATGAGAGGGACTTGGGGTTAGGGCTGAGCACAAGAAAGTATGGATAGGGTTATGCAAATTGCCATTAGCAAACCTTTGTTGAGAGTGTGGGCTGAGAAGTGAGATATGTCTTTTGAGGGAGGTGTTAGTAAAACATAGATTAAACATGTGTTCATGGTGCAATTTGGGTAGATTCTGAGGTGATCAAAGTCATGGTGGGTTATATATATCCGAAGACTCCTTTCAAAGTTAAGGTAAACTCAAACTTAACGTCTCTCTTCCTTAGTAATTTCCTATTAATTTTGGAAGATAAAGATTCAGTGAAGGTGATGGAAGTTGGGCTATAAGGTCAGATTTTTTATTGGGTTTGGATGTAACCATTGATGATTTTCTAGAAAAATCTAAATTGATTTACCGCTCTTAGGTAGGGAGATGATTGGTCTTATCCCTCTATATCTTGTAAGAATTGGAGGTATGTTTGGTTAAAACCTTGGCATTTGTTGAACAAGTGCATGGGGTCATTCAGTCTCTAGTATATTCAGGGAAGAGGATTCCTATGGTGGATGTTGGTGCTCTCAGGGATCCTCTTCCTTCACTCAGGGCATTGTTAGCACCACATTTTCCCCCTCAAGTGCAATATGTGATGATCCGTAAACTACACTGATAAACTCAAAGTGAAGTTTTAAAACTATGGATTCTAAATTTCTCAAACTGTTACAAATTCTCAAAATACTCAAAAGAACTTGTAAATTATTTGGCAAAAGTGTTCTCGGTTATCGAATTAGATTGGAACCGTCACCAGACTTTTCAATTCCATTCTCCAATTAATCCAATTTTTGTACCAAATGTCATAAATTATCAAATTTTAAAACTTACATATGTTCATGATTAATTAAAAATTAGAAAATTTGAATTTAAAACATGCAATAAATGACAAATTACCACATGAAATTGATAACGGAGTTCAACATCTCTTGCCTATGTCTTTAGGTCCACCCAATAGTGAGGACCATTTATATTAAATTTGCACAACAAATGGCTTACAAATTCTATGAAACATTACATAACTTCCCTCAGGTCTGATCTCTATCCAAGAACTTCACCTCACTGATATACTCAAGCTCAGTCACATGAAAATTCTTCCTCAGTCTACAATCCCTTTCCAAAATTTCTTTGGTCCCTTCACTCAAACTATTGGTCTATCCAAATAATAATAATAATATTCTCTTTTTAATTACAAAACATAACTAAAAAGGCTTACCCTATGTATAGAGGTCAAAAATTGGTTTATAATCCACTTGCTAAATCTATCTCCAAGCTTCCATCTAGCTCTTAGCCTCTTACAAATAATTACACAGTCCTACGAAGCTTAAATTCAAATACAAGTTCGTGCCTTATATAACACTTCCAAACCCATAGTTTTGTCAGTCAAGGATTATCCCTTTTGCACAGGAGGTCATGATTTCAAGTCTCTTCCCATTCTATTGGGGCACTTAGCTTATCATTTAGTCCCACATTGGCAATTTCAAAATGGTTTGATAGATTTTAATAGTTGAGCGGCCTCCTTGCATAATGTTGATGCCCCTTTTGGTGGGATCGAGGTGCATAACATAGCATGGGATGTGGGTTTACCAACTTGTCTTATCAGTTAGTTGTTGTACTGATTAACATATATGCTAACTTTGAAATGGCTTGGTCTTCGAGCTAAGCTCAGGGGTCTTCAATTCTTGAGCTTGACTTGGTAAGTAGTTGGAAGGGCCTTCATGGCATAGCAATGTGGCAACTAGTGTTTCACCCATATGGCTTAATGGGGCTCATCCATTCCCTCTCGACCCTTGGTCGATTACAATGCAATGGAAAGTTTACAATGCTTAAACATTAGTCCCACATGTAGGAAATACAAGGCATAATAAGGATTTAAATACAAGTGCATATGCATATAGATTAAAAGATGGAGGCCAAGGCACCCCTCCTTAATCAAGTGTGTTGACCCTCGCTAAGGGCCCCCAGTGAGCCAATAGCGGGGCCCACGGTTCTCTATACGACTGCTTATCAAAGACCGGAGGCTGAAACCAAACACCAACCAATTTTTTTTGGATGACCGTATATAAACGTACTACCATGTGTCAATAAGGGATTGGTCCACTTGTCATATTCAAATTGTGCCACGTGTTGTGACACCTTATTTTCCTTGTCATAATAGAACTTTAGCAGACAATATCTTTTGCATACAGTGTTCGTTTTGCAAACCGTGAAAAGCACAGGAAAGATCTCGATGAGCTCTACATTGTGCAATTGGTTTCATCACAAGTTTGAAACTTTTTTTTAACTAATCTTTAGATCACACCTCCTTACAAAAGAGGCTTTTGGTCTCCAAAAGTCTACTATCTCCTGAAAACTGATAACTAGTCTACTGCATCACATCAAACTGAACCCAATCATAGCAAGAGATAAACATTGGAAAAATAAATGATTCACAACTCAACTGAAAATGCCTACACATGGCATGAGTAAAGGAATCTGCAACTGCCAATAAATTGATCACAACATACCAAAACTGTCTGCCCATGTCACATCTTGTAAAGCGGTGTCAATAACTAAAACAATTCCCAATGTAATTGCAAAACAAGTTTGTTAATGTCGACAACATACAATAAATGTTGTGGACATGTTGCAATACAATGCCCTGGTATGGGACTTATATACTAAGCAAATGCAAATAACACAAAGTGTATATTGCCTAACATTCAAACATGTCCATAGGGTCTTATAATGCATCTATACATCCATGTGCCAAAAATAGATACATTCCCAAAAATAGCAGTTAAATATGAGACAAGTTTTGTAAGGAATTAACTCAACCTAAAACATGCATTCTGCTATTATCTCAAATTGATCAAATGAGTTCAAGTCCTTCAAATAACTCACTCAGCATAAATAGGAGATTCCAAAAACATAGAGCTATTAAAAATAAGGTGAGAATTGAAATACTTTGAATGATAAACCTGTCTCAAAGTGTTCTCACAAACTCGACTAATGCATCATCAAAGCTTGTTATTTCCCTTAAGAGAATTCTTAAAAATGCTTTGACAAACAAGTGCATTAAAAATCCACTTAATCAAATTTTCTACCTGTTGTTCCCAAAATGAGCTTCGCTCATTTTGCAAACAACCCCCTACGAAACTTGTCCATTTCGTCTTGTCTCTCTAAGCTCGTTTTTTCTTTTAAGCTTTTTCTTTTGTTCGTTTTCGTCTTGGTTGGATCGAGGAGTGGTTCCCCCCCTTTTTTTTGCTTTTCTTTTCTTTTTTCCCTTTCAGAGTTGATCTTTCTTTTCCTGCAAGGGCGGCGAAAATCGCCGCCCCTGCCCTTTTTCTGCAAGGGCGGTGAAAATCGCCGCCCCTGCACTTTTTCTGCAAGGGCGGCGAGAATCGCCGCCCCTGCACTTTTTCTGCAAGGGCGGCGAAAATCGCCGTCCCTGCACTTCATCATTTTTCGCTCAAGGCATTAATGGCCCTGCGCGGCGGGTTGTTGGGGTTGGTTTTTCAACCTTTATAAACCGATTTGGGCCTCATTTCTTCTCACTTCTTCCTCCTCCCCTCCTACCTCTTGCACCTGAGCGCTCCAAGTGACTTTGCGAAGTGCCAACTCGCGGATCCGACTTTGTGGCGCGCGCGTTTTCCAGGTAGGGTTTGTTTTTAAGTTTTATTATTATTATTTATTATTTTTGTGTGTTTTTTCCTCCTCTTCCCCGCGGCCTCGAAAGGGCGGCATTTCATTGCCGCCGTTCCGCCCCTGCTTTCCTCATGCAAGGGCGGCATTTCCTTGCCATTGTTCTGCCCCTGCTCTCTTCCCGCAAGAGCGGCAATTTTCGCCGCCCCTGCTCTCTTCCCGCAAGGGCGGCGATTTTCGCCGCCCCTACTCTCTTCCCGTAAGGGCGGCAATTTTTGCCGCCCCTGCTCTCCTCCTGCAAGGGCGGCGATTTTCGCCGCCCCTGCTTTTTTCCTTTCTTTTTCAACTAACTCCCAGATTTTTTCTGGGTTGTCCTTTTCAAGCTTTTTCTTCCTCATTTTCCGTCTCTTTGCCCATCCTGACCTTTTTAAGTGACCTCCTATAGCCCGTGTCACTTGAATTGCTCTCCCCATCTCTCACTCTCCTTTCGACTATGGCTGCAGCACCTTCAGCAAGCTCCTGCACGCCTGCTCCCGTTCAAACGAGATCATCCCCCATGACGGAAGCATCTCCTTCAAAGGTGAAGAAGATGAAATACAGATACCAGGGCGTCTTCCCGCTCACAGCGATCACCTCGAATGTCGATGACATTCGAGACACTGAGATCGGCCACGTAGATATGGCCGAATTCCTGGTACGAACCAAAGTGACCAATCCCAGCACTGGGATAAAGAGAATTATCGAGAGTAACATCCACCTGGTGGCCGCCTTCCCAGTAGCAGCTCATCATGCAGAATTCATCCTTCAATGCGCGCACTTCTACGACAAAGAGACCAGATCAGTCTCAGACGCCAGTGGCAGCATGATCATTCAGTTGGACCCCAAATTTATCGACAAAGTCTTTTTATGTCCACCAGCCACCGAAGTGACCCAAATCGACTTCGAGAATGCACAGAGGGAGTATGACAAAGACCCCGAGAGGGCAAAGAGGGTCATAAACCATAAGTGGTTAAAAACCCCAAGGGTCGGCCTATCCAGATGGCCGAAAAGCTTTCCCAGAAGTGACTTCATTGAAGAAGTTGGTGACTTAATCACCCTTCTCAGTAGAGTATGGGGCCTCCCGTCCTCTTCACAATTCCATGAATGGATGTATCCATTCATTAAGATCATTCTGCAAGGCAAACAGGCCATTTTCTGGGGAGAACAGATCAGCAACGCTATTCACGAGCAGCTGACCAGGGTATAAACCTCCTTCAAATTCTACATGACCTCGTACCTGGTCTACATAGCTGCTGCCATGCGATCTTTCCCGGGCCTAACCACAGAGGGGGATAGGAAGACCACCCCGGTCCATTCATACTATCCGCAGCTGACACTTCAGAGATCGATACGTCATTTCAGGCGAGTGAATGACGCATTCTTTGCCGTATTTCTATGTCTCTTCGATCCTCAACTGGAGCAGAAGAGAATGTCAGACGAGGCTTGGATAGTCGTGAACAGTTTTGGCTGCATGTTCCTCCAGTTCCCTACATTTTCTTATCTACGGGTGGGTTTCTACCAAGGATACCCTTATATGCTTCCCAGATTCCCTTCAAACAGGTTGGTCCTAATGGAGCTTTGCCGGCAACTGGCCGTCGTACACTCAAAACAGATGGAGCTTAAGAGACCTGGTTTCAAGTTTCCTATCCAGATTGGCAGATTTTCCGTTGCTACATCGACTAAAGCCAAGGTTATGGAAACAGAGATGCAGATGGTTACCGTCAAATCTTTCAAAAGACGGGAAAAATTTGATTACAGAGGAGTCAGAGAGACGATTCGAAGGAAGACTCAGTTTCACGAGCCTATGATTGAGGACATCTGGGTAGATCTAAGGACAGCCGAAGAGATAAGAAAGATGGACTATTGCCGTCTCACGCTAGAGCAGATAGAGTACCTCGGGCTTGCAGAGATCCCTTCAGGGTTGATTGACGATGGGAATATAGTGAACAACAGATATCTGACAGAGAAGGTCGCTGGTTCCCCTCTTCCTCCGATCAACTGGTCTCAAAAAGAGCTGACTTCTCTAAGGAAAAGATTCGAACTAGTATTGGCTAACACCAATAGTTGGTTGGCAGCAAATGGAATCACCCTAAAAGAGTTCATTACAGGGTCAGAGGCCGAATATCAAGCAGAGATGAAGAGAAAGGCAGAAAGTCGAACCAAAAACAAAGACGACGTCCCTTCATCTGCTAGACCTCACAAGCCTAGGATCGTCTTTGTATCCAAGAAGCCTAGGTCAGAACAAGAACCTGAGGCAGCAGCCGAAGAAACCAAAGAACAAAGTCCCGGGGTACAGGCAGCTCAACCGATGGGGTCAACAGGACAACCTTCAAAATGACCAGGTGTTGGGTCTCCAACCTCAACGGAACAAGTGCGGTCGATCCAGGGCTCCTCTCTTCCTCCTCAATCTCCTTCGGTGCCCACTTTTTCTATCTCTCCCATTAGCGTTCCATCTTTCGGAGCTTCTTCTCCTTCCAAGGTTGTTTTTGGTGATCCACAGGATCTTTCAACAGGTTCACCTCGCTCTTCTGCATCCATTCCAAGTTTATCATCTCCATCTTTCAACCTACCACCAAGCCCTGTGCCTAATCCTGAATCAACAGTTGGCACAGTCTCGCCGATCACTCCAGCTACGACTACTGTCACCACCAGTAGCGTGGAGGCCGCTACCGTGACACCGGCGGAAGCGACTATTGTTACAACAGGTACTTCTCTCCCGCTGTGGATGTCTGCTTTCACACCAAAGAGAAAAAAAAGGGCCATCTCCCCAGAAGAATTTGATTTCGGCAAGATTGTGCCAGCCAAAACAAAAGCTCCCAAGAAGCCAAAGATCCTTTCCAAGTTGGTCGAGGAAAAGGGGCAGAAATTTTTGGAAATTGCCAAACCCCCACAGGACGCAACCCTTGAGGGTTTTGAAATGAGCAGTTATTCCTTTTCTCGTGTTGAACTAGGCAAGGTTACACACGAAGGTGCGAAGAGTGATCTTCAGTCAGCAATGGACATTATGGTCCAAAAATTTGACAAAGAAAAAGAGATGAAAGATTTTTATAAAGCCAAGGCTGAGCAGTTAACGGCAGTAGTCAGAAGATTCACCATCCCACCTGAAGCAGCAACTCCAGAGGCCTTTTCCGTGGATGATTCAGTCATTCAGAAAGCTGAAAAGACTTATTTAAAGGGAAAAGTAATGGAGGAATATATTGACCGAATACACAATCAAGGAATCTCTCTGCTATCTGAGGTTGCAGAAAGAACAGGGAAAATGAAAAGGTTAAAGGCTCAAGTAGACAGTTTTGTTTCTCTTATCTCTCAAGAGATTAATGGCTTGGAGAAAGATCTCGGAGGATGAAAGAAAATGGAAGGTCTAAAAAAGAGTACCCTAATATCTATCGGTGTTATCCCCAACAAGGATTCATATGTTGAGATCAAAGAGGCGATGATTTTCAGGATCCAGGTACTCAAAGATCTAATTGATGATCTCAAAGCTTTTAAAGAAGCTAGTGATAAAAGTGACCTGAGCTTGTTGAACAAATTAGAAGAGCTACCCTGCGACTTGACCTCTAAGGATCATCAGTTCCTTTCAGCAGATGAAATGATTCATAATTTTGAAGGGATGATCCAGAAGGATTTCAAAGGAGCGTCTTTCTCAATAACTTCAGTTGATAGCATTCTGGATGCTCAGTTGACTCTGGAAAATTTAAGATCCAGGTTAACTGGCCACTATAAGGCCATCACAGCATTAAAAGACGCATTACCCAGATCAAGGGTCGTCTCCAACAACGCAGTTGCACCGGACAGCATAGGGATCCAGGCATCGAACACCATGTACGATGCCCATTTGAAGAAGTCCGGCAGCAAAAATTGACACTTTCTCTCTTTCTTCTTCTATCCTTAGGCATTTCTGTTTTCTACAGAATGCATGCAAGTTTGTAAAATGTAATTATGAATAAAATATTTTGAAAAATATCTAAAAGTCAAAGATGAGTCATCTTTGACCAGGATATTTTGTATATTTTATTATTTTTCTATTTTTGAGGATTTTCTCCCTATATATAGTGGAGACCTCATTTGTAAAGCATCTTGGAAAATTCAATAGCAAACACTCTGCTGAAATTGAAGTAACTTTTGAGACTTTGTGCTCAAATTTGTAAATCATATTCTGTTGAATGAATGAGAAGCAGGTTATTTCAGACTTTGTATTGAGATTGTCTGTGTTATTTAGGAAATAGTTCTTATGTCTTTTTCCTGATAACATCTTGTTTATCTGATTTAATAAGCAAGTGGGTGTGTTATTATTATCTGAGGGTGCTTCTAGAGGGTAGAAGATAGACTTTGTGCTGCTTTTACCTTTGAGATTCTTTTATCTTTTGTAGTTTCAGGTGAAGACTTTGTGCTTCACTTTATTCTACGGTTATACTTGTTCCGAATCCGTGGAGAAGCTACGGAAGACTTTGCGCTTGCGTGAGCATTCTTGTGGACTTTGTTACTACAGGTGATCTCTTGCTTTCTGTTTAAAATCATTCCTGAAAGAAGAGAAATGCTGTTAGCTTAAAGACCAAGATTTTCCCTCTTTTGTTCCTTGTACATTACCTCTGAAAGAAGAGAGGTAGATGCTGTTATACCACCCTCGTGTGTTATTTTCTGCTTAACTATATATTCAGCACGTAAATATTGATAGAGAACCTCCCCTTGATGAGAGGAGAGATTTACTTCGTCTTGATCTGGTAAAGCCACACTCCTCGTGGTGTAAATCTCCCTTATGCTGTGGCTGATATCCCCATTTTGTTATCAGTTAGTTGACGACAAAATATTCACCCAACACTACCTAGTTAACTTGATTTCCTTAGTGGATTCCTTAACATCATTATGGATTGATTTAACTTCATTGACCTTATTAACAGGTTGATAAGTCATCTTAGTTTTACCATGTTTATTATGAGAAGATGATTGAAGTTTAAGACATTGATCAATCCGATGTCCACCCATATGGCAATGAGTGCATAAAACCTTCTTAGGTGAGGTCTCCCTTTTACCTCTTCTCACTTTGCCATGACGAGAATGGTTCTTAACACCTGCAATCTATTTAATCATAGCATGCCTCTTCCAACAAAATACAACACTGTGGTTATGCATCTTATTTTTCCCAAAATTTGTTACTCATTTTTAGGACAACACATGAAAGCGATTGAACTAAGAAAGTGATTGAACCAAGAAAGCGATTGAACTGAGAAAGTGATTGAACTAAGGAAGTGATTGAACTGAAAAAGTGATTGAACTAGGGAAGTGATTGAACCATTGACATCCCCGTAGATGTCAAATTTAAGATAAGGAAATATTTGTCAATTTTCAAATATGGTGCAGACCTTGTGAACAAATTTAGCGACCGACCAAAGAGATAACCTGAGAGCTCAAATCGCACAGATAAAGACAAAATATAGTGGAAGTCACCACGTGTCCCTTATAAAACTCAGTAGAAAGTGCCAAGTGTCAATGTCTGCTATTTATTACTTTTGTTTCATTATTGAGTAAAGACTGTGGTGGGCCCCGGGTGAGTTGCTAAGGTAAGCAGAGTGCACCAAGTGTCATCATCCATGTGAATCCAAATAAGTCCCACATGTTTCTATAGTGTTTCAAAAAGCTCAGCAGAAGCCACTATGTGTCATCTTCTGCAGGACTCTCAAAAGATTTATTAAGCTTCTATAAGTTAAATGGATGTTGCCAAGTGTCCTCACCTGTTTCACAGTGGAAAGCACCACCTGTCCCTTCATTAGGAATAAAAAGCCTGAGAGCTCAAAATACAATAAAGAAAGGGGAAACGATGGAGAAAGATAAAAAATATCCATGCATGGGATATGCTTTTAGAAGGTGAAGCAGCCCACCAAGTGGACATTAGAGAGTGCAAACATTCAATGGCACAGCCTGTTGTCCTGTATTGAGTAAAGCAAAAACAACTGTGCACACATCAGGTGGCCCATATTTAAGATTGATGCCTAATTCCAGCATAACCCATGGATAGAATTTAAAATGCATTGAAGGCATTGAATACATCATAGGCCATCATTTTTGTGGAAAAAAGTGCCCAAGTCTTTCTTGGAGCACTATATATAGGACTCTCTCTTAATTTTTATGGAGATCTCTCTGTTATCAAAAACAAAACTCTGCCCAAATTGAAAGGCATTATTGAGACTTTGAGCTCAAATTGTTGATCATATTTCATTATTTGAATAAGAAAACAAGTGAATTTTTAGACTTTGTGCTGGAATAGCTTGGTTGTTGGGGAAATTGTTCTTATGTCTGCTTCTTTAATACATTTTTTTTTCATTTAATTAAATAAGCAGAATTAGTGAAAGTAATCAAGAAGGTGTCCTGAAGCTAGCTGTGGAGAGACTTTGTGCTACCGCAATTGTCTTTAGTTTGTCTATTTTATATTTCTGTGTAAAGGATCTTGGGACAACTTTGTGCCCTTATTATCCTTTGTATTTCACTCTTTGGCAGTTGAGGTGGAGACTTTGTGCTACAATTCATCATGTTGTGTTACTGCACCCTGTTACAGTTACTTGTCACTACTCGAAAGGTTCTTGTTGTTTGCTAAATAATACTTCTGAAAGAAAAGGAGTGCCTTCTGTCATTTCATCAAGATTTATCCTTTGATTGGTGAACATCATCTCTGAAAAAAGAGAGATGGATGGTATTATCCTACCCCTGAGTGTTATTTTCAGCTTATTTATAATAGATTAACATATATATATATATATATATATATATATACATACATATACATATATATATACATATATATATACATACATATATATATACATATATATATATATATACATATATATATATATATATATATATACATACATACATATATACATACATACATATATATATACATATATATATATATACATACATACATACATACATATATATATATATATATATATATATAGCCCCTTCATACTTATAGGGAACCTCCCCTTGATGAGAGGAGAGATTTGTCCCCTTTTGATGTGGTAAACCTACACATTTGGCTGACCAATCTTCTTTGTTGTGGTTGATCAGACCTATTTTGCTCATCAGTACGCTGGTGACAAAATATTCACCCAACAATTTTTGGTGACTCTATTGGAGATTAGAACAAGTGGTTCTTATCCTTATCCATTATATACTCTGGTGACTCTCATCTAGGTTTTACCCATTATCATTATAACTTTATCTATTTATCTCACTGTGAAAGAATGCACAGTTTAAAGCCTCAAGCTTTAAGCTGAAGCAGTACCAGTTCTTTTACATTTTTATTTTTACACTCTGGTAGATCCACGATATATGCGAAGCCAAAGGGCTAAAGGTATTGTTTACCCTATATTTGAGTTGGTAAAGCAATGCAATTTTGATCTATTTCCTTCACCATCTCACCTCCAATGAACTAGGAGCTTTCCTCATACTAAAATCAAGTCTCCATTATCGGGCAAAGTGTCCATTTTTGCTATTAATAAATCTTTGCCAATACTTACCCCTCTAAGATTTGTTATTCCACCTTTCCATAGTCATACAATGGAAATTCAAGGCCCCTGGGGTAACTCTTTTGGCCCAATTAATCTAACTTCACCCCTACATGAGCTCCCATGCAGTTCAAGAAAAAATTTTCCCAAGTTTTATGGTGATGGGAAGGTTCATCCTGATGAACATATTGCAGCCTTTAGCATAGATTGCAGTGTGATAGGCATGGAATTTGAAGACATGGCAGTCAGACTATTTATGGAAACATTGCGAGGTGTTGCTACAGACTAGTTCTACCACCTGCAGGCTCGGTCAATAACTGACTGGAACACACTCAAAGCCAAGTTTGAAGTAAGGTTCAAACCTGTAAAAGATGCACATGCCCTGCTAGCTCAACTCACATAAATGAAGAAGGAACCTCATGAACCAATGAGGGATTTCATATCCAAGTTTGACAAGCTGAGGAACAAAATTCTTGTAATTGCTCAGTGAACACCTGAAAACCTCAAATGTTTCTTCATCAATTCTCAGCTACCTGAAGTGAGTTTTTTGTTGAGACGTGTTGGCCAAATAGATCTTGCTACAGCTCAAGATTTGGTGACTAAGGTGGAAGATGACCTTATCTTGGCAGGAAAGATAAGGAGAGATCTTAATAGAGGTAAATCTTCTTCATCTTTTGAATATCCATCTACAGGTATCACTGATCTAATGGTGCAAAAGTTGGCAAATGAATTGCTAGCTCTCAAGAAGCAAATGGCACAAGGGATATTTTTAGCTCCTTATCAAGATATGCCAATGAGGACATTCCCCAATCAGTCATACCAAGGCAATGCTACCATGAATCAAAGACAACCAAATTATCTTCCTTCCCCACAAGGGAAACTTGCCATTGAAGCACCCCCCAACCAATTCGGTAGTTGGATATTTCAAAACAAAATCTAATTTCTCTTTCCAACCTGAATTGAACCAAGAAAATGACATTGATCTCCTTATAGAAGACCAAGAAGAATTAACTGATGACTGCAACATTGGTTTCCTGAATTACCAGGAGGAACCCAGAAGTGAAAGTGAAGCATTTGATGGATCATATGCTGTATTCACTTGGTCCCAGAACCAGTCAGCCTAGCAAGCTGATAAAGGAAAAATAGAAGAAAATTCTTAGCCTATGATTTCAATTTCCAAATGAGAAACTTCTCTACCTTTCCAACCAAAGGACACAGTAACTGTTAAAAAGGTGAGTACCTCAAATACACCTTTCCTCCAACTTCAAATCCATAGGCCAGTCCTCCCCCTTCCAAAAATCAAAAGGATGAACTCCCTTCCTCTGTTCCTAGTCTATTTCAGTCATTTGACATAATCGACCATGTCAAGAAGACTAAAATTCAAATGTCTGAATTTGAATTCTTGTAATCCAAGCCTGAGCAGTTGGATATGTTAGTTCAGTGTGTGAAGAATAAAGTCATCCCTACAGGACAAGATGTTAAAAAAGTAACTCATGATCCTCCAAGGAACATGTCCATCTCAAACAATCTTGTCATTACTCCTCCAGCTGCCCCTGGGAAAATAGAGCCTTTTTATGTTTCCCTTTTGATAAATGGTTACAAACTAAGCAATTGCATCATAGACTTAGGTGCATTTGACAACATCATCCCTGCCAAAGTGGTAGAATCTCTTGGTCTCACATTGATCAAGACATTTGGGAGATGTTTCTCCATGTAGAACAAATAAGTACCTTTGTTGGGACAAATCAAGGATGCCCAGCTTGCATTTGTATCACTCCCAAACAAAAGAATCAAGATGACAATCCTGGTGGCTGATGTTCCAGCCTCATACGACATTCTTCTGAGGTGAAATTTCTGCAAGGATGTTAGTGGAGAATTGAACATGGACCTCTCTGAAGTGAGGATCCTTGTCAAAGGCATCATGCAGAGGCTACTTCCTGAAAAGGAATCAAAATATGTTGTCACTTAGACATTAGTTCCTGAAGCTCACATTTTGTTTGAGTCTTCAGGCATGGGTAATGATTTTTTGACCACATAAGATACTCATGTTTCAGCTGATGAAACTCCTAAAAATGACAGTTTAAAAATTAGTTCAGATAGAACAACAAAATACATGATAGAGTGCAATGCAAATGCTGAAAAATTCCCCCTTTCAAGCAAAGAGAAATCTAAGAAAGGATCAGTTTCAAATAAGGTATGGATGATGGAATTTGATGGTAGCTATTACTCTACCAATTTAAGAGCTGGAATTGTGTTGATATCTGCTCAAGGAGATATTTTTCCTTCTTCATACAAGTTTAAGTTTAGCAACACCAACAACACAACTGAGTATGAATCTTTATTGCTTGGATTGAAAGCCGCTAAAGACAAGGGCATCAAGCTCCTTCATGCCAAAAGAGATGCTAAATTGGTGGTTTGTCAGGTGAGAAACCTGTACCAAACTAAAAATGAGAGATTACGCCACTACCGCAATCTAGTCTGGGATCAAATTGAAAGCTTTGATGCTTTCAGCTTCTCTGCCATACCCAGGGAATTCAATGACAGAGCCGATGCACTGGTGGTTCAACAACTCTCTTAGTTCCTCACCTAGACTTCAAAGGAAACATATACAACATCGATCTAGTTTTTTGACCAATTGTACTTGATAATGCCAATCATTGGTAGGTATTTAACAATGACAACCAAATCATTGCCTTCTTGGAGCAAAAAGACAGCTTTAAACAACTTCACTTCGAAGGCAGTAAGCTCTAGAAATCCAAATCAACTCCTAAAATGAATTCAGACGTAGGTGAAGAATTCTTGCAACTAAAAGGGAATAAAATTTCCAAAGGACTAGTTTTTCTTGAGAAATTGTTTGACAAGCACAACAGGTTCATCAAACAACAACAAATAGATTCAAGCTTCTCCCAGGGGTTTGATTAGATAAATTTGGGTACCAAGGAAAATTCCAAGATGGTGAATATTGGGAAGTGTTGTAATTTAGAAGAGAAACTCAAATTTACTGACCTCCTTCTCCATTACATGGATGTTTTGGCGTACTCTTATGATGATCTGAAGTTGCTCAAGCTTGAGAAAATTCACCATGAAATTCCTCTCAAAAATGATTCAATACCTTACAATCAAAAATTTAGGTAGTACAATCTGAAGATATCAGGTACTATTCTATCAAAAATATAATAAAATGTTGAATGCCAAGATAATCTTCCCAATCCATCATTCCACATGGATTGCCAACATAGTCCCTGTGAGGAAGAAGAATGGCAAAATTCACATCTGTGTGGATTTCAAGAATCTGAATCAGTCATCCTTAAAGGATAACTATATTTTGCCCATCATGGACCAATTACTTTAGACAGTGACCAGTTTCAAGATGTTATCAATGCTAGACGGCTTCTCAAGATACAATCAAGTAGAAGTTGGAGAAATAGACTAGCACAAGACTGCCTTCACCATGCCTTGGGGCACCTTTGCATATTGAAGAATGCCATTTGGCCTGATAAATGCTCGCACTACTTGTGATATACTTTGATGACTTGACCATCTTTTCCAAGCATCGCTTTGAGTATTTGCACCCATTGCAACAAGTGCTAGAATGCTACCGCCAAAATGGCATTTCTTTAAACCCTAAGAAGTCTATTTTTGGAGTGACAAGAGGGAAACTTCTCAGACACATTGTATCCAGAGAAGGCATAAAGATTGACTCAGAGAGATTTAAATCCATCTAGGAGCTTACTCTGCCCACGAGTAAGCTTGCAGTTCACTCTTTCTTCAAAAAAGTGAATTTCTTACGAAGGTTCATTCCCAAGTTTATTGAGAAGACTCGTCATATTATAGACATGATGAAGGGAAAAGCCACTTTCAACTAGACTAAAGAAGACAAATTAGCATTTTGGGAAATCAAGACATCCATTGCCCATGCCCCAATTTTAGTTTGTCTAGATTATACCAAATATTTCATCATGTATAGTTATGCTTCTAAACACACACTTTCAGCTATTTTGGTTCAATAGAATGAAGAAGGTGTGGAATCTTCCATTTTTTTCATGAGCTATCCTCTCAAAACTCATGAGTTGAAATATTCAAACATGGAGAAGCATGCTTATGCAGTGGTGAAGGTAGTGAATCATTTTCACTTTTACATTCTAAATTCCTGTGTTACTGCCCTGGTTCCTGATACCACAGTCAAATCTATACTAACTCAGCAGGAGTTTGGAACCAAAAGGGGCAATTAGATTGCTAAAATCTAGGGGTTTAATTTAATTATCAAACTGACAAAGTTTGTGTGGAGAAAGGGCCTTTGTCAATTGATTGCTGAAAATAGACCTGAAGAAGCAAGGCATGAAGAAAAAAAAGTAGAAGACACGCCAACAGTTCTTTTTGTCTCCACCATAAATGAGTGGTATTTAAGTATTGCTTATTTCCTTACTTATGGTGAGTGTCCTGCTCACTTATCTCATAAATAAAGGAGGATTGTTAAACTAAAAGCTACCAATTTTGTCCACTGGAACAATAGCCTGTACAAGAGGAGCTTTGATGGAGTGTTCCTTCACTACGTCGATAAAGTGTAGCAGAGCAAACTTCTAGAATCCTTCCATAATCTAGCTTGTGGAGGACATTTTTATGCTCCTATAACTTCCCACAAGATTATTAGACCTAGGTATTACTGGCCTACTTTATTTGAAGATGCATACAAATGGGTACGAAAGTGTGAACTGTGCCAACAGTTCATTGGAAGACCCAAGTTAGTTGCCCTGCCTCTCAAGCCAGTAGTGATAAAAGAGCCATTTCAATAATGGGGAATCAATTTCATTGGTGCTATAAACCTATCTTCAAGTGTTGAACATGATTATGTTTTCACAACCATAGATTACTTCACCAAGTGGGTGGAAGCTATTCCAACCAAGCATGCTACTTCAGAAGTAGTATGCAATTTCCTAAAAAAAAACATCATTTCCAAGTTTGGGGTCCCAACCAAAATTGTGACAGACAATGCTACCTATTTTTCTTCCCATATTTTTCTTCCCATGAGATCACTTAGTTCTACTTTTATTATGGGATTACTCTCTCCCACTCTTCTGATTATTTTCTATAAGGGTATGGCCAAGCAGAATCGAGCAATAAGAACCTGGTGACTATCATCAAGAAGCTGGTAGATGACAACCAATGAACTTTGCCCAAAGCATTATTTAATTTTATATGGGAAAAAAAAATTATGCCCAAAAGGGCAATATGTATGTCACCTTTCCAACTTTTGTATGGTCTCAATGTAGAGATACCAATCACCCTAGAATTACCAGCATTGAAAATTGGCAAAGGTGGTCAAAGATCAGACATATGAAAGCTCCATCAACAAGAGGATCATGTGTTTAACTGAGCTAAATGAGTAGTGAACTATGGTGGTGGACTAAATTGCACAACATCAAAATTTGGTGAAGAAGCTCTTCGACCAGAAAGCAAAAATCCAAGATTTCCAGATTGGAGATCAAGTCTTGCTGTGGGACAAGAGAAGAGAACCAAAGGGAATGCATGGGAAATTCGATTCCATATGGAGAGGCCCGTTCGCTATCTATGAGCTCAATAGTGAGAATAATTTCTTGTTGAAGTACCAAGATGTCACACCCTTTTCTCTGCCTCACAATGGGTAGCATCTGAAGCACTTCAATTCTTGAAGCATCAGATAAGATCATATGTACATATGTATATTTGTATAGTCTTTAGTTGTGTTTTGTGCTTTTCATTTTTATTTTTGACACCTTTTTTTTTTGGGTAGCATGACTCCATATCCCAATGGCATACTTTAAGGCACTGGAGATTCTGGTTTCTACTCCCTTCAGCTGCTTCAAAATTTCAACTGAAGAAAGTTCCCCAACTAGAGCCAACTGTTGTTCCCAAAATCTGTTACTCATTTTTGGGACAACACATGAACTATTTTTGGTCCTATAGGCCAAAAAATTATCTCTTCCCTTCTCAAAAATTGTTTTGGGCATTCAAATTCTCTATTTTTCAAGTTTTTTCAGCTAATAGACTTCACAGGAAGAAATCTACAGACTCTGTAGGCTTAAATCTACGGACTCTATAGGTAGGAATCTACGAACTCATTTCTATGAACTCTATAGGCAAGAATCTATAGACTCATTTCTATAGACTTTTTAGGTAGGAATCTATGGAATCTGTAGGAAGGAATCTACGGACTCATTTCTACGGACTCTGCCAGTTCATTTCTATGAACTCTACAAGTTCGTTTCTATAGACTCTACAGGAAAGAAACAAGCTCTCAACACTTAGGAAATTTCAAGGTTGGTTCAATGGCAAGGTTCAACCAAAAGGTTCATCACCGAACTTCAAACAAAGGATTGAACCATTGAACCTTGAACTAAAATGGTTCAAAGGTTCAAAGGTTTAACGGGTTCAAGGGTTTAACGACGTCAACAAGCTTAAAGAGTTAAGCGCTTCAGCAAAAGTTCAAAGTTTAACCGCTTCAATAAAGTTCAACGGCTTCAAAAGACTCAGTAAAAAGAAGAAGGCTTGAACCATTGAACCATTGAACCTTGAACCAAAATGGTTCAAAGGTTCAATGGGTTCAAGAGTTCAATTGGTTCAATGCAGTTGGTTCAACGAAGTTGGTTCAAGCGGTCAAGTGAACACAAGATTGAACTGTTGAACTAAAGTTGGTTCAATCAGTCAATTCAATTAGTTAATTCAAAAGAGTGCCTCAAAGTGAAAAGACCAAGTGCCCTTGCAGAGGATAATGAACCAAAGGTCAAGTGCCCTTATGGAGGGTAGTGAAGAAAAGAAGGCTTCAAAGAAAAAAGGAATGAACCATTGAACCAAATTGGTTTAACGAGTTCAATGGGTTCAATGAGTTCAATTGATTCGAAGAGATCAAGGGACTTAGAAAAATAGAGAAGCGATGGAACAAAGGATGAACCAATGAACCGATTGAACCTTGAACTAAAATGGTTCAACGGTTTAAAGGTTCAAAGGTTCAATGTGAATGGTTCAAAGGAAGTTCTAGACAAAGAGCAAGAAAGCCATTGAACTGTTGAACCTTGAACCAAAATGATTCAACGGTTCAAAGGGTTCAACGTGGATGGTACAAAGGAGTGCCCCAAAGCTGAAAGAACAAATGCCCTTGTGGAAGGTAGTGAACTATGGGCAGGTGCCCTTGCGAAGGGCAGAGAACATTGGTTCAAAGATCAAATAAGGCATCAGACAAAGGAATGGTTCAATCAAAGACCAAGAAAGTGATTGAACTAAGAAAGCGATTGAACCAAGAAAGTGATTGAACTAAGAAAGTGATTGAACCAAGGAAGTGATTGAACCAAGAAAGTGATTAAACTAGGGAAGCGATTGAACCATTGACGTCTCCACGGATGTCAAATTTAAGATAAGGAAATATCTATCAATTTTCAAATATGGCGTAGACCCTATGAAAAAATTCAATGACTGGCCAAAGAGATAGCATGAGAGCTCAGATCGCACAGATAAAGACAAAATACAGTGGAAATCACCATGTGTCCCTTATAAAACTCAATGGAAAGTGCTAAGTGTCAACGTCTGCCATTTCTTCCTTTTGTTTCATTATTGATTAAAGACTGTGGTGGGCCTTAGGTGAGTTATTAAGGTAAGTGGAACGCACGAAGTGTCATCATCTGTGTGAATCCAAATGAGTCCCACATGTTTCTATAGTGTTTCTAAAAGCTCAGTGAAAGCCACCATGTGTCATCTTCTGTAGGACTCTCAGAGGATATCTTAAGCTTCTATAAGTTAAATAGATGCTGCCAAGTGTCCTTGCCTATTTCACAGTGAAAAGTGCCACCTGTCCCTTCATCAGGAATAAAAAGCCCGAGAGCTCAAAATACAACAAGGAAAGGGGAAATGATGGAGAAAGATCAAAAATATCCTCACATGGGATATGCTTCTAAAAGGTGAAGCAGCCCACCAAGTGGACATCGGAGAGCACAAAAATTCAATGGCACGGCATGTTCTCCTGCATTGAGTAAAGTGAAAACAACTATGCACACATCAGGAAATACATTAGGTGGCCCATATTTAAGATCGATGCCTGATTCTAGCATAACCAATGGATAGAATTTAAAATGCATTGAAGGCATTGAATACATCATAGGCCATCATTTTTGTGGAACAAAGTGCCCAAGTCTTTCTTGGAGCACTATATATAGGACTCTCTCTTATTGTTTTAGGGATATCTTTCTGTTATCAAAAACAAAACTCTGCCCAAATTGAAAGGCATTACTGAGACTTTGAGCTTAGATTGTCGATCATATTTCATTATTTGAATAAGAAAACAAGTGACTTTTTAGACTTTGTGCTGGAATAGCTTGGTTATTGGGAAAATTATTCTTATGTCTATTTCCTTAATACATTTTTTGTCCCTTTAATTAAATAAGCAGAATTAGTGAAAGTAATCAAGAAGGTGTCCTGAAGCTGACTATGGAGAGACTTTGTGCTACCACAATTGTCTTTAGTTTGTCTATTTTCTATTTTTGTGTAAAGGATCTTAGGATGAATTTATGCCCTCATTATCCTTTGTATTTCACTCTTTGGTAGTTGAGGTGGAGACTTTGTGCTACATTTCATCCTGCTGTGTTAGGTTCCTGTTGTCTACTGAACAACACTTCTGAAAGAAGAGGAATGCCTTCTATCATTTCATCAAGATTTATCCTTTGACTGGTGAACATCATCTCTAAAAAAAGAGAGATGGATGGTATTATCCTACCCTTGAGTGTTATTTTCAGCTTATTTATAGTAGATTAGCATATATATAGCCCCTTCATACTTATAAGGAACCTCCCCTTGATGAGAGGAGAGATTTGTCCCCTTTTAATGTGGTAAACCTACACATTTGGCTGACCAATCTTCCTTGCTATGGTTGATCAGACCTATTTTTCTCATCAGTAAGCTGGTGACAAAATATTCACCCAACACATCCCAAAAAAAGTGCAAGGGAATGATTTCATCATCTTCTAAATGTTAAATCCAAATTTCTTAAACATAAAAAGTGGATCAGAAGATTTAGTGATAACTCTAGTGTAAGAACTAGGAGGTGGAATCTCAATACCTCTTCTACCTTCCTTACACCGTACATTGTTTTACTAATAGCCTTGGTCCTTTGCTATTAGAAGCTTGTCTTCCTTTATTCATGGAGGAAGTTTCTCCAATTTCCACCTGCTCATTAGTGTAACCTAAACTTGCATGAAGAGATCTATGCTCTACTTGTATTGGGTTAGTAATTCTTTGGCCATCTCAACCAAGACCTCTTCCATTAAAGCCCATTTTCATCAATAATTTGGATCCTATACCCTTAGTGTGTTGTTCAAAACTACCAAAAGCATCATTACTTGAATATGAATCTGAATGGAAAGAAGAAGATGAATTACTTGGTGAATAACTTACAGTGCATTCAGTCATAGTCTCTGCATCTGAAGTAGAAGGTATGGCCTTCTTTGGTTCACCACACTATAATTTGATCAAGAGCTCTTCCTTAGATTCAAGCTTTGATTTCAAACTTGAAATTTGCTCTTCAAGAGCTAAGAGCTTGCATCTCAGGAATGCATTCTCATCCTAAATCTGGGTGTTGATGGCTTCAAGCTCTTCCATCTTGGCTTTATGTGATAACTTGCCCATGGTTTTCTGCAAACACATCAATTCCACAACTGCACACTATAATCTAATCAAGTGATATTGATAACCAATAAACTAAAAGCAACTACCAAATCATAATCAGAAGCTATCCCTGCTTTCTAATTGCTTTGATACCAAAATTGATCTGTAAACTACACTAATAAACTCAAAGTGAAGTTTTAAAACTATGGATTCTAAATTTGTCAAACTATTAAAAAATTTCAAAATACTCAAAAGAACTTGTAAATTATTTGGTAAAAGTGTTCTCGATTATTGAATTGGATTGGAACCGTCACCAGACTTTCACTTCCATTCTCTGATTAATCCAATTTTTATTTTAAAATCAAATTTCATAAATTTTCAATTTTTAAAACTTGCATATGTTCATGATTAATTAAAAATCAGAAAAACTAAATTTAAAACATGCATTAAATGATAAATTACCACATGAAATTGATAACGGAGTTTGGCATCTCTTGCCTATGTCTTCGGCTCCACCCAATAGTGAGGACCATTTCTATTAAATTTGTGCAACAAATGGCTTACAAATTGTACAAAACATTGCACAACTTCCCTCAGGTCTGATCTCTATCCAATGACTTCACCTCACTGATATACTCAAGCTCGGTCACATGAAAATTCTTCCTCAATCTTCAATCCCTTTCCAAAATTGCTTTGGTCCCTTCACTCAAACTATTGGTCTATCCAAATAATAATAATAATATTCTCTTTTTAATTACAAAACATAACTAAAAAGGCTTACCCTATGTATAGAGGTCAAAAATTGGTTTATAATCCACTTGCTAAAGCTTTCTCCAAGCTTCCATCTAGCTCTCAGCCTCTTAAAAATAATTACACAGTCCTACAAAGCTTAAATTTGAATACAAGTTCATGCCTTATATAACACTTCCAAACCCACAGCTTGGTTGGTCAAGGCTTATCCCGTTTGCACGGGAGGTCATGAGTTCAAGTCTCTTCCCATTCTATTTAGGCACTTAGCTTATCATTTAGTCCCACATTGGCAATTTCAAAATAATTTGATAGCTTTTAATAGTTGAGCGGCCTCCTTGCATAATGCTGACACCCCTTTTGGTGGGCTTGAGGTGCTTAACATAGCATGGGATGTGGGTTCACCAACTTGGATTATCCATTGGTTGATGTACCAATTAGCATATACGCTAACTTTGAAATGGCTCGGTCTTTGAGCTTAGCTTAAAACACCAACATAGATAGGCATAAGGCTCGGTCTTCGAGCTTAGCTCAGGGTCTTCAATTCTTGAGCTTGAATCGGTAAGTATTTGAAAGGGCCTTCATGGCATAACAATGTGTAAACTAGTGTCTCATCCATATGGCTTAATGGGGCTCATCCATTCCCTCTCGACCCTTGGTCAGTTACAATGCAATGGAACGTTTATAATGCTTAAACAATAGTCCCACATGTAGGAAATACAAGGCATAATAAGGATTTAAATACAATTGCATATGCATATAGATTCAAAGATGGAGGCCAAGGCACCACTCCTTAATCAAGTGTGTCGACCCTTGCTGAGGGCCCCTTGTAAGCCAATAGTGGGGCCCACGATTCTCCATACGACCACCTATCAAAGATCGGAGGTTGAAACCAAACCAAATACCAACTAAATTTTTTTACATGACCATACATAAACATACTACCATGTGTCAACAAGGGATTGGTCCACTTGTTGTATTCAAATTGTGCCACGTGTTGTGACACCTTATTTTCCTTATCATAATAAAACTTTAGTGGACCATATCTTTTGCATATGGTGTCTATTTTACAAATTGTGAAAAGTGCCAGAAAGCTCTCAATGAGCTCTACACTGTGAAATTGGTTTCATCACAAATTGGAAACTTTTTCCAAACTAATCTCTGTATCATGTGATAAGATTATTGGTTAGATTGTTCATTGATGGCATGGAAATACCACTCCCTACTAGGATGTTGGAAGTGTCAATGGTTTGGTGACTAGGACTAGTTTGAATTTAGCTTCAAGAGAGGTGGTTAGGGCAAGTTCAATTGTGGTTTTAGGGGTGTTGGGAATGACTGCGTAGGAGGAGGTGGTTATGGACGATGTAAGAGGAGGTCAGGTAGCTCCATTACCATATGAGATGAACTATGAACCCTCAACAAAGGTGGTTTAGTGATGGGCCATTCTCTTTATTCATCGGGGATTTTTTGTGTTTGAAATGTAGTATATAATAAATTGTTATAGTTGTTTTTGTTTGATCTTATTGGGACTGTGTTTCCATGTTATCATCTTAGTCTCCCATTTTTAGGCACAAGTTGATTGTGGCTATTTGGGGCCTTTTATTCCCTCATGGATTTATATTCGAGGCTTACGAGGTTTTATGATTCAATATGTAATATGGATAAAGGCCCACTTTTGTATTATAGGATTATGAAGGAGATTGTTAGTCTTCTCTTGTTAGTGGAATACAAAATTCCAAATCAAATAACTCAATGAAAATAACAATACCTTTCCTAAGTAATTGGGTGAACAATAACATAACTAAGCTTAAATACAACTAGAAGATGAAGAAAACAACTACCTTTACCTTCCTTGTCAAATGATGCTTGTTTGTTGGCCTATAAGATTGTTCATGCTTGGATTTTGTGTCCTTTGTCAATGTGTTTCCCTTGTGGGTAGCACCTATCCTTGTCCACTTGTGTCTTGGCTTAACTTGACCTATCAAGTGATAACAAAATGAAGGTTTCTAGACACAATTTGGCATTACTTATTTGCATAATTTTTTTTGTTAAATAATGAACTTGGCACTTGTATTTATAGGTTCTCAATCTAACCTTAACTCAAGTGTATCTAGGTTAGATTTAATTGTGTTTAGGTTAGGCAGGGGATAAGCAATTAATATTTGGGATATATATCCCATTTATTAAGCATGGCTCTCCATTTATGAATTTAAGACTTTTATAAGGATATTTCTAATTACTTGAATTTGATGATGATGACATCATCATGACCTCATTTTTCTTGAAATTTCCTTTTTAGTAAATAGACATTCACTAATTGAACATATAATTTTCACTTAAGTATTTAATTATATTTGTTTAATTAATTAATTTTGCTTAGGGTTTTGGCATTTTGAGAATTGGTTGAGTGCCCCGCTTAATGGATCAAAAGGCCAATTTGTCAATTTGATAGGTCATAATTTGAATGGAGTCAAATATGTGGGAGGTTACTATTGAATACAGTATAATACCCCAAATATGGATACCTCAATATGATTCTGGGCAGTAATGTCTGATGTGTGGATGAAATTTTGACATCAAGAGACTTTTATGATTTATTTACATCATTTTCTAGAAATCAAACTAAAGTTTAGTTGGAACATAATTGTGGCTAAAATGGGGTGTAGACATTTTCCCCCTATTTGAGAAGGTGTTGCAAGACACAAGCACATTAACATCTTATCAAAGAATGAAAAAGTTATTAATGATTTGGCTAATGCCCTAGAGGGTGATGGATGACCCCTAGATGCCCCCTCGAAGGATTGGGTGGTAAATAGTGTCATTGAATGGGTCCTCGAAAAGAGAAAAAATGATAGCCAAAAAGTAATGCATGACGAAAATATTGATTTGCCCAAAGGTAGTTATAATCAGTGGCATAGTGATTTTACTCATAAAAGTGGATGGAGTGGAATAATGATTTGCCTAAAGGTGGTTATAATAATTAGCATAATGAAAATGCCCTAGTAGGGTAGATAGGTCATAAAATAATGATTTGCCCAAAGGTGATTATAATCATTGGCACAATGTTTTGCCCTAGTAGGGAAAATTAGTTAATGCGATAATAAATCCATAAATAGAGTGACAATGAGTTGACATAGAATAATAACATGAATCTAAAAAAACTAGTTAGTACGAAGATGCATGTTTGAACTAGCATGATATAGACCCAAAAAATAACATTGTTAAATGGGACTCTAAAAGGCCCAATAACATGGTTTGATAAAAAAATAGTGAATGTAAAATTGAATGATGTAAAAAATGGACCACAAAGTCAAAACAAAGAGCTCCTAAAATGATCAGAAAGAAACCTTAGGCCCTAGGGATGAAAAATTAATTTTTCAAGCTATATATTCACCCCATGAGGTGATTTTTTTTCATTTTAACCTAAACCCTTTGAAAATTTAGAGATATGACCTCACGAGGAGAAGCAATGAGAAATGGTACGTGGATGAGGATAAAGGCATGTCAACAATTGAGTGAGGGAGCATGGGCAACCACCACATGATTAACCTTCAACAAATGACCTTACTTTATCCCTTTAGTGCATTAATTACACATTTTATGCTAGTTTTAGGGCTCAAACCTACAAAGTTGTTATTTTTGTGGAAGGGAAAATGATAGCTTTATAGATAAAATTGGTGACTTCATACAAAGTCACCATTTTTGAAAATGATGATATCATCAAAAAGTAGTGAAAATGCCAAAATGATGATTTTGCCCATTTTTAGGTGAAGTCACCATTTTTGTAAAAAAGGAAAATGATGATTTCACCTCAAAAATAGTAGAAAACACCAAAATAATGACTTCATCATTTAGTAATTGGTGACTTTACCCTGAAAGCCAAAATGGCTAACTTAAGGGACCTAAAAGGGGTCCAACGTCTAGGAGAGAGTGGAAAATACGTTTGGTAGGGTAGGTATATGTTAGATAACACCATAGATATAGCTAATGCTAATATATTTGTGATTGCAAGAGTGACTCATAATAATGAAGACATGGGAGCAATGTTCTCATTATTTGTGGATGCCATAGATATTGACAATGGTCATGGTTGCATTCTTGTAGGCCCTAGATTTATATGACATTGCATAGATGCTTATAATCCATGCAGATCAAGTGTACCTGAGTGTATTGGTAGAGAGATGGCACTCTAAGACTTCTTCATTTCACCTATTTATTGGGGATTCTATGGTTATGCTAGATGATACCATGTGCATACTAAATCTACCCATGAGAGGTCATAGATTGTTCTGGATAGATCCATCATGATAACAAGTGGTGCTAGATGAATTGATAGGTCTCTTATATATTCCCATGGTACATGGGAAGGTTGACATTGATCTATTAGTTACATATATGGACTTTTGGCCAAATGATCTAACCCTAGAGGACCCCTTACCACTAGTTTTGATTGATAGGGAGGTTGTTATACTATGGCCATTGTCAACAACATACTATTTCTTGACAAGAGTGGTTGATTCTTTCACATGGGCCTAGATGGAGTCATTCATTTAATAATGGATGTCATGACTAGGTTTGTTTGAGGGTAAACAATATTGGCCTAGTTGTACAGAGACTTACACATGATGGCCTACTAAGGAGGCTAAAACATCAAACCTTCTATACTATTATAGATTTTGGGTTGGAAGCATATATCCATAAAGCATCCAATCAGTCAAAGATAGGTCAGTGACCTGAAGAACCATTGGTTTATGGTTCAATTTAGACAGGTGAAAGGTGTAGTGGATATCACAATGAGATATACCACTACCAATGAATGTTCAACAAATTGATGGTTGATTTCTTCATTTGGTGGCCTTATTTTCCGTACCATCTTTAGTTGTCATGGGATAGATGGTACACTAGATTTATGATCACTAGGTGCTTCCTTACAGGGATATAAACACATATTACTAAGGAGTACTGACCATATCAGGTGTTACAGTAGTTTGACATAATATAGGATGTTCTTAAGGAGTCAAGGTGGTTTGCACATGCTACTCAAGATATTAGCTGCACTAACCTAGTGGTTTTGAGGAGTACAACTACAAGCAGGTATGGGGTAGCGTCACAAGTTCTATGGGCCTATGTAAGAGGCCATATAGACATAGGTGTGACACTTGAGTATGTGTATTGGTGGGTATAGGTGTGTCCATTGAGACTGATAACCCATAAAAAGGTAGCTAGACAGGTTAAACAAGTACAGGGTCAATAACCTATGGATGTGGATGAGGTTAAGGCTGAGACAAGCAATGAGGCTAGTGATATTGGTAATAGTTGGCACATTAGTGGGGATAAGGGTGGCAATGATGAGGGTGATGATGGAGGGGATGACAAAGGGGATGACACCTAGGCCATGATGGTAGATCTGAGCTCTACAAGTATAACAAGTGTATCAGTTGATCTAAGCCAATCAAGGCTATCAAGTATAGTTAAACAACTAGGGATAACATCATTTTGGAGGAGAAGATTTCAACTTGGGTAGGTGAGATCTAAGGCTTGGAGAATAGAGTGGAGGAATTATAGGCTACATTAGACATCAGGGATGAGGATATGACTTCTCTTCAGTTAGAGATTACCTCACTGAAGGTAGAAGTAGCACAAATGGTACAAGTATAGGCACAAATACATGCATAGTAGGATCAGGCTATATCGGATAGGGATCAATCCCTAGAAGATATATAGGGGCTCTGACACGAGTGATATGAGGCTCAGAGAACCAACACATAAGTAGGATTTTCATAGATGATACTTGAGATCCTTCAGGCTAAGGATGAGGCCTCTTATTATCACTAAGCATATAAGACCATAGTCCCTAGAGATCATCATATTGTTACCTTTGAGGTATGGTATGTATAAAGGGTTGGCAGTAGGTCATCTCAGTCTAAGACTAGGACACATGGTACAACAACATCAGGTCAATTAGTGTAACAACCATGACCACCACCACCACCAGGACCACCTCCTACTATAGGACCTATGGACTTGTAAATTTAGAGCTAATTGTCAGAGCTCATTGGCATATTTTTGTATTTTGACAGTATGCTATGTATATATTCATGATGTCTATGGCATTTATTTATGAGACATATTGACATTCATATTTTATCCTTAGTAGCTTGTGTACATGGACTATATTTATTTTGATATATGTTATGCTCTATTGATTATTATGTTGATCTCACATTTAGTTGTAATGATTTAGCATTGTTGATGTTTATTTTTCATATAAACATGTATGCTCTTTCATTTACTATATTGCCACGTATATGAGATGCTACATTATTTTTATATGTTTATGTTAAATGACTTATATATATAATTATTCAGAGATATATATCTATATTATCACATAATAAAATCATGGTGATTTGGTTACTTATGAGTTTTGGATTTGTTTAGGAGATGTCAGTTGTGAACAAGGAGAAGTACTGCCCGTTGCATTGGTTGATAGATCTATTGGCCTATTTCTTTCTATAGCTTATGATATTAGGCATCATAGTTATAGAAAAATATAATAAAATATATTTCCTAAGCATGGGAAACTTAATTTAAATGCAAATATAAACAACTTAAAATAAATATATGAATAATCAAATCTCAAGTGTAAATATAAGACAAATATACTAAGTGTAAGAATAAATACAAATATCTACAACTCAAGTACGAGATATAACAAATCAAGAATTAATTGAAAACATAATGTAATAAACCTATGGCAACCAAAACAAGGATGGGACAATAAAATAAGTTAGTCAACAACTAATTAAAATAAACAAACAAACAAATGAAGAAACAATCTAAGAAAAATAACAAAAATACTAATGAAAAAAATAATGTTAGTCATTAAATAATTAAGATTAATAAAACTAACAAACAAACATGAAAACTAAGACAAGATAAAAAATTAGTTATCAACCAATTAAAAGAAAAGAAAACAAAAGTACCACTTTAACCAAGACAAATAAAATAAGCAAGAAAGCTAAAGCAATGTGTTGTACCTAACACACCCCGATTTATGAAAATGAGGACCCTTGTTCAAATTTTACAAATTTGTGTTATAAATTGAGCATCCCACTTGATCATAGTTTACATAGGTCTATTAGCACATAATCTTTATTTGAATTCATCTAATGTTGCTAATGTTTGATTCTTATGTTTCCATGTTGCAGGTTTAATGGGGTCTCATTTGTGTGAATATTGCATAAGGGCTTTGTACCTTAATGCTAATTTGACTCTTTGTTTTGATTAACTCTTGATCTCTTGTTGATTACATTGAATTTATGTTTAAATCATGTTAAAAAACCTTAGCCTAAAGTCCTTTTGAAATAAATTCAAAATTCATGCAGGGTCAAAATGACTAGCGAACACCTTATTATATTTTAAAAAATAGCCTAAAGTCTTAAATGCATTTTATACAACAAAAAAATTTAGGCTAAAAATTATATCCTTAGTTTCTTAATGTTTCTCGAGTCCTAACTTTATTTCATTATTCACAAGAATGGGTTAAATGACAAGCTTTCACATGGTGAGATCTCGAAGCTCAACAAAGAGATCAATGACCCATGAGGTAGAGTTTATAAAGTTGAAAGTCAATAAAGTCCAAGTGAAGATCAATGATACATGTTTTTTCATGCACCAAATATCTAAGGACACAGGGTAGAGATACGAAGTTAATAGATCTACAAGTGACAACATCTTAGGAGCCCAGATTTGAGATCAACAGTCTACGGTCAACATAGTAGAGAAGCCCAAGGAAGTGACAAGTGTCAATCTTGTAAGAGTCAATAAGTCAAACACCTAGATCTATAGTACACATTAATGTAGGCATCATAGATCTAATAATACATGATCAAGATTGAAAAGTTAAAAGGATTTTACAAGTGAGAGATGGTGACAAGTGTCACCATCACTAGAATACTTAACAAATATCCAATTACCTACTAGTAGAAGTAGAGTCAATAAGTCAAGGATGTTGAGAACATACATGAGATCGATAGATGGAAATATCTTGATAATCGACAAAGCAAATCGATGATTCATGCTTGATCCTAGATTCAAAATATCAATGGACCATGTTTTAATCCATGTAAGTAGGATCAACAATCTGTGATCAACATTGACATTTCAAAGAAGCACAAAGAGCCCTGAGCATGGAATAAAAATGTTTGAGCTATGAAATTTGACTATAAGGTGTATAGAGAGCCTCGAGGAGCTACCAAATGGCACATAGGTATCCAATCACATAGAAGTAAGATCGATAGAGTGTGATTGATGTGTGCAATTGAGATCAATGATGCAAATCAAGACATACTTTTCAAAGGTCTTGAAACCAATAAAAAGATACCATGTGGTATGATCTTGTAAGCTCAGATATAAAGATAAACTTTGATCTAGTTTTAAGGTTACACAGGGAAGTGACACATGTCCTAAAAGGACAAATGGCCATATTTTGAGCATTAAATGGGCATCATGACATGATATTACCACATAGACTGAATACATGGATCTTTTGGCACTTGAGTTGTATTAGGTTATTCAGATTCATAGTAATGGGAAGTTAGTCACAGTTAAACAATGTCATTAGTTATGAGGCATTGGTGAAGGGATACTTGTCCTTGACACGTGTTTGAATTCCATTTGAAAATGGCTAACTTAAAATATCTGACAGGGTGTTCTCACAACCTATAAAATGAGGTATTGTAAATTTATGCATATATTTATAGTTTTAATGTAGTTCAAGCTATAATTGTAAAATTTTCCCTTCTTTTTACACATGCACATATTGCATAGCTTTTACAAAGGCTAACTTAAATTGATAACTATAAGTAGACTATTATATGGTCTTAACCATAGTTAGAACTCAAGTTCTAACTATCACATGTAATGAATTTTCATGGACTTAGAGGATGAGGCAACCCCTTCCCCAAGCCTATTTAAATAATTGTAATCCACTAGTTAGAAGAGTTTAAAAAAAATCAATATACAGGAGCAATATCAATTTTGATTATTAACAAATGTGTTTGTGTATTCTCTCTCTAATTTTTGTGTAATTAGGATTATCTTCTTTTGGTTGTATGATTCAATAATTCTTAGTATGTAACAATTGCAATGAATTATTTCTTATCTTGATTGATTTGCTAGTCTTATATGTGCAATAGCTATTAAAGGATTAGTAAATTACATTGATTATTAGTAATTAAGTTTATTGATTCATGTTGTTAAGTGTGTAGAAGTTTTTTTTTATATAGTTTTTTATGTGTGTGAAAAATATACCTCATATAGCTCATTAGCTTGAGCCATAATCTCTTGATTAAGGGTGTGTAACAACTACTCTAAAAGGGGTAACCTTTGATTGAGGCTTATGAGTTTCCTATATCAATATCCCTTTATAATTCTAAACCATGTATGACTGTTAGTGTGTAATAGTTGCTTGCAACATGCATAGGTTTTGAAAGCACTTGCCCATTTAGAAACTAGCCAGAGAGGTGATTCCTAAAAACACAAAATCTTCTTTTCTGCCTTACCCTCCCCCTTTTTTTGAGTTTGTTTTGAGATCTACCCACTTTAGATTAGAAAAACTGACCATTCATAAAGACTCACTACTTTTTAAGAGACCACACCTCCATCCAAAAACCTTGTCAATAACTTGCATGCCCTACCAACTACTCCATCAACATGTTTTTCAAACCACATACCTATAACTCATGCCCTAGAGTGGATTTTACCTCTATTGAGATCCTAAAATGTTAGAGGTTACCTCATTGACTATGATGTGCATAAAAACCACATCAATAGTTTCACTTGCACTAGAAGGAGGACTTGAACCTCTAATAATAGTAGTTATTCTTTGTGTAGAGTTGCACTGGAGTCACCCAGAAGAGTGACTAGATCTAATTCCTAGGCTTGTTTTCTAGTCTCACCCTTATCAAATCATAGGAGACCTATAACTGTACCAACAACCCTAGTTTACAATAATCCACATACTCTAACTAGGAACCCTTTACCAATTAATCAAACAATGGCTCAACCACCTTGGTTAGTTGGATCTGCTATTGCCATCCTAGGAGATGTGCATGCTTTACCTAGGAATCTTGAGAAGTATCTACCTTCCTTTTCTCTTTCAGGAGCAAGGATAATGGAAGAACATATCAAATCTTTCAAGGTTGCTTTGAGATTAATGAATGTTGTTAATGAAGATGTTGCATGCAGATTATTCACTTTTACATTAATGTACATTTCCTATTATTGGTATTTAAACCTAACAGAGAACTCCATCACTTCTTGGGATGGATGTCAAGCTACATTTATTGTTTAATTTAGACATGTCACCAACCTTGGTTTGATTTAACAACACTTTACTATCATGAAGAGAGAACCTAATGAGCCTATCTAAGCTTTCAACACATGGTTTAAAAAGATTTACAACTAGTTAATCCTAAGTTATAAACTAGATGCTACATTATCATTGGAGATGTACAAAAATTCCCTAGACCCCATCACTACCATGTTCTTGAGAAGGATAATTGCTGCTAACAATTTAGCATTAGCATATGAGGAAGTCATTAACATAGATATATAGCTTAATCCCTAGATGCTTGGCATATCTAAAGTCAATAATAGCTTCCCAGTATTGAACATAGTACCACATATAAAGTAGAATGTTTCAGTATTTAATTAGAACCAACTCTACACACTACCTCCATTAACACTGACAACACAGTTGAACTACAACTTCTTAAATAATCATGCACCAAGTAATGGTTACCAATAAAATAAAAAACTAGCTATACTCCCATTATTATTTTATAAGGTACTAACTCTATCAAGGTAGAAATGGATTTTATTCAGAAGATGGTTGAAAAGTTGAGCAATGACTTCTTAAATATGCAATGGAGGATGGGAAATGCTAATGGTCCAACTGGTAATTAGAACATTGGATTTTAGAGATATACCATACCATTCAACATGCCTATGAATAATATAAAACAACCTAACAAGCTTTTAAAGATCAACATGGTAGAAATAGATCTTCCCAATTGGTGCAAAATTCATAATACTTTCGAGCATGGTGAGCTCAACTATGTTAAATTTTCTTTAGCATTTGAAATATTTTAAAGAGAGGTAGTTAGGAAAGATCAAATGCATAATCTACCTAAACATTATCTAGATACTGGCCCTTCTAGCATTGCCATATTTTTTGAAACTCATAAGTTTCCCTTTCTAGGTGAAGATGATAATGAGCAAGAGGACAACTCAGATGAAGTTAACATTTTATAGCAATTCAAGAAAGGTGGATACAATATAAGGAATAAGCAACCACTCAAAACATCAACTCCTCCAAATACTACTACAATTTCACCTAATGCTAAAGCTGACAACAATCCACCTCCTCCAAGAGGGAGTGATCATCCTCAGACCAAGGAAGAACCTAACAAGGGAGGATACAACATTATCAAAGATATGAAGAAGATCAAAGCAAATATAACTCTTCATGAGTTAGCTCAGATTATCAAATAAAAGGAGTTTCTCTATAAGTCTATTATAGGGAAGACACCTATGGAAAAAATAAAAGCATCTATGGACAAATTGAAAGTATCTAACACCAATGTTATCTACAAGAGCAAGCCAAAAGTTCCACCCTTATTGTTGACTATCAGGGCAATTGGTAAGAATATTCATAATTATTTAATTGATTCTAGAACATATGCAACTATCATGCCTACTTCTATATGTCAAAATCTTGGTTTGAAACCAAGCCCTTCAAAGAGTATAGTTTCAAAGTTGGACAAAATAGTAATCCCTGTTGTTGGTGAATTAAGGGATGTACATATCCAAGTAGCATCTTAACTATAGATTCAAATGACCATTGATATCCTGGTGGTAGACATACCTAAAGGCTATGGTCTGCTGCTAAGTAGAGACTGATCTAAAACACTCAACATGTATCTTTCTATAGACTTCTCTCATTTATGGTTGCCATAGAGAGGATTTTAAAATCAAATTAGAATTGACATAGAGTCGAGACTAAAGTATCCCATCACAAAATATAATGTCAAAAATGAAGAGGTAAATTTTAAGTCTCCTAGCCCTGGTATTTACAATTTTACTACTCAAAATCAAGTATAGAAGCTAGAAGTTGATGGTTCCAAACAACTATGGACTTTATACTTTGATGGTGCTAGATCCAAGCAAGGATCAGGCATGGGAATCAAACTGATTGATCTATGAGGTAAAAATTTCTTAGCAACATACAAATTATAATTTCTATACATGAATAATAGAGCTGATTACGAGGCTTTAATTTTGGGATTACAATTTGCACTTAAGAATAACGTAAAACATATATTAGTATTTGGTTACTTAGAGTTGGTAGTTAACCAAGTAAAAAATAAATACCAATACAAGCTATCTTATTTGAGAAGATACAATCATAGAGCATGGGACATGATTGAAAGCTTAAAAAATTTCAACATAGTAGCCCTTCCTAGAGAGCAAAATCAAGTTGTTGATTTGCTAGTTACTATCGTTACTAATCTGAAACCCCTTCAAGAATCTAAGGTAAAAAGGTTCTCCATTGAATTGGTGCCTTATCCCTCTATTCTTGATAACATATAAAATTTTCAAGTTTTTGATGATGACCAGCAAATTATTTAGTTTCTAACCAATTTAGGAGAATTTAAGTCCCAAATCATAGATGACAAGGATATTAATCATCTCTATCAAGAATAATCAGATAGGGAAGGTATTCTCCAACTCAAAGAAAATCACATCCTAGCTGGGTTGGTCTCTTTGGAAAGGTAATTTGATATAGACCCTCAAGCTCAGTAGCTCAGGCAACCCAAGGTCAATGAATTAGACTTCAAAAGATAAAATCTAGGGGATGAACATAACCCATGCTATGTTAATATCGATCTTAGCTGTACCCCAGAAGAGAGATAAAAAGTGAAGGATTTAATCACTCATTATAAGAATGTCATTTCTTGGACATATGAAGAATTGAAAGTATATGACCCATAGGTCATTACTCATATGATTCCCTTAAAGCTAGATCACAAGATATTCAGAAAAAGGTAGAAACTAGTCAATCCTATTTTAGAGCCTCTCATTCAAAGAGAAGTGGAGAAGTTATTAAGCATAAAAATCATCTTTCCATTAAGACATTCTACCTAGTTGGCCAATTTGGTCCCATTAAGAAAGAAGAATGGTGAGATAAGACTATGTCTAGATTTTAAGAATCTGAATAAGGCTTTTGAAAAGGACAATTATCCCTTGCCTTCTCTAGATGAGGTGATACAAATAGTAAGTGGCTCTAAAATGATGTCCTTCTTGGATGGATTTTCAAGCTATAATCAAGTAATAGTGCAATCCAAAGATAGAATGAAGTCTGTGTTTACCACTAATTAGGGGACTTATGCATATAAGAGGATGCCATTTGGCCTAATAAATGTAGGGTCTACTATTTACCACATTATGGATCATGCATTCAAAGTATTGACAAAAAAATGCATAATCATCTACATGGATGATCTTATAGTGTTTTCAAAGAACATGAATGATCATATAAGCCACCTTTAGTCCGTATTCAAGATATGAAAAAGGTTTGGTATTTCATTAAACTCAAATAAGAGCATATTTGGAGTGACTAAAGGCAAGCTCTTGGGACACATCATCACCAAGGATGGGATTACCATTGATCCAAACATAATTCAAATAATCTCAAGGATTACACCACCAAATAGAAATAAAGAGCTCAAATCATTCTTTTGAAAGATTAACTTCATAGAGAAGTTCATCTTAGGATTTGTAGAGATTGTTAACTCTTGAATGCCATGCTCAAATAGGATGCTAAAATAGAATAGATGGTTGAAGCCCAAAAGCCCTTCCAGGACATTAAAGATGCAATATCATAGGCTCTAGTATTAATCAACCCAAATTTCATGAAATATATCAACTTGTATTCATTTACTTCAAAACATATAATTATTACTATTATAACACAAAATAAAGATGAAACTGAGCATCTAATTACATTCATGAGCACCAATATGAAGGATGCATAACTTAGGTACTCCATGATTGACAAACTAATTTTCAACCTTGTCAAAATAGTAAATAAATTTCAACATTAAATCTTAAGGAATAAAATCATTACAATTGTGACTAATCCTATTATCAAGCTCACCCTACAACAAAATAAATTAGGATAACATCGAGGTAAGTGGATGACAAAGCTACAATAATTTGATATAAAAATAAAGCCTACAAAAATCATTCAAGGTCAAGGCATCATTCAGTTCATGATTGAACCTGATCCACACATCACCATTTAAGAGATATATGAGGCTCTAGTATCCAAAGGAAAATGGTATGCCAATATCATACACTATTTGCTTATAGGTACTTATTCCTTGGAACTTAATAGAGAATGAAGGAGAGCTTTGAGACTTAAAAATGTTCATTATATAATCAAGAAAGGATTTCTCTACAAAATAAATTATGAAGGCATTTACCTTAGGTGTGTGTCTGCAAAGGAAGCTAAAGAAATTTTAGAAAACTTGCATCAAAAAATAGGTAGTGGTCATCCTTCTAAGAATACCATGGCCCATAAAATATTAAGAATGAGTTATTACTGGCCAATAGTTTTCAAGGATGCTCATGCTCATGTGAGGACATGCCACGAATGCTAATCTTTAGCCAAAAGGGAAGTACACACAACAATGCCTTTACAATCGATTATTGAAAGAAGGCCATTTGCCTAATAGGGTTTAGAGTTCATTGGTGTCATCAACCCAAATTTATCAGTAGTCCATAAATTAATGATAATTTCTATTAACTACTGTATTAGATGGAATGAAGCCATAACCAAAAAGAATTGTAGACTATAAGGTGTGATTCACTTCTTGGAGGAACACATAATAACCAGATTTGACACACATATTTCTTTGGTTTGTGACAATAAACCAGGTTTTATATCAAAAAAATTTACTACATGGGCACACAAAAACTAGATCACTATTAAGTCATCCTCTAACCATTATCCCTAGGATAATGGTCTGGTAGAATCAAAGAACAAGAATCTAATAGATTCAATTAAGAATTAGCAGGGGACAAGCCTAAGGACTGGCATAATTTATTAAAGTATGCTCTTTAGATAGATTAAACAAGATGTTAAAGCTTCAACTTATCTATTGGTGTATATATGTAGGCCTGTGTTCCCAATTATCCTGAAGTTACCCACTTATCAATTTGTACAAGACTACATGGAACCATGCGATGAAATAGAGTCAAGATTGATGGACATAATAGAAATGGAACATTCAAGGACTGAGGCCTTACAAAAATTCAAAAAATACTAAAATGTGGTCAAGAGGTGGTTTTATAAGAGAGAGAAGGTCAAAGCATTAAGGATTTTAGAGCTAGTGCTACTTTGGGATAAAGCCCATAAGAAGAAGGGACAACATGATAAGTTTGCCCCACTATGGATTGGACCACACCAAATTTTGGAGATCATGGGAAATAATGAATTTTGTCTAAAGGACCTACAAGGTAATGAGCTTACATATCCATTTAATGGATAGTTTTTGAAGCACTACTTTAAGGTTGTGTCATCTGCAAATATTACTGATTGACGAGGGATAGATAAATGTAGTCGTAGGATTAGCTTAGTTTCTTGATTTTTGAGTTTAATTTCATGATTTCTTAGATAAGTTTCTTTCTTTCTTAGATTAGTTTCATGATTTATTATTTTATTTTCCTACTTTCTTAGTGTTAGCCAAATTTGTTACCCTTGTTTTGAAATTTCCTTTGGCTAAGTTCAACATCTTTTGTCTATTTTCAATTCAATTGTGAAGGACTCGTGAAAGAAACCAATTGTTTTCTATTCTTTAGAATCTTTGTTTTAGCCTTATTCAAGTGTTTTCCCCCCATTTTGCCTAAGTTTTATCTCTTTTGGAAAGGTTCCTTTGTTTCAAGTTTTTTGTCCAAGCCTAGGAATTCTTTCAGACTTTTTGTCTTAGACAAAAAGTTTGAAAGAATTCTCTCTTTGCCTTTTCTCAAAAGAATCCTTTATTTTGACCTTTTTGTCTCAAATAAAAAGTTTGAAATAATTCTCTTCCTTTATCTTTTCCCTTCAAATTTTTACCTTTGAAACTTTTTTGAAGGGTCTCTCTCTCTTCAGATTTCCCTTCAAAACTTTTTTGAAGGGTCACTTTCCTTCTAAAGTGCCCTTCAAAACTTTTCTGAAGGGCCACTTTCTTCCAGAGTTCCCTTCAAAAAGTTTTGAATGGTCACTTTCCTTCCAAAGTGCCCTTAAAAACTTTTTTGAAGGGCCACTTTCCTCCAAAGTGCCCTTTAGAAATTTCCAAAGGGTCACTTTCCTTCCAAAGTGCCCTTCAAAACTTTTCCAAAGGGCCACTTTCTTCCAAAGTGCCCTTCAAAAAGTTTCAAAGGGTCACTTTCCTTCCAAAGTGCCCTTCAATTTTTTTTTAAAGGGCCATTTTATTTTGAAGTTCCCTTTGAAACTTTTTCAAAGGGCCACTTTCCTCCAAAGTGCCCTTCAAAAAGTTTTGAAGGGTCACTTTCCTTCCAAAGTGCCCTTCAGAAAGTTCTAAAGGGTCACTTTCCAAGTTGTGACCTTTGAAAGAAGTCTAAAGGAATTATTTCAAAATTTTTATCTGCAATAATCCTTTTGACAAGCCATAAACAAAAAACCTAAAGCAGGATGCCTGAATGAAATGCCCAAGTGAAATGACAGTTGAGTAAATGTCAACTTGAAGATAGTGAGCTAACCACTAGTGTTAAACATAAGAGGATTCAATCAGATCCAATGGCTCATGTCCTTCATCTATCAAGCCAAGGAGAGAGCCCATATCACCATTGATCAACTAGGATCTGAGTCATTCCTTGAGGACCAATAAAAGAAGAAGGACAAAGCCAAACAAAATGGAAGAGTCAAATCTACAATAGGTGGAATCCTTTGTAATAACCATTTTGATGCCATGAATCAACCAAGAATATCCTTATTATATTGATGCAAACATTGGAAAAGAATATTTGAGAGAGTAGGACCAAATGTGTAACAACTTATGATGACATGGATCAACCAAATAGCCCAAGTAAGCATCCTTTGTAAATATAGTTATAACTGAAGATGGTGACTTCAAGCAAATTGATTCCTCTCCTTGGCACCAAAGACTTTCCTCTCTCTTCCTTATTTCTATATATACATCCCCTTGTCTAGTTAAAAACCATCCACACAGAGTATGACAAAGCCCTGTTGGAATGATATCATACCTTTTAGCATTAGTACAGTCTTTTTCCCTTTCAAGTTCTGAACATTGTCTAAGTGTGCAAGTGACACATATTGACAACAAGTGATGGTTTTATGATTCTATCCTTTGTCCGATTCTATCCTTTGTCCTTCATGTCAAAGTAAAGTTATTGATCTAACAAGTCATCTAGAGTGTGTTTAAGTGTATGGAACTACTGTAAGAATTTTAACTATTCTTGAATGTACAATGTGCCTTTTAGTTCATTTTCCTTTTGTTGTTTCATGCATCTCATTGTTTATTGAAATATTCATGTTAGAATATTTAAAACTTGTAAAAATGTCTTTACATTTTGTTGTATTGTGCACTAAGATATGATATCCATGTGGAAGAAAAACCTTGGTGCATCACCATTCTTAAAATAGGTTCCTCTCATCCAATTTCTAACCCTTTTCTTTTCAATCAAGCTAGTGTAGATAGAGATTATTTTCCAGAGACAAATTCATGGAGCTAGCCCTTTAAATCTAGTGGTTCATTTCCCCTTTAGGCACACGCACATGCCTAGAAATGTCTCAATGGTGCCCAAATATGGAAGAGGATTGAACATCCTCTTCTAGGGTATAAGATTTAGAGACAACAGTTCTGGCATGCCTGGTGGGACCCCAATTCCTGGTTATTTACATGTCAAGGTGAATGTTGGTATTGACAAACCTAAGTTTGTACTCTTAATATAACATTTGGTGAGTCCAAAAGGTGAGAATATATGGTTTTAGATCAAGATTCCCTCATTATACTTTATGGTCCTCACTAGTTCATCTAAGACTTCCAATCAAGCCCCCCTAACTGAAGCTCTTCTTGAAGAACAATGCCCTGAACCATTCCCAATGCTTAGAGATCCTTAGCAAGGAGGTTTTGGAGAAGAAGAAAAAGTTGAGGAAGTTGGATAAATAGGAGATCAAGGGGAAAGAAGAGAAATGGAGAGATAATAGCCTTTGCCAAACTTTAACACACAAAATCCAATTAACTTTCCTACATATGACCCTATTCCTCCCAATGCTACCAATACTCCCTAGTTTCAATAGAGAGGGTCTTATTACCCCATCTGAGCATATTAAGGACATTTTTAATTTCTGTAACTTCCATAATGTCACCCAAGTTGACATAGCCATTATATTGCTTTTTATGTCTCTAAAAAGCAAAGCACTTGATTGGTATATAAATTTGGAAGGTGGTTGCATTACAAGTTGGGATGGATTTGGGGAATTGTTGGTGACTAGATTAGTATAAGAGTGACCAAACTTCATTGATCCATTAATTGAATGTGATAAAGAGTGGTATTAATGAATATATGGGATATTTTAATAAAATATTTCAAAAGACATGGCATAAGTACCAATTGTCATGAGACCTCCTCTAAGCTTTGTGTTCCCCACCTATCTTAAAGGTATTAGTACTGATGTAGTAGTGATGTTACAATATATGGGAGGATTCACTCTGCCTGATGCATATGAAATATCTATTGAAGCTAAAACATCTTGATACAAGCTAGAAGACTCCCTCCAAGAGTTTCCATGCCATTATTGTCTCATGGTTCAGTTGAAGCTCCAAGCATAGCTAAAATTCCTAATGCTAATGTCAAGCTAAGAGCCTTCCCTAAGAAATTGGATATTTCTATAGACAAAGATGAGGAAATCTAGTCATTACGAGCTCAGCTCAATCAAGCTCAATTCTAGATAAGTGCTCCACCTAACCATCAATACTATCCTCAACAAGGCTATAGAGCTCAACCCCAATAAAACTACCAAGGAAGAGGATAGGTCAACAAGGTTTTAATATGCATCCTAATACCTATAATCCTAATCCCACTCCTTCCATGAAGGCTGTTGTTTTAGTACATACTAATTTGGTCTAAGGAGAGAATCATTTGGACCAGTGGGGACAACCTCAAGGTCAATTTGTGTATGATGGTGGAGAAGATAGCCAAGATTTGGTGGCACAAGAAGACGCTACTCCTTATATAACTTCAAAAGAAGTAGACCTTATGTAAATGGATAATTGTAGAGAAGGAAACAATTGAAGTGTAGGCATGATGAACTTCCAAGCAAGAGATGCTTATGTGTTAAATCAAAACACATCAATTATAACCAACACAAGAGCCAAAAAGAGAGAATTGGGAGAAGATAAATGAGTGCACATAACTCTATGTGATGCCTCTCTAAGGCCACAAGGTGTGAATCCTAATGTTGTACCTACTACAAGTCATACTCCTCAACAAAATTAGAATGCAAGTAAGGTTGTCAAACCTACAATGCAATAGGTTCAGACTCCTTCTCTACCTTCAAGGGGATAAGAAAAGGTGAATGGTCCCTCTCTAATTTATTTTTTATTCTTTAAATAATTCCAAGACAAGCATATCTCTTTGGGAAGTCTTACATATGCTTGGTCAGAAGGAGCTATTGCAAGAATAGCTTGCAAACATTTATGTAGCCCTTCAAACCTCAAAGCAAAATGGTGTAGCCCTTACCAATGATCCAAGACATGTCTTATAGCCTTCCACCAAGTCTAAAAATCCTCCACCCTTCTATCTCACCCTCATTATGAGAGATAAGTTGGTCCATATTTACATTATGGATAGTGGAGCTAGTACCACTGTTATGCCTAAAGTGGTGGCTGATAAGCTGGGTATTAAAATATGAGCCACATATCAAGGGTGTATTGAAGATTGATGGGACTCAAAATAATATAGTAGGATTGGTCAAAGGTTTGAAGGTCTTTCTACATGATTTCCCAAGTTTTCCAAATTTTCAAAACATTGTGGTGGTAGACCTTCTAACCCATTTTGCTATCTGCTTGTCAAGGGACTTCATGGCTAAGATATGAGGGTAAATTTTTGTTGATTGGTCCTTTATAGATTTTGAAACAAGATATAGAACCAAGGTGACTATAAGGACTTAACCCTTAGTAAGGTTTCATATTGAGCCGTACATGGAGATAAACTCAAATCAAAATTATCTAATTAGCAAAGAATTGAAAGTGTTATGGATTGTGAAACATCCTTCCCACTTGAAGGTATTTTTTATCTCTTTCTTGATAAATAAAACACTGAAAGACATGGAATTGATCCATATAATTTCATTGAAGAGACTGATTTGGGATTTTATTATATTTATGAAGGGGATGTTCTAATCCCTTCACTCATTAATGAAGATCATAAACTTGATGGCATATGGGAGATGTTTTTTGATGGTTCAAGAAGAAAAGTAGGTGTAGGAGCTAGCATTATTTTAGTTTTTCCATCAAAGAATCAATACTATTCCTCATATATATTGAAATTCAACTACACTTGCAATGTGGCAGAATATGAAGGTCTAGTCCATGGTCTCTAATGGGTAAAGAAGAGAGGGATCAAGAATTTAAAGGTTTATGGAGATAACAAGCTAGTCATCCACCAAGGAAGAAATTAGGATACAACCAAGAATCCCTTGCTTAAATCCTATAATCATAGGGTATGGGACTTACTTGAAGACTTTGATGCCTTCAACATATAACCCATACCAAGGGATTCCAATAAACATGCTAACAGATTGACTACCATAAGGGTACAATTTGATGCAGTTGCTGAGTGGGACAAGAGAAAGATCAATCTTATATCAAGATCATTATGAGACCCTCTATTATAGATAATGAAGTGTCATGGTAGGTGTTTAAAAGTGATGAGCACATTTCACACTTCTTACAAGATGAGGCAAGTTTCTCGTTAAGAAACCAAAGGAGACTACATGATCAATATAAAGAAAAAATCATTTATCTGAAGATGAAAAAGATACCTAAGGGGATGATTAAATTAGAGAGTGTTTTCAATGAGGATGATCAGAAGAAGAAAAAAAGAGTGAGCATGTCAACAAAGGAAGAGAACTTTGAAAGAGTCCTGATTTTCAATGACAAACTTTTGAAAATTGGCAAGGTATGTTCTCAGCCTGAGAGGCAGGCTTTTATTTAATTTTGCAAAGAGTTTCATGACATCTTTGCTTGAGAGTATAAATAATTAAAAGGGTTTGATCCATGTCTAGCTCATGATACTATTGAGTTAGAACCTGGAGCTAAACTGGTTAGGCAAAAGCAAAGGCCTATCAATCCCAAGATAGAAGAACTCATGAAGAAAGAGCTAACCAAGTTGATTGAGTCCTAAATTATCTTTCCTATCAAACACTCAACTTGGGTGGCCAATCTTATACCTATCCTAAATAAAAATGGAGAGATTATTATTTGTGTGGATTTTTGAGATCTTAACAAAGTGTCTCTCATAGATCATTATCCACTACCCTCCATGGAATAAATTCTATAGGTTATTTTAGGTTCCCAACACTTCTCTCTTCTTGACGGTTATTCAGGCTATAACTAAATATTGGTAAATGAGAAGGATTAGTTCAAGATATCCTTCACTATAAACTAGGGAACCTTTACCTATAAGAAGATGCCTTTTGGTTTGTCTAATACTGGAGCCACTTTTCAAATAGAAATAGACATGGCTTTTAAAGGTTTGATCAATAAGTTTCTACTTGTGTACCTAGATGATGTAACTATTTTTTCAAAAGATGCTGCTGATCATATGAAACATCTAAGGTAGGTGTTTGATAAATGAAGAGAGTATGGTGTATTCCTTAATCCAAAAAAGTGCATCTTTGCTGTTCATGAAGGTAAACTTTTGGGGCACATTGTTTTAGAAGGAGGCTTGTCTATTGACCCTGAAAGGATTGAGGCTATCTTAAGCTTGTCTTTGCCTCAAAACAAGAAGGGACTTAAAATCTTCTTGGGGAAAATAAAATTTGTCAGATGGTTTATTCTAGATGTTGGAGATGTGATAAAGCCTATCACAATCGTCCTAGAAAAGAACCAAGTTTTTACTTGGACAAAGGAGGGAAAGAGAAATTTTGAGATAATCAAGAAAGAAATTGCAAAATATCCTACTCTCTTGAACCCAAAATTTGCCAAATATTTCATATTCTATACCTTTTCTAACCTTGATACAATCTCATCCATGCTGATGCAAAATAATGATAAAGAGATTGAGCATCCAATTGCATTCTTCAGCCAAGGATTAGAAGACTATGAGGTCAGATATACATTTGTTGAGAAGTAAGATTTGACAGTGATAAGGGGATTTAAAAAATTTAGGCACATGGTCTCAAAAAATTAAGATACATGTCATGGTTTCTCATCCTAGCACCAAAGAGTTTCTCCTGAGCAAAAACCTCAATGAAAAAGGAGTTGGCTGGATCATAAAGGTGATGGAGTATGACATGGACATCAAGGTGATAAAATTGGTGAGAGGACTAGGATTATGTAGGCATTTAGCTTTAGATCTATAGGAGCCAAAATAAGAGGTCTTAATCAACCAAGTTCAACACCAACCAACTGATCACATTCTAGTTCAGAGCTAGACACAGGACATCATCAATTTTATTCAAAATGGTGAGTGTCCCAATGGTTTGAGCAAGTCTCAAAGGAGATAATTTATATTATAGACCATTCCCTATTGCCTTGTTGATAATGTTCTCTTTAGAAAAGACATAAATGGTGTGATATTAATATGTGTTGACAATGATCAATTTGACATGCTACCAGAAGGTTTTCACAATGGTGTAGATGGAGGTCATTTCTCTCTTAAAACTACAACTACAAAAATAATGAGGGTTGGTTACTATTGGCTTAGTCTTTTTAAGGACTATTATCATTGGGCTAAGGTATGTCCTCAATGTGCCTTCTTTATAGGCAAAAAAAAACTTGCAGCCTTTCTATTGAATCCTATCCAAGTGAACTAGCCTTTCATGCAATGGGGCCTTGATTTCATTGGTATGATCAACCCTCCATCAAGTGCTAGACACAAATGGATATTGACTGCTACTAACTACTTCACAAGGTGGGTAGAAGTTATTACATAGAAAGAGGCTAATGAAAATGCTATCTTAGATTTCTATGATAGGATTATAACAAGGTTTGGAGTTCCTCACATCATCATTTTTGAGAATGCACTTGCTTTCATAAGTGCCAAAACTTTTGATTGGCAGGTAGGAATGGGGTTCATTTGAGTACCTCATTTAATTATTACCCTCAAGGTAATGGATTGGCTAAGTCTACCAAAAAAAAACCTCATCAAGATCATCAAAAGAGCTTTAGAGAACAATTAAAGAGAATGACACAACAAGTTGAAAAATTTTTATGGGCAGATAAGATTACTCCTAAGAAATTAATTGGTAACTCTCCCTTTGTACTTGTTTATAGGAGAGAAGCTAGGTTTTCCATATCCCGAGAACTCATTACCCTAGAACTTGCATAATAGCTGGAATTACTTGAAAACACTCTAATGGAAGTTAGGTTGACAAAACTAATGCAATTAGAAGAGGTAAGGGATGATGCACACAAGGTTATGGTGCACCATCAAGTACTCATGAAGAAGTCCTTTAATAAAATAATAAGTACAAGAGTGTTCAAAGAGGGTAACTTGGTCTTGAAATGGGATGAAGATAGAGAAAATCCAAACATACATATAAAATTTGACACTTTTTAGAGTGGCCCTTACATCATCAGCTAGTGCAAGCAAAGTAACTCCTTTCAGCTATCCAAAATGAATGGAGAAGAGTTGCCTATCCCTGTGAATGGAATACGCTTCAAATCTTGCTATTAGGCCTTGTTCATCCTTTTGTAAATACTAGTTTAGATGTGTGTGTTTCTTTTTGTTCATTGTTATGTTCCCTAAGTGCTTTGTAGCACAGGGGTGTTTTCCTTCCTTTTGTTTGGTGTGCATCTCTACCTTGTGTGTGTGACTCAATCCAACTAGTGTGTTTTTGAGCCAAATCTTGTTCAGTTCTCTTTGAAGTGACTATATGCATGACTCCATGCCCAATGGAAGGATTTAGGTGACTAGTCTTTGGCATAGTAGGCATGTCTCTCTTGAGAATCACCAATAATGTTAGCCAAATTTGTTACCCTTGTTTTAAAATTTCCTTTGGCTAAGTTCAACATCTCTTGTCTATTTTCAATTCAATTGTGAAGGACTCATGAAAAAACCAGTTGTTTTTTCTTCTTTAGAAGCTTTGTTTCAACCTTATTCAAGTGTTTTCCCTCCTTTTGCCTAAGTGTTATCTCTTTTGGAAAGGTTCCTTTGTTTTGGGTTTTTTGTCCAAGCCTAGGAATTCTTTCTAACTTTTTATCTCGGACAAAAAGTTTGAAAGAATTCTCTCTTTGCCTTTTCCCAAAGGAATCCTTTGTTTCACCCTTTTTGTCTCAGATAAAAAGTTTGAAATAATTCTCTTCCTTTGTATTTTCCCTTCAAAGTTTTCCCTTCAAATTTTTTTTGAGGGGTCTCTCTCTCTTTAGATTGCCCTTTAAAACTTTTTTAAAGGGTCTTTTCTCTCTCCAAAGTACCCTTCAAAACTTTTTTGAAGGGTCAATTTCCTTCTAAATTGCCATTTAGAAAGTTCCAAAGGGTCACTTTCCTTCCAAAGTGCCCTTTATAACTTTTTTGAAGGGCCACTTTCCTTTAAAGTGTCCTTCAAAAAGTTTTGAAGGGTCACTTTCCTTCCAAAGTGCCCTTCAAAACTTTTCTGAAGGGCCACTTTCTTCCAAAGTGCCTTTTTTAAAGTTACAAAGGGTCACTTTCCTTCAAAAGTGGCCTTCAAAACTTTTTTTAAGGGTCAGTTTCTTCCAAAGTGCCCTTTAAAACTTTTCTGAACTCCCACTTTCCTCCAAAGTTCCCTTCAAAAAGTTTCAAAGGGTCACTTTCCTTCCAAAGTGCCCTTAGAAAAGTTTTGAAGGGTCTCTTTCCAAGTCATGACCTTTGAAAGAAGTTCGAAGGAATTGTTGTGTAGTTTTTGTCTGTAAAAATCCTTTCGATAAGCCATAAACAAAAATCCCAAAGCAAGATGCCCAAACGAAAAGCCCAAGTGAAATGATAGTTGAGTAAATGTCAACTTAAAGATAGTGAGCTAACCACTAGTGTTCACCACAAGAGGATTCAAGTAGATCTAAGGGCCTACATACTTCATCTATCGAGCCAAGGAGAGAGCCCATATGAACATTGATTGACTAGGATTTGATTTATTCCTTGAAGACCAATCAAAGAAGAAGGATAAAGCTAAATATAATGGAAGAGACAAATCTGTAATAGGTGGACTCCCTTATAATAACCATTTTGATGCCATGAGTCAGCCAAGAATATCCTTATTTTATTGATGAAAACATAGAAAAAACATCTTTGAGAGAGCATGAACAAATGTGTAATAACTTGTGATGACATGGATCAACCAAATGGCCTAAGCAAACATCCTTTGTAAATATGGTTATAGCTGAAGATGGTGACTTCAAACAAATTGATTCCTCTCCTTGGCACCAAAGGCTTTCTTCTCTCTCTTCCTTCTTGATATATAGACAACCCCTTGGATAGTAAAAAATCATCCACTTAGAGTATGGTGAATCCCTGCTAGAATGATATCCTAACTTTTAACATTAGTACAATCTTTTTCCCTTTCAAGTTTTAAACATTGTTTGAGTGTGCAAGTGACATATATTGAAAAGTGATGGTTTCATGCTTCTGTCTTTTGTCCTTCATGTCTGAGCAAAGTTCTTGATCTAATAGGTCATCTAGAGTGTGTTTAAGTGTATGAAACTACTGTAAGAATTTTAACTATTCTTGAATGTGCAATGTGCCTTTCAATTCACTCTCCTTTTGTTGTTTCATGCATCTCACCTCTTTACTAAAATATTCATGTTAGAATCTCTATAAATTGGAAAAAGGTCTTTACATTTTGTTGTATTGTGCACTAAGATATGACATTCATGTGGATGAAAAACCTTGGTGCATCACCATTCTTAAAATAAATTTCCCTAATGCAATTTTTAACCCTTTTATTTTCAATCAAGCTGGTGTAGACATATATTTTTTTGTAGAGATAAATTCAAGGAGCTATCCCTTTAAATCTAGAGGTTCATTTACCCTATATGCACACCCACATGCCTAAAAATGTCCCAACATTACCCAAATCTTGAAGAGGCCTGAACATCCTCTTCTAGGGTGCAAGATTTGGAGACAACACTTAGATTAGTTATTTTTTATAGTAATCTAAATTGTGTTTTCTCTAACCATAACCAAGCTAAAGATCCAAACCAACTAAGCTTATGAATTTTACAAAGGGGAAACATAAAACATTTGGAAATTTGGGACTAGTTTACAGATTTGGCATATTTTTGTGTTTTAAGTCTTTAGGATAAAGGTATGTAATCATGAACCATTCTGGATATTGTCATAATTGAATACTTTCACTAAGTATGCAAAAGTTTCTCTTAGAGTACTTCATGCAAATTTATAAAATTTTCTTTTTTTAGATCAAATGAACTTACCACATTAAATACCTATTGGAAATGGTAATTTTGGGTATAGGAGTGGTTGGCAAGGATGTTCTGGTAATGATTTATTTTATAATTATACTAGCTCATTGGGGTCCCAACTCTTCTCTTTCCATTCAAGAACAAAAGAAAAACAAAACAAAAATAAAATAAGAAAATAATTAATGGGTTCAAAAGAGCAAAATAAAGGTAAACAAAATCAAATGGCTCACATGATGAAATAAGGTCAATGTACCATGCATCATGATTAAGAGAAAATAATGAAAAGAGAAGAAAAGGAGCTTAAGATATCTCTGTCGAGGCTATGTACACTTGGCTAGTAGTAGAGCAATGCTTGAGCTTCCCTTGATTTAATGAGATTTAAGAGAAATCAAAATGAAACTTATAGCTTCATCAAGCTTTTAAAAAACTTATCATAGCAAGGGTTAAATGAGTTACACACTTGACACACATATCCAAAAAATTAGAAGGTAAATATGTTATGTGAATCAACTTAGGAGTCTCTTTCATGTTTCTAATTTAATTATTCTTCTGTGCCATACTTCATGATTTATTTAAGGATTGCTAACCAAAGTTTTGGGTTCTTGAATACTCAGGAGTATTCCCTCTGTGAGTTATCATTTGTTGTACCCAACACACCCCCATTTCTGAAAATGAGGACAGGTATTCAAATCTACAAATTTGTGCTATAAATTGAACATCCCACTTGATCAAAGTTTACATAGGTTTGTTAGCACATAATATTTATTTGAGTTCATCTAATGTTGTTAATGTTTGATTCTTATGTTTCCATGTTACAGGTTTAATGGGGTCTCATATGTTTGAACACTACCTAGGGGTTTTATACATTAATGATAATTCAACTCTTTATTTTGATTAACCTTTGGTCTCTTGTTGATTAAATTAAATTCATGTTAAAAAACCTTATCCTAATAATTTTAGCCTAAAGTCCATTTGAAATAAATTCAAAATTCATGCAGGGTCAAAATTACTAGGGAACACCTTATTATATTTTAAAAATTAGCCTAAAGTCTTATCCAAAGTCTTAAATGCATTTTATACAACAAAAAAACTTTAGGCTAAAAATTATATCCTTAGTTTATTAATGTTTCCCAAGTCCTAACTTTATTTCATTATTCGTAGGAATGGGTTAAATGATAAGCTTCCACATGGTGATATCTCAGATCTCAATAAAGAGATCAATGACCCACGGGGTAGAGTTTATAAAGTTGAAAGTCAATAAAGTCTAAGCGAATATCAACGATGTGTATTTGTTCATGCACTAAAGATATAAAGACATGGGGTAGAGATATGAAGTCAAAAAATCTACAAGTGGTAACATCTTGAGAGCCCAGATGCAAGATCAATAGTTTTTAGTCAATATAGCAAAGAGTCCCAAAGAAGTGATAAGTGTCAAGCTCACAAGAGTTAATAAGTCAAACACCTAGATCTACGATGCAAGTTAACTTGAGAACCCCATATCTAATGGTATGTTATCAAGATTTAAAATTAAAAAGGCTTTTAAAAGTGAGTGATGGTGATAAGTGTCACTATCATTGGAACACTTAATAGAGATCCAACAACCCACATGCATAAGCAAGGTCAATAAGTCAAGGATGTCGAGAAGGAACATGGGATTGAAAAATATCAAGATCTCAATAATTGATAAAGTAAATCAATATTTCAAACTTGATCCTAGATTCAAAATATCAATAAACTACATTGATCTGTATAAGTGGGATCAATGGTCTGAGATCAACATTGACTTTTCAAAGAAGCACAAAGAGCCTTGAGTAGCCACCACATGGCATAAAAATGTTTGAGCTATGAAATTTGACTATAAGGTGCACAAAGATCCCCAAGGAGATACCAAATGGAAGATAGACATCCAATCACATAGAAGTAAGATCGATTGAGTGCAATTGATTCTTGCAATCAAGATCGATGATGTAAATTAAGACATACTTTTCAAAGGTCTTAGAACCTATATAAAGCTACCACATGACATGATCTCATAAGATTAGTTATGAAGATTGACTTTGATCTAGTTCAAGGTTGCACAAGTGACATGTGTCTTAAAAGGACAAATGGTCATATTTTGAGTATAAATGAGCATCGTGACATGACATTACCACATAGACTAAACATGTGTATCTTTTGGCACTTGAGTTATATTAGGTTGTTCAAATGCACAGTAATGGGAAGTTAGTCACAATTAATTAGTGTTATTATTTTTGAGGCATTGGTAAAGGGATAGTTATCCTTTACATGTGTTTGAATTCCATTTAAAAATGGCTAACTTAAAATATTAGACAGGTTGATCTCACAACCTATAAAAGGAGGTATTGTAAATTTATGTATATATTTATAGTTTTCATGCGGTTTAAACTATAATTGTAAAAGTTGATTTTCTTTATATACATGACCATGTTGCATAGCTTTTGCAAAGGTTAACTTAAATTGATAACTGTAATTAGACTCTTATATGGTTTTAATCATAGTTATAACTCAAGTTCTAACTATCACATGTAATATCTTTGCATGGACTTGGAGGATGAGGTAACCCCTTCCCCAAGCCCATTTAAACAATTATGATCCACTAGTTGGAAGAGTAAAAAAAATTTCAATATATAGGAGTAACATCAATTTTGATTGTCAATGAATGTGTTTGTGTATTCTCTCTCCAATTTCTATGTAATTAGGCTTATCTTCTTTTGGTTGTATGATTCAATAGTTGTTAGTGGGCAATAGCTACAATGAATTATTTCTCATCTTGATTGATATGGTAGTCTTAGATGTGCAATAAATATTAAAGGATTAGTAAATTACATTTATTATTGGTAATTAAGTTGATTGATTCATGTTATTAAGTGTGTAGAATTGCTTTCTTTTGATATAGTTTTCTATGTGTGTGCAAAAGCTGCCTCAAATACCTCATTAACTTGAGCCATAATCTCTTGATTAAGGGTGTGAAACAACTAATCTAAAAGAGGAAACATTTGACTGAGGCTTATGAGTTTCCTATATCAGTATCCCCTTAGACTTCTAAACTATGTCTGACTGTTAGTGTGTAATAGCTGCTTATAATAGGCATAGGTTTTGAAAGCAATTGTCCATTTAAAAACCAACTAGAGAGATGATTCCTAAAAACATAGAATATTGTTTTCTACCTTACCCTCCCATTTTTTTTGAGTTTGTTTTGAGATATACCCACTTTAGATTTGTTATCCTTGAATTTAAATAGGTTCAATTCATGGGATAACCCCTATAACACTTATCCATTTTGTAATTCATAAGCTCTAAGCATGTGAAATGAGGCTAGTCATTGCCTTCTTACATTTTTTTTTTCCAAAAAAGTTAGTCTTTTGAGGGAAATTTTCACCTTGTGTAGTTCAAATAATTTTCTCTAGACTACACCAAGTTTATTTTGGTGCAAATCAGAGAATTTTCTCTGAACTGCACTATTGTATGCAAAAGTAGAGATTTTATCCAACATTGCATGTGCAAGGTCAGAGAATTTATTTGACCATGTACCCAAGCCCACCATTTGAGGTAATTAATATGCATTAATTACTTTAATTGATATAAATTACCGCATCATAATTTTCTTTTTACCATTTTTTTTTGCACTCCTCTTCATTATTCTTGAACCCACATGCACTCCTCATCATTTTTGAGCTTGGGTACACCCCCCCTCATTCACTATTTTTGTGGTCATTCCCTCATCTCATCTTTGGATCTCTTCATAATATATCTTAGGTGAGTTATTTAGTTTTATACATTGTATTATAAGTTTCAAACCCTAGGGCATAATTTTTATTTCATTTTCCTTTTGTTTTGATGTTGTTTTATTTCTAGCAAACCTTCGTGCCCTCATCCCTTCTCTAAATCATCATTTTTTAACTCATGCCTTTGAAGCAATCATATTAGACATTTGAAAACTGTATCATCTCCTCCCTTTGGTATGTTTCTCAATAGAGATGCATATCAGATATTTTTATCTGACATGCACCCCTTTCTTTTAAATCCCCATACACCTTGGAGAATTTTCTTTGAGGTGTACCATAACCCAAAACCCAAGGTATAGGTCAGAGAAAATACTTTGACCTACACTAAGACTTGTATGAATCAAATCCTAGTGCATGATAGAGAAAATTCTTTGACCTACACCAACATAACTAAAGAACACCTTCATTGTAATTAAGAGAATTTTCTTTGACTTAAACCAAAACCCACCTAAATGGTGCAAGTCAAATAAAAAACTTTGATTTTCACCCAATCGACCAAAACCAGTGCAAATTAGATAATTTTATTTAATGTGCACCAAATTACCTCAAAGCCTAGTGCATGTTAGAAAAAATTCTCTGACCTACACCAAACATACCCAAGTCCTATGCAAGTTGAAGAATTTTCTCTAAATTGTACTCAAAACCTTCAAAACCTAGTATAGTTTAGAGAATTTTCTCTAAACTACACATGCTTGTTCATATCCCATGTAAGAGTACATATTTTTTCCACTCTTGCATTTTTCCAAGAAGGATGAAAAATGCTAACTCTAGATAATCAAAATTTCTTACTTGCATTTCCTTAAGTAATGTCAGAGGATTCACCTACCAAGAAAATAATGAAGTACAAATTTCAAGGTGTGCTTCCTTCATCTATAGTCAAATTGAATATGGACCAGATTGGAGATACTGTGATTGGCCATGTTGACATGGTTAAATTCTTGTAGAGGTTGGGTAGGGACCCCATTGCATCTCATATGCAATTAGTCTTAAATAATGAAATTCACTTGGTAGCTACATTACCTATATCAGTATAGGATTAAGAGTTCATCTTGACAATGACTACACATTTTGATAAGTAAAGCAGATCAATCAAGGATGCATATGGTAAGGTGGTCATATACCTTGAGGAATATTTTGATAAAGTCTTCCATTTAACTATGGAATTAGCCTAGGACCACTATGACAAGGATTTTGAAAAGTGCAAAAAGCATATTAATTCCAAATGGCTTAGGACTCCTCAACATTATATAGCTAGATGACCCAAGTACCTTTAACACAATGACTTCTTATAGGAAGTAAAGGATTTGATCACCCTCTTAAGTAGATTTAAGGGGCTCCCCACATCAAATATTTTCTAAGAGTAGATGTACCAATACATTTGGGTCATAAAAAGAGGCAAACAAAAGATCTTCTAGGGTAAATAAATCAATGATGCTATTTGTCACCAACTCTCTGAGGTGACTTCTTCACTCAAATTTTATATGAATTCCTATCTGGTATATGCCATAGCCAGTATGAGAGCTTTCCCAAGATTGACCAGTAATGGTGAAAGGAAAAGGGTTTTGGTACATGAATATTACCCACAACTAACTCTGAAGGAAAGCTTGAAACATTGTAGAAGGGTAAATGATGCCTTCTTTTACAAGTTCATTTATACTTTTGAAAAATATCTTAAAAAGAAGAGAGTCTCAAATCAAGCATGGGCACAAGTTAATAAGGTTGGTTATATTTTATTACAATTTCCAACCTTTACCTACATCAGGGTAGGAGGGTTCGATGAACAACCCTATATGCTACCTAGGTACCCAAGCAATAAATGGATATTTATGTAGAAGTGTAGGGATGTAATGAGTGTGCATAAGAAGCAATCAAATGCCCACAAATGAGGTTTCATGTTTCCAATCAGTATTGGTCGGTACATAGTTGCAACCACTCCAAAGGCCAAAACTATGGAAATTGAATTATAGTGGATTACTCTTAAGAGATTAAAAAGTAAAAAAAACTTTGATTATAGGATGATGAAGGAAAAAATCAAACATAATTTCACTTACATACATATAATTGAAGACATTTAGGCAGAATGTAGAACTGATGAAGATGTAAGAAAACTTGATTACAATCATCTCACTATTGATCAAATTATCAATCTAAAGTTGGTAGATATTCTTAAGGATCTGATAGATGATGGGAATGTATTAGATCCATCATATGAGAATAAATAAATGGATTCAAATCCTCTCCCTATAATTCAATGGTCCATTTAAGAATCCACTTCTATCAAAAATAGATTCTAGCCTATTCTTGCAAGGACTAATGCATGGTTAGAAGGATAAGGTATTAAGTTAAAGAAAAATTAAAAACTGTCTCAGAAGAAGAATATGACAAAGATACTGCAAGGAAATGAGAGGATTTGAGGACAAAAAATAAAGAAGATACATCTACCTCCACATAGAAACCAAAGTTTGTGTTTGTGAGTAAAGGCAAAAGAAAAGTCAAAGATGCTGATGTTGAGAAAAATGTTCAAATAGAAAAGGAGAAAGATCTTGCTATAAATGAATCACTCGCATAATTAGTAATACTCAACCAAACACTTCTCAAGTAGAACTTCTTAAGTAAATATTTCACAAATAACAACTTCACAAGTAGCATATTTCACTATTCCACTTGCCACTCCAACTATACAAATCATTTCTACTATTCCTCCCCAGACTATTCTTTCATCTCCTCCATCATGTCCTAGTTTCACACTTTTCCAAGTCCTTTCACAAGGTACATTAGATCAAGTTTTTGATTTTTTATCTAATCTACCTAGTGATTTAAAGTCATTGGGGTCTCCCACCAATTTATACTTCACCCAAAAAGATATGGATAAATTTATGTCCACAACATCTTCTAAGTCAACAACCTAGGTCTCATCTACTCTTGCACCCAACTTACCAGTAGGGACCAACATTTATCTCATCTCAAGTCAAACTCCACCAATCATAACCACAATCCCATTAGTGTCAACTCCACTCTTGGGTACCTCCACCATCCCATCTTCCATTCCACCCACTTCACAAACCATTGGACTTCCACAAACATCACAATCCTTAGCTTTCTCTACATCAAAAGATTCATCTCCTCTTCCTCCTTGGCTCATGTCCCAAACCCCAAAAAAGGAGGCTATGTCTCTTGATGACTTTGATTTTGGTCAACTTATGCCTGTGAAGCCAAAAATAGAAAAGAAGGCTAAAACCATATCAAGGGTAATCTTTGAATTAGGACACAAATATGTTGAGGTTGCAGTGCCTCCTAAAGATAGAAACATTAAAGATATCCAAGTGTTTGAATATGTATTAGGATGGATAGATCTTGGGAATCAAACTCATGAAAGTGCAAAGGAAGATTTGTAAGTAGTAATGGCATCCTTGATCAAAAGATATGACAAGGATAAGAAAATAAAACATCAACTCAAAGCACAATTAGAAAAATTGACTCTTGTTCTACTAAGGATCACACAATCATTTGAGTCAGTTGAACCTATTGATCATGAAACCATATAAAAAGTAATTCAATAGGTGGAAAAGATTGGATCTCAAGGTCAGGTGGTTAATGCTTGGATTGAAAGATTGATAACATAAGGTACTCAACGGTTATGTTTTGCCATTGAATTTTTGAAGAACTTGAGTGAAGTGAAAATGGAAATTCATCAAACACTTAAAAAACTCACTCAAGATGTGGAATTGACTGAAAAATATATTCATACATGGACTCAACTATGCCAATTCAAGATAAAAATCCTAGTTGAGAAAAATGTCATTTCAAGAAGGAAAGTATTCATAGAGTATAGAGAAGCAATGAAGAATAAGAAGGAACTTCTTGAGAATATAGATAAAGATATCGAAGAAGCTAATAATATATGCAATGATAAAATGTTAGATCTTAAAAATAAGATTAGATAACTTCCTTATCAAGTCAAAGATAACTCCCAAGAAATTCTTCCTACAAAAATAACAATTTAGAAGTTCAAATCCTTGATTCAAATAAATATTGAAACATAAACATTCACACTTGATTCCATCAACAAATTAGTTGAGTTTCAAGTCATAATGGATAAGTTACAAAGAATCTTGGGTAAAAGTAAAGACATGCTAGTTTACCTAGTAGACTCCATCACCAGAGTCCTTGCCATAACTAAAAGTACATTAGGACCAGACAATAATCAAGTCTAGGCCACCTTTAAGAGATACGAAGCATATATAGAGAAAAAATAAAAAGGAAGAAAGTCTTGTATCCAAGGACACTTAGTTTATTTTTATAAGTTTTTTACGTAATTTTGTCCAATGTAAATTACATGTAGGAGAAGTACACAGTCTTAAGTCAAATTGGACTCTATCTTAGAATAAGTTAAAAATTTATGTTTTTCTTATTTTTTTTCTTAGATCCTCATTATAAATAAGAGGATTCTCATTGTAAAAATTATCACCAAAAAAGGATATAGAGTAGAAACATTGTGGCATTGATAAACTTTTGAAACTTTGAGTTTAAATTGTAAATCTCTTGTCAATTAATATATTGGAATGCAAGTGGTCTTTCAATATTTGTGTTGGAATAAACTTTTAATGTTTTGGGAATGTTATTATGTCTCTTGCATTACATTTTATTGTGTATTAAATTGAATTATGGTGTGAATTTATATAATCAAAAGGTGCCAAGAAGTTGACTTTGAAGTCTTTTGAGCTGCAAGTTATTTTCTTTAGTGATTTGATCTTAATTGGAAAATGGTGAAGACTTTGGGCTCCACTTTATTCCATATATTTATGTTACTTTTATGGTATCATTCTAGTTATTATTTTAGCTAATTAATCTAAATATTGGTTATTGTTGCTCTATCAAGTAATTTCATATTTTCAAAATACTTATTAAGGAACAAAATAAAAATTTGTAAGTGAACATCAATTCTAAAAAAGAGACTTGGATGATATGATAACATCCACTTTGATAAAAATAGTGTAAATAATTACTTGTTTTTTTAGTTAGAAATAAGAAGGGATCCTCCCCTTTCCTTGAGGAGAGATTTTATCTCATCACACTATCCCTGAAAGTACCATTTTGTTACCATTCTATTGTTAAAAAAATATTCACCCAACAAGATTAGCAACCAACCATCCATCCAATTAACATAGAGATTCACTACTTTTTAAGAGACCACACCTCCATCCAAAAACCTTTTCAACAACCCACATACCCTACTAGTTATTCCATTAATAGGTTGTTCAAACTGCATACCTACAACTCATATGCTCGAGTGGAGTTTACCTTCATTAAGATCCTAAAATGTTAGAGTTTACCTCATTAACTATGGTGTGAATACAAATCACATCAACACAATGTAATAAATAATTAAGTTCCAGCAAGATTAATAGATAACCTAAGCTAAGGCACAATGAAGAAACAAATAAGCTAAAGCACAAGCAATAAAAAATTAAGGTAAAAGCAAGAGTAATAGACAACCTAAGCCAAGGCATAATGAATAAACAACTAATATAATGAAAAATGAAAAAATAAATAATCTAAGTTAATTTAAAACAAACAAACAAAAAAAATATATAAAACAAAAAAACCTAATCTAAATTAATATAAAATAAGCAACTAATTTAGCGATTTGTGCATGTGTAATAGAAATGTTATGCTCAACACAAAAGGGTTGCCCCTAAGCTAGGGGAACAATGACAAAGGTTTCCCCTAGGCTATAAGAAACAATGGTATTGATAATGGTTGGGGGATATGTAGCAGGGATGGGAATAAAATAATAAGGAAGGGGTGGCCAAACTGACTCTAGATGCACTTGATAAGTGGATGTTGTCTACATAGTCCCATAGACACGATGTCCAATATGAACTTTAGGAAAAATGTAGTTCTCCAAGGATTTGGGATAAAATAAATTTGATGATAAAAAAAAGAGATTTCTTATAGAAGAAAGTGAGAATGGTCTCATAAAATGGTGAGAGTGTGGTTTAGGTTAAAACTACACTAAAAGATAAGAAACAATTGCTCACAAATGAACTTGATTCATAATGTTCACTACGTCTAAGGCTTATAATAAGAATAATATCACAAAATTATGAGAGTATGAGAGGTTTATGACTCTCAAAATGGCAAGAGTGTTTGGAGATAAACATATAGGAAAGAATGATCCAAGAGAATGGTGAATGAAATCATCACCAAAACTAGTCGAGCTGACTCCAAATACACTAGGTAGTTGGATGTTGCCTACATAGTCCAATGGAGACAAATTATAGCATGGGATTTAGGCCAAATGTAGTTCTCCTATAAATAGGATGAAACACTATTGGAAAATGAAATAGGCAAATGGAAATGGTCATGATGGGGTTCAAGTGAATGCTTTAGTTACACCTACTAACTAGGAGATGCATGTCCTAAGTGGCATAGATAAAATATAAATGGCCTAATGTTGAAGGCTTGCTTAGGAGTTTTGTAGCATATATTCATGTTTTTGGGTTTTTATAGATATCTCAACTCAATGGAGAATTATGAGACATAGAATAGGCCAACTCATAAAATGGTGAGAGTGTGGCTTAGGTTACTCGTAAAACAATGAGAGCATTAAAAAAGGTTCATAAATGCATCCATTTTAAATTAAAAAAAGTGACTCAAAAAATGGTGACAGAATTACTAAAATTACTCTTAAAATGATGAGAGCATTGGAATAAGGGTGGCCAAACTGACCTCAAAAAATAGTGAGCATTACCTACATAGTCCAAATAGACCTCAAGACATTGTAGTTCACCTTATAATGATGAATGTTTGGAAATGTTTCCAATGTTTTAGGGATTTTTGGTATGTCAACTCAATGGAAGATTATGAGATACATAATGGTCTAACTCATAAAGTGGTGAGAGTGTGGCAAATGGGGTGATTGAGTTGATCTCAGTGTAAAGTGAGCATTACCTACATAGTCCTAAAGGACCTCAAGTCAATGCAGTTCCATCCTATAGTGAAGAATATGAATAGATAACAATAAGTTCATGAATAGGTAAATGGTAATGTATGGAATAGTGATATGATAATGTAGGTAAAATGGGTTGCTCCTAGGTTATAGGAAACAATGATAAGGGTTTGTGATATTAATTTTCCCAAAGGTGGTTAAAGTTGATAGCACATGTAATGAGATAGAATGTGACAATACTGAAGGATTCAATTGTCAAACCACCATCATACTACCCAAAGATATTGTCTTTTTCTAAATGAATGTGCTAAAATAATTGCAAAATTGAATCAACCATTGAAACTTCATCTGAATCCAAATCACTGAAGGTGCATGAGGTACCCATGGATCAAAACCAAGGTAAAAAAGGGCAAAAAAAGGGAGGTAAAATAAACTTTGAAAAATAGGGGAAGGTATGGGGGGAACAATATATGGTATGATATAAGGAAGGTGATGTTACAATACAACTTAAACAATCCTCATAGACAATACCTCAGGTCTCTCAAGTGAAATAATGCTAGAGATGTATTACCTTCATTTATTCATCAAGTTCATCTTCTTCTAGCATAACTAACCTGTATGCTCTAGATCCATTGTTAGTAACAATCACATAGGGTCCTATCCAATTAGGCTTGAACTTGCCTTTCTTTTTTTTTTTTTTTTTTTTAATAAATAGTGTTTTTTTTGTTTTCTTTGAGTACAAGGTCACAAAGCTTGAACTCTTTATCATTCACATGCATGTTATACTAACCACATAAATGATTTTGGTATGATTGAAGGCTATTCACAATAGCCATGTATTTTTCATCCAATATTTCTATCTCTTACAGATGAGCTACTTTGTAATCATCATAATCAAGGATGTGTTTCAATGAAATGTATATAGAAGGCAACTCGACCTTGAAGGGAAGAATGGCCTTAGTTACATAAACAAGGGAATATGGTATGGCTCATATTAGAATACATAAATTGGTATCATAGGCCCATAGGGCATATAATATTTACAAGTGCTAATCATGGCCAACTTCATTATTGATCTTTTAAAGAATATTGACAATGGTCTTGTTAGATACCTCTACTTGGCCATTACCTTATAGGTAATATGTACTGGAAAATTGTTGGGTAATGTTAAATTTGATAAAGAGTGCTTTAACATCCTTATTTTTAAATGAACTACCATTATGAGATATAATGTTGGATGTGATACCATAATGGCAATGAGATGGTTGAAGATGAATTTGGAAATTTGTTTACTTGTCACGTAAGTGAGGATTATAGCTTCAACCCACATAGTGAAGTACTCGATAGTGGTAAGAATATGCTTATGGCCATCTGAAGAGGTAGGGTTAATTTTCCCTATAAGATTGAGTCCCCATGTTAAAAATGGCCATGGCATGGTCATCAACTTGAGTGTTTATGCTGGAACATGGATCAAATTTGTATGCTTATAACATTGTTTACACATTTTAACAAAAACAATTACTTCTACTTCTATGGGAAGCTAATAATAACTAGTATGTAAGTGTTTTTTAGCAAGGTTAGCCCTATTAGTGTGGGCCCCACAAACTTCTTCATGAGCTTCCCTCAATGCTAATCTATATTTTGTCAAAGTTAAACAATGAAGTAGAGTTCTATCAAAGCTTCTATGGTAAAGTGTAGGTCCAAGTAAGGTATAATGAGAGGCTTGGTGTGTGAAGGCCTTTTATTTCTTATGGGTAAGGTCTAGTGGTAAGACTTGGTTATGGAGGTAATTATATAGTTTAGAATACTAGGTAGAATTGGGACCAACAATATCACATATCATTTTAATGGTTGAGGGTTCATGAGCAGGCACTAGAAAATGTTCAACGAGGAATTAATGGTCTCTTGCATTATCTGTATTATAGATCAAAGAACCAATTGTAGCCATGGAATTTGTAGTTTAATTATTGGTCTGAGGTATATGCTTAAACTAAATGTGAGCAATCTACTACTTAAAAGTGTTCACCATGGTTTTATAAGGTATCAACTTATCATCTTTGGTCTGGAATTGGTTTGCAACTTGATTAATGATAAGCTATGAATCACAATAAACTAATAGATGTTGAATATTCCATTATATTTCTAGGTGAAGCCCTACAATGAGTGCTTCATACTCAACCATGTTATTGGTACAATGAAAGATGATACAATGATTTAGGAATGAGATCCCCCTATAGTGTTATGAATAATAATCATGCTCCTAACCCATGAGATGTGAAGGAACCATCAAAATAAAAATTTCCATGCCTATTCTTTAGGAGTTGTTTCTACTATGGTTATGATAGACTCATTTAGAAATACAAGTATAAGTGGCTAAATATCTAATATGGGAGCTATATTAAGCTAATTTATAAGTGCATGTCCTTTAATAGCATTCTAATTGATATTTTCAATCTCAAACTCACTCAGAAGCATGATCCACTTAGCCATGCGACCCTGTAAAACTACTTTTGATAGTATATATTTGAGTGGATCTACTTTGGTGATGACTATGGTCTTGTTATTGAACATGTAATGACACAACTTATAGGCTACAAATACTATAGCTAAACCAATTTTTTCAATTGGTGTATAATTGTGTTCATATACTACTAGTGTATGACTTAGATAGTAAACTATGTATACTTTCTCGTGCTCATCATGTTGAGCCAAAAGTGCCCCTAAGGCATTTTCAGTGGTGAATAGGTAAAGTAAGAATGGATTTCCTAGCATAGGTTGTAGCAGAACATGTAGATTGGCCAAATATTCTTGTAGGTGTTCAAAGGCCTTTTTAAAGTCTTCATTCCATGAAAAGGTAGTGCCTTTCTTCAATAAATGAGTGAATGGGTGACATTTGTAGACACCTAAAATTGGCCACAACTAGCTTCCGATCAAACTTCAGACTAATTATTACCAACCATTGTAAATTAAGCCTAAGAATCATTGAACATCCCAAATTTTCTTGTGAATCATTCATCAAAGCTTAGAATCATGTTGAGACATCCCTATTTGAGTTATTCTATCGCATGCAATAATAATCTCTCACAGATTCATCCCTAATCACTTTGTGGTAGCATAACTATCAATTTGGCCTATAAACCTATTAAGTGGGGAACTTGCACACTTAAATAAATATTGAAAAAGCTAACAGGCTAATCAAAATTAATGAACAAGGATAAACTAAATTAAATTCCTAGTTGAATTATCCATTTGCAATTAATGAATATCTAAAAAAGGAAATTCAAAAATTTAAAATATCCTAGCCTTTCATCATTACTTTTATGAGTTATCAATCTCTTTAAAAATATCCTAAAATATCTAATTTGAGAGCCATGCCTATTAATTTCAAATCATAATTTATTGACAATTATTAACTCAACTAGAGTAAATTTTAACTCACTTAGGTTTAGTTTGAACCCATTCCTAGCCTAAACTCAACCTTAACTCACCTTGGGTGAGAGTTAATTCTTAAGACTATAAATACAAAGCCTTGCCTATTAAACTATAAGCTATTTTGGTGCAAATTTATTATGCACAAATATCTTCAACAAGATCTTTGATGTAGTGTTATAATGCCTAAATTCCTAGCAAGTAAAGTTACCGTGCTCAAATCTTAAGCAAAGCAATCAAAGCCAAGATGCCAAGGAGAGAAAGAACCAAGAAAATTCCATTATTAAATACTTATTTATGCATAAGCCGAGTAAGCCATTCAACAAATCCATTTGGATCTCCCAAGGAAGTTAAAATATGTGTTTCTTTTATGTTTTTGTTGTGCTTTCATTTAGTTTTTGTTACTAAGCTATCCCTAGTGTCTAGGTTAGAGGTGTTAGGATCTTATTGTGTTCATTTCATTTGTTTTATGAGACTAACATAAGACTAACCTCCCCTCTATGTTAAATTCCTATTTTAAATGTTGGCATGCCTAGTGGGACCCACACCCCATGAAGTTGCTCCTAAGGCATTTAAGAACATTTTACAAATGATTTTCATGTAAAAATTTAAGCTTACTGACCAAAATAGGTGAAAATTATAGGTTGAGGGACATTTTTTTGGTAGTTGTGAAGTTACCTTTTGCATTTATGGTTTTTCTCTCTGAAGTCATGATATTACAGTAATATTGTTACTCACATAGTCATAGTTTCATAGTTTTTATTGCATTTTTATGGCTAACTATTGAAGTTTCTGCGAACTATTTTTGACTGTAGTGAAACTAGAGATATCACAATATCATGACTTTGACATCCATGATATCATCATAAATGTGGAGATATTACAATATCACATCTTTGAAAGTGGGGATATTACCAAATGTTTTGTGATTTTGCATAAACTTTGGTGATTTTATGCTTAAGCTGCTAGTGATTAGTCTAACTATTTTGGGTTACATTACAATATCATTATTCTCATAGTAGTGATTTTTCCCTTATTTTAGTGATTTTGTACTTAGAGTATAGATTTTGCATTTAATGCTCTATTTTCTTTTAAGTTGTGGTATTGTGCTGACAGTCATAGTTTTGTAGAGATAGTTACGATTTTGATCTGTGTTCTATGGTTTTGCATTGTATGTAAACCCAAAATCAAGATTTGACAAGTCATTTATTCATCCATGAAGTGGTTCTAAGCACAAGGACTCTCTAACATGTTTTTCAAGACCTAAAGGCCACAAAGAGACATTTAAAACACTTTTAAATTATAAATTTCACATTTTAAATTGGTGTTTTAATAATCTTTTTGTTTAAATTATTTTCATTTTATTTAAATATTTTTATAAAGAAATGCCAAGGGGGCCCAAAATTTCACAACTCATCTCATTTTGGTGTAATAAAATGACTTTCACATTTAATTACATACTATTAAGAGTTGTTTTTTTTAGGCTTATTTGATTAAAACTTGACTATTTTAGTAAAATGATTGATGTGTGTATGCTCTCCCCTCATCCCCTTTAGAGAACTTGAGTGATCAAAAGCACTCATTTTTTGCCTTTATCACTTTAGTCCAAAACTATGAAAATAAATTCACTAAGGTCATCCCTAAATATATGGTTTGGGTGACCCAAAAATAATATTAAAGTATTTCAATTATCTTTTTTTTATGCATTTTGGCTTGTGAGCAGGAGTTCATCACCTCCTCATGAGTTATTTAAGGAAGTGTTGATCTGAGAATTCATCTCCCACATCATTTTAACCCCACTCCATGGTGGGTTATATAAATTAGCCATTGAATCACTGGGATGGTATTTTGAATGGTTAAACTACCTCCATTAGTGACTGCTACCCTCAAAACATATGATCAACTCAGACATTACACTACACTAAGTAAGTGACAAATGTAGTGGTTGTGAAAAGGATAAGACCTTTTCACAACAAGATGATTGAGGTGGATCTAATTGACATGATCATCTCTAGTGTTAGACACACTTAGGACCATATATAAATGAGCAAAAATTGATAGTTTATAATAACCCCACTTGCCACGGATATATTGTTAATACAGGGTGAGTAACTTGAATTTCCATGTTGTACTATAAATTATTGAGAGAAGAGGGGGCCTAAAACCCTAATTTTTATGTGATTTTAATTTTTGGATTAACAAATAAAATCCTCTCAATATTGAGTATAATTATGGAATTTAATAATATTATGCAATCTTGTCAGTTTTAAGATTTAGGACGTTACACTTAGGTGTTTGTGTCATTTTGTCCTTTTTACTTGCATGGTTTCGAGTCTAAACTATTTTTTTGTCTTACCACATCAAAACAAGTCTTATTTATAAATAAATCCTTTATTTTAGGATACATTATGCTACTTATTTTACATCGTACATGTGCCTTAGTCTTTTTATCAACCTTTGTTTATGTGTGTCATTTGATTAAAAAGGGTGTCATTACACTGCCTAATAATTTTAAATCTTGTGCTTTTAAGTATTGAAACAAACCATTAATCATATCTTTAGATCATGATAACATCATTACATTGCTCAAATCATTTCAAAGACTTATTTCCTTGTGTCCCAAATCTTATGTTTAGAACCAAACCCGTGTGTATCTTTTGGATATTTACCTAGTACCATCATGCCGTTCATTCTTATCTAGCTTATTATTTGTCTTCAGAAGCCTAGTTTTTAAAGTTGAGTTTGAAATTAACCTTGACAAGTTCAAATCCAAATATTAATTGATTTATATTTATGCCTTGTTTAATTTTGGCTTAGATCATTGATATTTCACTTTTGGGTTGTGTAACTTAGGTTAATTCTTTACTCAATTTTAAACTATTGTTTGTGCCTAGATTTGAGGGTAGTAGCCTATCTTATATATGCCTATTGTTTCATGTCTTTTTCCAAATGACCAAGTTAATGTCTAAATATAAATACCTAGTTTATGCCAGAGTGTTTCAAATTTGTTAGATTAAATCTCTTACCTTGTTTTGTTTAAAGTCTAGCTTTTGTGCCTTTTTAAAAACACCTAGCGATCCCTATTTTGATCCTAGATTTTGTGCCTTTTTCAAAAGACCTAACAAATTTTGTTTTCTTTAGAATAGAGTTGTTTGAAACACTTTGTATCATAAATTTTAACATTTTGTTTTTTATTAATTCACTTGACCTTTTTATGTAAGACATTTGATGTTAGACTATTTTAGACCAAGTTTTAGCATAGACCTTTTGGAGATACCGATCCATTCCTTTTGACCAAGTTAGAATAAGTTAAAACCATTTGTCCTTTGGGAATTATTTTTAAGATTTTGTAGAACTCTAAGCCTATTTTTGAGGAACATTCATCATTAATTTGAATATGTCTCACTATACTTATAGTGAAGCCATATACAATCCCATATATGATAACATGGTCACACAAGATGACTTTGTTCAAGACCTCTATGGTGACAATGTAGTTTATGAGACAGGTCCTTATCCTCCTTACAATACTCAATTTAGATAATAAATCCAAGATCCTCAATTTTAGTAGGTGGTGATACCTTCTTTGGGTTGATTAACATATCAAGTTTTCCATTTCATGAATAACGGTACCTAATCCCACACCTATACAATTAAATCTCTTTTGGATTGTGTTAGCAACCAAGATTCATAATGCCCTACCATTACCATTACAAGAACTCATTGTTTGGTTCATGATAGCAACCAAGCTTTACAAAGCCATGCCATTACCATTCTAGGACCTCATCCTTTAGCTCATAATAGAACAAATATTTGTAATGGCCTACCATTACCATTCTAGGCCCTTCCAAGTATGGTAACTTGTTCTCCTAACAAAGTTTTGAAATTAAGATTAGATGGGTCATAGTTACCATCCTAGACTAACAGCTAGTCTCTGTTAAACCCATCCTAGATGAGCCTATTCATAAAGAGATCATTATCTAACCACCAACCATTATTCATCATTTGCCAACCATCCCCCACTTTAGAAAATCCATGTCGATCATTGAGTCACAACAGAGCCCAATACCTCTCTAATAGAGTCAATCATTTAAAGACTAAGATGTGTTTAAAACTGGTATTTTACAACTACTTGTAAACCAAGGCCAAAAGAACCAACTAATCCATGATGTTTTTGTTGAAACACCTATTTGTGACAAGTTAACTTATAATGAATCACCTTTTGATCCTTTACCCATTTTTGAGGAGTCTTACTCTGACAATCTAGTCTTTATTGAGTCACTTCTTAATGATTATAACTACCTTTAGGCAAATCATTATCTCAACCATTGTCCTATTTTTAAAGAGCCTTCCTTTGACAAGCCAGTCTTTGTATAGCTGTCTCTTGACATTTTTCCCATCATTGAGGAGTCTCACTTTGATAAGTCAGTCTTTATGAAATCCTTCTTAGTTGAGTTTTTTTGAAAAACCCATTATGCTATCATAGGCCATTACTTGTCTAATACCAAACATTTAACAAGACATCATTGTAGTAATATCTATAATTAAATAAGAATCCAAATTAAAGTGAGGTTCTATTCTTGAACCAACATCATATTTAACATTAGAAGTGGACTCAATGTTAGTCTCAACATCAAATTTAGAGTACCTTGGGTTAGACTTCGCTTTAGAAACTAAATGCATTTGTGATTTTTACAACATTGGTTATGCATGCCTTGTAGATCAATTTGAATATATATGTGATCCTTCCATAGTTTTTTAGGACGATTGATTCAACATCGACATAAGTTATCCTAATATATTATACAAGGATTGTGCTACCACTTTCCATTCCATTGCCATTTCACATGCCATTAACACTAACCAACGTAGCCATTATATTGACATTATACCTCCTACAAGTGTTGATTGGGATCGCTAAAATCATACCTTATTTAATTGCATCCATGGTGATATTTCAATTGAAGAATATTAGGGGGACCAAGATCACATTCATGTAGAAGAATAAAAATCTCCTAATGAAACCTTTTTGGAGGTGCTAGGGGGAAATCAAATTCCAAACTCATCATCTTATAGTGAATTATTTTTAAAGGTGCTAAAAGACAATCAAAGTCAAAAGTCAATGTTCCTTAGTGAAACATTTTCAGAGGAACTATGAGACAATCAAGACAAATTCATTAGTGAAAACATCATCAAGGTGCCAATAGCTGAGTATAATAGTTCTTCACTCATTGATGAAGACATTATTAAAGATAACATCAATACAACTTACAATCTACCACATAATCAGATGACAACTACTCTCAAGCTCAAATAATAAAAAAATTTGGTAGTCTTATTGAGAGCATATTCATAAGTCTTCGGCCCCACCATAATCAAATTTATGTTGAATCTGGAATCAAAAACATTATCCATGCCTAAAAACCTCAATCTTCATTTGTTCCCTAACCATTATACATTCCATTAAGATCCATTTATCCATTATTATCTACATTTACATTTCCAAATCAGACCTATCATCCAATATTTATCTATATTTATCATCCTTAGCCACACTTTCCTTTGTAGAGGTTACGAAGACATCTTGTCTCTAAGTTTGAAGGAAATAAAATCAACGACCAACACAAATTATAAAAACATTAGTGGATTCCAAATATGTAATAGGTTATTGATAGAGTAGTTATTCAAAATAGGTGTGGGATATAAATTTAAACATGACTAACTATTATTTTTAAATCCCATGCTCGATCAGGCCATGCATCTCTACATCAATAAGAACAACATAAACATTTACCTTGCCAAAACTATTTACCTTGTCTTTTCCATTTGCTATTTACATTGTCATTCTCATTTACCATTCACCTTGCTATTGTTTCATACCCTATCATTTACCTTACCTTATTTTTTGGAGGAAGCCCTATTACCATTATATCCAATTGTCATAACATCACCATCCTTGAATAATGCCATGCCCTATATCATTTTACCATACCTTCACTATTGATCCATTTTGTTTTGACCTACCCTACCTAAAATTTTTGACCTTAGTTTAATTATTTCTTCTCATACCTTCAATGAGGGAATTTTGATCAAGTTTTAGTATTTGATTTAGTATTACAGGCAAAGGCTGTATTTTGGAATAGTATGATAGTGGTTTGGCATTTGCATCCTTCATTTCTTGTTTCATTTCATTTAGAGTACTACTAATTATAATTGCCTTTGGGAAAATTAGAGTACCACTATTGTGCTACTAATTATAATCGCCTATGGGTAAATTAGTATCACTGACCTATGTTGTTGTTTCCTAATTATAACTACCTATGGGAAAACTAAGAACAACACCTTTATCCTTCATGCCTTAAAGTACCACCTTACCATTCATATGTTGTACTATGCCATTTACCTTCTTTGCCTATTATTAAGAACTTGTTGATACCTAGATAGATGCCCCCGAGGCTTCATTTTCAATGATCTCACCATTTTGTGAGATTGTTACCATATTCTTCTACAACATAATCATATTTTATTGATCATCATTTTTCTTCTATCCCATATCTTGGGATAACTACATTTGGCTTGAAGTTTTTATTAGATCTTGCATCCATGGAACAATTTAGGTAGTGTCCACTTGCATACTACATCTGGACTTAGCTCGGCCACCCACTTACTTTTCTTCTATTCACCCCATTTTATTTTTTTGTTTATTTATCTCTTATAGTCTAGGGGAAATGTTCATCATCTTGTTTGTGCTCTATTTACGCTAACATTATATTTAACCATTATTTGTGTTTATTTCATATTATTTTGTTTATTTTATTCTTTTTCATTTCTTGGTGTTTCGTCTTTCTATTTTTTTTAAATTTTTTTTCATTGTTGTGTCTTGATTCATTCTATGTACAGTCATTGGGTGATTCCTTACACATTATTATTTAATCCATCCATATTCATATGTTAACATTATAATCATGGTTTTTATAATTGGTGCATTATTTTTTATTGTATATTGGATCACGTGTCAATCATTATGCATATTTTGACTAAGTTTTCATAGTATTATATCATGATGCATACCATCACGTGCTACAACAAAAATTAGTTCGAGAAGTTTTATAAGTAATCTGATCACAAGATATATCCTTGGCACTTGAAAAATTCATGATCTATCCCAATCATATCACATATAGAGTAATTAGATCACAAAATAATTTTAGTCCCTACTCATTAAGACATGCATCTTCATACTAACAATTTGCCTTATTTCATATTTCTCCTTTGTACCACTTTGCCATCATTCTACCATTGATTAATACTACTTGTGGGTGAATCATTATGTTTCGATCTATTTGGAGGTTAATTATTATAACCACCTTTGGGAAAATAATTATCTTTATTCTACTCAACTAGGGCACATTTTCATTGTGATAATACTTATAATCACCTTTGGGCAAACCATTATCTCTATCCACTCAAATGGGATATGTTTTTATCTTGCCAATGATTATAACTGCCCATGGGTAAATCACTATTTTCCCTTTCATGATTATAACTACCTTTTGGAAAATCATCCTCTTGTTACCCTAATCCTCTTTTTAATGATTATAACCACCTTTGGGGAAATCATTACCTTTTTTGTCCCACTTATGCTGATGATTGTCATCACATGTAAACAAATTATCTAGTTTGTCTTCTCAATTGGGATAGCTCCATATGCCACTAATTATAACCACCTATGGGAAAATTAGTCATTTCTACCCTATTTTATCTTTTTGGTCCCATCATTTCCTCCTTTTGAGGGACTGATCACTGACCCCTTTGACAATCTCTCCCTCAAGGAGGTATTTATAGTTCATCCATTGCCTTAAGTAGTATGCATACACCACCTTTTCATTTTTTGAGAAGATGTTATTATGATTACAACTTACAACACTTTTCCAAATAGGGGTAAATTTTAGACACATAAAATTGGCCACAACTAGATTTTGAGCAGAATTTAGATTGATTCCTACCAACTATTACAAATTAAGCATATGAATCATTAAACATCCTAAATTTTCTTGTGCATCATTCATCAAAGCTTAGAATCATGTTGAGACATTCCTAATTAGGGTATTATATCATATGCAATAATAACCTCTCATGGATTTATCCCTAATCACCTTTCAACATCCTAAATGTCAATATGGCCTATGAACCAATTAAATGGGGCACTTGTACATTTAAATCAAATCTTGAAAGACTTAAAAGGTTAATCAAAATCAATTAATAAGCTAAACTATGTTAAATGCCTAGTTAAATTATCCATTTGCAATTAATGAATATCTAAAAAAGGAAATTCAAAAATTAAAAATATCCTATCCTTTCATCATTTCCTTTATAAGTTGTCAATCTCTTTAAAAATATCTTAAAATATCTAATTTGAGAGCCATGCCTAGTAATTATAAATCATAATTACTTGATAACTATTAACTCAACTATAGTTAGTTTTAACTCACCTAGGTTTAGTTTGAACCCATTCCAAGCCTAAACTCAAACCTAACTCACTTTGGGTGAGAGTTAATTCCTAATGATATAAATACAAGACCTTGTCTATTGAATTATAATTCATTTTGGTGCAAAGTTATTATGAACAAATATCTTCAACAAGCTCTTTGATGTAGTGTTTATAATGCCTAAATGCTTAACAAGTAAGGTTACCATGCTCAAATATTGAGCCAAGCAATCAAATTCAAAGTGATAAGGAGGGAAGGAGCCAAGAAACCTCCATTATCAAAGACTTCTTGATGCACAAGCTGAGCAAGCCATTCAACAAAGCCATTTGGATCTCCCAAGGAAGGTAAAAGATGTGTTTCTTTTATGTTTTTTGTTGTGCTTTCATTTAGTTTTTGTTATTAAGCTCTCCCTAGTGTCTAGAATAGAGGTGTTAGGATATTATTATATTCATTTAATTTGTTTTATGACACTAACATAAGACTAACCTCCCTTCTATGTCAAATTCCTAGTTCACAACATTTATCAACCAACTATGAAATGAAACATCTAATAGACTATATTTTACCCTGCAAAATATGCAACTACTTCAAAGTAAAAGGTGGAAGCATCTTGATAATGGCCTGAATCTTGGTAGAATTAAATTCAATGCCTCGATGAGAGATAATAAAGCCTAATATTTTGCTTGAGGTAACATCAAATACACACTTGTTGGGATTAAGCCAAACCTTGTACTCATAAATCCTTTAAAAGATCCTCTATAGTATGATAGGATGGTATACATGGGTCTTATATTTACCCATTAATTCATCAAAAAAGTCTTAACAATATCACACATCATATCATGGAATATAATAGTCATGGTACTTTGATATGTTTCCCCTACATTCTTGAGGGTGAAAGGTATGACTTGATAGAAAAACATTTCCCAAAGAATGGTGAACATTGTCTTATGTTGGTCTTTAGGTGTTATCTTGATCTAGTTATATCCCAAAAATCCATACATGATGGAAAACATTTCATACCCAGTTGTGGAGTCAACAATCATGTTAATGTTTGACAAAGGAAAGTCATCCTTTAGGTATGCCTTGTTTATGTTTGATAAATCAATACACAATCTAATACCTTTTATATTTTTTATGATTGACATAATTTTAGATATCCACTCTAGATAATCAATAGGTCTAATACATCATGCATCTAAGATTTTCTCCAATTGTTTCTTGAATAAGATGGCAAAGCAAGGATGAATTTTCCTCAATTTCTACTTAACCAAATTAGTATCTAGATGAACTATAAGATGGCATAGAACCAATGATGGATCCAAACCTGACATATGAGAATAAGCCCATGTAAAAATGTCTATGAAATATGTTAGAAGAGTTGTAATAACTTCATGTTCCTCTTCAGTGTGGGACACACCTAGTTTTATCTAATTGGGATCATTTGGAGTCCTAATGTTGACTTCTAAAGTATCCTCTATAAGGACAGTAGAGTCATCTTCTAGGATATATATAAAAGATGTGAATTGGCTGGTAATAGCAAACTTCTCTGGTTAGACTAGTTCTTCAAGTTATTCCAAATAGGAGAAATCAAAATATCATAATGGTGGCAAGGGATATGTAACAAATACTATAGGGCACTCTTAGATAATTTTTTCAAAAGCATGTTGCTCCTCTGTACCAAGTTTGGAATCAATGGAAAGATTATTTTTGGTGGTCTCCTAAGCTTCATTTGAGTAAGGGTGAACATCCTCATCTAGTGGCACTTGAAATATGTTTTCGCCAAAGATTGGCTTTTTTCTTTCCTTTTTCCTTGGTCTAAAAGTGCCTCAAAGAGGTTTTCACTTTGGGACTTCAATGTTTTATTTTTTTGCTTTTGGATAAGGGTGTTACCCATTATCTAAAATAGGCAATGGGATGAAATTTGATATAGAATCCTTGATTATGATCTCCCAAAGGAACATTGTCTCTAAGTCCTAAAAATCATAAAAAACCACATCAATATGGAACTCACTAAGAGGTACATGTATTCTTGTTGTTCCCAGTTTATGATTTTGAGGGTGATAAAGGGTAAGTGGGGAATGTGAGATTACTAGAATGATGGTACAAATAGTGTAAGGGTAGAATAGGTTGGTACTAATTAGGTATTCAAATATGCTATGATCTGACTCTGCTTTGCTATCAGCATCATTATCGCTAGTCATTAATGTAGGAACATGAATAAGATAGGTGGGATCACCCCCCAGGCAATTTAAATCCAATATCATGAGTTATTTTGTACTTGGTTATATAAATAGGCTCAATATTCCATTAGTAATTTTCCCCTAGGTATATGCCTTCCTAAGATAGGTTATCCATAATCCTTTTAGGGATGGGATACTTTTGTTTTGGTAGAAATCAAACAAATCATCATTATATAACCAATAATTATCTTTGATAAGTGTGTCTAGTTCTTGGTTAGTGTGAAAATAATAGACATTGGGATATGAAGTTTTCCTTTTCCCTTTTGTCACCATTCCATGCAAATTAGTTTGGCTTTGGGCCTTCCAGAAGACTTGGGATTTTGTAGAAGCTTGGCTATATGGAAGGTATTATGGGTAAATTGCTCTCTTGGACCATTGTTAAAAATAGTAAAATGATTGTTAATTTTAATAGGAAGTGTATATGAAGTTGAGGCAAAGTTGTCAAGGTCTATGTAATTGGTCTATGGCAATTCAACAAGTATGTCCTTATCTTTATTTGGTATGGGGTCTAGTCTAAAATGGTAATTATACCTCTCATACTTGGCCTCCAAATGCTTGTAGTATTGATATGGCTATAGGTATTCATAAATAATTATCTCCATGCTAGAATGAGGAAACTTGATACATTGGTGGAAAGTTGAAGGTATTGCATGTATTTCATGTATCCATGGTCTACCCAGAATAAAATTATATGATAGATCTAAATCCAAGATGTGGTAAAGTGTATCATGGCTCAAAGGTCTAATGAAAACTTGAAAATAAATGGTTCCTTATGATTCCCATTATTCATTGTCATAGGCCTTGATGGTAATATTATCTAGTTAAAGGTCAAATATTATATATCCCAAATGCTTGATTAACTTCAAAGACATAATATTAGGCTCAATCCATTATCCATGAGGACATGTTTAACCTTATGCCATGTTATGACAACTTTAATGTACAATGGGTTATTGTGGAGAGGGCTTAGGAATGACATATTAGTTTGGTCAAAGGTTAATTGCTATCCTAGGCTAAGTGTCCAACCAAAGCTTGAAATTTGTCTAGCGTAATGTCATTGAGTACTAGGGAGTGGCTCAAGAGTTCAACAAGGATATTTTTATGGATGGTAGATGTGTAGAACAAATTTAGAATATAAATTTATGTGGGTATATTTTGTAGTTATTCCACAATATCATACATTTTTTCTTTTATATTGGTAATTGGCTTACTCCTTGCTTGTATAGTTAGTTGAATGGGCTCATTAGGAGAAGGTTGTGGGCCTCGAATGGTAAATTTAGTTTGTTGCATTACAATTATGCAATATGGATTAGGTAAAGGACCATTATAAATAGAATAGTATGGAAAGGGTCCTAAGATGGTAATTCTTGATTGCTAGTGTGCTTGGATGTAATCAATGGTCAAGGAAGGCTTACCATCATAGGGGCCTAAGATGATAATTATTGATTGTTGTTATACTTGGCTATGATCATAGGTTAAGGAAGGATTAACAGAATAGGGAGACTAATAAACATTATTAGGTAGTGGTCTTGGTATATTAGCTATTGGTCTAGGGTTGATGGTAATTATGGATACATGACCATCCACAACATGACCTATAAATCTATTATAGTAATGTGTGATTGCGTGATAGGTCTGTTGACTAGTAGGGTCATTATAACCTTGGTTCCTTTCATTTTGTGGTTGGAATTTTTGTTACTATTATTTTTTTTATGGCCTTTATTATTGCTCATTCTGATTAGTATTGTTATGTTATGGAAATAGGTCTTAATAAATACCTTGGTTCTTATCAGAAATACAAGCCCCATTATCCAACTAGATCTCTCAAATTTTCAACATTTTCTCAATGAGGTGATTCAAATTCACATAAAAATGTATAGAATGACCATGAACATGAAGGTATTTACATAACTCATGTTTTTTATACTAGTCAAGTTGTAATACACATTCAATAATGTGCATTGGAATCTACCAACTAATCATCTTGGTTGTGTCTAATTTATGAAACACTACTTCAATAAGCTCACCAAGGTTACTAAAGACTCTAGAATTGGGTCTTATTATTGGAGGAGGGATTGGCAAAGGTGGTGTCTAAGGTACTTACATGCATAAAATAGGTTGAATTTATAGAGTAAGGTGCATTTTTTGAATAGGTTACATTTGTGGAATAAGCTGAGTAGATAGTGTTTACACCATTTGGACATAATGTGACTCTGTGAATTGATTACCAAAAACATTCTTGTTATAGTTTTAAGGCTTAGGTTTTTCAAAGTTATTAGCTTGAGTAGGAGCATAAACTTGTGGTTGGATTAGATTTGGGTTTTGATTTGGGCCTAAATTTGGTTGTAGCTCTGGTTTAAAGAAGACAACTTGATAATCCATTTATTAATAAGGGCCTTTTAAATTTGTATACCTTTCTAGATGATCTTTGTAAATGTGTGAGCACACTGAAGATCTAGGTGATAATATATTTCACTATATAATTTTTTAGTAAACATAAATAAAAATTATTTATATGATAAATTATGGGTGAAGCGACTAATAATCATTCTCCACCATTATAAGTAACTCACAAAGCCTCAAAAACCTTCTGCTTAGCCTGACTCAAATCAATTACCAAAATATCATACTCAATATTGTAGGATAAATGTTGTATAAATTTATCTAAAAGATCATCATCAAAATCATCAAAATTAGATATCAAATTCTTCAATAAATTAAGAATCCACTCCAAGACCTATCTAGCTAAACTTTGGGGAAAGAGAAGTAGGTAGATTTCACTATAGGCCACTGGCTGGTGTAGACATCTAATTCCTATCACTATTGTGCTAAAATTGTCAATCTAAATGATGTTCTACGATAACACACAATCTGGACTAAAACCATTAAAATGGTCTAAATCATTTAAACTTGTCATATACATGTGTTGATTTATGCTAATGTGTCCCTAAATGGGGTAATGAATTTTATGTGATTATTATATTTTATTAAATCATTTCAAGTCAAATTATGACCATGTAAAATGATGTCCTAGACCACTAAATTATTATAAATTGGTATCACACGTCACATGAATGTGTTATTTCGCATCCATAATACCCTAACTGGGGTATTATCCCATATGTAATTGACACCTTCTAATTATAATCCAATCAAATTATAACTTAGTAAAATGACATTTTCACCTAGGTTGATTAAGCATGTAACAAACTTCCAAAAAAATGTAGAAAATTAATTAAATTCACTTAAGTAAATTCAATTAAATCAAGAGATTAAGTAAAAATTCCATGAAAGTGATTTAATAGTTTTAAGAATATTAGATTCTTATTCATAATTTAGTTAAGGGTTTGAGTTGACTAAATCAGTAAATAATATTACAATAATTTAACTACTAATTTGTATAATTTTACTATATTTTTAACCTTTCTATAAATAGTAATAAATTTGGAGAAAAAAGACTTAGCTTAAAATGACTGTTGTAGGGTTTGATATTGGCTATACAAGACTAAGATAGTGTCACAAATTAGGATCTAACTTTTATTTTGTGATAGGATAGGAACATCAAAATAAGACACCCTAGGGCCTGATACTTTTGTCCTCTTCTACTGCTATTATCTGAATTTCTCATAAAGACCTAAGTTTTTGGGGTTTTTTTTACTATCCCTGTGTGAATTTGCCTATGAAATCTCAACTACTGAAAGTCTACGAAACTCCTTGTAGAGTTTATTTAATATTCAAACCCTAGAATTCATTATGATTTGACAAAACTTGTGAAAGAAGGGGGGGTTAGTATGTGTAAGATGCATTGAACGTGTATCCACACCCCTTGTATAGGCACACTTCCTATATATTGATATTCTGAAGAGGAATCAAGCCATATGTAGTTCTTCCACTTAATGTGCTTTGTGAAATAGTGAATGTAGATGTAAAAATGCTAAATTGGGTGTGATTGAAGTGGATAGGGATTGGTATGAGGATTTGGATATGCTTTTAGTTGTATTGGATGGATATATGTAGAGAATAGGTAAATTTTCTTTAGTGGTTTTTCTTATATTCTTGCTTGCTTTGTAATATTTTCCCACCACCTTCTAAATGAAATTTGAATGGGTTTTTATAGGGATCTATTGGTCATGGGTCAAATGTATTCCTGTTAGGTTGACAAGATGAAGGATAAGAACTAGAAGGAAATAACCATTAGAGCTCAAAATATAATTAGATAAGAGTACTAAAGTAGGTTACCTTAGGGTTTGACACTATAGTCCAAGTTAGGTAGTCTTATCCTACAGGTGTGAGACCTAGGGGGATGGAATTAAAATGGGAAATTTAGCCTAGTTTAGCTAAAATTAGGTTTCAGAAGTCTACAAATGACTAGGTATAAGAAAAAATATGTCTAAAAGGCTTATGAGAGCATGCAAGAGGCACCTATGGGTTAGGTATCACACGCCACACTCAAGATACCAATTTTGACATTTTATATGACTACATTCCCCCCTCCCTCCTCTTTATTCTAGTGATGTAACAAAACAAAATTAGAAAATGTATCTGAACTTACCTGTAAGGGTGAAGCTCATGAAGCTGTGTGATGCTAGGTGTGTATAGAGAGAACACATCATGAAGTGTAAATGTAAAAAAAAAATTAAGAGTAGATTAGTTCTTACTAGATACACTATGTCTAAAGTAAAAACATAAAAATCTAGGTAAAAGAGAGTGGAAGAGAAAGGAATGAATACACCTCACTGGGTATGCAAACTAATACAAAACCTGTTGTGATGTTGAGTGATGTTGAGTATATACTGAATGATGTACCAAGAGTAATATCATGAATGGAGCTAAGTGTTCAATGACCTAAGAGTGGATCAATAATACAAAGGCTATCACTTTGGCTCCATCATCACTTGCTAAGTGAAGCTATGTGATAATGCATGTGCTAGTTGATGTTTGGACTATGTGTCCAATCTCTTTGAGTAGGTGGCTTAAGAAATCAAAGTCTAGCTACACCTTTGGCTCCATCATTGCCCTATGAAGTTAAGATATAAACTAATACTAGTATGAATATGTATCATATGATATGGATCCTAAAGCCCATGAATGTTCTATAATCTAACAATGTCATGTTGATAGCTGAATGTGTGTTGAAAACTAGGCCACTCTTGGCTACTCAAAAAATGTGAAGACTAGGCTTGTATGGAAACCACTATGAAATTTGGAAATCGGATTATGTGGAAGCCACTCAAGAATGATTCCAAGCACTTACAGATGGAATAAGACATGCAACTACTGAGAATGCCTAGGTATTGCCATAAATTTTAAAGAAGAGAAAGCAAATGTGCCATGCACTTTACCCCCAATCACTAGTATTTGTAACATGGATTTTGATCTAGAAGTTATACCAACTACCTAATCTAAAACTAGAAGTGAGAGCCATCATGCCATGCAATATGCCCCCTATATATGGATTCTCTAATAAAAATTGTACTAAACCTACTAAATTTGAACTGAACTATTACTGATAAAACTGTAACTATACTTACTTTTCTATTTATTTTTCGAAAATCTAGTTTTTTTGTTATTTAGACAAGAGTGTCAAAATAGGACACCCTACTATTCAACACTATTGTCCATGTTTGGTGATATTTTCCTTTTATAAATTTGATGACTATTTTTTAATCATCACTCTTTTTTTGGTCTGTTATGCCTGGTTTGGGTTATAGTTGTTGTTCTAAGTGTTCTAAAAACTGGTTTTTTGACTAGTAGGAGTTTTGATCTCTATGAAAAAAACCCCTATTTGGTTCCCCCTCTTTTGAGGGTAGGAATGAAGACCCTACAATGACTATCCTCAAAATAAAGAGCCTTACAAGTGTGTTATGCTATAAAAATACATCATATAGCAATGATAATTGAAAATATGTCTTCAGATATAACATAGTTTGTAATGGAGATTGTTATATCAACAGGGGTATGCCTAGATAAATATAATAATGTAATATCATGTGTAATATAGTGAACTAGAACTATAAATCTAGTTAGTTTTTAGTTTTTAAGGAGGGATGAAGCTTGATGTCTATCATGGCATCCAAAAAAGTAAGAGAATGCATGATGTGGATCATGGCATTGCAAACAATTGAAAAGAAAACAAGCAAACAAGCACATAAGGTAAGAAGCATACAAGAGTGGCCAAGGGCCAAGAAAACAAGGGACATGGGCACATGCCACTCAAACTAGGAAGTAAACATACAAGGCATATTCAAATTCCACATACACATATAATTGAAATAAACAAGGTTGGCACAAGGGCCACAAACACATAGAAGAATACAAGCAAAAGACATTGGGAAATATCCTAAGGCACACACAAGACATAGAATAGGAACTAAGAAATGTAATCATATCTAGCTACACAGATCAAGAAAGGAAAGCTTGAAAATGCTAGAAATATAATTGTATCTAACCAATCAAAGGAAGAAGTGAAAGTATGTAAGACATGTAGTACAAGACTAAGTATATGCTAAGAAATACACAAGTGCTATATACTAGTAAGTGTCGATAGAATAATGTATGTAAGCTAGTACATAATGTACATCAACATGATAACTAGAATGTGTGATGCAAGAATGACATAGCCTGGATGGTGTAGTCATGTATAAATAAGATGCCCACAATAGGTATATATATTGATATGTGTCTAGAATGTATGAAGTAAGATGTCTTCTCAATAGGTATAGTGAAACAATCAAGGATCTAGATGTCACTGCACACACTAGAAGAAGATCAAGTGAAGCATGGTAATGTAGATAAATTGATAAATAATAGCATAGAACAACAAATGTAAGTCTAACATGGAAGTAAAAATGCAAATCATGGATAATGCATAGAATTGAAATGTTTTTGGTGCTTTTGAGTTATTTGAATGTTTTTAGTATTTTTGATATATGCTATGTACAATCAATCATAAGGAGACTATGTATAAGTAATTGAAAAGAAACTATGTACAAGAAAGACTGAGAAGAAATGATACTAATCAATGAGTCTCATGAGAGACTCCCTATCATGGTGTCTTATATCAAGGAGAGGAATCATGTGTGATCATGAAGCAAGATGGAAATGCTAAGACAATAACTCTGAAAGCTCTATATGTTTTAAGTGCTCTAAAATATCTAAAGTAGAACCCAACTATGGAATCCCCTTATAACTTTGAGAAGTGGATGTAACTTTAGGGCTCTTAGGGACCGATATGGTAGTAGGAGAAACTCTTTGAACATGTGATCTATGTGTAGAAATATGAGATCTCATTGATACTACCATGGGTGTGAAAACTATAGTTAGAAATTATCTAGAGTCCTAAAACTATGGCTGCTCTAAAAGAGGCCTATGTGGAAGTGTATGAACTCTTTGTTCTAGCAAGGAAGGCCTTGACTATGTCTAAAATTCAAGTGGAGGAAGAATTGTGACTAGTGGAGAAGCTAAAACTATTGACTGTAAAGTAGAAGATGGCTCTAAAGTAGGGAGTGGTAACTCATATATAACTCCACCAACTATAACAACCTGATTAGTGTGATTGGATTTCATGCATCTTTGAATTGTAAAAGTTACCACTCAAAGTTTTTGAATCCGTGTTTGACCAAGTAACATATCAAAAACTCTTACACTTGTAACAATAGTAAATGGTGTCTCCACATGTGTTGGACCAACTTGTAGAGGAAGTACAATCTCACCCAATGAACTCTATATGTGCCTATTGAATCCATTGATAACTATGTTTTATTGAGGTAATATCCTGCTCTAAATATCCCAAATGTTAAAATAATTTCATAGTGCACATGTTCACACTGGATCTATTATCTATGAGAAAACTATGAATAGGATGATTATGAATGTAAGCTCTAATAAAGAGTGCATGATAATTTGAATCATCCTCAACTATCTCTTACTCTGAGGAGATCAAAGGTCTAGCTAGAGCTCTAAAATTGTACACACCAATCATGTTATTTAAGGGATGTGACTCAACTGAAGGTGACCTATATGTATCTGGTGGTAGATGTGCATGATATGTATGGTGAATACCTGATGTGTCCCCTATTTCTAATTTAGAATGCTATGGAAAAGGATTTGAGAAAATTTTTAGAGCCTTATCTTATGTTTGCTTTACCTGTGGAGGCTTAAATAGAGTGCCAATATCAATAAAATTACCATTTATCAAGTCCTATATCTTGTGTTTCAAATTGATGTATGTATTTATTGTGTGCCCTGATGCCTTATGAAAGTGACAAAATGCATTCTGATCATATCCCCATGGAAGAGGCTTTGTTGGATCAAATTCTCAAATAGGAGGGAGAGATATGATATTACATTCCAAAATCTACTGTAAAACTTTGGATGGAGAAAATGGGAGATTGGTAAAGGTTCACTGAGGAGGTGCTTATAAAACCACTCATTAAGGGGGCTCTAAAGCCATATTGACTATAGGTTGATTTTGACTTTTGTTATTATTTACCAAATTTGAATTTTAGTCAAATAAGGTCAAAAACTATTATTTTAAACTTTTTAGAAGGTTTACACACATCCTATGAAGTCTCATATTGTCTTAAATATCTTGCTTAGCCATGTCCTAGTCTTGGTTAAAAATTTTCCCTCTTGAATTGGTCTAGTCAACCATGGTTAACCTGGTCGAATCTGGTCAAAAGTCCATTTTGTGTAATTTTATCTTAAAATAGTTTTTATAATATTTTAAGAGGTCTACAAGTCATGAATTGTCCATTTCTTAAGTTTTATGTGCAAAAAGGGGGTCTTTTGGTCAATTTTTAGCTCATTAATGAACTTGCACAAACTTATAAAGATAAAAAATGTCACCAAAGGTAGTTTTAACATGGGAGAGGTTAGAATTAAGCCAGGATCAATTAGATTATAGTCAAAATTTAGTTACATTCAAGAAAGGTGAATTTCTCCTTGTTTTGAGGGAGTTTTGGGAATTTATATGGCTCCCATAATTAGGTATGTAGCTAAAAATGTGGGTGGGGTTTCTCTTAACCTCACCACATCAATTTAAATGCTAAAACTTCAAGGATAATCCAAAATTTTTCTTCTGTAACTCATTTTCTCTTCTTTTCCATTGGCATGTAAAGAAGCTTCAACTTCAAATGCTCACCATGGGCCATACAGGTGGAATCAAGAGGAATGATATTAGTGGTGGTTATTAATATTATTCCAATTTAATTTCATGGTAAGAAGTCTTATATTTATTTTTGAACAATCGTTAACACTCCAGGTAGCTTGTTATAAAATTGCATTGAAGAGGGGTATACTTACCAATCTATTTATAAGTTTTAGAGCTCTTTATAGCTATGTGATATTTGTGAGGTGTTTTTGTGATAAAATATATCTATCTCCATGATGTTTTCATAGCTAACACTTCACCTTTTCATTGCTTATGAAGGACTTTTCAAATAGTGCTTGCTTCTTGTAGAGTGCAAGGCTGAGTGTAAGGCCTAAGTTTTCAACATCAAAGAAGTTTAATATTGGTCATATTTTTCTCAAGGTCTATGCATAAAAATATCCTTCATGAAATCATTCGGTGTAAGGTCCAATTGGTATCTTCCCAAAGCCAAATTGCTCATTATTTGCCTTATTTGCTACCTTACCTCTTCTAGTCAAGTTGTCCTAGTTTAATGGGAAGTGTACGGAGGTGAGAGAGAGGTAAAAAAAAACACGGTAAAGTCCATTTGAAGTTTTATCAACCACAAGAGCCATGGTGTGCATGTCATGAAGGTCTAAGATGCAACACAATCAAATTTCACTCCAAGAGAGGTCATTTCTAATTTTGGTATCATAGTCCCTAGAAGTTCCAAATAGAGATCCAAGAGGTTTTTACTCTTTCCATAAAATGGAACCATGATTATTTTGGGAAATAATCTTACTTTCATCTTTTAGTCCTATCCACAAGCTATCACCATGCCAATTTTGAGGGCAAAAGAAGAAGTGAAAGATGAGATTTCACAAGTTCAAAAGTGACCAAAAACCACTGAATTGTGGTAGTGACATCTACAGGTTTGTAAACAAACTTGGTACTTGCACCAATTATGAAATTGATAAGACTTGTCCAAGAAGAGGAAAAAATATAAATGGTCATACTAATCATTTTTGATCACTTGGTTTAGTGATAAAAGGGGTGGCAGTTGAAATGACCTTCAAAGGTCATACCCTATTAGTACATCAAGGGAGAGAGGGCATAGTGAAGGTAGAGGTAATAAATTGTTGGGTTTTCATTTGATTGAAATGGATCCAAGGGAAAATCAAGTATAGTGGACTTCCTAAGAAATAAAGGAAGAAATAGAAGGACCTAACTCTTTCTTATATGCTCTAAGGCACCCTAAAACCCCCTACAGGCTTGATTGAAATAGTCACCTACAACCAATATCATATACATGCCATGAATTAAGAATAAGGAGCTTAGGGCCACTTGTACAAGTTCCTAAGTTTTCAAGGTGATCTCAAAGCAAAGTGGGATTATCTAAACTTACCAAAAGGTAGGATCTTGTTTCACATTCCTATTAACTACTCAAGCACACTCCCAATCATCTATAGGCCTGGGAAAGAACTTAGTCAAAATAGGGTATTGACAGTGAGGAGGAAGTCAAAGGTTTAAACTTTATTTGTGATTATAAAGTGGAGATATGGTTTAAAAAAATGAAGAGTGATCTCTATAAGATCAAGAGTGACTTTATCACATCATGAACAAATCCCAAAATGGCCAACATACCTCAAAATAAGGGTAGAATATGATTGTCACAGCCAAATAAGGTTATAAGCAAGGAAAGAGCATGTACGAGTTTTATGCCTTAATAAGAAAAGTGAGGTTAAATAAACTAACTCACAAGGTTATATTTCTTCATTTTCTTGAAAACTATTCAAACACAATCCACACTTACCTATAGGTAAGGTTTAAAATGACTGTCTTAGTTGATAGTAAAGGAATGCTTGAAGGTAAAGGTTGTGAAAGTAAGCATGGTCATTGAAAAAGGTTAGAAGGTTTCATAGTTTTTAAGGAAAAAACACATTAATTTAATCATTGACACCATTAAAAAGCTAATCTTGGGCTAAAATTCAACCTACAGGCAAGCCCTAGGTGCATGAAACATAGTCCTTCTCCCTATAACCCTACAGGCAATTTCTAAAAAAACTTAGTCTTGAGTTTTGAATCAGTTAGAGGCTCATCTCTCAGATTAAGGATCTCAAAATTTTTGGAGGTAATACTCATGACCTAGGGTATTATCTACAATAATTGGTTTTTTGAGAAGAACAAGGGAAGTGCCCCCTATTTTGTCTCAGATAGGGGTCACTTTTCCCTTGCACATACCTTAAAAAATTAAGAAATATGACCAAAGCCACACATCAGAAGTAAAGGAATGTTTCAAAGAAGGTTTGGTGAGTTTAATAACACCTAGTATCATCATTAAAACTTGATTTTAGGGTTAAAGACCATACAAAATGCTTGGATCTACTAAGTTTGTAGGTGTAGCCAGTTGTACAAGTAAGGGGTCTAATGCCAAATAAAGGGTCATTTTTAATTATAGCATTTATGAAGTCATATAATGTTTTGTTCCATGTGTGATAAAACATTTTTAAGGTGTCTGAGCTATCTAAGGAGATAAATCATCAATAAAGAGTTATTATTGAACACAAGGATATATGTAGACTCATTGCACAAGGTTTAAGCCTAATCCTAAAGAGGAACCATTCTTATTTATAGTTATCAATGAGATATCATAATAGTTTGAGGAGATGAATGGGATATATATAGAGGTGATAAAACTCTCATTTGGTAGAGGGACTTCCCCAGAAGTCATCTTAGACCTGAAAGGTGCTCAAACCCTTGCAAGAGGCAAAAAATGGTTTTAATGACTAGTTTGAATTGCTCACATATTTCATAATAATTTTCATGGATGCCTAAGCAAATTTGAAATGATAGAGAGGGTCCTTAAGGAGATATTGGTGGAATATTTTAAGGGTTCCAATGTCTGACCTTTATGAATGGAGGTTAAGAGTCCAAGCCTCTCAAAACCCTTATAAAACCCTCACAAGGACCCAATTGGAGAGATAGAGCATTTTGAAAATTTTAATGTAGAGGGATGACCATGAAACCAATTGAAGGTTACATAGAAATCTTAGAAGATTATATAAATGCACTTTTATTCTATGGAATTGTATGGAACAAGGGAAAACCAAGCTTATTTTGGCCATTTTAATTGGTGGGAGAGCTATAAAAAGAGTTAGGAGATGAAACAAGTTTTGGAGGGAATATATACTCTTGAGATAAATCCCAAAGTTCATCTCACCTCATGAAAAAAATTATAAGTGTCCCAAATAGACTCTCACTTTTATCTAGTCTAGTGAGCTAAAATAGTGAACACTTGGGAAAGTGATGAAAAGCAATTAGAGAGACCTTTTAAAGGATTTTTATTGAAACTAATGGTGTGGTATATTTTTAAAAGTTTCATTATCTCTTGTACATGGATAAGTTATGAAAATTAAGGAGTTTTTAATGATAAATGGACAAGGTACATAGAAAAGAGCCTTTTGGAAACTACCAGTGATGATTTTGCATATCCACAAGAATAGGGATGGTTAGACATCAATCCAATGAATGTGGAGGATTTTTTGTAACCCCTATTTATTAGAACAACCATAAGACCTAGCAATTTTTAGGGATAGAGGTAGTTTTGGAAGACAACTTAGGTGGGTAGTTTCTTATGCCAAAATGATAGTTTTATGCCAGTTTTCACTATCTTTCGGACTTGTTTTGGAAAAGTATACTCCATGACTTGGCATAGATTGACCCATATATATATCACATGAAATTGTAACTTTAATTATTAGCTTGACACATATACAAGTGACTCTTGGACTTCCATTCTCTCTACCTTCCTAATTCTTCTATAAATTTTAGCCATTTTAACATTATATGGATCACTCCACTTGGGTATGGTGAAGCCCTGACAAAATTTTGTCTTGAATCGATAAAGATAGCTATTTTTTACCTCATTAAATAATTTTATAAGTGCATGTGATGGTTATTGTCTTGTGTAAGTGTATCTTAGCTTACCTTCACATGTCAATTTTCCCAACACCTTGTGAATTCAAGGACTTTTCTTTGTAGGTTAGCAAGAAGTGTCAAATGGAGTTGAAGGTGTAGTGAATAGATTTTATAATAGTGTGTCTTAGAAACCTTTTATCTAAGTATTCCTATCCTAATCCTATTCCAAGACCCCATGTTGAAACATTGATGCAAGAAGAAGGCTGTTATTGGATGTAGTGTATGTTAGGCTTCTCTTGGTTCAAAGTACATGTCAAGAGTGCAAGTAAAGTAGACATTTGGTGCATCACCTATAGTATAATAGGTTTAATTTTCATGCTATTCTTAACCCTTTTCATTCCCTAAGTTGCTTGTAGTAGGAACATGAGCTTAAATGATGCATCAAGGGGAGCTAGCCCTTAATCTCGAGATCCACTCCATGATAGGGATACCCACAGCCCTAGGGTGGTTCCATTGTGCCACTTTAATGAAGAGAAGTTAGTCCCATCTCCTGATTGGGTACATTCAAGTAACAATAGTTATTATGAACCTTAACTTTGTATGGGACTTTACTATTACTCTTGTTTGTTGTTTCTAACATACTTGTGCAATTGAGTTTGCCCATTGAAATTGATTTGATTTCCATTTCCTTTAGTGTATGACATAAATTAGTTAAGGAAGAGAGACTTTTAAACATAATTGACTCATGAAAAGCTAGTAAAAGACTTTATTTAAAGATATCTTATAACTCTTGATCGACCATGGGGCTAGTCATCTTAGCCAAGATAGTCTTAATCAAAGAACATAATTTGTGAGATGTTCATTTGATCTTTGTTTCTATTTTGAAACTTGGGCATAGGAAACCTTATCACCAATAGTAATGATGAAATGAGCTAGGACCATGTTAGCTAAAGGATTGAATGTATCGATTGATTAATTTTGTAGACTATAGAACCATTGTAAAGCATAATCTTGTAGACTCCATAGAAATAGCTTGGTTAGTAGCCAGTCATTTGGCACATAGTCTAAGCATGCTATATCAAAAGATTTCAAGTGTGTTTCTAGATCACTCTTGCCATTATATAGAGTGAGCTTGGGTTGAGCAGAACCTGGTTGTCAGGGTGTCAAAGTAATATGAAGTGCCAATGGTGTATGCAATAAAGCAAAAGAATTCAAAACCTGTGTTGGTTTAGAAGCACCTTAATCAAGATATAACACCTTGAATTGAAGATATTTTATCTCTTGCATAAGGGAAATCACATTAAGACATAAATATGTACTATCTATAATTTGTGGTGGTTTAGAGGAAGGTTAGGCTACTATAAGGGGTTGTTGAGACATAGTTGCCCTTGTAGTGTCATTTGCAACTAGTTGCTCTGAAGGAATGGAAGAGTCAACTTGCTCAGCATTTTTAATTTCCATGATAGATTGTAAGATAAGAGTATGATCTTAGTGCTATTCCTTGAGTCTTTCTCTAAAACTTTTTAGAATCAAATCTTTGTCAAGGACAACATCATTATCAATAATAGGTATAAGTGGATTAAGAACCCGATGTGGTGGATCATGAACATTGGTGTTTGTATCATCATTATTATTCTCATACTAATCATTGTTGAAATTATCCTCATGAAAATTGGTGTAATCTAGATGTTTAAGATCTATAGTAGGAAGTTGAGCTAGTTATTTATCCATGGTATATGGTTAGGTTTAAGGAATCTAGGTGAATTCAGGAGAGTTACCACTAAGTCTTTCACTTCATCTCAAAAGAAGAGATACATGGATCTTAGATGGCATAATAAAAACAAATTGAAAAATGAAAGAGAAGATTAAATAAATATAATCTAAATAATGAATTAGAATATGTA